>OX122889.2:50218277-51425777 GCA_944738655.2 Andrena hattorfiana
GGGCTCGCTTATCTTTGAGGAACGAAATTACGCCGCCATTCGGAATTTCCAATTTACAAGTGGGATCTCTGAAAGTCGCTTTAATTGCGTTCTGAAAGGCGTTTAATGACGGTCGACGCGGTCAACCCGAGTTTTCGTCGATCCAAGAATAAAATCAACGGTTCGTGGGGAAGTTAAATCCGTATCCTTTACGGAATTTCCTTGGTGACACGGTCTAAATGCAAATGCAGAGAGCGTTAAATATAGACGGTCCCGGATGGGTAATGAAATTTGTCCACGGCCTCGATACCTTTCCCTCACCTTGGAGGAATTAATGATATAAATCACTTTACGTCTACTGGCGCCTACTTTTCGTGATATAAGAGACGGAGGTAATTATCGCCGGCCAACTTCTCCTATCGCCACTGCCTCCTCGAGACGCTTTGTGACCAATAATTGAGAAAAAGTACTTATCGCTCGGCCACTTCCTCGAGGAGCCCAATTATTTTCTGCTTGCGACCTTTGCATCTGTTCAACGTTATGGCGACGTCTTTAGGGTGCGTCCAGACCTGAGCCGAGCCCCGAACCGGACTCGCCTAATGCCAATTTTCCACATCTGGGCTTATACTTTTGTTCTCAGACGTGTTCAATCGGGAACACAAGAGCTCCTCAGCTTTTAGAATCCGGGTCAGCGCTGAGCGCGGATTCTATCTGTACCAGGGTTGTCACAAGTAAGGATGCGATACGTCATAACACGTCCCTGACAGTCTCTAGTTCTGTTAATCATAGCTATGTACATACATCATACATCAAAACATATTTCGCCCCTTTTCACTCCCCTTGGGGGTTGATTAAGGTAAAATCCTGAAATTGTTTTTTACATTTATGTGGGTTATCTTTTTGAGTAAGAACCAAGTTGATATCTAATCGGGCCTAACAGATATTAGGGAATAGGGGAGTCCGAGAAAATATATTTTACCCTTTTTCACCCCCTTTGGGGATGGAATTTTCAAAAATCATTCCTTAGTGGGTGCCTACGGATCGAGCCCTCGGCCACTTATTCCTGCCGCGGTGCTATTTCGCAAGCGAGAAGTACTTGCCTGGCGGTCGCATCGCGAACTCCTATTATTTAAAAATCATTATTTAAAAAAAAATAAAAACGTTAGAAACTTCCTTTCGTCGAGAAGAACAAAGTGATGTAACACACTAGTGGCTACAGTTCATATTTACTGAGAAACCGCATTTTCAAAGTAGGCAACTTTACTTTTATATAATAGTACAGATATACTATACGACTTGTGCACACTATGGGAGGATTCCCCCTTTACTACTCCCTACTACGTCATAACCCGTCACTGTTGTCCCCACTTCTGGCATCCCTGATCTGTACCTGGCTCTCTACGGGATTTAGAAGCGTACACTGCGAAATGTCTATGGGACACTCTACGTTTATGACTAACTTGTTTTGCTTCTTGTAACTACTTGACACCCCCAATGGCAAGGACGATAGCGACTAATGGTGGTGTAAGGGATAGAGATGCATCACTGCAGTTGATCACGCTACTTGGGTGTGCCATTCCTTTGATGCGACGGGCCATTACCCATCGGTAATATATAGCCTACATCGGCTATATACAGCCCGAGCATCGCGGCGAGCCTGACTTTCCGTTTGTTCAGTGTCCCGAGATCCCTTCCTCGGTGTTACATGGCAGGCAAACCTTCGGTCTGCACAACTCTAAACACTATCAGTTTTTTAATTTTTAGTTGTTGCGAGCTACGGGACTCTAACTAAACAGGCGAAAATTGTTAGAAATGTGAGTTTGACAGGTAGGAACGTCGCATTATGGGCTCGGCTTAGTCCTAGACGTACCCTTAAGGTGAATTCCCACGGCGCGTGGCGCGGCGGGTCTGTTTGGCGAGCGCGAATCGGCAAGCCATGAGTGATCCTATGGCGCGACTAGGCTCGCCGTTTCTTTGACTCTTGCCATATTTACTGACAACGAACAGGAAGCCCAAGTTGAGCCACGCGAGCCTGAGCTGATCATTCCCACGGCACGAAACTCGTCGCCGAAACCACGCGACGTGAGGATTCACCTTTACATACCGTCATTGAGGATCTCACGCGGAGAGTTCTCGAAGACTCTGTAGGCGCCCACACATGCTGCGGCCGGCCTGTCAGTTTGGCCTGCGTAGGCCGGACTGTCTAGGCCGGCCGGACGCCGCACAGTGGTCGGGATAGGGATAGTTACTGACATTCGTGTTGTATAACTTTTAAACTATAAAAGATATTGGAATGGCGCCAAAAAATAAAATGAAAAAATTATTCCTTTCTAATGATTTATAATTGAATATATTGTACATTAATTTAATGTGTTTTTCTCAATTTTTTCAACTTAATTATTATAAAAAAAAATGAAAACTGTTTATTTAGTAGTTTATTTAAGGCTCTTTAAGCGATTTAAATCGCTTGTTGGGGAAAGTTTTAGTTTTCGATTATAAGGAAAAACCAAATAGTACTATTAGAAATTGTGACAAAATCTACGGTTTAGTTAAACATTATTATTCACTTATTATTAATTTATTCAACGGTTTTATTCATTTCAGCGTATTAAGAAATTTTTCCGATGAAAATCATACAAAATTTCATGTAAATCGGACTATTCTTAACAAATTCAGCTTAAAATTATATAATTCGATTTTTCATGGAATTTTCTTCATTATGCTCCGAATTATGTCGTTCTTGGTGTTACTTTCATCGGCGAATATTAAGGAATCGGTAGGTGTCGTATTTGCAAAGATCTGATGAGAAATGCGGAAATCCTGGACATTTCTGACTTTTGAATGGTATTCCAACCCTTTCGAAGGTCGAGAGCCATCAAATTCAGTGAAGCACTGGAGGGTCCTGTCCTCGCCACGAGGTACCAGGCGGCATCTCTTTGCCAGACATCGCTGGAGAATCACCCTGTAGTACACATTCAGTAGATTTCGATTAGAGAACGTTTATTTTTCCTGCGCAATCGAGACTGTGCAAATTCGAAAAACGATTCGGTTTGTCTGAGGCCGCGGCCAGATCTGAACCGAACGCCACTTGAGACTCTCTATTCTCCCTAATGCCAAGTTCCTACGTGTGGAACGTATGTTTCTAGCAATCGTCACCAGTTTAGACAGAGACTAAGACGCGAGACTCGTGGCTCGCGACAGCTAAAGATTGAAGGACAAAGAGTGTTTAGAGTAGTGGAGACCAAAGGTTTGCCTGCCACATGACACCGAGGAAGGGACCTCGGGACCCTCGACCAAAGGAAAGTCAGGCTCGCCGCGATGTTCAGGCTGTTCCCAGCCCATGTCGGTAAAGTCCCGTCGCATCAAAGAAATAGCTCACGATCTACTGTTGTTCTTGCCATTGAATGTGTGAAGTAATTAGAAGGAGCAAGACGAGTAGGTCATAAACGCTTGAGATTTATTAGATTTGCCGAATGTCTCTAAAACCTTCAAGAAATTGAACTTGATGGAACAAATGTAGAGAATTGAAATATTGCAACAACTAGAATCGGAATAATTACTTAAACAACCGAGCCGAGTCGAGCCGAGCTGAGTACCCGTAAAAACCGATCAGTCCAAAAAAACCGAGTAGCTCTAATTTTTCCGAGCGGTCCGAAAAAACCGAGCGGCCCGAATGTACAGGTGATACTGGAGCTACGCCTGTCAAAGAGAAGCAGGTTGGTACCCCGTGGCGAGGACAACCCCCCGCAGTGCCACACCGAATTTTATGACTTTCGATTCTCGAAGGGGTTGGATTGTCTATTAAGAAGTGAAAAATCTTCGACTTCCGCATTTCTCATCAGATCTTTGCGAAAACGAGGCCAATTGATTTCTTATGTTTCGCCGATGAAAGTGACGCCAACAACGACGTAATTCGGAAAATAATGAAGAAAATTTCATGAAAAATTCATTCCCATAACGTGAAGCTAATTTCGTTAATAATAGTCCGATTTACATGAAATTTGGTATGATTTTCATCGGAAAGACATAAGGAATCCATCGGCATCACTTTCATATCGATACGATAAAGAATAAATATTTTTTTTCTGAAACGGCCGAAGCTGAAGCATGTGGATCACCATCCGGCCAGCCTGTCAGGCGGGGCGGAGCGTGTGAAGGCACTACGGGCGTCCGGCCTGCGCAGGCCGAACTGACAAGCCGGCCGGAGCGTGTGTGGCCGCTTTAACTGGTGGCTCGCGGGTCACCAGGGGCACCTCCATCTTGCTGTCACATTAAACGACCCCCTCCATACCTACCAGGCTCTGAAGATCGCAGTCAATTCCTTCCAAACCCTGATCTAATAAACCAATACGGTTTATGTCCAATTTTCTTTTGCACAATTTCACAGGAATATTTAAGCTTTTCATTGCAACATTTTGTAGAACTTTCTCATCATTTTTAAGGACTGTGTGTAACATTTTATAGAAATTTTATCGCTTCTCCCATAAGAGCCTGTGTATAAGAGCGTAACTTTGATTTCAATTTTTTCAAAACCCGTGCGGTCAATCGGCTTGAATTTTTGAAACATTGCGGACTACACTTTGAACATTAGATTAAAACATTTTTCAAAGATTACTTATAAATTTTGTTCCGGTATATCGAACCTCCTTAAACTGTATGTTGGACATGCTGTGTTTACGTATGCATAAAGAGTGACTCAAGAAATAGCCTCTTTTTGGGCCCACGATTTTGGAACTGAATTTTATACCAAATGATGGCTTATGATGAGACATCAATCACAACAAATTTTCAAGTTGAGGTGACAATTAGTTTCTGAGATATGAGAGGTGAAAGAAGTGAAAATTCATTAACGAGTCAGCCCATACGATTCGATGAATGGACTTTTCTGTCAGTCCGATAATTTAAAGAACTGTTCCCACTGATTTTGCTGACTGCTAACAACGAATTTGAACTTAGATTTTCAAAATTCACAAAAAAATCAAAATCAAAACATATAATGTCCATGTAGTGGATGCTTTTTTTAACATATCGTTCACCATGTTGAATCGGCCATTGTGAATTTTGAAGATCTAAGTTCAAATTCGTTGTTAACAGTCAGCAAAACCCTGGAAATAATCGTCTGCATTATCGGATTGACATAAAAGTCCGTACATCGAAGCGTATGGACTGACGCGTTAACGAATTCATTATGGATCGTCTTATTCTGCCTTATGGAAATATAGACGAATTGCCGAAATGGTACAGGTTTCGTAAAGCATACCTCATCATTTTCTTTGTTATTATTGAATATGAACGACATCTGAAGGTAATAAAAATATGAAAATAAATGAGCAATGAAAAATATAAACAAAATGCTACAAAAAAATAAAAAAATTAAGTATGATTGATGTAACTTATTGATTGTTGTAAACACCATTATTTAATGTCGAATAATTTTGTATTGCAAGTCGTTGAATTCACCTAAACATCCGCTATTCTGTTGGGAATAAAAAACTATATTTCGCCATTAAAAAAACTAGAGATGACCTTGAAATCTCCAAAATCCACCCACCTACACAAAAATTATTACGGGCATGTTGTGGGATATTCCAGGTGAGCAAAATTATGGGACCACCCTTATAAAATAAAATATCATCAGTGGTAAGTACGATTTAGGCCTCCCCCCCCCCCATATAGTGACGTAACAGCAATAGTTATCGAACATATGGAGGATTCAGAAGCCAATTAATGTAAGTTTATTAGCATTAAAACCGACTGGTTGTATTCAGAATAATTTTGCTTAAATTCCAGTCCATATAAGAGTAGACCTCCGCCCCCATCGATTTGCAACCGATTTGCGCAGCTTCGACTACTGCCTACGCATGCGATTAGTCGTAGCGCTTTCTCTGCGGGTTTCCTACCAATCAACAGCCTTCTCTGAGTCATCGTTGCGCGGAACGAGTCTACTTTTAAGTGGAACTGAATATAGTACTTCCGTGGTCAATATAAGTACCGCCATCTATTGCTTACGTATGAAAGTAGTAACTTAATTGATTTATCAACTGAAAGTGTTAAGAATAAAGAGGTTTTTGAACTACGTAACTCATTTTCAAGGAAAGTTGAACTCACACTAATTGGCTTCTGAACCCTCCATACAGTGATGTAACAGCATGCTGGTATACAATTCCTTTAAGTATGTTGTAGATAAGACAGAAAGCCCGATATGTTTTGAGCATACTTTTTTGCTCGTTAGTGTCGTTGGGTATTGGAGTGTGTAGAGCTGAACAAGCAGCAAAGCATATGTTCGGTAGCTTGTTTTTTTTTAAATTTATTTATTTAATATCTTGCTTGTTAGCCATTGGCGGCCACAGTAATATATATATACACTTCTTATACTGGTTACAGCTTTTATACTTAAGGGGGTATTCTGGTCTGACGAAGAGTTTTTGTCGCGTTATTTCGGAATTTTTTTTACAAAGAACCCATAAATTTGATTATTATTTAGTTTACTGCCACATGCTTATTGGTATTTGAACTATCTTTACAAATTTTGTTAATAGAAAAAAATTTAAATCAAACGCAGTTGACTGCTTTAAAATAATGGTGAAAAAAACAATGGGGTCACTATGACCATGATTAGGCTCGTTATAGTGATCAGAAACAAAAAATGTAAAGAGATTCTTTATTTGTATGCCTTTGGCTATCATCCCTATCAGAATGATAAAAAAAATATTCAAAATTAAGCAAATGACGACGGTTTGAAAATTAAGGACAATGTTATGCCGCAAAGGGGATTAGTGACCCACCAGCCTACAGCGTATGCTATACATCGTTTGGAAAGATCTCGTCGAGACGAACCGATTGATACCATTTTTAACTCCAAAATCAGATGGGATCACCTTGAAAAATGCCCTCAAATTTCGAGATTTTGCGGTTTTGAACAAAAAAAACCGGTAGTGAAAGCCCATCCGGCCCGAGGGACCTCGTGTAGGCACCTGAGGGAAAATCGAGGGATGTAAGCGATATTCCAGCAGGTTGGAGCGGCAAATGTGTCTCATGACCTTCACTTCAGGGCCGTGTTGGGCCCGCGATTGCCCCATCGGCCACTAATCCATTGGCGATTTCGTACTGGGCATTAGGAAAGGGGCCCATAGGGCAAGCGCAGGCCCAACACGGCCATGAAATGAAGGTTGTGGGGCACATTTGCCGCCCCAACCTGCTAGACTATCGCTTGCATCCCTCGGTTGTCCCTCAGGTGCCTACCCGAGGTCCCTCGGGTCGGATGGGCTTTTACTACCGGTTTCTTTTGTTTAAAACCGCAAAATCTCGAAATTTGAGGGCATTTTTCGAGGTGATCCCATCTGATTTCGTAGTTAAAAATGGTATCAATCGATCGGTCTTGGCGAGATCATTCCAACGATGTAAGAGAGGGTTACCGATTTTGGACCACTTTTTTATTTTTCTTTTCTATACGGGCATAACACATTGCAGAAAGCAAACAGAAACGGGGAAAAGATCTACATTGTATGTAGATTTTATCATGTATTTAGTGTGTTGATAAAATATGTGATTAAAATAATATCTCAAAAAAACTAAACTAATGACTTCGGTCCATTCCAGGCAACCGGTTTCGTAATTTGGACCATCGGTTTCCTACGTTGGACCGCTCCTAAAAATCAATGAAGTTTAATATACAACCTAAAAAACACTGATCAGGGCATTGAAAAAAAAATAGAAACAGGAAGCAACAAGTATCTTACGGTGCAGGTAGTGCAATAGTACGTTGTTTCGGTGGGTTTCACATTTGCACAACGTGTATGAACCCAGGTGCGACATTGAAGACATTGTATCATATCTTCTTCACTGTTTCTGTTTCAGCATGCTGGGTCAATATATATAAAACTAAAAAGTTAAAAATAAAAAAATTTTAAAAAATATTA
Organism: Andrena hattorfiana; assembly: GCA_944738655.2. Classification (NCBI taxonomy): domain Eukaryota; kingdom Metazoa; phylum Arthropoda; class Insecta; order Hymenoptera; family Andrenidae; genus Andrena; species Andrena hattorfiana. The sequence continues at coordinate 50,226,176 of OX122889.2, forward strand.
AAACCGACTTCAAAAAAATAAAATGCACTAAAAGGTAAAAAATAATTTTTTTCTTTATTTGAACTACGACTCTCACATTTTTGAAGTCGGTGCCTCATCATTTGCACTGTGTAAATCTGGCGCCGACTTAAAAACTATGAGAGTCGTAGATTAAATAAGGGAAAAAATTATTTTTTACTTTTTAGTATAATCTTATTTTTTTGAAGTCGGTTTTAATTTTTTTTTAAATTTTTGTAGCATGCTTTTAACTATCCGGTACCATAACATAGATTGTGTCCTTGAATGGACCGGTCCAATTCAAGCAACTAGTGATGGTCCAATATTAGGCAACTTGTTGGTTACATAAAAAAGATATGTTTTCATTGTTATAGTTATACAAATATGGGAAAGTAAGGACATGAAGTTGTAGCTAAGACAACACACTTTACACTAATATCGTTTAAAATTGTGGTACTTACAAGTTGTAGAAAGAAATTCACTTGAAATAGCACGAAAAATAATGATCACGCACCACGTGTTTCTATATTTCGACGACGGTGAACAACAAACTAATGAATAACCCATCGCTGTTCTCGCACATTCCATCTCCACTTCCTAAATTAGTGCAACCAAAAAACCACTACAAATATATTTGTTTATCGAGATACACAAATGGTCCAATCTAGGAGCCGGTCCAATATAGGCAAATCTCCTCTATAGCACACGCTATAGGCTCGTGGGTTACTAATCCCCTCTGCGGCTTAACATTGTCCTTTCGATTCTCGTACATTTTTTCAACTTTAAAGGTCTGTGAAAGTTTAAAAACAAAATATTTTATCATAATTCTAGTAGGGCCGATAGCCACACATGTACTGATAATATATGAAAAACTTGGACTGAGTTGGTCCAGTCGATTTTGAAATATCGTGGTCACCGATTCGAAAAACGTGGTTTCGAGAAAATCGCGTTTAAAGTTTACTGAACATTCGAAGCCAAACTAAGTTGTAACCTAGAAGAGTAACGGTCTGTTTGTAACCAAATGGTCGATTTTTGTGTTCTAAAGGGCACAAAAATGCACCCCCCCCCCCCCCAGAAGGAACAATCCGCCGAAACTTTGCCGAAATACACTTGCAGGAACAAAACTGTTATGCGTCGCCCGTCCCGCTCAGTGAGCGCGCCGTATATGTAGGTATCTATCCATTCTGCAAATATTACAAATTGGAAAAAAACCTTTTGCACACATATTACATAAATAATGTACCAGTAGAAAATGCAAAAAAATCGTTTTTTTTTTTACCCGTCAGACCAGAATACCCTCTTAAGTCTACATAAATACTAGTTTCTAAACGATCATACTTGGTTGTCTACTATTATTTTGCGCTGGATATTATGATACCGCATTTTAATGTCTATAAAATTGTTCGTTTGTTGCGTTGTTATTGGTAGCTTGTATCCTCAAGAATTGCTTTAGAAACCACTTGAAACAGTCTCAGGTTAACCACTATACATATCTCTGTAAGGCATAGTACGCTTACAAAGTTCACATGATTCCTTCTGAACAACCACATTAGCCACAATGGACAAGGTGGCCCTTTTTAGGAAGGAGCAACATCTCCATCGTGCCTATGTGGTCTCCTAGAATGAATCATATAGACTGGGTATAGGTACATTTATTGTTGTGACATCGAAATCATACCTGAATGACGGTGCACACTGCACATACAATGGTTGACTGGGGTCTGTATGCTCTGTAGGACTATTGTATGCATGCTGACTGGTAATTAAAAAAGTATATACTTTTTGTTGGATCGTAATGAAATTGCAATAAATGTCTCGTGGAATGGGAAACATTAATCATTTTCCTCATCTATACTAGTTTCAAGGTTCATAAATATTATTTACCAAGGAGGATGGAACGAAATTCTGGGTCCTTTTAGCTGCACATACATGCATACAAGGTTGATGCACATAAAGTAATTTCGAAGCGTCGGTGGTATGTCAAATGCTGAATTGTTATGCGTAGATAAATGAACATTTGTGTAATTATTTAGGTGTCTATGTAGAATGCAGTTCAAGGCCCATGAAAAGCTTGTCACACCATCAAACACGAGAGGTTACCACTCAAATTGCCGAGAAAAAAGCAACAAATTTAACAAGTATTTCTTGGATAAGCCCCATCATTGTATACCGCGTTTTCCGGTGTCAGCAATGAAAAAGTTATTCTCGCAAATTTTCGGCCGCGGAGGCAGAAATGGGCCGCGTAGAAGCAAAAATATTTACAATTAATTTCGACGTGAGAATGGAGTCCATTAATTAATCCTGCCACGGGCGGTAGCCGAGCTTCCACGAATTCCAATTTGGCAGAAAATTACGCGCCACGCGTTCGACGCTGGGACAATGCGAATTCGGCGTGAAACATCGGAAAGGTTGGAGATGGGCCAAAGTGCAGAATGAAACAGCTGCAACTCGTGGACGTCAAACTATGGCGGCACGCGACGCAAAGAGGGCAAATGTTTCGCGCCCTGACTTTGGGTCGCTCGCATTCAGGTCTAACGAAAAGTGTTTTTAACTGACAACGATTTACGCCTCGTTTTATTATTTGATATTTAAATTATTACATCTGCTGCTACTCTGCTCCCCTTTGCAACGTAAAGATAAGCTCTCGCTACTCCTCAAATATTATTCAATTTAAGCAAAAATCGGTACTCTGGGGTTTTTGGGGTCGCTGAATACGAATCTAAACTTAAAACTTTAAAAAACAAAATGGCGAATCCAATATGGCAGACAACTACAGTAAAAAATTGTTGGATCTGCTCGAATGTCAGTACCCTGATGTTTTTGTAGTCGTTGATTATGAATCTGAACCTATAATATTTATAAACAGATTAGCCAATTAAAACATATAGAATAATTCACAGTTAATTAGTTCTTGGTGTTTGAGAGGTAAAAATCCAATTATATTTCCTAAATTTCAAGACAATAAATATTACACAAATACAAATAGCATAAGATACATGGAAAATCATTCTTGTACAAGTTTGTACCACAAGGATGTATAATAAATGTCTTCTAAATTTTACAAAATCGTCAAATAGTTCAAACTCGTTGAGGAGAGCAATTGTACTCTCGTATGAGCAGGGTGGCACCTAGTGGCAGCCAATTTTAAAAATTTGCAAGGTACAAGCATTAGCAACAACTTTTCATCTACATTTGTAAAATACACGGGCCAAGTTTTGCTTCTACGATCTCCAAGTAATTTTGCAATCGTGTAACGTAAACGCTAACAATTATGTTTACGTAAATGTAAACAAATATTCTACCTACTTCCTGGAGTAGCATCCATTTTACACAGTGGAAATTGATCAACTCTTTCAAAAGTTATTCACATTCAAAGTCGGCGTTCGAATTCGTATTGACGCACACAGCAAATGTTTCAGCAACGAAGGCTAATATTGAAATGACTTACCTGTCAAACCATAAATATTTTGCCTTTTTCCTTGTTGGTATTTTATGGTCAGATCATCACTGTACCCAACCCAACAGCTAAAAATCCCGAAATGAAAAGTTCATTTTCGAGGTTTTAGCCACTTGGGACCACTGTGCGTCGCCACGCCTCACCTCGGCCCATTTTATTCTGCCTATGCTTTCCTTTTGTAGTTTGACAATTTGACTCATACTGCGCCTCGCCTTGCCTCGGCGAGACTCCGAGCCGCGGATCTTCCTCGAGAATATTTTGATGAAGAGAGGCAAGTCGAGGTGAGGAGTAGTGACAGCCTCCCTTAAGATCGTCGCCCACTAGGCCGAAGCGCCGCGACGCGAAGCGCGGCGACCACGCATCGCTCGTATGACAGAACAGCAGCGACCACGCATCGCCTACATGATGGAACAGCGCCGACGAACAGTTTGCTTTGGTCGCCGCGCTTCGCTTCGGCGAAATGGGCGACGGCCTTTAAAGGTGAAGTTCCACGGCGCGTGGCTCGGCAGGCTTGGCGCGAGACTCGCTAAGTCCCGCGCCGTGGGATTGCTCATGGCTCGCCAATTCGAGCTCGTCATGCTGACTCGCCGAACCTGGGCGAGCCTGGGCGAGCCAAGCCACGCGCCGTGGAACTTCACCTTAAGGCTGCCGTCTCATTTTTGTTATGGTCCGAATCGATCGAAGCGTCCCCAGTAAACAAACGGACCCTAATAAAACTATTGCGGTCGATAAATAGAACTTGTAGAGAGATGACATTTCCAGGTACTCTGGGCAGACGAATTTTTTACGCATAGTTGCCACATGTTCTGTTCTCTCTGTCTCTGCCGCACTGTTGCCTCAGAGTTCTCCCTTTTTATCGAGAAGTCTTGAAGGAATACAGCACGAGAGCTGCGTCTAGCATCAGAGCCTTGCTGAATGTAGCAATAATGAAAGATAGAGAGGTCTGGGAGTGTAAAAAGGAAGGATGGAAAGATACCAAACCTAACACAATTTGAACGATATTACACATCAAATTTATTTGCAGAATTGAAAGGCCCTTTCGTTCAAAGTAGTCTGATTTAAATTATTTCACTTTCATATTGATACGATGAAAAATAAAGAAATTCTGTTTCTGCATAATCGATGATACATCGACGAGCAACTCCAGGCGACAGGTTAGACGGGTGAGCGATACAATGTCGCTCGGCTCGAGCTCAGGGTTACCACCTCTCCGGTTTTGGCCCGGACACTCCAGGTTTCGAAGCAAATCTCCGGGCTCCGGTTTTACTAAAAAAATCTCCGGGTTGTAGAAAAAAAATGAGATAATAAGAAAATGTGGTATTATACAATGGTATCAATTTTATATACAATAAAAGTTATTAATTAAAAAAACAGATACTTTTAAATATCTGAATTGTTTGAGCTTAAAAGAATTGCACATGTGTTTTCCGGATATTCAGAACAAAACTTTTTTTTTGCTTTTTCCATCTCCGGGTTTATATTTGAATATCCGAGTTGGAATGTGTAACACTCCGGGATTTATATGGTGATAAGGTGGCAACTAGAATCGTGTTAGCTAGAATCGTGACTTGTGAATCACGAATGATCCGATCACGTTCGTTCCCAATCACGGTGATTTTTCACAGTGATCCGTGATTTTCGTGATCGCTTCTGATTGGTACAGGCAGAACAGTGATTCGCAATTTTTGTGATCTGATTGGTGGAAAGCATAACTGCTCTTTGCACGCGCCACATAAACTCAATTTCTAATTTCTCTCGAAACATTCTCAAGTCCTCACTGTGCTTATAGAATGTCAGTTGTATATTTTGAACCAATGTAATCGTTCTTGATCTATTTAAATTAGCGAATATTTCTTCACTTTAGTTAAAAAGTATAATGTATATGTGAATATTTCAGCCAATCAAATCAGTGCGTGCATACATTGACTATTTATGAATATATATATATTCGCTGAATTAGCACGTTTTATTTGTAACACAAGATATATTGAAGTATTTTATAAAAAATAATTCAATCATGAGCAAGAATTACGATTACAGTATTCACAATGAGCAAATTCTCTTGAGGTAAAAAAAACACGGGCGTGCTTTAACTTAAATCACGCCCGTGATCGTGATTCTGCGATCACGGTGATAAATCACTGTTAGTGATTTTGCACTCCATCCCTATTCGGGGGACCTCAAGAATGAAGGCCTTCGATTAAAAAAATTATATGTGGCCAACGGATGAATTCCCGTCGAATAAACTGATTCATCCGTCGCGTTTCAAATAAAACTAACTCTGGGTTATTTTTATTCGACGACAAATAAAGATAAAGCCTCTTTAATTTGATAGTTTATTTCAATAATTTATCAAACAATACTAATTTACATATCAATATCCCTTCTAAACTTCGCAATTCTTATTATCTTCTATCATTCTGTGCAATATGTATGTTTACTTGTGAAAAAATATAATGATATGATTGTTCAATGATTGTTTATTTTATTTGTTTTAATAGAATGTAAAACTTTCACATTTTCTATCGTATCGGCATGAACGTTTCAGTAACATGCTTCTGACATTTCCCAAATGAAAATGAAGTTAAACACGGTATAAATCAGATTATTTTTAAACGATTTTATTCAGCTTCGATACTCGGTTTGTTTGGATTTTTGTATGTTCAAATTTGGCAACTGAAATGTCACCAACTTCTAACAATAAAGTTGTCTTGAAACTTTGCAGGTGTACGTAGTTTGGATGACAATACAATATTTAAAAAAAATTAACCCCGGAGGGGTGGAAAAATTACCCAGTCATCAATCAATAAATATAACCCATAACCACAAAACGACTTGGAAAGCGTTCTTTACGAAAACGGCAAAAAGCCACTGTGGCATCGCTATTTCCGTAGTAAATACACAATTTATAACGAGAAATGATTCGTTACGTTCAAATAGGAAAAAATTGTAGTATATGAAAAGAATTATTTTTTAGTCTTTAATGCATTTTAATTTAGTTTTTAGTGCATTTTAAATAAAATCGTTTAACATAATTTTATATATATATATATATATTTTATCATTATTAGATTAGAAATATTACATTTATCTTTAATTATCTAGTGCAGTTCTAAAAATAACCCGATTTATACCGTGTTTGAACTCATTTTAATCTGGAAAATCTCAGCAGTATGTTACTGAAAACATTACGTTTTACATTTCATTAATACATAATCCACTACAAGCAATACTGTATCCCTTTCGAGCCGAGGTTCGAACCGATATCAGAAGCCACCGCCGAACAGCCCAAGTCCTCAGCACGAAGAGAGATTGCGCCGGTTCGGATAAACACGCTGCTAAAAGTTATTTGAAATTTCTAAGCCTTCGAATAAAAGCCGAATAAACTACGGATAAAGATGTAAACATTATTCGACGGTTCGAATAAACGTTCTTCGAATAAAAAAATTATCTTTCGCCGTCGAATGAATTCACTTCGAATAAAAAAATTATCTTTCGCCGTCAAATAAATTCACTTCAAATAAATTTATTTATCCGTGGTATTTGTAATAAAAACAGCTCGCGTTATTCGAAGCTCCGAATAACGGATAAACATAAAGTATTTTTTATTTGAGTTTATCCAGGTATTATCTTTGCCCATCTCTGTTCTCCGGCCGCTTCTCCGTGATTCCTTCAAGCCTCCCTGACGACAAAATAGTAATAAGGGAAATGCGGCAACAGCGCAATTCGTATCTCAATACGTATCGGCAACTATGTCTTTCCTACATTTATCGGCTAGCTTAGACTTCCACCGGTTCTGATGGTACATGGCGCGAATATACCATCAGCGTCGGTGACGGAGAATTTTTGAAGACTAATTCTGTCATTTCTCGAGTCTGTCTCAGTACTCGAGTCATAAATTCATTATTATTTCAACGTACGGTGCTTATTAGCGTTCAAACGCACGAAACGGTTTGTTTACTACATCACGTATATGTATACGCTTTTCCTAGCTTGTGTGAGCCTACGCACACATTCAAGGCCCGCGGAGACGGCAGCCTTAAGCCGTGTCTAGACGTTGCAAGGCTGCAGCGCGAGGCACGCCTCGCGGAGTGGAAGGTCTACAGAGACCTTAGCTCAGGGCTCTCCAAGGTCGCTTACGCGTAAGCTCGGGGTTCTCCTACTCTTATCCGCATTGTCAGGGATACCGCGCGACGTTAACCGCGAAGACACTAGCAGCGTCTGATCGTCATGGCAGCCTTCGTAGCGTCGCGCGGTCTCCTTGACAACGGAAGGCACACTGCGCGAAAGGAAGATTGGAAGGGGAAGCAGGCGCGTGAGGGGCCCCTACAGTGGAGAGCCCTGCCTTAGCTCGACTTGGTCACTTTGCAAAGCAACCTCGTGCTGCTGCCGTGGTGAGGACAACACCCCGCAGTGCCTCACCGAATTTTATGGCTTTGGACCCTCGAAGGGTTTGGAATATCATTAAGAAGTGAGAAATGTTCAGGATTTCAAATGTTTCCTTCTTTTCTTCATCGTATCGAAGGGGAAGTGACGCCAATGGATTCTTGGCGTTCCGTCAATTAAAATCATACCAAATATCATGCAAATCGGACTACCTTGGCACAAGCTATTTGTACTGCTTATGTAAAAGTTGTCCAATTTACACGACATTTGGCATGATTTTCATCGGAAAACCGCAAGAAATCCATCGGCGACACTTCCATATCGATACGATAAAGAATAAAGAATTTCTTAATACGCTTAAATGAATATTTCACATTTTCACCCTCGACAGCGAGGGGCCAACCTCGATTTGCCGCGGTCGGTCGAGGATTCATACCTGTTTCAGAAATAAAATAATTCTTTATTCTAAATCGTATCGATATAGAAATGACGCCGATGGATTCCTTATGGTTTTCCGATGAAATTCATACCAAATTTCATGTAAATCGGACTATATATCATTAACGAAATTAGCTTGAGTTTACGGAAATGAATTTTTCATGGAATTTCCTTCATTATGGTCCAAATTACGACGCTCTTGGTATCAGTTTCATCGGCGAAACATGAGGAATCAATGAGCGTCATTTTCGGAAAGATGTGATGAGAAATGCGGATATCCTGGACAATTCTCACGTTTTAATGGTATTCAAACCCCTTCGAGGGTCGAAAGCCATAAAATTCGGTGAGGCACTGCGGGGGTTGTCCTCGCCACGGGGTACCAGGTTGCATCTCTTTGACGGGCGTAGCTCCAGAATCATCCTGTACCTACCTGTTTCAGAAAGAAAATAATTCTTTATTCTTTATCGTATGGATATGGAAGTGTCGCCGATGGATTCCTTGTGGTTTTCCGATGAAAATCATGCCAAATGTCGTATAAATCGGACAACTTTTACATAAGGAATACAAATAGCTTGTGTCAAGGTAGTCCGATTTGCATGATATTTGGTATGATTTTAATCGACGGAACGCCAGGAATCTATTGGCGTCACTTCCCCTTCGATACGATGAAGAAAAGAAACAAACATTTGAAATCCTGAACAGTTCTCACTTCTCTAATGATATTCGAAACCCTTAGAGTGTCGAAAGCCATAAAATTCGGTGAGACACTGCGGGGTGTTTTCCTGGCCATGGCAGCAGCACGAGGTTGCTTTGCAAAGTGACCAAGTCGAGCTAAGGTCTCTGTAGACCTTCCACTCCGCGATGCGTGCGTCGCGCTGCAGCCTCGCAACGTCTAGACACTGCTTAAATCCAGAACGGAGCCACCGTAAACCGGGGACCACGCGCAGGGGCTCTGTTGCGCGCGTTTCAAGTACCACTTGTTCCTAATGCTGGCTACACATGCAACTGCATACGTAAACGGTATATACACCCCTGGAAAAAATTAAAGGAACGCTATAATTTTACACCTGTTTTACGTTATGTTTCTCTTCAAAACCCTTTTTTTTTGTTCTCGCGGCTTTTGAACGATTGTGGCACTTTTTTTTTGTTAGTTCAATGTCATTTTAGTAAAAAGAAAAGATTTCAAAAATTTAAGAAAAACATTTTTATTCAATCTCTTCACAATGACAAATACTGTACTTCTATAAATTTGTCATTGCAAAAAGATTAAATAAAAATGTTTTTCTTAAATATTTGAAATCTTTTGCTTTTACTAAAATGACGTTAAACTAATAAAAAAAAACGTGCAACAACCGTGCAAAAGCCGCGAGAACTAAAGAAGGGTTTTACAGAGAAACATAACGTAAAACACACATCCTTCAATTTTTCAGACCATATCGCATGTTTGACCATCGAGGACATACGGAAAAAAATCTAATCTGTTCGGCCATTTGCACAGTGTTTACGGGTAGTCTTAACTCGCAAAAAATGTGGACTCTTGAATGGTTCCATGATTTTCCTTGAAGTAGCACCATACTTACAAGGGAAGTTTGGCAACTCGGAAATTCAGAAAATTATGAAACTCGATGTGCAAGTAGAGTAGTTCATCCGTAACACAACCCTATTTTTTGTTGGTGCCATAATTTTTTTTTAGGGGTGAAATCACCCCTTGAAAAAAATTCAGAATTTTCTTTTCCGTGAAATATCTCGAGAACGGTGAGAGATATCGAAAAGAAGTTTAAACAAAAGTTTCATCCTTCTTTTGTATCTACAAAACCGCGTAAAAATAATTTTCGAAAAATCCATATTTTTTAAGTTACCCCCACTACCAACCCTTAAAATTAAGTTTTTGTATTTTTTAAATATACGCTGAAATACCTCTGGATAATCTCTTTTCATACATATAAGTAGTTTAAGTGTTACATTTTTTTGCAAACAAATAATACCTCTATTACCGAATTTGAAATCCATTTTGGCAGTTTCCATTAATAACATGGTTTCTTAAAGCCATGTTTAGATTATTATTTATGTAAAGTTCAGACAGCTTTCAATTATTTAAGCAAGGCAGTACGTACCTACAATTGCATCAAAGGTAAAACTCATTAAAACTAATCAGTGACGTGCATGAATCAGTATGATAACAGCACATTCGTACATGCATTACTTGAAGTGTAATCTTATTAGACTATTTTGGAAACCACACGAACAATAAATAATGCGTGAAGATGTACAATGACTTTGCAAAATACATATGTTATTGAAATGATGCAGAATCGCATTAATGCCGATAACCTTGTCGAACCTTCCGATTTGCATAACGTAATGTGTAATATGTATATGAATTTTAAATGATTATAAATCAATTTTACTTTTACATCACACTTATAACATATATATATAATATTACAGTTAATATTAAATTTAATTATAACATTATAGCAGTTTTCATTAATGAAGTGGCCGCATAAAGTAATATTTAAACATTCGCAGTCTCTTTTTGTACATGTTGTATCGTTTGATTATACATTGAAAGAATTATACTAATAGAAGGCGATAGATACATTGAAAATTACGGTTTGTAATTGGTACAATAATGATATTCTTCATAGAAATGGTTGAAACAAAAATAGTTGCCACACCATGCACATCGCATAAAAGCCGGCTCCCCACAAATACTACATTTGGGTATAAGCTTTTCATTCCTGAAGTAACAGAAATCTACAGGATTTTGAAATTCGCTGGGATGCGTTTCTAGATATCCACTTTTAAACCAAGCATATTGAAAAAGGTTTTTGAATCTAGGCGAAGAAAACTGGTTGTGGGTTAAGGACTGCAATTTAATTATTTCATTACGTAAGTGCAAATTGACATCTCTCTCTTGGAGAATCACATTATCCGAAAATGTCCGCACAAAATTTTTCCAAATCCGGAATCCAAACACATCTAAAGGCTGAACGATGCCCGTCGTTTTTTTTGGAATCATTGAAAAAGTTACTTCCTTGTCTTGTGGAATCAATTGCTGTAACTCATTTGGGCAGTGTCCCGTCCACGAGTCGAGTAGGAGCATGCTTCTACGGCTAGTATTCGGTAGATACACTTCGGTAAACCAAGTTTTAAAATGTTCAGACGTGAGTTTTCCTGACTTTGAAGCTCCGATGTAAATATTAACCGGACGGAATAGAGTTCTTTGCACTATCGGACTAAGTGTTCCTGTAGATTCCTTCAAAACTATGTATAGTGGTGAAAGAAGACGTCCACTTGCTGATATAATAGGCATTATAGTGTGGGAGATAGGAGTTGGGAAACGGCAAAGCCGAATGCAAAACCCACAGTATCTGTTTAAGTCCTTGTATTTTGAAGACGTTGCTCGACCACGCTTCGTCGCCAGACTGACTCTCGATCACGCCACCGCGAGTCACGCGCTCTAAGGATCGGGCGTCTTTTCCCAAAACAAATGCCGTCATCTAGACGGCGACGCATATCGCGGAGGGACCGAGGCGTCTCTGCCTCGGTGCCCGACTCGATGCCGCAAGGATCCAAACCCAGATATTCCCACAGTTCGGCCATCCTGACAATATGGTCGTCCCGACCATGCACTTAAATACTAAGAACTGTAACAAGATTACACACGACACACACAGATAAAACACACACAAATTCTTGTTACAATTAGTTATAAATTTTACATCAACTCTTACACAATACCCTATATACAAACGTACTTAGGACCTTTCGTCCCAAGGCCGCATGTGGTCCACGCTTATCGTGCCAGTGTAGGGGATTTGTGTCAGCTGAAACCCTTCAACATCGGCAACCACATACCTGTCAAAATCTAACACCTTCTTGACCACATACGGCCCTTTGAACTTCGGAATAAGTTTCTTATTTACTCCAGCCGTGGTATCAATGTTGCGGATCATCACGTAGTCCCCCTCTTTATACACTTGTGCTATTTTCCGCTTACTATTAAAATTACGCATGTTTTCCTCCTGGACTTTAACAATCGCTTCCGACGCCTGTTCTCTGGCTGCGCAGAGGTCGCGATCGCTTTCTAACAAACTCTGCAACACGTCGCGGATTCGATCGCTCGACTCTCCCAGTTGGTTAATTCCGAACAACAGTTTACAGGGCGTGTCGCCTATCGAACGACAAACTGTGTTGTTGACCGCGTATTCGATTGAGCCCAGAACGCGGTCCCACTTATTTGGCTCCTCCGCTAATTTCGATAGCATCGGTAAAATAATCCGATTATATCGCTCAACCTGCCCATTCGCACGCGGTGTGCCGACCGCAATCAGCACATGCATAACAGACAGTTCTTCAAGATATGAGGTAAATTTAATGGACGTAAAACAAGTCCCTCGGTCGCTCACCAAGCGTTTGGGTCTGCTATACGCTCGGAAATAGTCGGTCAGATGTTTCAAAGTCTCTTCCGTGGTTGTAGATTTACAAGGGTACAATCGCACGAACTTTGTAAAGCTGTCGACAATAGCCAAGATATGTTTGTATCCCCGGCCAGCCTTCTCGAGTGGACCCAGATGATCGACGTGAAGTGTCTGGAACGGTAAATCCCCCTTCGGTAAGCAGTGTAAATATCCTTCGCGTCTACCGCTAACCGGTGAAAACTCAATACACTTGAGACAGTTGGCGATATATTTTTTCACCTTCTCATGCAATCTCGGGAACCAATAAACCTGCATTATGTTGTCGACAGCCTTACGAGAGCCAACGTGGCCAAGATCGTCATGACACGTTCGAATAACGTTGGACTCTAAACATTCGGGAACATAAAAGAGTAATTTATCTCTCCATTTCCGATAGACCAAACCGTCGCGCAACTCAAAATGTTTATCCTCCCGAGTCTCCAACCCTCCGCGTATCTTTCGAATGACCTCATCCTTATCCTGTTTCAAACACAGGGCTCGCTCGAACGGATTACCCTCTAACACCAGTATCATATAACACCGACTGAGTGCATCAACATGCGACATTTTTGTACCGGGGCGATGCTCAATTTGGTAATCGTAGGACTGCAAGAAAAGTGCCCACCGTGATATCCGCGGATTGACATTTTGTTTATTCAGCGTGAGCCTAAAGCTATCGCAATCGGTAAGGATTTTAAATGGAATTCCGGCCAGATATACGTGAAACCTTTGTATCGCATAAACAGCTGCCAGACATTCCAATTCGAAACTGTGATACCTTGCCTCGGCGGCACTAGTTCGTTTGCTGAAAAAAAACACGGGTTTAAGGACTTTATCTGGCTGTTTCTGCAACAAGATGGCTCCAAAGCCACTCGAACTCGCGTCACAATGTAATTCAGTCTCCAATCTGGGTGAGTACAAGGCCAAAATCGGCCGCGACGCGAGACAATGTTTCAATGCCTCGAAAGCACTTAGTTCGTCACTTCCAAACCGAAATTCAATATTTTTCCTGATAAGGTCATACAACGGTTTCGCAATACGGGAGAAGTCCTTAACGAATTTCCGGAAGTAACTTGCCAATCCGACAAAGCGATGCACATCCCTCGCGTTACGAGGAATTGGGTAATTCAAAACAGCGTCGGTGTTTTCCCGACTGGGCCGGATGCCTTCTTGGCTGACTACATAGCCCAAGTAAGTAATTTCTTTATACAAAAACGAACATTTGTCCAAGCGAAACGACAACTTATTCCGTGCCGCAAGACTAAATACTTTCCGCAAAATTTCGAGATGTTCGCGAATATCCCGTGTGGCCACCAGGATGTCATCCAGGTATAACAGAATTTTATCCTCCTGGATTAGTTCGGCGAATATATTATTTACAAATCGCTGGAAAACCCGCGGCGCGTTAGTCAATCCGAATGGCATACGCAGATACTCGAACTGTCCAAGAGGGGTAACAAAAGATGTAAACTTTATGGACGATTCGGCCATTTTCACGTGATAAAATCCATTTGTCAAGTCGAGGCAACTAAAGTAACACTTATCGCGCAACCGATCCAAATGGTCATCGATCAGGGGTGTCGGGAAGTTGTCTCTAATTGTAATCTCATTAACCTTTCGGTAATCTATGCATAACCGCACTTCTCCGTTCTTCTTCAGTACGAGAACAATGGGGCTAGCGTACGGGGAATTACTAGGCCGGATGATACCATCCTTCAACAGTTTGTCCAAAATGACACTCAACCTCTCCTTATCAGAATAAGACAGTCGTCGCGGACGGAAGCTAATGGGTTGGTTGTGTTTCAAAACAATTATCATTTCAATTTCGCTCGGGTGTAGATCAGCAACCGCGTGGTTAATATAAGTGGTTTCAAAAATATTTTTAAGATCTTCACTTACATCGTGGTCAATTTGCGGGTCTATATTCAAATCCTGGGACACTCTTTCGCCAACGATATCGCAAGCAATGTGTAAGATTTCATTGACACCACCGACCTGTTCCTTCTCACCACCCTTCCCTTGCGAAATGGTGACTTTCCCGCTTAACGAAACGTTAATACCGGGATAAGACATAAAGTCTCTACCTAATATCGCGGCAAACACCATTGTCTCAGTCGGCACAACATGAAACCTCAGACTCAACGGTATTTCATTAACGCTACAATCATTCTCGAACAAGCTTAATACATTTAACCTCGATCCATTTATGCCATGATACGGAGTCATACTCGACGGGACAGGTTGGCGCACGTGATACGGAACAAAATCATCCTTAATCAAACTAATGGGAGAGCCCGAATCGATCATTGCGACCACGTTAAAAGTGCAAGGGTTACCACTGCTGTCCTTAACGGCGTAACTCAGGGTCGTTGTGTACGGCTCACCACCAGCGATGGACTGGACGACGTTCGTAGTCGCTGCGGGGGTCGGCGGTTGCTCCTTTGCTTGCTCCTTTGGACAAGTCGCAACTCTATGGTCCTTGCTGCCACACCGGTAGCACGTCCCCCTGTCGCGAACCTGCGGCCGCTGGCACGCCGTCGATACGTGGCCCGTTTCGCCACAATTGAAGCACCGCGGCGGGCCCCGCCGTGGCGCCGTCGCTTCCCCCTTCGAACGCCTCGGAAGGTCCACCTTGTCATCCTTCCGACGTGTAGGCTCCTTCGTATCCTCGTCCAACGTCATCATCTCGAACGCTTCCAACAAGTCCTCCTGCGTCCTGAACCTATGCATTCGCGCCTGGTCACGTAGACGCGAATCCGGAACTCCGTCGATCGCGTAGTGGACCAGCTCAGCTTCCGGGACTGGAACTCGATTCCCCAGTATCACCTTGTCATGTAGATACTGTGCGAAGGTCTCGCTAGGTTTCCACACTCTCGCCTCAAATTTTTTCCGCAGTACCATTTCGTTTGGTCGCTGATTGAACATGCGGTTCATCTTCGTTAAAAGATCGTCTACGGTCATCCGCATGTATGCCGGCCCAGAGTGGAACCAGGCATAAGCCGTGTCCTTCAGCTTCATGCTCACCAATATTTTCACTGAGTTTTCGTCTAACTCAAACGTAGTACGAAGGAACAGTAACTGCTCTTTCCAGTTTTCAAAAGTGTCAGCTTCACCGGTAAAGGCCGGCAGCATTTCACTGATTTCCCGAATTCGAGGGGTCGGCCGCTGGGGCGCCGGATTATTTTGCTCACCCCTTGTTTGAGTCAGCTCCCTCTGCAATACGTCTCTCTCTCGTCGGAGGAGATCGAGCTCTCTTCGGACGTGTTCAGGAATGGTTTCACGCGTTTCCACATGCCTGGTCCTTTCTTCCGGGCGATGCTCGCCATGTTCGAAACGCGTATCCACACCACTCTCCCACGTCGGGTCAGATGTACCATCTTGATGCGTGTCTAGTCCCGTAGCACCCTCTTCGTGGTGTACAAACCACGAATTAACGTCCGTGGCCTCCAGTCGTGTGAGCAGCTCGGCCTTCGTGCCGGTCGTCTGGAGGTCCAATTTTTTTAGAAACTCCTTCAACTGGGCCACGGTGCACTTCGAAAGTTTATCCATTGTGACGAGGTTACACAAAGAGGTATAGGAACGCTAAACCAAAGTCAATGTCCGGCACTTGGCCACAGGCAGACGAGCACACGCGACAACACAAATGCGCACAGCTATCTTCAAATGCACTAAGTCCCACAATTACCACTCAATGTCTCGGTATGCACAAAGCTCCGCGAGGTGGTTTGGACAAATTGTTCTCGGTTTCGGTATGCACACAGCTCTTCGAAACGAGATCACAAAATAACAACTGTCTTGGACGACTTGTTCTCGGTTTCGGTATGCACACAGCTCCTCGAAATGAGATCACCAATTAACAATTGTTAACACAGGGCGGAACAACTTCTAACGCCACTATCCACGAGTCACGACGACGTCCGTCCACTATGAATTATAGCAACTTCGGAACACGAACAGCAATCGAGACGAGCCGGTCGCGAAAATTCAATCCCACTTCTGATGAATACTGTGGGAGATAGGAGTTGGGAAACGGCAAAGCCGAATGCAAAACCCACAGTATCTGTTTAAGTCCTTGTATTTTGAAGACGTTGCTCGACCACGCTTCGTCGCCAGACTGACTCTCGATCACGCCACCGCGAGTCACGCGCTCTAAGGATCGGGCGTCTTTTCCCAAAACAAATGCCGTCATCTAGACGGCGACGCATATCGCGGAGGGACCGAGGCGTCTCTGCCTCGGTGCCCGACTCGATGCCGCAAGGATCCAAACCCAGATATTCCCACAATAGTGTAGCTATGTGTTGTAGAAGATACCGATTGAATCGTCGCTTCTACCGTTTTCACTCCTAATTTCGGCAATGTTCGCCCAGAATGTATTTCAAGGTTGAAGCCACTCTCGCCTGCATTATAAATTTCTTCAACTCCGATAGCTGGGATGTTAGACTTTACGCGAGAAACAAACGATTCTGCGATATTTTTGATATTGTCAATATCTTCAAACGTAAATTGCGTCCTGAATGTTGTTATCTTGCGTGACACAATTCTATGCGCAGTCTTAAAGTTCCAAATCCACCATTTACTTGCCACAAATTGGGGTAGGTCCACCTGGTTTTTTGCCTCCAAGGCCCACAATCTTAAATTCATGTCATGAGTAATAGATCTTCTGTCACAAGCTTCTTCAAACTTTTGCAGTACATATTCTGCAATAAATGCAAATTTATCTGCATTTGTTCCACCTCTCTCTACACTCGCCTCCCACCTGTATAGCTGCTGCAAAGATTTAACCATGCGATAATTTTTCTGTACACTGGTAAGCGATCGACGTGCCTTTTTTCCACTTTTCCAAAACGTTACTGCTTTTCTCTTATAACTTAAGTCAACTTTTCCACCTTCATCATCAACAGTACATTCTGCAGGGTCAAAACTGTCTTCTTCTTCTTCTGCAGGCATAATGTACTCTACAACTTATGCACCATGTGGTTCGGATGGATCGGCAAAATCGAGCACATAATCATGTTCAATTAATGGTAGGGAATGTATCTTTTGAAACTTTTTTATAATGTCCCGAATTTCATTGTGCAGTTCCGTTTCTACCGAGTTGATAGGTGTCTGTATTATACTTGCAATTTGAAATATAGTGGCTAACATGTTTATTACGTTAGCAACATTAATCGACTGCATTTTAAAGAAAAGCCTTTCAAACGATGATCACTCACTTTTTTCAATTGAATGGTGACTGACTGCTTGCAAAAATGTAACTGCCATTCGCTGCATTCTCGGGAATATTTATATCCTGATAGCCAGATCTGGGGAGCAGAATCTGACATTAGAACCGTAGTCGTCTGTGTCCGCATTTGGCTGCGTTCCGAGGTGCAGAGCCTGATGTCAGTGCCTGATGTTAGATCGGCAGCAGATCCGCAGCAGATTCTGCCGTCTGTTGCCGTCTGCTACGGTTCTGACGTCAGACTCTGCGCTCTCATTGCAGAGCCAGACCCTGCTACCAATCTGATGTCAGATTGGAGACAGATGGTTATCAGGGTATTAATAAAAAGACGCGAGTACGTAAACATGTTTACCGAAAAGTGAATGTTGCACAAGAATATTATCAGTTACAATTAAAATGATGCAAAGTCACTGTAAATCTTCACGCATTATTTATCGTGTGGTTTAGCTGTAATGAGTTTTACCTTGCATGGAATTTTAGGAACCCCTAAAAGCGGATATCTAGAAACGCATCCCAGCGAATTTCAAAATCCTGTATACTTCTGTTACTTCAGGAAGGAAAGCTTATACCCAAATGTAGTATTTGTGTGCATAATGTGGCAACTATTTTTTTTTCAACCATTTCTATGAAGAATATCATTATTGTACCAATTACAAACCGTAATTTTCAATGTATCTATTGCCTTCTATTAGTATAATTCTTCCAATGTATAATCAAACGATACAACATGTACAAAAAGAGACTGCGAATGTTTAAATATTACTTTATGCGGCCACTTCATTAATGAAAACTGCTATAATGTTATAATTAAATTAAATATCAACTGTAATATTATACATATGTTATTAGTTGGATAGGTAAGTAAAATTGATTTACAATCATTTAAATTTCATATACATATATATTATGCATTCAATGATAATATATATATTTTGCAAATTTATTGTAAATCTTCACGCATTCTTTATTTTTCGTGTGGTTTCCAAAACCATAGCTTAATACGATTACACTTCAAGTAATGCATGTACGAATGTGCTGTTATCATACTGATTCATGCACGTCGCTGATTAATTTTAATGAGTTTTACCTTGGATGCAATTTTAGGTGCGTACTGCCTTGCTTAAATAATTGAAAGCTGTCTGAACTTTACATAAATAATAATCTAAATATGGCTTTAAGAAACCATGTTATTAATGGAAACTGCCAAAATGGACTTCAAATTCGGTAATAGAGGTTTTATTTGTTTGCAAAAAAATGTAACACATAAACTATTTATATGTATGAAAAGAGATTATCCAGAGGTATTTCAGCGTATATTTAAAAAATACAAAAACTTAATTTTAAGGGTTGGTGGTGGGGGTAACTTAAAAAATATGGATTTTTCGAAAATTATTTTTACGCGGTTTTGTAGATACAAAAGAAGGATGAAACTTTTGTTTAAACTTCTTTTCGATATCTCTCACCGTTCTCGAGATATTTCACGGAAAAGAAAATTCTGAATTTTTTTCAAGGGGTGATTTCACCCCTAAAAAAAAATTATGGCACCAACAAAAAATAGGGTTGTGTTACGGATGAACTACTCTACTTGCACACCGAGTTTCATAATTTTCTGAATTTCCGGGTTGCCAAACTTCCCTTGTTAGCAAAAAAATGGTAAATATGCAATTTTTGGGATCATTTTAAAATGGATTTTATACAATGAAAAAATCTCACTAAATTGGCAACTAATGGTTCTGAAAGAATAATTTCTTAGCTTTAAAAAACACTCTTGAAAAAATTTCTACGATCATGCGTCCACAATTTATATACGTTCAAAGTGAAAAGTTCCTTTTTTGCTTTGATGGCAAATAACTCGGCCAATAAAAATTATACAACAAAACAAAAAAAAAACGAAATTAAAGAGAAATGTTAAATGTTAAATGTTTCTATAAGAACCCTCCGTTGGATTTATCTGAAAAAAAAAATTTCCGCCCGTGCATACGTCCAAACTACGCCAACATTTCTGTAACTACGTTTCCTGCGCTTCACCTTGATAAAACAATATCATAATGGACGAAAAAAATTGATTCATTGCAATTTGAAATTGTAGTGTTCCTTTAATTTTTTCCAGAAGTGTATGTACAAATTTATTGTACAAGTATACACTATCGTGTGTATGTTAGGTAATATTGCACAGGTATTTTGATTGTCAAGCAACACGAAAATGTTTGAACTTTTAAATTGTATACTTGCAAAGGTCATGTGCGCGCAAGTATACTTGAGCGTGTATAGAAGAAGCACAGATTTGTGTAAGTCGGAAGCAGTCTTTCAGAGTTAAGTATAGCTTTCTCGTCATTGTGTCTTTCCTTTTAATCAAAGGGATGACAAGTGATAAAAGTCTCAAATACGTTTCTTCATCCATTCGCAAGTAGTCACACCAATCACGACGGTAAATTATTAGTTAATTTAATAGATTAGTGTGTGAAAGTTTTGCCTTCTAATTACCCAGTCTTTACACCACAAGCTAAGTTTTTTACGTTGTTTTCTCCCTTCAAAACTACAGCGAAGGAAGGTAAAGCGAGCACGTCGTTGTCGTCCATCGTCACATTGTTCAAGCGTATACTGTTCAAGTATACTTGTACCGTGTGGAGGCTGTATGGCCAACAGGTATACTTGTTCAATAAATTTGTACAAGTATACCGCTGAAGTATGCAGTTACGTGTGTAGACGGAAGCTGTAACTGTGTTTTCCTAATCATAGTATAGACGCAACAGTTTTTCAAGTTGCGAAACTGAGACTTGTGAATAGCATGCTTCTTCATTACTTTTATAAGTTGATTTGTTTGAGGTTAACTGATCTTTGGATGAGAAGCGGGGGTTGGAGTGATTGGAATCGCTTCCTGCTTTTTAATAATGATTGATGAACTCTACATCAATCACTCTTAAATTATGTTGAAACGCAGGGTGCCCCGCCTAACTCTTTTATCTGAAATATTTTTCCTATAACACTTTCATTATTTCAGTGAAATTTATGCGGGAAAAATTGTGTGAAGGAAATGTTTTTGTTTCGTATTGAGTGGTGTAGAGAAGATATTGGGATCATTTCCGTTTTTAAATATGTTTTTTTCAGTGTATGTTGGAACCTCTAGTAAAGTTATAATGTACTAAAAATATTTTCAAAGTCACTAGAAAATAATATTTTAACGTGTATAGGTATTAATAAATATATTTATGATAACTATATCTCATGGATACAAAAGGTTGCACATAGTTTGGCTTACCAAAATCATTCAACTTGCTAATTTTAATCGGCATACCATAACAATCATTTGAGCTTTTCGTTGAATTTTCACGAAAATCAAACACAGTAACCAAGAATATTGTCCTTTCCCCTTCAACATGTTTGCCCTAAAAAATTTCATCATAGACCCACAAGAGGACCTTGCAGCAAGAGTGGTGCAGCTCCAACTTCGAGTAAATTAGAACAAACTGTTTATAAAAGTATTACTTTGTTTTAAACATTACTTAACATTAAATAGAAAACACTAATTGAAAAATACATATTTTCACATAATAAGTAGTAGTTATTGAGTGATAAGTTTTTATTTACAATTTTGGCGAATTTTTCAAATTTTGAGGTGCCCAAAACAAAAATATTGCACAAAACAGTAACGGTTGCAGGTTTAACATTTGCAATAAATCGCTCATTTATTATCGCATTTGTATCAAATGTGTACCAAACGATGTAGAATTGTTTTACGCATATTACAAGTCATAACTCAAAAATTGTAAAAAGTAGAGTTGCACCCCTCTTGCTGCAAGGTCCTCAATAGTGATCATAATTAATCACAGTTCAACCCTGTTAGGAACAAATCTGTTCCATTTTATTTTTGTGTTTTACTTTGAGCCATCAGTAAGCGGAGAATAGTCAATGTTTTTTACTTTGTAATTTGAAGACTCAGAATACCCACGCACAGAAGCACATATCAATGGCTTATTGCGCAAATATTGTATGTCAACGTTTTGTGAAATTTTGGAATTGTGTATTTCTTTAATTATAAAGTACCCTTGATCTTTTAAAACTTTTTTTCACGAAAATGCTAAAAGTTGACATACAATAGGCAGTACCTAATCCATAGATATGTCGCTGTATCAGCCATAATTTCTAAGTTAGATCTGATATACAGTCGATTATTTTTTTATCATTTTACTATTTCGATTCCGAGGGTCCTCTTGAGGTTCCCGTGCAAACCCACGTACACTAGTCACGTCGAATGACTATTACAAGCAAGCACGACAGAACGCTACATGAACAGATACAGACGCATCTGGTTAGAAACTCTGCATGCCATACTTCATAGTCTGAAGCGCACAAACTGCAACGCAACAATACTCTAGTCTTAAATACCTCAGTACGCCTCTGCTTTCTTCAATTAAGGGGTCTGCCCACCTTGACGGACGAAAAATAATGCAAACTTTGGGAATTTTTTAAAACAAAACCATTAAATATATTTACTTCCAGCTTTGTGGCTTTATTTGTCAATCTTTAGAGAATATGAAAAAAAGAACAATTTGTATGCAAAAACAGTGGTTATATCCGAAGTTATAGTGCTTCAAATAGAGCACCTTACAAAAATCATATGCGCATGTTTAGCATAAAATTAGTCGCTGTAGTTGTGTGAAATAGAAAATTTAAAAATTTGTGTAATCTGTATGAGTGTGGCTATCGTCTGAACTAGATGAAATTTAGTAAAAGTAAAAATAAATGGCAGCGTCTAAACCAGAGATCGATTTCGGCAAAAAATTCACTGGTTTTTTAAGTCGCAAAAGTCTAATTTTGCAAAAGCCGACTTAGTGTTAGTACCAACGACAATGAGACATTTACTGAAGATATATACCAAGCTTGAAGTAAATCGGGTGATTGAGTTTTGAGATATCATGCTAATCAATTCGAAAAACATCCTTTTGAGAAAAACGCGTTTAAAGTTTTAGTAGGAAGTAGTGTTTTTAATTGAATTTTTTTAAAATGTTATCTAAATATGTATAAATATAGGCATAAAGTTTTTAATTAATATAATTTGAGGGTTTCTCTTAAAAAAAATTCCAAGTATCCAAGTATCGCATTCTTTTCAGGTCGTCAAGGTAGGGAGACCCCTCAACACAGACATACTTCATCGTGTCAATAATCACATTTAAAAAACTAAATTTATCTCCGATACTAATAATATTGTTCACAACGCTAATTAGACATTAAAGATGCACCTCCACCGCAGATATCTGACAATATTTTTCTATGAAAAGAGCACAGGATGCGTATCAAACAAAAGCCAACGTTAAGGCAGTAGCTCGTCATCATGAGAGGTTAAATTATTTTTAATTAGGGTAGGCCGGGGCGAATCGGATCACTTTGTGTTTGACGGTAAAAAAATAATAGTCAAACATTAAAAAACTAATTTTTTATTAAATATTCAAGACCAGTACGCCTTAGGCTTGAACGCGAATATATAAAAACTGAAACTAAACATAAAAATCTTCCATTTATAAACAAAAAACAAGAAAGTAAGAAATATCCGATTCGCCCCGAAATTTGGGGTGAATCGGACCACTCAGAAATTTCTGAAAAAACTGTAATTTTCAAACAAAATCTTTAGAATCAACTTAAACAAATCTAATTTAATGACATTGAAGTCAAGTGACACTACTTAGCACAAAGATCGGAAGGATATTGCCGCTTTTTGCCGCCTCTATCAGTACAATTCTCGTGGCACAACTCTTCTCAGACAATCTTCTGAAAATGGATGATTTAATTTTTCACCGCAATAAATACAATGCCATCTTCTTAAAACCATTATTTTTTTTATTTTTTTCGTGAGTTTTTAGATTTAATTATTATCACTGCTTCCTTTATTTTTTTTTTTGGACACCATGATCCCTGATTGTTCTTTTTTATGTACCTACGAACCATCTGTATATAAACAATTATCATATTTATAATCATAAAAATATTCAAATGAAAAAAAAGGAGTGATCCGATTCCCCCCAAATAACGTGATCCGATTAGCCCCATATATAAGTATTTCAAAGATTGTAGATTACATAAACATATTATGATATAATAGTCTAAAATACAGCAAATACTAAACTTGGACACCGTGCAAACTAATAACAATAAACAGATTTAAATTTTCAAGCTTACTTTTTATTTTAAATACGAAATTGCAGATTACGTGGGTTAGATACGGGCCAAAATTGTAACGTTCGCACGCAACCATCTCACTGAAAACGTATGCCAGCTCTAAACAATGACTTAAAACAATGAATGAGTTATTGCAGTAGGTGCGGGGGAAAAGGACGAGGTACTACGAACGATCGGAATGATCATTTCTATCGCGATGTCAGAAATATGGACTAAATTCTTATTTTGATTCGATTCGCCCTGTGATCCGACTCGTCCTGGCCAACCCTATATTTTTTATAGTTTAATATAATATATTGCATATATAAAATGTACTATTATTTCGTTTCCTGCACGTGAAATGTTTATAACTAAAGTATTGATTAATGTTTCAACTGTATGCGCGACTGACATTCTTGTACATACGTAGCGTAGGGTAAATCCGGGAGACGCGGCCGGGCCGGAGAGTTGGTCGAAACAGTTGATTCCTAGAAAATTAATTATACTTCATGCCTCGTTCTCGAGATTACAACGTAGTATCGCTACTTGTTGTCAGTCATCGCCACTTCAGAGCCCTAAAAAAAAACAAAAGGGGCTCTATGTGCCCACTCCTACCTAGCTCCATATTTCATTACGCTTTTGGCGTCAGTCACGTCCATTTCGTTAGTTGTTGGAGTTTCGTTTTCTTTTGATATTAGAAAATCCCTGTGAAGAATGGGTCGCGATAAGAAGTCCCACAAGCATAAGCGTTCCTCGCGAGACAGGGAGAATAATAAATATATGGAGGAAATTCTTGTGAAAATACGGAAATTAGAAGAGAAAATCGAGGCGAAAGGAAAGTGCGGCAGCGGGACGCAGGAGGCGTCGGAATGCCTAACTGTGCAGGGTGAGTTGCAGGGCAGGCGGAGAGTTCATTTTAAGATGAAACGTAATCCGTACGTTCGACAAAGCCTTTCCCTAGAGGTGGGTAGTCATTATGTTTTGTTTTTCTGCATTTAGGCGATAGCCGGGAAGAAACTGTCACTCAGGTTATGTTGCATGAACAAAATATAGAGAGCAACGGAGAGCGCTCTATGCAGGACGCAGACGAACAGTCTGAAGCTGCAGTGGCAAAGGGCGACTCGCAATTAAATTCGCATAACCTATCTAGAATTGCGGCAACTTTACAGGACAAGGTCGAGGTCTCTGACAAACCGGCAGAGGATCCGTTTGAATTAGATGAGGAAACAATTAAATTGTTGGGTGATGATCCTGCAGCGAAAAAACAGGCCGAGTTAAAGCTCAATGCCGACGTAGCTTCGCGGGTGTCAAATTGGATGATTAAGGGTTTGCCAAAAGAATTAAAGGAAAGCTTACTTTCGAAGTTTCCTAAAGAAGGAAACTGTTATCTTGAAGGGCCTGAGCTTAACGAAGAAATAACTGTGACTCTGAATGAAACTGCCATCAAGCGGGACAATCATTTTAAAGAGTTGCATAATGTGATAGGCTCGGCATTATCGGCCTCCGCTTCAGCAGTGACAATGCTTATAGAGGAAGAGGGACAGGGAATTGATAAGAACCATTTGTTGGAGCGTGTACTGGGATCAGCGCAGCTATTAGCGGAACTGTTTTATACAGTGTCTGTGGCGCGTAAGGCCTATATTGTTCCGGGATTTGAAAAGAAGATCAAAACTTTATTTGACAAGACCACCACTGGCAAATTTCTGTTTGGTGAAAATCTGGGAGATAAGGTGAAAGAGGTTTTGGCAGTAGAGAAAATAGGAAAAGAGCTGAAAACACCGGTGATAATTAAGAAGGCACCGCTAAGATCATCGAACGCTTTAAACTTCAAGAGTTCGACTGTGAGGGCCAGAGAGACGACACAGTCGAACTACAAGAAGGGGAATCACAAGGCGTTCGTCTATTTCAAGAGCAGGTCCCAGAGCTCACAGCGTCCAACGTCACAGTCACAGAATCACAGGTCGCGCAATCAAACGTCCCGTCGACGTTAGAGGTAAGAATAGGTGGTCGGCTTAAAACATTTTCCAAAAGGTGGGAAACTATTACGAGCGATAAGACTGTATTAGATGCGATTAGAGGTTATAAGATTCCTTGAAAGCCGACATTCATCAAGTGAAGCCACCTATTATGCCCCAAAGATTACGCGAGGAGCTGAGCAACCTACAAGAAGCTATTGGTAGATTAGAAAATATAGGCGCAATTGAGAAGTGTGCCTCAGAGGAAGGACAATTTTTATCACCGTATTTTCTAGTACAAAAACCAGATAAGTCGTATAGATTCATTCTCAATTTAAAAATGTTAAATAAGTTTGTTTTAACACAGCATTTCAAACTTGAGGATATGAACGGTAGTCAATTTGATACAACCAGACGATTATATGTGTAGTTTGGATTTGCAGGATGCATACCTCCTACACGCCGATTCTAAAAGATATCTTAGGTTTTGTTTCGAGGATCAGTTATATCAATTCAATTCGTTACCATTCAGATTAAACGTCAGTCCCTGGATTTTTACAAAGATCTTTAAAGCGGTGATAGCCTATCTAAGGAAGCAGGGTTGGAAATCCATTACTTATCTAGATGACATCCTTCTGGTAGGCGCATCCTTGGAAGAGTGTCATACAAATCTGATTAAAACGAGGGAGTTGCTAGAATTCTTAGGTTTCATTATTAACCTCAAAAAGAGTAATTTTACCCCAGATAAGAGATGTAAATTCCTTGGATTTATAGTCAATTCAGAAGATTGGTGCATACAGTTAACAACTGAGAAAAGAATAAAGGTTAGAGAGTTGATTCTATCCTTTATGGTTAAGAATAGATGCAAAATTAGAGACCTAACACACTTAGTGGGTGTTTTAGTTTCTTCTTGCCCGGCTATCGAGTATGGCTGGATGCATTATAAGATATTAGAGAGGCATAAATATCTTGCTCTTAGCGCAAACAATGGAAATTTTGAAAGATTTATGACGCTATCAAAGGAGGTTACCGAGGATCTAGAATGGTGGAGAGATCGCATTATGCGATACAACGGCCCAATTCGCTCCTTTCAATATAAACTCGAAATTTTCGCAGATGCCTCGACTTCGGGTTGGGGAGCGTTTTGCATGCAGAACAGAGCACGCGGTTTCTGGAAAGAAACAGAAAGAGCGAAACATATAAATTTTTTGGAAATTTTAGCAGCCTTTTTAGGTTTGAAGTGTTACGCCTCAGAGCTAAACACGTGTCAGATTCTTTTGCGTATTGATAACACTGCGGCGATAGCCTATATAAATAAGATGGGAGGAATTCGTTTTCCAGAACTGAATAGTGTTACCAAAGAATTATGGGATTGGTGTGAGCAAAGAAAAATATGGGTATTCGCAGAGTATATTTCTTCAAAAGATAATGTAGAGGCCGACGAAGAATCACGAATAACGAATTTAGATACAGAATGGGAACTAAATGATGAGATTTTCGAAGCGATTGTTAGGAGTTTTGGCACACCAAAGATCGATCTATTTGCGACTAGATGTAACAGAAAATGCAGAACTTATTGTTCGTGGCAGAGAGATCCTGAGGCGTTGGTTATTAATGCCTTTACAATAAACTGGTCAGAGTATTTTTGGTACGCTTTTCCTCCTTTCTCGCTCATTCCGCGAATAATGAAAAATATTATAGAAGAGAAGGCACACGGTATTATTGTACTGCCTTTCTGGCCTTCACAGTCATGGTTTCCCATTTTTAGGCGACTGTTGGAAGGTAAACCAATGGTTTTTAAACCGTCAAAAGATTTACTATTATCGCCTTGTAGGACAAGGAAGCACCCACTGGCATCCAGCCTTTCACTGATTGCAGCAGTGTTATCCACGAGGCATATGATAGAAAGGGAATCGCACGGGCTGCAGCAGAGGTGCTTATAGCTTCCTTAGCGGATTCTACTATAAAACAATACAATACGGCACTTAAGACGTGGTGGAAATATTGTGAAGAGAAGGGCTGCGATCCTTTTGGTGCAAAAATAGCCGAAATTTTAGATTATTTAACTGTAAATTTTAATAAGGGGGCCGCGTATGGTACCCTTAATACTGCTAGGTCAGCTATATCCTTAATTTCCAGGGATGATGTTAGGTATACGCCTCTGTTAAATAGATTCTTTAAGGGCGTCTTTCGCATGAGACCTTGTAAACCAAAATATGATAAAACTTGGAACGTTAACGAGGTTTTGGTGCACATAGAGAGATGGTTTCCTCTGGAAGACTTAGGGTTACAAAAATTACCGGAAAAATTGGTGATGCTGTTAGCCTTAGGATCAGGATATAGAGTTCAATCCTTATCACTGATGAGGATTGACTGCATTTCGATATTGAGAGAGTCAGTAGAGATTAAAATAGAGGACTTAATTAAGACCTCTAGGCCTGGATTTCTGCAGCCTTTATTAAATTTACCCTTTTTCAAAGAGAAACCAGGTCTCTGTGTCGCGAAAACGTTGATAAGTTACTAAAAATATTAGAGGTAGCCAAGCGAAATTATTCTTATCATACAAAAGACCTCATAAGGAGGTTACTTCCCAGACGTTAAGTCGTTGGATAAAAGCGGTACTAAGAGAGTGTGGAATCGAGGAGTTTTTTACTGCGCATAGCACGCGACATGCGTCAACGTCCTAGACTACGACTAGACTACGAAATTATTAGAGCCTCTGCAGGCTGGTCGCGCGATTCCAACGTTTTCGCTAAGTTTTATAACCGACCAGTTGTGGAAAAAGAGGGTAACTTTGCAAGGACTGTAATAATCGAATAAATCTTGTTGATGTAAGTAGCATTATAATTGGATAAACGAAAGGACAATCAAAATTTGAGAAAGCTCTAAACATCTACGTTGTAATCTCGAGAACGAGGCATGAAGTATAATTATAGATCAAACGAACTTACCTTAGTGAAGTTCGATCGTAATTATGCGATTGCCTCGTTCGAGATGATTACAACCCTCCCCGAAATCCCACCCGAAATTCAAATTTCGATAGAATTCTCTGAACTAGATGAAATATGGAGCTAGGTAGGAGTGGGCACATAGAGCCCCTTTTGTTTTTTTTAGGGCTCTGAAGTGGCGATGACTGACAACAAGTAGCGATACTACGTTGTAATCATCTCGAACGAGGCAATCGTATAATTACGATCGAACTTCACTAAGGTAAGTTCGTTTGATCTATAATTGTTCTGAACATTAACACACTTTTACATACACACAGAGTCTGAATATAGCGACTCGACCAACTCTCTAGCCCGATCGCGTCTCTCGGATTTACCCTAAACGATACAGTTATTGACCAGGGTACAGAAGTTGACCACTTCATATTTCTGCCACCATAATCTAACGAACCTGCACATTTCCGCATCAATGATGTACTTTGATCAGAAAAGACAGGCCTACCTTTCATTTCAACCGACAATTGATGATTTCAGTACAAGCGCCCCGCCGTGAGATCATCGGAAAGGAAAACGTGTAATTTCAACTCTCAAAGAAGGTAGGGGCTTAGCGGGCATCTTTAGAGCGGCGACTTCTTTAATGACTGTATACCTAATCATTGTTCAATTTTGTTTGCCGTGAATGCCATTGATCATAATAGGTGACAAGGACCCAATGTTATCATTCGTCATACGTCCAGTCGTGTCAAACGTGATTCAGTTGTGTTTTGGGGGTGTTCAATAACTGGTTGGACGAATGCACAGTAATACAATTATTGACCACTCGTAAATGTTCGTGCTGAAAGACCGCGACGAAAATTGATTTAGATCTTTGGAGGCACGGGGCAATGTGCCTTGCTTTTATATGGTTCCGGGTATGCACCTCCGATGATTTCTGATTTTTCATTGGTGCGGGGGTCGGTACGATAATTCGGAGGTCAAAGGCGCTTGAAGAAAGAAAAAAAAGAAAAGAAAAAAGCAAAAAAAGAAAAAGAAAGAGGCAAAGAAATTCCAAGAGAAGAAGAAGAAAAAGAGCAGGTGAGAGAGAAATCTAAGCAAAAAAAAAAAAGAAATGAGAAGCCAATGAGACCGCGGCGAAGTGCACGGCATACATCGTGAATGCTGCACATGAAACTCACCCTGCCCCAAGACAATATGTCTTTGATTTTGTTATGTTGACAGATGGTTTTAATAAAAGTGATTTTAAAGTAAAAAATATGCCATTTTCTTTTATATTTTGCAAGTGGTCAGCAACTGTACCTGGACCGGTCAACAACTATGCCACAACCGGTCAATAACTATAATTTTGAGTTATGTTTCTTTATAATAGCATAATATTGAAACTACTGATTCCTCAAAGTTTCTTTGGTGTTGTAATTAATATCTTCGATACTTCTCTTTTCGCCTGGTATAGCAAAACTTAATTTCTAAAATTCGAGTTACTTATTCCATAGCGTATACCTAAACTGAAGCTCTTAGGTGGTCAACTACTGTATCGTTTACCCTATTAGTACAACGGTTCCCGGCGGCAAATTAACGGCGACAGGAACTTTTAAACGAATAGGAGAGTTTTAAAAAACTGTGGACACAGTATCTTCTATCACTATATTTATTCAAATGAACTACAACTACAGAAACCGATAACGTAAAATGCGGAATATAAATATTGGACGGTAATATCAGATTGACTGTTCTCGCAAGCGTAAGAAAACGACTCTAAGAGAGTTGAAGGACGACTATTTTGAAGGTCTCAGAACGAGAGAACGTAGACTCTGTGTGGGCGGAAACGGGAAAATAGCCAGATTTTCCGGGATCAATTTCACCCGCTTAGAGTGGTGCACAAAAAGGTGCCACAAAAAAGGTGCCCAACCTCTTAGAATGGCAGAAAAAAAATTGCGTAATACATAGTAGGTATATGCAATTGTTATAAATCCTCTACATATCCCCAAAGTTTTATAATTCTTTGAATTTCCGAGTTGGGGATCTTCCCTCTAAGATACAAAGATATTCATAAGTGCTCGGGCTGGAAACACTGGCGGCTCGAAGGATACTAAACATCTTTGTCTAGAACGCCAGACAAAATATTTCGTCCAAGGACGGATCAGTTAAATTGAAATGAATATTTTTGGTTTTAGTTGAAAGAAAATTTGAGTTAAATACATAATTTATCAATATGTAATAGAATCCCGTCGTCACATTCTAAAACTACTCAGAGAAGATTAACTTTTGGTGGCAAACTGGGAACTTTCGCCATTTTATTTGCAAGCTTTGCTCAGTACGAAAGTATCGGTTCTTCGAAGGTTTGGCGAGGAACTTTCCTCGTAAATATTTGACCAGATTCTTGGCTAGTTTTTAATCATCGTGCAAACGGTCGAGATATAACCGAGTTCCACAAAGTCGAATTGCCAGGTAAATCTCGAAAGCACACAATGAATCGTGGATAAACCGATAATCGCTAGGATAATTAAGGGAACGACGCTTTAACTTACCAGGAAAGTACGAAAAGATTTAAAGCAGTTTAAACCAGACAGTTCGCCGGCGCGTTAATCCTTGATCAATCGAGACCAGCGAATTTATCTTCTGTGGAAAATATTTGGTTCAAGACTTTGTGTTTTTGTCGACTGTTTTGCAGATAGGGGAGAAGGTATAAATGGACTACTCTTTTTATTTCGAGATAAACACATATTAAAAATGTAAAAATTGCATAAACAAAAGGTGGAAATGGTAGTTCATGAATCTGAGGTAATGTATAAATACTATCAATAGCTATTTACCGTGAAAATTCAACTATTTTAAAGCTATTTTATTAGAAAATTTTGTCGGACACGTGGTTTCAGAAATTGCGGTGGTAATATGGACCAGAGTTGAAAAGGGTAAAAACATGTAAGAAATATTTGATTTTTTATAACAATGTAAATAACATGTAAAATGTCAAAATTATTTAGGCCACAAAAATAAAAAATTTGTAAGTAGAAAAAATAAAAAAAGTTTGAAAATGAAAAGAGAAAATGAGGAAAAATAGAAAGTAAATAATTATATGAACTTTTTTAAAAAAATAAAAGAAGATTATGGTTAATTAATGAATGTAAATTTGATTATATTGTGTTTACCTACCGTGAATCACGAATGTATTCGAACGCCCGCTATTAAAATTGTAAACAATAAAAATATACATGTTAAACTTGAGTTCTGAAAGTAATATTGTAACTACTATAAGACACAACTATCGAGAGTATATAAAGCAAATTTGAAATGAATCCGATAATATTTGTAGAAGTTATGAAACATTTATTGCAAAGATGTACTGCAACAGGGTCACAAAAGTATTCGAACGGCATTAATTATATGCACCTTCTTTTATATTAATATTTATTTAGGCCAACGTTGGCTCCAATTTTTCAGTTATTTTAGATTCGATAGAATTCCGTACTTCTAAAATCTTTTGTTTTGGTACGTCTTTCGAAGTTATGCCGTAAATTTTTAATCCCCTGTCAATTTCCGTTCACAAATCCACAAGTCCAGACTTTATGGGGGTGTGTGTAACCAATGGGATGTATTATACAATAACCATTCTTGCACAATTGTAGCCATATGATTGCGGCCATGGTCTTGCTGAAAATAAACATTTTCCAATAACCCCAATTTGGTAGCACTTTCTTCTAAATGGTTTGTAACACATTTAAAAATATATGTTTATCTAAAATGTCATCTATAAAAACGAGATTTCCAGTGCCGTTTGCAACCATGCACCCCCGCAACATCACGGAACCACCGCAGTACTCTAATCACAATTCTATCGAATCTGAAATAACTAAAAAACTCGCGCATAGCATGCGACATCGTCTGAAAAGCGTAATCGGAGCCAAAGGTGACCCAAATAAATATTAATATAAAATATGGTGCGTATAATTAATGCCGTTCGAATACTTTTGTGACCATGTTGCAGTACATCTTTGCAATAAATGTTTCATAACTTCTACAAATATTATCCGATTCATTTCAAATTTGGTATATATAATCTCGGTAGTTGTGTCTTATAGTAGTTACAACATTACTTTGAAAACTTAAGTCTAACATGTATATTTTTATTGTTTACAGTTTTAATAGCGGGCGTTCGAATACATTCGTGATTCACTGTATATAAAAGTAATCGAAGTTACATGTTCCATTTCATGGTAGGTGGTTTAAAAAAAGGAGCTAATTCTGTGTGTAATTTAATATATTATGCGATTACGAAAGAACTTAGCTTAGACTGTTAAAACAAAATTATTTTGTACTTTGAAGCTGCAGAAGGACAAAATCGTAATTATGGAATTCTACAATTTTTTCGATGGTATCTACTGAATTTCAAGTAGAAATTCAACATCTTTTTCCTGTGAGAGGTCAATTCTTTGTTTTCAATGTGACAGGAATTTTGGATTCTACGGAAAGAAAAAAAAGATGTGAGAAAGAATCGAAACTGAAGAAGAATACGTGGAGCCAATTTGAACGGCGCGAAATCCCCCTTTTCACATGGTAGAGGCAACAAAATGCGAAATCAAAGATTACGAAAGTTTATTGACACGTGACAAAGATTAACAAAAAAGAAAAATAAGTCAAGCGGTCCACATCGTTTATTTTCCCAATGGGCAAGTAGATGTAAATTATACTTATAATGGGAAACCAACTGCTATAAAAATTAAAACAGCTATTGTGAAAAGCGTCATTGGTAGGCGCGGTAGGAGTGACCGATAAAAAACGCAAAGATTTGGAGAATTTACTAGAATATTGTACTTCCCGTGGATAAGATTTCGGTAAAATATTTTTAATCAATACATCTGTTAAAAATAAAGCGTGTAAAGAAGAAAAACGGTAAGCAAAAAGGTTATGAAAATGGGGTAAACTTGCCGATGAACTGGGACCTCGCCGATTTTGATGACCTTCACATATGTTGTCAAGGTCGTCATTTTGAACAACATTTCCCTTTAAACTTTTTGACGGTCGGCCTTAGTTTCAGAAATATTGAGGAAAAACTGTTGCTACTACTACATTGAATTCTGTTTATATATGTACGCCACCGTGGCAGCGTATGCGTCAGCGCGGGACCGCCCCTCATCTACTGTTTCTCCATATACATACTGTCGTTTGCAAAAATGCTGCCGGCAGAAACTTGGTGATCCGATCGAGTGTATCCTCACAGGCCCACGTTCTCTAAACAGTGGTAGATGTAAGGCACACGTATTGTCGCTATTAGCCGACGCGTCACGTCACGAATCGGTCAGCAGCACCGCGTGACGAAGAGACCGAGCGGGGAATTGGGGTGTTCCGCGGTAGAGAGTAGGACAGCGCGAGCGAGGTAGCCCCCTTGCCCAGCTCAGCATCAGGACGCCAACATTTTTGCAAAACACAGTACGTCGCGGTAGGACAACGTATGTACCCGGTAAACTAAACGGTTCGGTAAACTTGCCGAT
Source organism: Andrena hattorfiana (assembly GCA_944738655.2). Taxonomy (NCBI): domain Eukaryota; kingdom Metazoa; phylum Arthropoda; class Insecta; order Hymenoptera; family Andrenidae; genus Andrena; species Andrena hattorfiana. Next base: position 50,260,680 of record OX122889.2, read on the forward strand.
GAACTAGGCCCTCGCTGATTTCGATGACCTTCACATATGTTATCAAGGTCGTCATTCTGAACAACATTTCCATTTAAACTTTTTGGCGGTCGGCCTTGGATTCGGAGATATTAATAAAAAACTTTCGGCATAATATACCTATTGAAATCTGTTTCACAACCGACGGTATTAGTATTGTGGTTGGGGCTAGATCAGGGCGGGGGGCGCGCATCCGCTCGCGGGCGCGTAAAGCATGGTAGCGAACCGATGTGACTTTGGGGATGTTCAAAATGAAACTGCGGTTATAAGTATCGCACGATGGGGTTAATATCGCTATTGTTGTCAAGGTCATCACTCTGAACATTTCCCTTTAAACATTTATGAGATATTCGTATTAACTTTATTTAATTTTAGAATTACCGAGTTTAACACATACTCGCATCGGTTCGCTACCATGCTTTACGCACCCGCGAGCGGGCACGCGCCCCCCACCCTAATCTAGCCCCAACCAATAGTAATACCGTCGGCTGTGAAACAGATTTCAATTTGTTATGCTGAAAGTTTTTTATTAATAACTCCGAATCTAAGGCCGACCGCCAAATATACAACGATCCTGAAGACGTAGGCTGTAGCACCTCGTCAAAATAAATACATTTTTGTATTATAAAAGAGTAATCCAGTTTAAGTTGGAATATTTTTCTTGCTGCGACACCACGCGTGCACCCGTTAGATATATATGCTGCAGGTTGCTGCGCAGTGTTTATACAAACAGAAGACAACCGTCGACAACGTGGTGCTGCACACACTGTCGCTGGCGTGCACGTATACGTAGAGTACGATTGTATAATAGCGAAAGTTTTCCTGCGAATATTTCGGAAACCAAGGCCGACCGCCAATTTTGTCAAAGGAAAAAGTTGCTCAAAAGGTCGAGTTTTGCAACATATGTGAAGGTCATCGAAATCGGCGAGGTCCCAGTTCATCGGCAAGTTTATCGAAAAAGGAAAGATAGGAAAAAGGAAAAAACAAAAAGTTATAAAAGAACAGAACCGAAACATGATTTAGATACCTTACAACGTGTAACTATTGTAAATATCGTACGTAAATACTGTAATAAAAATGTTAATAAATATTTCGAAAATAATATCGCAATATTTTTTTGTAATGAGTAATCATATGATAATGAGTAAGTCATGTATTTGCAGTGTAACGCGAGTGGTAAGTAGGGCAGTGTACGCGGCTGCTGACTGTTGGTGCCGGCGGGATTCATATATATCGCTATATCTTCTACAATTATTTATTTATCAGTGTGAAAATTGATGAAATTCTTCCTTGTCTATTAAGAAATATTTTGTCGTTACACGTTATATGTATCCCAAAATTGCCTCGATACTTTTTATCGGTGAATGTTGAAAACCATAGGTTCTGTCCAGTATTACTTCCTAATTATATATTATTACAATTTTTAACATAAGGGTTGTCTGCATACACTTTATGGCTTCGCTAGATATTTCTAAAGTTATGTTTTAAGTGTCATAACGATCCCTTAATATTTATTCTCGTTATCGCAATTTATATTTAAAAAGGTTTTGACTTTGGTAGAAGAAAATTTTTATTTATAATTTTTATCTCGCATACAAATGATTGGATTACAAAACTGTACATAGAAAAAATGTGTGCCGTGATGAGCTTTACAACACTATATTCATTAAAATCCAGTTTAACAACAATTAATTTTCCAATCTTTCTTAGCGTTTGGCTAATAATTTTTCGCATTTTCGAGCGCTAGTCCGCTTATTGCATCTATTCCTTCGTTTAATGAAAATTGCATGGAAATTTGAACAAAAATCACAAATAAAGACATTACAGTCACATCCAACGCATAAGGACTATAAGGAGTAACATAATGAAACACTTAGGAACAAAATGGGAAAGAATTACTTGATGAAATAAGAGTGATTGTAATATGGGTCCACCGCGTTCGATATAGCGACTTCCCGTCTCCTTTCAGAATGACGTAAAAATTTCGGAGTGGGAAAGATATTTCCAAATAACTAAATATAGCATTTTGAAGCTAATCATACCATGAAAAACTTTTTGCATGGATAAAAACAGACACTTTCACTTTTTCGCTAAAGTAAACATGCAAATCGCACCAGTTCTGCCTGGTGATATAAGAGGACATTGATTGTTTTTTTCTCAGTTCCCGACATATCACTTAACAGAGAAATAAGCACTTCGTCTGTATTACAAACCCGGTCCGTATTAACACATTCTCCCCTACTTATTATGGACGATTAAACGAATTACAGAAATTAATTGAGGGATGGAAAAACGTTGGAAGCAGGGAGGGTAATATATTATTAAGCTAGTGCAAAAATTCGTTCGTTCACTGTTAGGTGATGTTAGATGCACGGAAATGTCTCCTTTTACTACACCTAAACTAGAATTCAGACTTATTGGCCGGTGATTTCGTGAGGGGTATTCTCACCCTCTCTCGGGCAACGCCTATTCGTCGCGCGGTGGGAATTGATGTCCGTGAGGTACGTACGCACGCAGCGAAGCATCCCCACCACTTTGAGTACATTGACGCAGGGGATCGGCGGGCTCCAGATACCGCTGATGGAGGGGAAACCACCTACAGGAGCGGTGGTTATGTATGTGTGAACTGCGCTTATGCACGACGATTCCTGGTTATTTAGGAACCCGGCGACTATCCCCACAATATCTTGGAATTCTTTGGTCGAGAGTGAGAGAACCCGGGAACGAGCGAGAGAGGACAAAAGAATCACACGTAGTTGCTGTCGGCTACGAAAGAGAGAAAGCATGATAATTTGTCTCGCTTCGTCGTTCACGTGCGTCATACGCTCCAGAGTTGGGCAATAGTTTATCTAAATAAAAATTTCAAATAACAAACAAAAGATAAATAATTTTTATTCGTTATTCGAGGCTCGAATAATCGAAGTTATCTTTATTCGAAGAGCAACGAATAAAGATAATTTTTTTATTGGATGAGAATTTATGCGACGAATAAATTTTTCATCCGTAGCATTTATCTTTTCGAAGCCTGCGAATAAAGTTACGAATAACTTTCGTCAGCGTCGAGCGTGTTTATACGAGCCTCCGAAGTTCGAGCTCGGCCGAGTGGCGTGCGCCGAACACAAAGGACCGGCGGCGGCGACTTACGGTCGTGGTGACTCACCAAGTTTTGACACTGACGCAAGTTATTCGTGGCTTTATTCGAAGGCTTCGAAAAGATAAATTATACGGATGAAAAATTTATTCAACGCATTTATCGAATAAACCCTTCGAATAAAAAATTATCGTTATTCGTCGAATAAATTCTCATCGAATAAAAATGTTATCTTTATTCATCGAATAAATTCTCATCCAATAAAAAAATTATGTTTATTTGTCGAATAAATTCTCATCCAATAAAATTATTTATTAGTTGCTCTTCAAATAAAGATAACTACGGTTATTCAAACCTCGAATAACAAATAAGGATAAAGTATCATTTATTCGATCGTTATTTAAATAATTTTTTATTTAGATAATGCCCAACTCCGGTACGCTCTACCTGTTCACTGATACATTGTATATAGTCGCGCACGTGGTTCGATCTCGAAGAGATAGAGCGCACGCACATTTATTCGTCGTTCAATCAGGTCGAATAATGAATAAATTCTTATCCGAATAAATCTGGCTCGAATAACGGTACAGATTTATTCGTGAATAACGAATAATTTTTCTTCGAATAAAATTGTTATTCGTTATTCGCGAATAAATCTTCAAGCATGAAACGTGCCTGCGTGCGTCAGTCACGCACACATAACCACCGCTCCTGTAGGTGTTTCCCCCTCAATCAGCGGTAGCTGGAGCCCGCCGATCCCTGGTCAGCGTAGAAATACACACATCGGAATAGATGTGCGTTCGCTCCGAAAAAATTCAGGAGATTCATTGGTCAGAACATTGATTCTTCCTCGATAGCTTCATCTCGTATTGGTCTACGCATAGCTTCGTAACGTAACAACTATTACGCTAAGAATAAACAACAGCGGAGTCGAGCGGCGTTCCCGTTATCCTACCATACCCTTCGGAGGCCCAGCAACTTCAACTGCCAATCCACGATCGTCAGGTGGTGGTGGCCGATTTCTCCTCGCGCGCTGCTCGGGAAACCGAATTCACCGGCCAATAAATCTGAATTCTAGTATAGGTACATGTACTTTTATCAAAAAAGTGGGAAAAGGTTAGGTAAATATCTTGATTAAAGAAACATGTACCTATTAGTATACTTTTATTTTTAATAGAGAGTTTGGTTCAATAAAGCGAACGAAATTTTGCACCGACCTAATATTATAGGATTTTACAAAACAATGTTTATTAGTGATATCATGTATAATTAACCCTCAAAGGTCACAATGGGTTCGCGTAACCCAGTCTATCTGGAAAACTCCTGGTATTTCTGAATGGTAAGGTATGGGGAGTTAGGGCTTTGGGGGAAAAAGTTTGATATTTCTGCTTGCAAATCGCCCCCAATATTCGAATACTCCTGATTATTCGAATATTCGAAGAAATTATTCGAATTTTCTAGTATTCGAATATTCGTTACAGCCCTACTGGAGACCACTATTCTGAATGGCGCAACATATTAGCCTAGTTTTTGCTTTCGCTTCCTTTCCCGTTTCTATTTTTTTTTTACTCGAGATTAGAGTTAAAAACAGCGTATTTCATCGCTGAATTTCACATTTTTGACCATCCCTTATATCCCTTCTTCATTTATTACGGGGACCCTCCGGTTAAAATTTTTCAGAAAATCGATTTTTTTTCATATATATTTTTGTAGTATAATATCCCGAGAATATCCTGTGAAAGTTTCACACACAAATTCGTAACAGTATAGATTCTACAGTCACATAACCAATTCAGGCTCCGAACGCAGGTACCTGATCCACGAACATTTTCAACACGTTTTTCGCGAAAGACGATACAGTAAAGCGTCAATTATCCTAAATGCTTGGGACCGAGGTGGATCGGAAATCCGAATTATTCGGATAGTAGAACAGTGCGGAGAATGAAGAATGCATATATTTACCTAGTTTATAACTATAGGTATTACACCTAAAATTACTTATTAAATACAAAAGTAGAGGAAATATATAAGAAATACAAATGCACATTATTTAAATAAAAGTAAAGTAATGTTTGTAACTTAGTTTATTTACGGTATTATTGGCTTAGATCAGGGTTAACTAACTGGTGGCTTGCGAGCCACCGGGGGCCCCTTCGACTTGCTGCCATGCTGAACGGCCCCCTCCATACATACCAGACTCTGACAATCGCAGTTGAAAAGAGAAGGAAAGAAGCAAGAATCGACTGCGATCGTCAGAGTCTGGTCGGTATGGAGGGGGGTCGTTCAGCGTCGCAGCAAGACAGAGAGGCCCCCGGTGGCTCGCGAGCCACCAGTTAGTTAACCCCGGCTTAGATCAAATTTAGCTACCTGATCAATTACATTTTTTATTTGCATTTTTGTGAAGGCATAGTAAAGGATCATTTTGTACACCTATGTATATAAAATGATCCATACGAGGGATCCTTAGGAAAATAACCTCTAGGATCATTTTATATCTACTGATAATGAATAAGACGAACATTAAAAAGCATTGATTTATTTAAATAAAAACAGAAATTCGACTGTGTTACAAAATATGCGTCTGTTTGCGATTCTAGCGGTTGAGCGCGCTGGATGCCGGAGAGGTTAGGTTCGAAGGTGTAAAGGTGCACACGACACAGCACGTAAAATGAGTAGCTTCAATTTATTTAAAACGAATAAATACAGTGAGAGTGAGTCGATGAGAATGTACAATGAGCTGTAGAGTCTCGCGATTATATGAATGCACGAAGATGATAGAATCACTGCACTTGCACCACCACGTGCGTATCACCCGCGGCGATCTACAATCGAAAACTGAGCGTGAGAAGATACGAGCGTGAGTCTGAAAAGTGAGCGTTGTGAGTTCTATTCACTTAGAGAGTACACTATGATTGATGAGAATGCATAAGGTGAGAAAACTTGAATCAACACGTGACATGTCGTTATCTACACACTGTGCGAACAAGAGTCAAGATGCTCGTTTCTGATTTTGCGTCGCTGGAACGTTCTAGTAACCGATCGAATCGACACGGTGATTGGCTCATCGATTATAGATCCGTCGCGACTTCCGCTGTCAAGCAGAAGCTGCGGTGTGAGTGAGTGTGGCGGTGAGCGGAACTACCACATTTCCAAACAGCGGCCATAATAATAAATTAAAATAAATTTTTAAAAAAATCAACTCTTAGATAATTTTTTGTACATAATCAATGAGTAGAAATACTTAGGTAAAATCAACTAACAAACATAAGAAAATGAGAGCATCTTCACAGACTCAAATCTTTTCCCGCACCCCATGGGATTCCTGGAACTATTTTACATTACTAGAGAGGGATCATATGACTCCAAACACCCACCTTACATTTAGGGGTTAAATAAAACTTCAAATTATTACATTCGGTAACGAAACATACATTAAATTAATGTTGAATTGTCATTAAATCCGCGAAAAAAACAGCTGTCACACTAAGCCGTTCATGACAAAAGTTACACAACATTGAAAAAGACCTTACCTTAAATAAAAGAGAGTAACTTTGATTTTTTCTTGTTTATAACCGGAGGGTCCCTTTAAATTAGGAGAAAGTTGCCTATATTGGACCGGCTCCTAGATTGGACCATTTGTATATCTCGATAAACAAATATATTTGCAGCGGTTTTTTTGGCTACATTGATTTAGGAAGTGGAGATGGAAACTTGCAAGAACAGCGATACGGTTATTCATTAGTTTGTCGTTCACCGTCGTCGAAATATAGAAACACGTGTTGCGCGATCATTATTTTTCGTGCTATTTCAAGTTGTAGCATGCAGAAAAGGAAGTTTGAGAAACGCTGACAGAGTACAGAGGGAGAGTACAGAGTAACTCCTGGACGCCTCATTAGAGTAAAGTCAAGTGCCGTTTGCACAATAGTATCTTTGAAAATTGTATACATACATCGAGACGCAACGTCTGACCTTCGAAATTTGTAGCCCCATTCTGTCAATCAAACCATGTATTCCTTCCTAATCCGAGTAAATCTTGTCTGTCCAGAAATATCCATATTCCTTACAATCCAAAAGGCTACAAAATGGCGCCCAACGAGCAGGCCCTGAACCACGACCAGTCCCAATCCAGTCCTTCACCAGCGGCCCTCCAGCTATCCGGTTCCCAGTTCTCCCAAATCCTGGAAACCATTCAGCGGACTCAGCCGGTAGAGGAAGGCAGTTTTTCCAAATGCACTGCGCGGTTCAACGGCAGCCATAACTACGCGAAAGTTGTTGAATTTGCATCGACAGCTACGATTTTCAAGGACATCGAGCACATCACGGACGAAAACGCTCTTCGGGGATTACCCTTATTGTTCGAAGGACATGCAGCCACCTGGTGGAGAGGCGTCAAATCCACCGTGACGACATGGAAAGAGGCCATCGAGTTGCTGCGTGCCACCTTCGCTCCCTGACGACCAGCATACCAGGTCTACATGGAGGTATTTCGCCACGCACAAGACCTGAAGACGCCAACAGACCACTACGTCAGCACGAAGAGGGCACTTCTAGCGGAACTCCCGGAGCTGCCTACGGAGAGCATGCAGATCGATATGATCTATGGGCTCCTACGCTTCCATCTGCGTGAACGGATTTCACGGGAGTCGATCACCTCCTTCACGGATCTGGTGACAAGAGCAAGGGATGTTGAGGCACTGGAGCAAGAAGCCCTGCAGCAGACCCGGGAGGAACGATCCACGAGGAGAGGACTGGCAGATCAGTCATCAAAGGAACGAGTGCGTTGTGGGATATGCCGAAAATTCGGGCATACCACCTTGGACTGTAGGCACCGTACGTTCCAGGCCCCACAAACTCACGGCGCGAACAACGCACGTCACCCGAGCCAAACACGAGCGACAGCACTTCACGACCACCCCTGAAGTGCTACGGTTGTGGAAAGCTAGGGTTCGTGAGGAGCAAATGTCCGGACTGCAGCAAGAAGATGACGCCGTCGACAAGCTGCATTCTGCTCCATCGACACCATGGCACAACCAAGGCCCCGACCAACCGTAACCGTGGGCATCGCCGGCGAGGAAGGTCGTGCCTATCTGGAGACCGGAGCCAAATGCTGTGTGGCCAGCCAGAGTTTGTTCGCCCTACTCAAAAGGAAAGGGCAATCATTTTCAAGCAAGCGAATGCGAGTCGCCCTGGCTGATGGGAACCCGCGACTCCAGGACGTGATGATCACCATAGTCGACGTACTTCTGGAGGGACGAACGTTACCAACCCCCTTCATCGTCCTACCCAACAGCACGGACGACAGAACACTCCTGGGGATAGACTTCTTGAAAGAGTCGGGGATTATCATCAACACCCCACAACGCAGCTGGCACTTCTTGGATCGGCCAGAACAGGAATATGACTTGCAGGGGGAGGTCGCCGAAACCGAGAAGAACGCCACTCCGGTCGTCACGCTGTCAACCACGGAGGCAACACCGGCCACGTCGGGTGGACTACAAGGCTACCTGGAGGAGATAGCCGACGAATTCCCGATGCCACCACCTCTGCTGAGCCCCATCAAACGTCCGCGTATGGCTACCAACGAGGACACCGAGCTCAAATGGTCCGGTATCGACGCCCTCTTCGAGCAATGTCTAAGGACATATGAGACCCGTATGGACATCGCCGCCATCGAGGTGGAGGAACCAAGAGGGAATGAAACGGTCCTTACGGCAGTACCATCTCCCGTTTACCACCTACGAGGAGAGAGATGGGGAACCACGGCTTCATCCTAGATTGGAGCTTTCGCATGTACGTGGACTACCGACGCCTGAAGGGAACCGGCGGTTAGCGGTTCGTACAAACCCTTGTCAGCATCAGGAAACGACTAACCTGGCTGACGGAGAAGAAGACCACCTGAGAAGGGCCCTCGCAGCAACAACCAGCGTTCGACCATCTAAAAGACGCCCTCACAGACGCACCCAGTCGGCAGCCCGCCGACGAGACGACATCCCATCCTGTCGAATTGGAGTTAGCAGCTACGCCAACGGAGCACCTCTTCTCCAGGGGGAGAAGGAGACCGAACATCCGGAGCAAACCAGCAGCGGACTATCACCAGCAGACAGACCGATCCCACTACGAAGCGAGAGGTTCTCGCCGTGGTATTGGCACCTCCGCATAGCAGTTCTCAGCTCGTACGCTGGACCACGGAACCAGACGCCCGCACCAGTGGTGCCAGACTGGCCCCAGTTCCAGAGACGACTTCACCACCTAGGATCCTGGACTACTCACCGGGACGATTTCGTGTCCAGAGGGGGAAACTGTAGCATGCAGAAAAGGAAGTTTGAGAAACGCTGACCATCGAGACGTTTCGAGAACACGCTTGTAGGCCGCCCGTGAGGAGAGACGTGCGGGCGCGGGACCACGTCTCGCGAGGCTCGCGCTTGACAACGCATCTGTTGATTTCTGCGGCCGCGGATAGCAACGATTGGGTATAAATTAGAGGCCTGCAATGGCATTTCCTTCTTCGCTGTTCTGAGAGAGAGGACAAGGTACGACACACGGCCGCTCTCAGACAGCTTAGGGACTCCGGCAGGAGAGTTCGGCGATAATACCTGGACGCCTGCTGGAGGGACTAGGCACTAGAGTCTGTTCCTGGACGCTCGACCGATATGGAGAGTACGGCGATAATACCTGAATACCTATCGGTCGAGAGAGTACAGAGCATCTCATTAGAAAAGAGAGGAGAGTACGGGAGAATATGTCTGGACGCCTGTTCGGTATGGAGAGTTCGGCGACAATACCTGGACGCCAACCGAACAGGAGAGTACAGAGGATCTCCTGGACGCCTCGTTAACGTAGAGAGGAGAGTACGGGAGAATATTCCTGGACGCCTGTTCGGTATGGAGAGTACAGCGATCATACCTGGACGCCAACCGAACGGGAGAGTACAGAGTATCTCCTGGACGCCTCAGTAGAGTAGAGTCGCGAAAGTACAAAGCTTCTTAAATACCCAATCGTTGAGAGAGGAGAGTACGGGAGAATATTCCTGGACGCCTGTTCGATATGGAGAGTTCGGCGACAATACCTGGACGCCAATCGAACGGGAGAGTACAGAGTAACTCCTGGACGCCTCATTAGAGTAAAGTCAAGTGCCGTTTGCACAATAGTATCTTTGAAAATTGTATAAATACATCGAGACGCAACGTCTGACCTTCGAAATTTGTAGCCCCATCCTGTCAATCAAACCATGTATTCCTTCCTAATCCGAGTAAATCTTGTCTGTCCAGAAATATCCATATTCCTTACAATCCAAAAGGCTACAAAGTGAATTTCTTTCTACAACTTGTAAGTACTATAATTTTAAATGATACTTGTGTAGGGGACGCGGTGTTTATCTGCGTTTGAGGTGCCACGCGTAAGGCACGATCGCTGCGTAGTTCGTGATTCGTTTTTGTGATTCTCGACGCTCGCTTGGGGTAAGGCCCGGCAACACCGCGAGAGTCCCGAGCCGCCGGCATTCGACGCTGGAGTCAGTCGCCCGACCGAACTGGACTCGACTAGTTGTAACCATGTAAATACAATAAATATCTTTATATTACCACATACGTAATGTGGAACTAAGAATATTGCAAGCTAATATACCACAAATTCTCAGAAGTGGGATAGTTGAACATTTTGGGTGCAGTGCGCGACTTACGTTTCAACCGCGACTGCCGTTCACGTGCTTTGGACTACCACATCCTGCAGATTTTGTTTTGGGATATTTAGTGTTCGGAGAGTGAGACGTACTTTAGACAATTAAGTGACTCGTTTAGTGTGCATGAGAGTTTTCTGTTAACATGCCAAGCGCACAGAAAGGAAAGTTGCACAAGCTTGGAATCCAGCAGTTGAAGGAAATGTTGCGCGAACGTAGCCTTGAAGTGACCGGTAATAAGACCGAGTTGATCACGCGTTTGTTGCAAAATGACCCGGACGTCGAAAAGACTCTTCCGTCCGGTTCGGGCGTGATTGAGACTACGACGGAGGTACCGTCAACGGCATCCGTGGAAGGCCCGACGGTCGAAGGCGGCACGGATTCGCAGATTTTAATGCAGATGATGGAGATGATGCGTACGGAGATGCGAGCTATGCGTTGCGAGCATGAGGTACAGCGTGATCGAGAGTTGCAGCTTGCACCACCTTCCAGGAATCCTGCTGGTACGTTTTCGATGCAGCCGACGATCGGAATTAAAACTATTTCTGATCTTCTGTTCGAGTTTTCGGGTACAGCCGAAGATGATTTTCATAATTGGAAGCAGAAATTGGAATTATTGCGAGACACTTACGGCTTGGATGATAATAGTGCTAGAGTGGTGATGAGCTTGCGTTTGCGCGGAAAGGCTGCGAAATGGTTTCATTCAAAGCCCGATCACTTGAGAACGACAGTTACGGACCTCCTCAACGAGTTGCAGCGTATTTTTGATAATCGACCGAATAAAGCGGCATTACGCAAGAAATTCGAGAAGAGATCGTGGCAAAAGGACGAATCTTTTTGCGAATACTATTTTGAAAAGGTTACGTTGGCGCATAAAGTTACCATCGACCAGGATGAACTCGTCGATCTTATAATTGATGGAATCTCAGATACCCGCTTGAGAGACCAAGCCAGATCTCATTGCTTTAGTACGCCCGAAGATTTATTGGATGCGTACAGAAATATTCCAGTTCCTGAGTCACCTAGGGGCGATCGAGACCGCAAGGATGGGAAGAAACCATGGATCTCGAAGACTTCGCAGAAAGATGGGGCATCCACAGATGCGAAGGAGACACCTGTACGCGCGAAGGAAACACCTGTACGTGCAAAGCAGGCTCGTTGTTATAATTATGGCGAGCCGGGCCATACAAAGAAAGACTGCTCGCGACCACGTCGCGAATGGGGTTCCTGTTTTCATTGCGGCAGTACGGAACATCGCGCAAGGAATTGCACGCAGGAGGCAGCGACGGCAAGTTCACACAGCCCAGGGACAACTTCAACGGTGGAAGCGTTCTCCTGAGACCCCGTTTCTGGTGCCGATATCGTTTGTAATTCATGGAGGAAACGAAGGAGCCACGAAGTTTGTTATTAGCGCTATGATTGATTCGGGATCACCCGTAAGTTTAATTAAGTCGAATTTGTTACCCGTCGGTTCGTATTCTGTGAGCTCATGCGAGGGATAGACGTTTCGGGGACTAAATCAATCTCCGGTAAAGGTTTTAGGCATTTTTGAAAGAGAAGTTGCCGTCAATGGCGTTTCAATGGAAATAAAATTTTTTGTAGTTCCGGATCCGACAATGGCATGCGCCGCTATTCTCGGACGAGATTATCTATTATCGCCGTTAGTAACCGTTAGTTTGGGTCGCAGATTTAAAATCGAGAATACTGACTCTGTTTCCACCGAAAGTGAAACTGATAAATTTATTGGTCAGATTATGCAGGTCGAGTATGTCGAGAAACCCGAAAGCGTAGCCGAGACTTTGAATATCAATCCCGAAATGGATTTTGAGACGTCGTCGTTTGTTAAGAGAATTTTTCATGACGAGAGGCGTGCCCCACGGGATCCGAATCCTATACCGAGCGAAATCGAGCTCATGATCAAAGTCAAAGACGATCGGCCGATATGTTTCCGTCCGCGACGTTTGGCTTTCGCAGAAAGAGAACAGTTGCGTAAAATGTTAGACGATTTATGTGACGAGAATATCATACGACCCAGCAATTCGCCATACGCGAGTCCTATTGTTCTGGTGCGAAAGAAGAAGAAGGAAAAGGGCATTTGGAAAGAAAACATGCGTCTCTGCGTCGATTTCCGAGAATTAAATAAAATTACTGTTAAAGACAATTTCCCGACGCCTTTTATCGACGATTGTTTGGATCAACTGCGCGGGAGAAAGTATTTCTCGAAGCTTGATTTGAAAAACGGTTTCCATCACGTAAAAGTTTCTGAGTCATCTATTGAGTACACATCTTTTGTTACCCCCTTGGGACAATTTGAATACCTAAGAATGCCTTTTGGACTTACTAATGCCCCACGTGTTTTCCAGAGATACATTAATTCTATATTTTCCGATTTACTTAAACAAAATAAAATCTTACTGTATTTGGATGATATTTTGGTAGCTACAGAGACAATCGAGGAACACATCGAGATTTTGCAAGAAATTTTCCGATTAGCTGCGCAAAGAGGTTTGCAGTTCCGTTTAGATAAATGTTCTTTTTTATATCGGGAAGTTACATATCTTGGTTATTTAATTAGCGAGTTTGGCATTCGACCCAGTCGAGAGGGTGTCGAATCTGTTCTGGATTATCCAACTCCACGAACGGTGAAGGGTGTACAGCGTTTCGTGGGTCTCGCCAGTTATTTTCGGCGGTTTATACCGAATTTTTCTATTTTAGCGAAGCCTTTGTATGATTTGCTGAAGAAGGGCGCGTCTTTTCGATTCGGCCCAAAAGAAAACGAGGCTTTAACATGTCTGAAGGATAAGTTAGCGAGCGAACCGGTTTTGGCTGTTTATTCCCCTGATTTTAAGACAGAATTGCACTGCGACGCTAGCGCAAGTGGTTTCGGTGCGGTATTAATTCAAAAGCAAACAAACGGTTTCTTTCGACCCGTGTTTTATTTTAGTAGGCGGACTACTGTTGCAGAATCGAAGTATTCGAGTTTTGAATTGGAATGTTTAGCCGTAGTTCACGCCGTTAAGAGATTTCATATTTATTTATATGGTATTCATTTTAAAATTATCACAGACTGTGATAGCTTCCGTCTCACGTTGAATAAACAAACGGTCAATCCGCGTATTGCGCGTTGGGCAGTCTTTTTACAAAACTATGACTACGAAATCGAACATCGAGTTGGGACGAAGATGTCACACGTAGACGCACTGAGCCGTTGTAATAGTATTCTCATTTTAGAACCAAACACTTTTGAGTACGTTTTGTCACTTAAGCAAACACAAGATGAGGAAATTAAGAAAATTAAAGAAATGTTGGAAAAAACTGAACATAAATATTATGAATTGCGTGACGGATTAGTTTATAAGAAAGTCGACGATGGCAGACTTTTGTTTTTTGTTCCACAGTCAATGGAAAATAATGTAATTAGGACCTGCCACGACAACCTAGGCCATTTGGGAGCTGACAAAGTAGTCGAAAACATTTCAAGGATTTATTGGTTCCCGAGTATGCGTAAAAAAGTCAAAATTTATATTGGGAATTGTTTGAGATGTATTGAATTTTCGCCTTTTAGTGGGAAAGCCGAAGGATACCTGCACAGTATAAAGAAAGATAACGTCCCATTTCGGACAATACACATTGACCACTTTGGCCCGCTCGAGAAAAGCAACGGGATGAAACATATCTTATCAGTAATAGACGGTTTCACAAAATTCATAAAACTTTATCCATGTAAATCGACAACGACAAATGAGGTGATAAAACACTTAAGAGAATATTTTCGAAATTATAGCAAACCCCGCCGCATAATTAGTGATCGCGGAACCTGCTTTACGTCCGGTGCGTTTAAAGATTTTTTAAAAGAAGAATCCGTTGAACAAGTGTTAGTAGCGACGGCGACACCCCGTGCAAACGGACAAGTGGAACGTTTTAATCGTGTTATTGCACCCATGCTGGCGAAATTGTCAGAACATCCAGATAAATGGTTTAAAATTTTAGATAAAGTAGAATTCGCCTTGAATAACTCGGTTTGTCGAGCAACGGCTGAAACGCCAAGTGGTTTATTATTTGGAATAAACCAGTTAGGCATTGTAAACGATAAGATAAGATTAGAATTAGACACAAATACAGATATAGAAAGAGATTTGTCTGCGTTTCGTGATGCGGCCTCCGAGAAAATTGAAAAGTGTCAACAAGAAAATGAAAAATGTTATGACCGGAAACGCAAACCAGCGATGAAGTATCAGGTCGGAGACCACGTCGTGATTTTGAATCATGTTGTTGCGCCCGGAGTGAATAAGAAATTACTGCCAAAGTTTAAAGGACCTTACGTCGTAACGAAGGTACTTGAGAATGATCGATATGTAGTCAGCGATATTGAAGGATTTCAAAAGACACATATACCGTTCACTGGAATTATCGGTCCGGACCAGATGAAACGTTGGTCCGATGACGTAAGTTAGGGATATTGTAAGCGAGAATATTATATTTGAATTAACATGTATTTAGAATTATTATTTTTTCTTTCTCTTTTCTTCAATTTTTTTCTTTTCGTTTCTCAAGTCATATTTTTTTTTAATAACGAGATATTTAAACATTACAGTATTTATTTTTATTATTTATTATTTATTTAATTTCGACCTTGCGGCCCAGAAATGTGACTTGGTTTACAATTCCTCTTAACCTCACACCTGCATACCACTCCCGCTCGTTCAAACTCATCCACACCTACTCTACTTCCGCTTACACTATTTCGCCTCTATATGTTTAATGTAGTCTCTTTCCTATACTATCCGCTTATCTATTAAAATTAGTTTCTTTCCTCCTTTCTTCTATACCCCTTAGCCATTCCACCACTTCCTCTACCCTTCTCTCCTGAAGTATTTTTTCCAAACTTATATTTATTCTTTCCACACCTGTGCAGTCTTCCGCCAGATGTTTTAACGACCCTATATCCCTTTCACATAACTTACATCTTCTATCCTCCTCCTTCATCCAATATCTATTCCCCTCTTCCATATTTCCGCATCTTGCTCTTGCCATGAGGCTCTGGCTTCCTCTTGCTCCTCCCTCTTCCAAATATTTTGGCAAGTTCACCCTATATAAGTACTTGTACATTTTATTGTACCTTGCTTCCCTTATCCTATTCCATTGCCATTGCCCTTGATTTTCTCTGTCCCTCTCCTTCAGTATTCTCGTTGTGTCCTTCCCTTCTCGTTTTTCTAGCTCTAAACCTAATTGACTGAACCCGTTCCTATTTAAATACTCTGTCCTCTCTCTACTATTTCTTGTGTTACCTCCCCCTTTCTTCTTTTCCCTTAAACACTCCCTCACTAGACAACGTTCTTCCGCATTCTCTATTCTTTCCTCGTATCCCAGTGCTCTTACTCCCGCTTTCACACGTAACTTCTCCCTCTTAGTTTCCTCCAGTACAATATAGTCCGGCGTTGTTCTGTCCAGTTTTAGGCACCATTTTATATACTTTGTCTGCACCCTCTCTAATTCCTCCCTTTCCTTCCACCCAAATATTTCCACCCCGTACATCATTATCCCCATTATTAAATAGTCAAACAGTAGCATCCTTTTCTTCCAGTCGTCTCTAAACAATCTCTCCCCTATGCCCCACACCTGTCCTACTGCCATATTTGCTATCTTTGCCCTTTCCCTGACATGACCTGTGATGTCCCCATTCTTTTGCAGTTTTACTCCCAGATATCTAAACTCCTTAACCGTTTCAATTTCCTTCCCATTCCACTTCCACTCTGTCTTCCTCTTCTTTCCTCTGCCTTTGCTGAACACCATGATCTTCGACTTTTCAACGTTTAGTTCCAACTTTTTCCTACCTAGATACGCTCTCAATCTTCGCAGCATCTCCCTCATATCTTCCTCCTTCTCCGCTACCATTACCACATCATCTGCGTAACCCAGCGACCAAAATTTCTCCTTAGCCACTCTCACCCCTCCTGTTTGTACTTTCTCCATTTCCCCCTCCAGATCCGATAAGTACACCGAAAATAAGGTCGGACTTAGTACACATCCACTCCTAACTCCCTTCCCTGTCCAAAATTCCTCTGATTCTGTTCCATTTACTTTCACCACATTTATTACCTCCTCATACACTTCCTTCGCCCTTTCTATCAAACCTACTCTTACACCTCTTCTTTCCATACATTCCCATAGCTTTGCCCTATCCACACTATCAAATGCAGCCCTTAAATCCATGAAGAACGCAAACATTTTCCCACCCTTCTTGCTTAGCTCCCTTTCCACCACATGTTGCAAAACATACACGTTGTCCATCGTTCCTCTATTTCTACGGAACCCTGCCTGCGTTTCATTCAGTATTCCCTTTTCCTGTATATCTTCTACTATTTTTCTATTCAACACGGCCGCATACACCTTATATGCTGTGTCCAGCAAGGTGATCCCTCTATAGTTGCCCACATCCTCAATACTGCCCTTCTTATGCAACGGCACAATCACCCCCCTCCTCCAATCTCTCGGGAAACCCTTACCATTCCATACATCCTTTACAATTTGAATTAAGCTCTCCCTCACCCCTCCCACGCTGTATATCCACGCCTCTCCAGGGATGCCATCCTCTCCTGTTGCTTTCTTCTTTTTTAACCCATTTAGTTGCTTGAGGATTTCTTCTTCCGTCAGCTCTTCTTCCCCGTATTCCGTCTCTATCCTTTTTCTCTTTTCCGTTATTACCGCTTCCTCCGATCCCTCTAACAGCTTGATAAAGTGCCCCCTCCATTCCTCGATCGTGCTCCTTTCCCCCATTTCCCTCTTCCCTCTCCTTTCCTTATTTATAAATTTCCAAACCTCTGTTACCGTCCTTGTCTCCTTTATTTCATTTATAATTTTTTCTCTACTCTCATTCATCTTTTTCTCCCTCAGTTCCCTCATCTCCCTTTTCCTTTCTAAGAGCTCTTCCCTTGTTATGCTCCCTTTCTTCCATTTCTTGTAGGCTCTCTTGACTTTCCTCTTCATTGTTTTACATTCCCTATCCCACCACTCAGCATGTCCTATTTTCTTCACCTTCCACCTCCTTTTTTTGGTTACCATACATTGCTTCGTGTATCCCTTCAGCTTCCCCCATGCTTCCTGTACTTCCTCTGCCTGTCCCTCATATTTCTCACACTTGCTTCTAAATTCCCTGATGCTTTCCACGTCCCATATTGTGATTTCTTTTTCATTCTCCTTCTCTCCCCCCCTTCTCCCTCCCACCCTGTACCCTTCCCACACAGCCTTCAGTGGTAGATGATCCGACTCCGTTCTCTCCTTAATAGTGAAGCTCTTTATTCTATCCCATCCTTCATTATTTGTTAACACATAGTCGATTACCGTTGCTCCGAGTTTTCCCACGTATGTGTACTCACTCTCCTCATCACCTATCATGTTACCATTTAATATCTGCCATCCTCTATCCTCCGCTATTCGTATTAGTCTTCTGCCTTCCGCGTTTGTCTTCCTGTCTTTCGAGCTCCTCTTACTTTCCTTTTCCTCATCCTCATTCTCCCATCGCCTACCCTCTGTTCCTACTCTCGCGTTGAAGTCCCCCCCAATTATCAACACCTCCTCTCTCTCCTGCATAGTTCTTTGCATTTTCTGCTCCAGATCCGTCATACCTTCGCCCTGATACGCCGTCCACACATTCCACACTTCTCCATTCACTCTTATCTGTCTTCTCACTAGACCCTCTTCCTCTCTATTCTCTTCCTCCATCCCCCACTCTTCTCTCACTCCCGTTACTATACCTCCTATCGCTCTTCCCCTCTTCCACCTCCTTTTCGCCGGCTGGCATCTCCATATAAAGCCTTTGGGTAGCCTGCTCTTCATCTTGTTCCATTTGCTTTCTTCTATCCACGTTTCGGTTAGACCTACAAAGTCCTGCTTCTCCACAAACTCCCAGAAGTCTCTATCCTTACCCATTAATCCCGCTACGTTCCAGAACAGTATACTCCCCCCCTCCTTCCCTATTTCTCTTTTCTTCATCTTCTTCTCCTGTGCCCTGTGCGCTTGCCCGCAAGGTCTCCCTAAAAATTTGCATCTTTCCACGCTCCCCCTTCCCCCTGCCACCTTACCCACTTCCCCTCAATTCTCAGTTTTTTGTATCCCACCTTTACCTCTTTCCCCTTACTCCTTTCCGTCTTAGCAAACTGCACAATCTCCCGCTGTATTTTTCTTTCTGCCCGCGTCAGGTCATGATCTATGAAAATTTTCCTACCTCCAAGCCTGCTTTTCCGTCCCATAATCGCTTGTTTATTCTCCCAGTTGTCCACCCTCGCCATCATTGTGCCCGTCTTCTCCTCCCCCATTCTTCTGACCCACTCAAAGTCACACTGCACACCCAACTCTTCCCCACAGAAATTTCTCACTCCTTCCTTTATATCCTCCTCTTTTATCTGTAGCCCCCTTATTATTATGTTGTTTCTCCTCTGTTTCTTCTCTTGTGCTTCCAACAATCCCTCAAGCGTTTTAATGCCCCCCTCCAACCTTTTTGTCCCTTCCTCTCCTTCTGTTTCCCTCCTCTCTTCTATCATGCCCACTCTATCCTCTAGCCTTTTTATTTTCTCCGTTAACTCTTCCTTTTCCCTTTCCCATTCCTTTTCCTTTCTTCTCATTTCTTCTCTTATTTCTTTTTTTATATCCTCTCTCATTTTTCTTATTTCTTCCCATATTCCCTTTACCATATCCCTAATTCCTTTTCCCTCGTCTTTCAAATCCTCCACCCCCTCGCGCTCCTGTGCTCCTTCCTCCTCCTCCTTCTCCTCCTGCTCCTTCCTCTGCCTACCTGCTTCTTCTCTTTGTTTCTTCTCCTCTCCTCTCCAGAATCTATCCAGCCCGCCCTCGATCCTTGCTGTTGTGCTTTTCCCTCTGTTCGCTCTTGTCACTGTCCTCTCTTCAGTCCCACCTTCCTTACCTACCGACCCAACTACCTTCTTTACCGACTTGTTTCGGTCTCCCATCCTACTCGCGCTCTAACCTCAACCTGCTTGCTCTCTATGTCCACACCCTCCTTCTCCCCTTATACCCCTTTTCTTCCACTCCCCTTACTTACCCCTTTTCCCGCCCTCTTCTACACTACTTTTCTATATCTCCTTTTACACAACACCCTCTTAAACTAATAGATATCCTATAAATCTTACACACACCCGACACACTCCACACGCCCACATGCACGCCACCTAACCAAGTCCCCTAAACATTACAGTATAAGTTACGTAAATTTAGAATTGCGATAGTTTTGTGGCGTATTGTTTGTTGCCATGTACCGTGCCCGAGGACGGTCACGAGGGTCAGGAATGGCCGAGCTGTAGGGGACGCGGTGTTTATCTGCGTTTGAGGTGCCACGCGTAAGGCACGATCGCTGCGTAGTTCGTGGTTCGTTTTTGTGATTCTCGACGCTCGCTTGGGGTAAGGCCCGGCAACACCGCGAGAGTCCCGAGCCGCCGGCATTCGACGCTGGAGTCAGTCGCCCGACCGAACTGGACTCGACTAGTTGTAACCATGTAAATACAATAAATATCTTTATATTACCACATACGTAATGTGGAACTAAGAATATTGCAAGCTAATATACCACACTTGTGTAAAGTGTGCTGTCTTAGCTACAACTTCATGTCCTTACTTTCCCATATTTATATAAGTATAACAATGAAAACATATCTTTTTGATGTAACCAACAACTTGCCTAATATTGGACCATCACTAGTTGCTTGAATTGGACCGGTCTATTTTAGAATACAATCTATGTTATGGTAGCGAATAGTTAAAATCATACTAAAAAAATTTAAAAAACAATTAAAACCGACTTCAAAAAAATAAAATTGCACTAAAAAGTAAAAAATAATTTTTTTATTATTTAATCTACGACTCTCATATTTTTTAAGTCGGCGCCAGATTTATACAGTGTAAATGATGAGGCACCGACTTAAAAAATATGAGAGTACCGTAGATTAAATAAGGGAAAAATGATTTTTTACTTTTTAGTGCTATTTTATTTTTTTGAAGTCGGTTTTAATTTTTTATTTTTAACTTTTTAGTTTTATATAAATTGACACAACATGGGGAGGAGATATGTGCGTACGTACATGAAATAATAATAATTAGGTGACAATAGTCTTTATTATTAACCAAAACTGGCAAAATATTGCGCCAATGTTGATGCAGTGTAGGATGGGACCACCGGAGCATCGCCCTCTTTCGAATTCATTGATTTTTAGGAGCGGTCCAAAGTAGGAAACCGGTGGTCCAAATTACGAAACCGGTTGCCTGGAATGGACCGAAATCATTAGTTTAGTTTTTTTGAGATATTATTTTAATCACATATTTTATCAACACACTAAATACATGATAAAATCTACATAAAATGTAGATCTTTTTCCCGTTTATGTTTGCTTTCTTCAATGTGTTATGTCCGTGTAGGAGAGAAAAATAAAAAAGTGGTACAACGTAGGCAACCTTCCCCTATCTTATAATTAGTGATAGTGTTTCTTTCATTTTAAACGACGTATATATGTAAAATTGCAACATTTTCTATTGTACAATGCGCGGAAAGAAATATTTCTTGCACCAAATATGCACGTATGATCAGAATGTCCACCATCATCGTCGTGGTATCTCTAAAACAAACGGAATCCATCGACTATGTCGTGGAACTCGATTGCTTTGAAAACGTCACGTTTCGATGTTCCCGAATCCACAGGAACTCGATTTGAATCGAATACGCGGCAATCTGCCCGAACGCGCAACGATCCCCCTAAACTGCATTTAATCCCCTCTGATTCGCTCCGACCCGCCCCAGAATGCCCGAACTTGCAACAACCCTTCTTGATTTATCTTCATTCGCCTTTCAATCAAATCAGGCGATCTTGGACAGAGCTACATCCATCCAGAGCCGCTCAAACGTTGCTGTCTATCTAGATCCACTTTCTTCTTTGATTTGACTTCATTTGATAGTGTTTAATCATACTCTAACGCTAATTGCTTTCTTTTACACTCATTAATGGTCATATTAATTATTCTATCTTACTTGAATAAGGTTCTGTTTAATGTCTATTCAAGGTCACTACGCAAATACTTATTTTAAAATACACTAAATTCTAATCCATAAGGGGTTATACCTAGTCAGGTACTTATGTTTGTGATTTTTTTTTGAAATAGCGGAAGCATATATTTGTACAGAACTTTTTGCACTTAAAAGAGCAACATTTAAAGAACATTTGGTAACTTTTTGGTAGAAAAATATTAACGTTCATAAGGGGGAACTACGTGACGTGCGCGAAAGGAGAACGTGTGTAAGCAGACAGGCGAAAAAAATAGACGAAAAGTGTGGCAAAAGTGCGCAGAAAATAACGAGGCCGGGTGGAAAACACGGGGAGAAGACAAGGTTCCGGTGAACAGTATAATCGACAGTTAATAAAATGTCGAAAGGTGAAATAAAAGGTGAAGAAGAGAAGGTGTGAAACGAGTGCACGAAGTATAAGATACGTGGCAAGGATAAGTGACACCTACGGGCGTGGAAGAAGTAAGAAGACAAAACGGAGACAGCAGTAGGTAAAGAAGAGCAGAGACTCTAATAAACCGAGCAGGCGAAGGCGGGGAAGTGCAAAAGGAAACGAGAAGAAGGGGAAGACCATCGTTGGCAGAACAGCTGGGAAGAAGTAGAGCGGGCAGTGAAGGCTCGATACTGGACTCGTTCAAGAGGAAACGGGAGGGCGAGGAGGAGCAGGAGAGGTTAAGGGCTGAAATGGAAATAGAGGAAAAATTCCTAAAAGCAAGGAAAGTAGGGAGGTCGCCGCCGACGAAGAAAACTGAGGTAGTTATAGGAACTGCGGAAACGCCGGTCTGCCAGAAGACAGAACAGGAAAGAGAAATGAATAAATTAGACAAATTGATGGAAGTAGTGTTGGCAGTTAAGAATGAATTGGAAGAGCTGAGAAAAGATAATAGAGAGCTGAGGGACGAGTGGAAGAGGAGGGACGAGATATGGGAAAAGGAAAGAAAGGAAATGAGAGGTAGGGTAGAAGTACTGGAGGCCAAGAAGGATCAGGCAGGGAGGCTGACAGAAAGACTGGAGGGGCTAGAAAGGAAGGAAGAGGCTAGAGAAAAAAAAGAGAGAAGAAATAATATTACCCTAAGGGGAGAGGATTTACCGCGTAAAGAGACGCCGAAGGATACGGTGGAGTATGTGTTAAGGCACGAATTGCAGGTAGAAGCAGAAATCGAAGAAGCCTACTGGGTAGGAATGGGAGAGAAGAGGGGGCTACTGATAGCGAAGTTAAAAAACTGGCAACAGAAAAGAGCAGTAATGCTAAAGAAGAGGACACTGAAAGATAAGAGGCTGTTTATTGACAATGACCTAACGAAAAAGGAAAGGGAGATACAAAAAAATATTAAAGATATTGCCAAAGCGGAAAGGGAGCAAGGGGCAAAGGTGAAAGTTGGATACAGGAAAGTAAAAATCAACGATAAGACATTTATTTGTAAAGAGGATGGTGGGCTGAAGGAAGTAAATTTTTGGAGTCGGCAAAGTTCTGTGAACCTCTAAATTATTGGAGGATCACAGAGCTTACAAGGACAACCAACGCACGTCAAAAGGCAGCACCAACACCCGTTCCCCGCGCGTCTGCGGATGCAGATATGCGGGGAGAGGGGGTACACAGATTTGGGAAAGGAATAAGAAGTCAAAGAGAGATAGATACATTTAAAATAGGCTACTGGAATATAGCAGGATTATTCAGCAAAGACAAACAGTTTTGTGATTTCTTAAAAGATCTCGATGTAATAAGATTAGTAGAAACGTGGATTGAAGAGAAACAATGGAATGGATTGAAAGATAAATTACCACAAGAATTTTCATGGAAATGTAAATATGCCACTAGAGACAGAAAAAAAGGGAGAGCGATAGGCGGAAATATCACAGGTGTAAGAAAGGGCATAGAAGAGGAGGAATCGAACGCAGGAACGGAACATATTCAAGAGAGAAGAATCAGGATACAAAATGAAAAATGGAGAGTAATAACAGTGTACAGCAGAGATATGAAGGAGACGAAAGAAGAGCTAGACTAGATAATAGAGGAGAGGGAGGTGGAGAAACTGATAATCGGAGGAGATTTAAATGCGAGAATTGGACAGGAAGGGGGCGATTTTAGAATAGAAGAAAAGGATGACGTAAGGAGATCAAAAGACAAAGTTAAAAACACGGAGGGAAAGTTGTTATTAGAGATGGTGGAGGAAAGAGGATGGAATATTCTGAACGAAAATATGGAGGGAGATGAGAAAGGAGAGTACACATACACGGGGCCGAGAGGCAGCACGGTAATTGATTATATAATAACAAATGTCGAGGCGAAAGAAGATATCAAGAAATTCACAGTGGAAGATAGAGTTGAGTCAGACCATATGCCTCTGATAGCAGAACCATATAGGGGAAATAAAATGAGAGAACGAGAGAGAGATCAGGAGGGGAGGTGGAGAGAGAGAAGAGTCTGGACCGAGGAAGGAAAGAGAGAGTTTCAAATGGAATTAAACAAAATAAACTTTAATAGGACAGAGGTGAATGAAATGGTAGAAGAAATGGTAGGAAAAATAAATAATGCAGTACGGAAAGAAGAAGTAAAAATAAAGAAATGGAAATTGGGCACCGTTAAGTGGTGGAATTCGAACTGTACAAAAAAGAAAAGAGAAGCCAGGAAAGCACTGAGGAACTGGAGAAGGGGCAAAGGAGACAAAGAAGACTATCAGAAGAAAAGAAGGGAGTACAAAAAAGTGTGTGAAGAAAGGAGAAGGGAATTACAAGAAAATATAAAAAACGAGATAATGCAATTAAAGGGAGAATAAACAAAGAAAGAAAAGAATAGGGATCTCCAATAAAATAGATTTAAAAGAATGGAAGGATCATTTTAAAACATTGCTAGAAGGCGTCGACTGTAAAATAGAAGTAGGAGAGTTGGAAGAAATAGACAACACGGAAGGAGAAGAGGAAGAGGAAATAACAGAAGCAGAAGTAAAAGAACAAATCAGGAAACTAAAAAAAAAAGAAAGCAGCAGGGGAAGACAAAATCGAAAATGAAGCCTGGATTTACGGTAACGTGAAAATAGTAAAAAGGATCACAGAAATTTTCAATAAAGTGTGGAAGGGAGAAGGATTCCCGGAGAGGTGGAAAAAAGGGGTGATTTCACCAATATTCAAAAAAGGAGATAGAGAAAAGGTAAACAACTACCGGGGGATAACGATCCTAAACACAGCGTACAAAATATATGCTATGGTCCTAGAAAAAAGATTAAAAGAGGAATTGGAAAAGAATCACATAATACCAGAAACGCAAGCAGGATTCAGGAGCGGTAGGTCGACAACAGATAACATTTTTATTCTGAACTATGTAGCTAACAGAGAAATACAGAAAAAAGGGGGGAAGCTGTATACGTTTTTCGCGGACCTAGGCGCTGCATTTGACAACGTGGATAGAGTAAAACTTCAGAACATAATGAATAGGAAGGAAATAAGTAAACGCTTGAGAATGAGAATCGGAGAAATTTACAAAGAAACAAGAAATACAATAAAAGTAAACGGAGAAATGTCATCCAAATTCTGGACAACAAAAGGGGTAAGACGGGGATGCCCACTGAGTCCAACGTTATTTACAATATATGTAGCGGACTTGGAGGAAACCATGAGGAAAAACCAAGCAGGAGGAGTTAGAGTAGGAAAAGAAAAAATCTGGACTCTAGCATATGCGGACGCTACTAGCGTTACTAGCAAATGAACCAAAGGATCTTAAGGACATGATACGAAGATTCGGAAAATACCTGGAAAGGAAAGGGTTGCAACTGAACGCAGAGAAATCTAAGGTGCTGATTTTCCATAAAGGAAGAGGAAAGAAGAAAAGAGAAGAATGGGGTTGGCGGGGGCACAGTCTGGAAGAAGTAAAGGAGTTCAAATACTTAGGGTATAATTTTCAGAAAAACGGGGGCAGAGAGATGCATATAAGGGAAGTCATAAAGAAAGCTAGAATAGCAATGGCGCAGATATGGGGAATAGGACAAAGAATCTTCAAGAACAATTTTGAGAGAAGAATGAGAATATTCAGAAGCATAGTGAAAAGTATCTTGCTGTACGCGTCAGAAATTTGGGGATGGATGGAAGCAGAAAAGGTAGAGAAGATACGGGAGAAATACATAAGGTGGACTTTAGGTCTGGACTTCGATACACCAGCATATCTAATTTTGGAGGAAACAAAAACGGGCAAAGTAAGGATCGAAGCGGGGAAAAGAGCAATAAAATATGAGGAGAAAGCGAAACGACTGAACAAGATTAAAATAGTACAAAAATGCTGGAGGGAAATAGACGTGAAGCAAGCAGAGAAAAAGTCGAAGTGGGAGGAAATGAGAGATGCATACTACATGCAGAAAATGATGGATATCCAAGAAATGGAAATAGAAAGAAGGCGAGGAAGAGAGTTCGCTGAGGAACTAGCGCAAAGGGACAGGGCAGAGCAGGTTCAATGGCAATACGACAGAATACAAGGAGGCAGATTCAACGCACATTACACAGAAATCAGGGATGACCAGAGAGCAAATTACCTAAATGGAAACTACAGAGGCAGAGACCAAAGAATGATTGCAAGGTTCAGATGTGGAAACGAAGAGCGGGGAAGCAAGTACTGGAAAGAGGAAAGAGACACAGTATGCAGACTATGCAATGGGGCTAGAGAGACGCTGGGTCACATGCTACAAGTTTGTAAGGAACTGAAAAGAGAGAATTCAACGATCAGAGGGATTCTAAAGGGAGAAGAAGAAGGAGCAGAGTGGATGCGAATGGTTCTGGAAAAAAGGAGAAGAAAAGAAGAACAAGATGAAGGAAGAAATCAAAACGAAAGAGCATTCTTGAGTTAACAGTCCCAGAAACACTTACACACATAACACATGTAACCTCATTTTGAGGCCGAAAGGCAAAAAATAAACCTATTTACTACTATTAACGTTTATAATAAAGTAACAACCCACATCCATGAAGTCTTTGTGACGTCCCACTATTTTTCGCGCGGTATTATTTAAAGTCTCCCTCATAAATCACTCCACAACTCCACCGAAATCCCCTAAACTTCAACTTTTACTCCTTTTCCCCAACCATCGGGCCATCTAGACGATGTACCTTAGCGGCCCCCATCTCGAGATGGTCAACTACGACATCCCCTTCCCCTCTTCGCCCTACGAGGCATGATCGCCTCCTTCATATTTAAATGCAAACAAGTCCCTCGTCCCAAAAACCCTCTTAATTCGAGACCACGTCTCACCCCCTCTCTACGACCCTCCAAATCAAAGCCACTCCCATCTCTCTCCAGTCAAAATATCCAAAATCCACCCAATGGGTTGAGTACCCCCTTTTCAGAAGCCCAAATAAAAACCCCGGAAGTCCTATTGCGACGCATATTTCGTACATGAGTCATTAACACGTTCTAATTATAGATGCATATTTCGTACGTGAGTCATGGTGCATACCGCGCATACCCCTCATAACTGACATTCCTGTAAATCATATAAATACAAGGGCCCGAGAGACCGGAGTCCTCTTCTACGGAAACCACTCCCGCGAAGTACCAAGTCTTATTGACTACTCTAATTTACTGTGCTATACTTTACTAAAATTCAATTCAGTGTTCTACGGATTATCGATCTACGGAAACTACTGTAAGCGATTATTACTTACCATTGCTAAACTGAATATCATCCTCATTTTTATTATTTTGTATTGCTTGCGCTTTTCATAAAACATATTGACATTTATAATTATCTATTGCTAGTACTCATTGCTTTATACTATTATCATATGCTTATTGCATTATATTGTTATTATAGCTAATTGCTTATTGCATTCATTATAATTCTTCATTGCTTATGACCATGTGTTTCATGTTCATACATATATTTTACTATTGATAACCATTTATATATATGTTATGTGTTAATGCTTATCGTCCAACGCATTATTATAAACCCTAACCGCTATCGCATTAACAGTGCATGGCATATTTTCGTGGTTCAAATTTAATAAACAGTTTTACGTTAAATTACGCTACGAATTATTGTGTCAATCCTTCGGTTACAAAGACTCCAAACCAACACAGGCTACCGCAACAGCTGATCTCGGTTCGCGAACGTGAGAGTTCTTATAGTGTTTACCAAGCGTACTTTCGCATAGGTCTCCCATGACCATACGGCTAGACATATTTCACGGAATATTGCGGGCGGCTTCTTACAATAATGCAACGGTAAATCCAATTACCAAGTCATAAATACACACCACGAGTGCTCTAACGGGTGTCACCTAGGTGCGCGATTATCCTTTTAAACCTTCCATGGTCGATCGGTGCTACGAATCTCGCATTCGCGCCTGATTTCCACTTACGCTCAGTGTTACGAATCTCGCATTCGAGCCTAACTTCCATTAACACTCGGTGCTACGAATCTCGCATTCGCGCCTGATTTCCTGACCCCACATTGTCAATGTCCTAAAGACCTCCACCCAGGACGTAACACCTTTTTAAAAATTTGGTTTTGCGGTGAGCACCGTCATTCGGTACCAGATTATCTAAAATGAAAAAACAAAAAAGATTTCCCTACTATATTAACGTATTCTCTAATTAACCAAGGGAATTTCGGAAATGTTAACTTCAAACAAAGTGCGGCTATTTAAAGTTGAAGTCCTGATATTTTTCGCGTGATTTTTGCACGACAAAATCAGGATTTCAACTTCAAATAGCCGTAATTTTGTTTTAAATTAATATTTCCGAAATTCCATCCGTTAATCGGAGGATATATTAATATTATAACGAAATCTTTTTTGTTTTTTGATTTTAGATAATCTGGTTTCAAACGGCAGTGCTCATCACAAAATCCAATTTTTAAAAAGGCGTCTTGGATGTGGATTGTTCCTTTATTACAAACGTAAGTATTTTTCTAAGAAAAGTTACCAAATGTTCTTTAAATGTTGCTCTTTGTTGCTTTTCCAAAAAAAATTCACAAATATTCGCCTCTTTTCGGCCGCCTGACTAGGTATAACCCCTTAAGGGGGAATTGCGCCTTGTTGGGTCGAAAAATAGGTAATTCTTAGTGAATTTTTGGTACAATTAGGCCATAAAATTCGATGGGCACTGCGGGGTGTTGTCCTCGCCACGGGGTGACGGGCGTACCACCAGAATTACCCTGTATCTGTTTAAGAAATAAAATAATTTTTTATTCCTTATCGTATGGATATGGAAGTGTCGCCGATGGATTCCTTGTGGTTTTCTGATGAAAATCATTACAAATGTCGTGTAAATCGGACAACTTTTACATAAGGAATACAAATAGCTTGTGTCAAGGTAGTCCGATTTGCATGATATTTGGTATGATTTTAATCGACGGAACGCCAGGAATCCATTGCCGCCACTTCCCCTTCGATACGATGAAGAAAAGATACAAACATTTGAAATCCTGAACAGTTCTCACTTCTTAATGATATTCCAAACCCTTCGAGGGTCGAAAGCCTTAAAATTCGGTGAGGCACTGCGGGGTGTTGTCCTCGCCACGGCAGCAGCACGAGGTTGCTTTGCAAAGTGACCAAGGCGAGCTAAGGACTCTCCAGACTTTTCACTCCGCGAGGCACGCCTCGCGCTGCAGCCTCGCAACGTCTAGACGCGGCTTATCATTTGTGCAGTGTGTGACTTGAGTACCCTCCGTGTAATCGGTCTGCGCGAAGTAGGGCGCAAGTTCGATGATTATCAGTACTCCTTCCCGAGAGGAATACGATTTACTTTAATTATACTACATGTGTGTTTTGTAATAAAGTGTTTCTATCGTCTCCTGAATTCAATAACTGGCATCCAGACATCTACGCTCCTACAATCCACCGTCAATACGCCTCGTAGAGAGACACGGGAAGAAAAATGGTAGCCCGCTGTTGACACGTGGTCCTCTCGAATATAAACACGAGCTTTAATATCAAAACAAAAGCATGCGTCATCGTATTCTGTGCGAGAGAAGGTGAGACTGGGGAGGAGGTATTGCTGTGAAGAGGGCCTCTTCAAGAGAGCAGCCGTTTGTGAGGGATGCAAATTCGATTGGTTCTAATATAATCTGCTCCCTATGGTTGAAATTTAGTCTAGCAACTTTCACACCTCCTAACCTAACCAATTGAACTTACATCCCTCCCAAAAGAACCGGCCATCCGAGCGTAGAAGCAAGTGCGAAATAAAAGTAACGGTGCGCTTCTCGATACCGCAGATGTACCTACCTAAGTAGCATTTCTGACGGAAAAGAATTGTCCAGCCTTTGGGCCTGCCATTCCTGGCGTAGACCTTTGGCAGGTAGGTATCTGTTTCAACAGGCAAGGCCACCCGTGGCGCCAGCAAGACCTTCCCCGGTCCTTGCTATTCCAGCGAGTTTTCTTCCAGGGAAAATCAGTAAATTTGCAAGCGCAATATCTCAAAAACCAGTGGAAATCAAGTGTATACATTAAAGCTTATTGAATTTGTCTTAGAACGCACTATCAACTCAGGTCTTCAGAAAAAATAGTTCCATTTAAAAAACCGAACTTGACCATCGTATCTTTTAAAATAATAATCGAAAAGAAAATTCGTCCACGCTAATAAGTTGGCCCCCTCGAACCATGCAATTCCCTATTTTTTAAATATTTTTGTCTCCAATAGTTTAGGAGATATCCAGCTGTCCACTCTTCCCGCCGACACCCTGTATACAGGGTGTCGAAACATGTACTTGGCGTCGAGACGCTACCTCTAGATATCAGCGGTTCTTATTTGGGGCTCCGAAAAGGGGTACTCAACCCAATTGATAGGTTTTTGGGTGTTTTGGTTGGGGAGGGGTAAGAGTAGCTTTGATTTGGTCGGGTTTAGAGAGGGAGTGAGACGTGGTCTCGATTTAAGAGGGGTTTTTGGGGAGTGAGTCTTACCCTTGATTTAAGAGAGGTTTTTGGGGCGAGGGGTTTGTTTTAGATTTAGATGCGAGGGAGGAGATTGTGCCTCGTAGAGCGAAGAGGGGAAGGGGATGTCATACTTGACCATCGCGAGATGGAGACCGCTAAGGTACATCTTCTGGATGGCCCAGTGGTTGGGGGAGGGGTAAGAGCTGAGTTTTTAGAGATAGTGGTAGAATCGTGGAGTGGTTTATGGGGAAGACTAATTAGGAGGCGCGAAAATTAGTGGGACGTCACATCCGCATCTACGGAATTTATAATGCGTTGTTTCTACATTGTCTGCAATCAACAAACCAAAGAATTTTTTAAAGTTTATAAGATTGTTCATGGAATCATCTGCGATCATAACTTTTCCACGAATCTTCTTCTTTTTATAAACATTGTTGTGCATAAAATTACCCTTAAAACACCAACGTCGAGTTGGACACAATGTAATACTTTAGGCGCCTGCGAGCACTTAACCGTGGTAAGGTAGCGAATCTATCAACACCCGAGATTTATGGTCGAGCCTTTCGACGAGGGAACCAAGTGACGATAACAATAAGTTCGGCGCTCGGAATGAATCATGTATCTAATACTGAAGTTTTCTATTTTCCATTTGCATCTCCATAACAGTGGTGCTAATGGATTCGTGAGATTTTCTTGATTGAAATGCGTCCAAGGACGCCATGATTCGGACTATTTTTAATGCTACGGTATGTAAAATTGATTTACGGAATGTTAGAAAGCATTCTTCTTGAATATTGGTAAAAATAGTCTGAATAACATTGTGTTTGGACTCATTTTAATCAGAAAAATCTGAGGAATTCATTGACATGGTTTTCATGCCGATGCAATGATAAATACATAACTTGAAAATTTTAGTGGTGCATATGATCGTGCTTATCACTATCGGTTCTTGAACGTCGATAGTTTAATGCAGTGCAATGGATTAAGACGCATTTTCCACACAGTAGTGCTATCAAATCTTCAACTCTGCTAGTAATGTGATTAATAGTGTGGATTTCCGTGGATCTGTATTTTACTTCAAAAATTTAATCCTTAGAGATATTTCACGCTGTTTTTTTTATATGTATTAATTTACGTCTGTCTCCATCGATTGCTTGTACCTACTTTATTTCACATTTTATCTGGTATATCTATGTGTAATTACCCGTTCACTTGATGAATAAATGTAAGTATTTATTGCGACTAGTTCTAATAGCTTTCGAAAGGATTCAATCAACGCGGAAACTCTTCAAATTTCATTTCATTTTATCTTGATTTATTTAGCCACGAACGTTTCAAATATAATATTTCCACTTTTTTCAAATCGATTTAGCTCATAAAACTGCTCTACTCTAGGTTCCATTTGGTTCAATTCCTTTCCACTTCAATTTTCTCCTAATCATATTACATCCTTCTTAACACATCTCTGGAATTTCCACTTTAACACAGAACACGAGCTGTTTAAGTATACTTAAATGTGTTTCAACGCTTTTCACCTCTGAAACGTTCTAGGTCTGCCCCAGGTGTTGTAAATAAGTTGCACTTTTTGCCACTCGGTTTCAATCATGTTAATCTGCCTTTAACGTGGCTTGAATGACTCAAATCTTTTTGCAACTGCCACGACTAGCTTCAATATTTATACAAGGTGGTTCATAAATGCGATAGAATATTTCTGGGGGTGAATCTACACACTAAAAATGTGAAAAAATATTATTTGAAGATAGAATTCATTATTAATCTCTGCGACATACATAGCAGCTTTTATATGATCCCAAAAGTCTAATGGATTTAAATTAAGATTATCTTCGATTATCTTACGATTATCTTCCATAACTAATATAAGAGTATGAAAAGGGAAATATATATATTTAATGATCGCCTGTATACAGTCTAAGGCCGTCTGCCTTCGTAACGGTTGATCTGTCGGCTGCGACTGTTGCGACACCGCGAATGCTCACAAACATATACAAACTCACACAGCGAGGTTCGTCGCGCGGAAGGACCTTACACTAAGAAACTATAGTACCTAAGTACGACCTACGTTCAAATGACATTTTTGCCTTACATTTACAAATTGTTTTGTGTAAATCTAATCGTAATGGTTCAAATTTTCTGTAGTTTCCTTCAATTGGCCTTGAGTACATAGAAATCAAATGGATCCTCATCGCACCTTGCTTCGAGCGGTTTTAATTTCCGTCGACCAAATCGATTTTGCTCGATCTAGCTTACTAGATTCCTTTGTATATCTTCGAAGGTTGCTTGATCCATGTCAAATTGATCCAAATTTGTCAAATCCTCTGCAGAACGTCTTAACTCAGTGTGTCTTCACTGGCTGTAAGTCTCGTTTGACATCTTGGATCTGCCTCCAATGCTTTCGATTCAGACGCACCGATCAGCTTCGACCGGGTCTACAAGGTAATTCTCTCACGACGACTGTCAAGGAGATGCCACCTCGAAGAGGTTGGAATACCATTAAAAGGTGAGAAATGTCCAGGATTTCCGCATTTCTCAACAGATCTTTGCGAAAACGACGCCAATCGATTCCTTATATTTCGCCGATTAAACTAACACCAAGAACGACGTTATTCGGAGCATAGTCGCTCGGTTTTAGTTTTCGAGGTATTCGCAAAAAACTGTGATCAGTAGTTGCTTTGGATTAGATGGTTAGATGGAGATTTAAGATAAAAAAGGTGTAATTTTTGTGAGATTTAAGATAAGAACTCTCACGCATTAGAAATGAAACTTCTTATGAAATATCAAAACCCTTAATTTTTGTTAATGTGAGTAAGTTTTATTCCTTCTGGCGCAATACTAAGGTACTTTTCATCATTCTATAAGAGTGTTTGCTGTTGTGCAGTGAGGCTATCTTCGATTGATATGTGGTCGCTAATTTTATCTGTAGGAATTTGATTAACATTCTCATTATGAAAAAAAGATTCATAAACTGTAATGTCGTACAGCCTGTAGAGGGGAGTTTCAATTAGATATTGTAGCCAATTTCTTATGTTTCGTTTTTTTCACCGAACCAATTAAATAACGTGATTTATGTTTTTTTTTCTCTTAATATGAACATTAACACAATGATCGTTATCAATGTTTTTTGGCAAGTAATTCACCACTGACACTGGAACATTAATAATTTGCCCAAAGATCCCATGCTGTGCATGTCGCAAGCGTCGAATTTGCATAAACGGGATCCTGGATGAAATTAACCTCTTTGACAACAAATCTAATATACAGTAAGGAGCATAACTGAACCAATAACCACTAGTTTTGTATAAATCTTTATTTTTTGCTACGAATGTAGAAGAATATTAAAAAATGAACATTATAGTAAGTTTTATTACAGTTAGAAGTAACATCAGAAATTTTTTCAATAATTAACCTCTCCTCGTTTAGCACTGACAAACAAAATGGATTGACTCGGTTTTGCACCACGTCCAATATTTGGCAATATTTAATATATTATTTATTTTTAATATTTCGTCCACAACCCTTTTGCTTGCAAAACTGCACTAATTCGCTTCGACATACTTTCTATTAATTTTTTGCAATAATCCGGAGATATTTTTTCCCACTGTTCTTGAATTCTATCGTACAAATCTGTGATTGAAGTTGGTTGGGAGTCATATGAATCCCGAAGTCGTCTTTTTAGTAAATTCTTTTTAGTAGATTCTCTATGGGGTTGAGGTCGGGGCTCTGTGCAGACCAATCCAGAACAGAAAATTTTTTTGTACTGAGCCAATTTTTCACACTTTTAGCAGTGTGCTTAGGGTCTCGGTCATGCATGAAAATTACATTTTCATCTTCAAAAGGCATATTTTCAACAGCATCTATGAGATGATCTTGTAAAATATCCTTGTACATGTACTGATTCATGATGCCATTAATTCGGTGCAGTGATCCAACGCCAAATGCTGTTAGGCAACCCCAAAACATTAGGGATCCGCCTCCATGTTTTACCGTTTGCTTTACATGTCGTGGTTTGAGCCTTTCATTTTTACGAATCCAGCACCATGACATGCCATCTGAACAAATTCTATTAATTTTGGTCTCGTCTGACCAAATAACCCGTTCCCATTCAGTAGTTGTCCAGTTTTGATATTTTTTAGCAAATTCCAAACGAAGTTTTATATTTTTCTTCGATAACATCGGCTTCTTTTTTTTCTTAATGCTTCCAAACTCAGCTCTTTTGAGGGTTCTTTGTGCTGTCCACTTGCTTACTTGTATATCCGTATCTTCTTTTAATAATTTTGCGGCCATGGTTGCACTTGAAGCTTCACCAGATGTGACAAACCGTATAATTCTTCGTTCATCCTGCGGTGATAATTTTTTTGGTCTTCCTCCAACATTTAATAACATACTTTTACAGTATTTTTTTCTTATTCTCTGCACTGTCGACTGACTAACACTACACTTTTTCGCCGTCTGACGTGTTGACAAGCCGTCATTCAAAACAGAAATTACTTTTTTTAAACAATTTGAAGCAATTTTCTTCATATTTGTTGTAATTCACTTGCGTACTTTTCCGTTC
This sequence comes from Andrena hattorfiana, assembly GCA_944738655.2. Taxonomy (NCBI): domain Eukaryota; kingdom Metazoa; phylum Arthropoda; class Insecta; order Hymenoptera; family Andrenidae; genus Andrena; species Andrena hattorfiana. The sequence goes on from OX122889.2 coordinate 50,295,961, forward strand.
GACTGATTGCTAGAAACTGAGTGCTGAGACGTAAACTAATATTTTGTAAACATATCAAACTGCTAGATGTAAACATACTGCTGAAACATTCCACATAAACATTCCTTTTACGGACCGGTGCAAAACCGAGTCAATCCATTTTGTTTGTCAGTGCTAAACGAGGAGACATTAATTGTTGAAAAAATTTCTGATGTTACTTCTAACTGTAATAAAACTTACTGTAATGTTCATTTTTTAATATTCTTCTACATTCTTAGCAATAAATAAAGATTTATACAAAATTAGTGGTTATTGGTTCAGTTATGCTCCTTACTGTAGGTAGAGGAGAATATACTTGTGAATATACGAAACCATTTGACTTGGATGACATTGGAATGTTAATATTTTGAGTCAGACAATTTCTGCATGTGTTGCGATTGTACGTTACCACCTATACAGCATACTTCGTTGCAGCAACGTTGCGGCAACGTTGCCGTACGATATTCCAGTGGCAACGATCCTACAATATTCCTGCAATATCGCGCACACGTCGACGTAAAATTACTATTTTACTATTACTATTTTATTTACCTTGAGGGGGGCCGCTAAACCATTTAACCCAGACCAACTACTGTTCATAGCTTTTTGCGATGCATTTGATTTCGAAAAATATTTTGTTAGCACTGTTTTTATTAATTTCGCAAAAGTTAATACATTCGGAACTGCCTCCTTCTTTTCTGCAAAGTCTTCAATCGGTCTCCTGAGCGCTAGTCTCCCGAAGAGCTACGTGATTGTGTGCAAAGATAAGCGATTCTTAATGATGCATTGACGACAATAGTGTGTCACCGAGCGTTCAAACTGACACTTTTCTCGATAATATTGATTAATCTCGCGAAGTGACTTGGAACTCTGTCGATACACTCAACCTTTTCACCCGCCATCGTGGACTTCCCTGGATAATGGCTGATTTTTATCCACTTTCTTCTACTCGGATCGAACTTATCGCCTACGTTTACCACCGCTAACGCTGCGAATAATGGAAGATTTCGATGGGGGCTTGCAAGGGGGTGTTGCTCGTGAAACAGTTAACTGATGCAGTTATGAATATCATCAGTCGTTGATGTAGGAAAATTTTGCTGTGTAAATTTTCTTCCTCGAAGGGTTTCGCTTTTTCATGTATAATAGGCGTTGAAATATGATTCTTAATCATGGAAATAGTATTTTCTCTCTGCCTCGCCTTGCTTTGCAATATATGCAGCTAGAACAAACTATGCAGTTATTAAGATATGAAGTTTTTTTCATGAATGAAAGTGGACGAATAAACCTGAAAGGTTAGGATATTGAAATCATACGAAAGTAATAGATAGGTTCGATTAAAAGCTGTAATGATATAACAGTTTATACGATGTTCTGAAAGCAAGAAGTTAAGTTGCTTGAATCATTTTTTATCCGATTTAAAGGTTGAGATAAGGTTTTTTAGATCGAACTCTTTTTTCCTCTTGGATTGCATCTTTATAATATTTAGTAGATACATTAGCTTGTTATATGGAAGATAGAATTTCAAATGAAATATAGTATGTTTTCTATTTTGTATTTAGATAATATTTACTAACATCTATGTATCTTTGCGACAATGTAGACCATCTAATTATACGTACCTAGAAGAATCTACACTTCAGAAACTATGATATTAAAAATAAAAAACTGTACAGGATGTAAGAAAAGTAATTTGTCATCCTTTTATCATTGTGCCGCAAAATTGATCTTGACCTATAAATTAAGGCCAATTTTTTTTATTGTGACGTGTTTTACTCATTAATAAGGAATCATTTTTTTATTCATTATTTAGAACATTGTTCCTATAATAATTAATAATTCTCCATAACGCTGTGTGACTTTAAGGTTTCAGGTCACATATAATATTTGTGTTTTATATTGCAGATTGCTAATTCACAAAAGTTCCATATTTAACTATTGCAACATAGGAATCATAAAGATTTATTTTAGAATAAAATGTTGATAATTTACATGCGATCTTTCACACTTTTCATGCTCTCAGTAAGTAGAATATGTTGCAATAAAAATATTTTGACACCACATTCTTTTAACAATTCCTCGCTGATCCAAATGTATAGAACCGCCTATAAAAACCGTAACAAATAATTCTGTTACACCCTATATATGCCTCTTCGATTTTTCTGGTTAAGATCACATTCAAGAAGCACTTTCTTTTAACATGAAGGTGCAGTTATGCTTACCAAATATACATATTAAAGTACATACGCAATCATCCACATAAATTTCAAATATTATAAAAGATGAAGTACTCTGCCATTCTGATTGATGTATTCTTATTAGGTTACTTCTGAGACTGGCTGTAATTGTATTTGAAAAGAGAAAATACGTTTGAAATCTCCTCGACATGCAAAGTGGGGAATGTGTCTGAAAAGTGCATTTCTCAAGACACTTCAGTTTGATGTATCTTACAACATTTCCCGCTACTACCATCTTTTTTCTGTGACACATTCATTATACTTTACATGCCCTGGTCTGTATACTCTATAACACGGGTACACGCACTGTATAATAAAATAAGATTCAAACAAATATTTTAATAATAATTTACATTTCAATTCGATGACGTACAAAGGTATGAATAATTTTAAGAAACATTTGCGAAACGGTGCACTGATCATCACATCAACTCAGGAATGCAGCTTGCTAGCCTGCTGACGATTGTAGTCGTCTGGCTGCTATTGGTCGAGTAATCTATTGTGTTACTACTGGCCGCCGAGCGTTGCATACTGCTTACTACTGTCTGACTAATACATTCTGAACCACTTACTGAATACAACGGATCGCTTATTCCGTAGAAACGCTTGTCGTTATTTGATTGGCGCGATGCATGGTTCAATAGCGTTTTTATTGTTACTATTCTGTACTCCACATTACAATACTGCGAACATTCCCTTTTTATAGGATACTGTAATAGGATATTGTTTATTGCTGATGTTACAATGTAGGATATTGTTTATAGTTTCCGTACAATTTGGGCAGGAATTTTAAAATATTATCCGAAGGAAATAATTTTACAGTCAACATGTAGTAACTGTTATTTTCAATATTTTGTATTAGGTTAAATGAATGGTCGGATGCAATAAGGAGACTAGCGCTCGAAAATGCGAAAAATTATTATTCAAACGCTAAAAAAGATTGGAAAATTAAATGTTGTTAAACTGTATTTTAAAAAATGTACACATTTTTCCATTTACAGTTTGCATATCCAATTATCCAACAAAATGAAACTTCTTTTCTGTTCTGCAATATCCACTGGGTGATTCTTGTGGAGTTTTTCGCCCTGAACACGAATCCGCAAACCCTTTGTCGCCAACACTTTCAGATTTTGAAAAAATTTGCAAATTTTCGACTTCGAACATCTTTTATGCCGAAACGGTAATAATTATTCGGTTATTCGTTAAGTCAAATTATTCTATAAACCCTCCCGAATACAACGATATAAGTTATTATTGCATTATGATCACTTAAATATGTTTAAATAACGATCAAAGGGAAAATGACACCCGAAATGCACCCATTTTTGAATATATCTTTCAATTTATTTCCAAACTAAGGGTCTAGAAGAAAATTTGACAGTCCCACACGATGCAACGGACAGTTTTCCTTCGGAAAGCTTCAACAAAAGTGGTAAGTCTCGTTTTTTTTTCAATATAGAAGCGAAATAGTTTGGCAAAACGCGTGGTGCCGACAGTGGTAGTCACGCGCCTTAAGCGATTGTGTTACGCTGAGCGGCAGTGGATCGCGCGCCGCCGTTGACTTGTTATAGGCGTACTCTTCACAATCTATTGTGGGCATGTTTGCGAGTAATTACCAAAAAAAGAATCCTTGGAAAGTATAAAATTGTCGAAGTTATTAATCGTTGAAGATAGCCCTATATGGGCGCGCCGTTGCAGGTGGTGTACGTCGATTCTGGTGAGCCAATCATCTGAAAGGAAAATGGTTTGGCGTGAGTACTTTATACACCAAAGTGTACAGAGTGGAACTTTGCTGAACTTGAACAAAAATTGTGGAAGTTGCACACGAATTAATTTTTCCCCACATTCTTGCAGAAAAAATCACCTTTAATCAGTTATAAAATGTTTTACAAACATCCAATGTTGATACGGAAACCCCACGCTGTAGAGGAAAGAATTCTACAAATCCAGTAAAAATTTCAAATGAAAATATTCATTGGTTCAAGAGTTATCATGTACACCGTGTCCGAAAATGGTGTTTCGAGAAAAACGGCTTCAAAGATCTGCGAGGCCGTTCTCGACGGTGCACTCAATTACGTTCGCTGCTATAACTTTTACAATTATTTGAATTCCTTCATGAATTTTTGTTTAAAAAGTTCATAAAGGATAAGACTTTCAGAGTCAGTAAAAAAATATGGATTTTTTGAAGCTGAAATAGTCCACTGCCCCCTTAATAAAAATCAGAAATTAAGCAAATCACAATGTCTAGTTGGTCTCTACCTTTTTATCGTAAGAAGTTTGCGAATTATGGTTTTGATCAACGAGCGACACGAAAACTTTAAATCAGTCTCAAGAACAGACCAAAGGTGTTCAAGGGATCTTACACGGTTCATCGAGGCGATAACATTTCCATCGGGCATTATGTGCATTTCCCCCCTCCCCCCCCCCCCCAACACAGTGAATGCAACGGTGCTACTAAATACTTGCGCTCCGTCTGACTAATGCACCACAGTTATCACTGCGGAACTATGTATTCGACCACGCAGCTCACAGCTGACTAATGCTCGACGCTTACTACTCCCTGACAAACGTTATCCTCGCGTTCCTACCACTGACTGCTGAGGCTTCATCTTTCAAGCTTTATAAATACCACGCTAGAACTCTGTAACTGGATTTACAAGACGGTCGCATAGATTCAGTATTTACAGAGCATCAGTTTATACAACTGAAGAAGTCAAAATTCTTGTCCTGCCATAAAAATAACATGTACAGGGTGTATAAAAAGTAATGGTCACTGTTTTCAGGGGTGAATCTAGACCTCTGGATCACTGGACATTCGTAAAAAACTTGCCGCAAAATTGTTTATAACATTAAAAATTAATGTTAAAGTTTTTTTTACATCAACCTGGTCTGCCCCAGGAGAAGAAAAAGAGTGAAACATATATTTTCATTTCAATTTTTCAAAAAGGAATAAACATACTTTGTAGTGTTTTGTGCCACTAGACTTAGAGGATGCAATTTAAGATTATTAATATCAGGTGTAGTAAAAAGAAATCCATTATTTTTGCATGAAATTGAAGGCTTTATTTATCATAGTTATAATGATCCGATTTAGGTCAAATATGCACCGTTTTGATCGACAACTTGTTGCCATTTTGAAGGTAATTTCATTATGTCTCTCTCATAAAAACCCTCGTCCCTATTGGCAAAGAACTGGGAGAGTCGATTTTCACATGCTTCCCTTGAGGCGAAGTTCTCACCAGCAAAATCATTCGCCATAGACAGGAACAGGTGGTAATCACTTGGTGCCAGGTCCGGACTATAAGGTGGATGCATAAGAACCTCCGAACCAAGCTCCCTTAGCTTCTGGCGAGTCACTATCGATGTGTGTGGCCTGGCGTTGTCCTGTTGGAACACAATTCCTCTCCTATTGGCCAAAGCTGGGCGCTTCTGAGTGATTGCCTCCTTCAGACGGTCCAATTGTTGACAGTACAGGTCCGAATTAAGAGTTTGGCCGTAGGGGAGCAGCTCATAGTAGATGACTCCCTGCCAATCCCACCAAACACACAGCAAAACCTTCCTGGCCATCAATCCGGCCTTGGCCACCGTTTGCGCCGGCTCACCGCGATTCGACCACGACCGTTTTCGCTTGACGTTGTCGTAAGTGACCCACTTTTCATCACCAGTCACCATCCGCTTCAGAAATGGGTCGATGTTGTTGCGATTCAGCAGCGATTCGCAGATGGAAATTCGGTCCATGAGGTTTTTTTGCGTTAACTCGTGTGGTACCCATACATCGAGCTTCTTTTTGTATCCAGCCTTATTCAAGTGGTTCCAAACGGTTTTTTGTGCAATGTTTAGCTCCTGGGCAATCGAAACCGTGCTTACATGACGGTCGGACTCGACGATTTCCATGATTTTATCGACATTTTCGACAATTGGCCTTCCAGAGCATGGTGCATTTTTGACATCGAAATTACCGGAACGGAATCGACGAAACCAAAATTGCGCGTGATTGGCTGTTACAGTATCAGGGCCATAAACACTATTCACATTTTCAGCCGCCTGCCTTGCGTTTTCGCCTTTATCGAAGAAAAACTGTCAAATATGGCGTATTTTCTCTTTGCTGGTGTCCATCGTTGACGCGCGCTCAAACAAAACTGAGTCAAGCAATCACAAAATTGTCTCAGAAGTTTTTTTAGTACGAAATCTTATCTTTCTAACGAGATCTAGCGTTACCCGATCGCACTTATACCAAGCGAGATACAGATTACTAAAAAAATGGAAATACGCCCTTTTGAAAAATCACTCCTCAAATATACGTTCCTATCTATAAGCTACGGAACACATAATGAATATAATGTGTTGAGTCGTAGACTTTTGAGTCGCGCGGTTCGCAACGACCGAATTGTGAGCGCGACCATGGACCTAAGAATTAAATGGATGGAGCACAAAATCTCAACATTGACGAGGGGGTCGTGCCAGTCGATCGGGAGGAGAGAAGTCGTGGTGGACGGTTTGTGATTTGCGGAATAGTACGCATGCGTCGCGATTTATTTGAAACAGTATGCTTATATAGGGTGTATTAAAATATGCTTATATATATATATATATATATGTTATTATATATATATAATAACATATGAGCCCCTCAATTGACGAGTGGCATAAGTTTTACCAAGTCTTAAGAGACCAAAATATAATGTTGCAATTACGTATTAACGTTTCAAACGACAAACTTAACCATAAGAAAATATAAAAGAGGCAATACCTCTTACCGATGATATGTCCACTTTCATCAACCAATCACCGATCGCCCACCACCACATGCGCAGTATCATGCATCCCCTTTACTGACACGAGCTTAGGCCCCGCAGCTTTGTGCTCGGTCCATTTAATTCTTAGGTCCATGGGCGCGACGTCCTCCACGCTGGCGAGCGTCTTTTGTTAGACGACGCTCGCTTCAAGGCAGACCGAGGAGTAACGCGCAAAAATAGTAACCTCGCAAAGACCTGTATAAATATTATTATGCTACGCCTGTAATCCTTAATGTATAAAGATAAGAATACCCATTAAATGTGTTGTTAAGTGAACTGAATGAGTTAAAAACCCAACATAACTTATACCTGTGATGATAAAGTATAGTTTGAACGAATATTCAACAGTCTGATATCTTACACTATGTATATGAAGCCTACAGGGGAAAAACATGATAAGTCAATTTTTGTTGATTTTCTAATTTTGAGGCATCTCCTGGCTGAAAGGGGGTACAGTAATTCGTCGTAATAGTCCCGACGAACGGGGCTGGCGGCGGGACAATAACGCGATGCGGACACTATTTCGTGCGGTCGATGCCGCGAGTAAGAAAGCCGAAGAGCCGAGCGAGAGGGAACGAAAGAGTTGGCACGAAGTTGTCGTCGGCTACGAAAGAGAGAAAGCATAATACTTTGTCTCGCTCCGTCTTTCAGCTCGAGCTCGAGCTCGACCCGCGTGCGGGACTATAATGCATCGGCGCTTTTCGTATTTATAATACATACTGTAATTCATATCGCGATAGCGGAGTGTGACAAATATTCGCGGAACGTAGAATCCTCTATAGTATTGAATCCTGAAATTTTTAATTCTGTAACGTACATATTAAATATTCTCGGTGAAAAGAAAAGCAACCACGGCGTCCGCCGACTACATACTTTTGAATTACATACTCTGATTACATGTGTATACATGCGCGTCCCTTATCCCCCTCGCATTCTTTCTTACTCGTATTTAACACATATTTACAATAATAAGTCTTTATTTAACAGTATTTACAATGCACCAATCTATGATAATGATATGTACATCCATGTGACATTTATCATGCCCTCATTGTTGGACCTAGAACAAAACGATAAAATGTTCAAAAACACCTCAGACCGTATGACGGTCTGAGATGCCTGACGAGTAAGAAAGAATGGGAGGGGGATAAGGGACGCGCATGTATACACATATAATCAGAGTATGTAATTCAAAAGTATGTAGTCGGCGGACGCCGTGGTTGCTCTTCTTTTCACCGAGAATATTTAATATGTACGTTACAGAATTAAAAATTTGAGGATTCAATACTATAGAGGATTCTACGTTCCGCGAATATTTGTCACACTCCGCTGTCGCGATATGAATTACAATATGTATTATAAATACGAAAAGCGCCGATGCATTATAGTCCCGCACGCGTGTCGAGTTCGAGCTCGAGCTGAAAGACGGAGCGAGACAAAGTATTATGCTTTCTCTCTTTCGTAGCCGATGACAACTTCGTGTCGACTTTTATGTTTTCTCTCGCACATTCTCGGATTCTCTCACTCTCGACTGAAGGATTCCAAGAAATGGTGGGGATAGTGAGCGGGACTATTACGCATGGTAAAAACGGGACAATAACGACGAATTACTGTACTTCAATATGACATAGTTGGAAAGGTGATCAACCTTTCAAGTCCAAAGATATGGGTAAGCATTTTAAAAATAGATGTACAGGGAAAGAATATGGCAAGTCCAAGCGAAACAAGGGAATAATTTGATAAGTCTATAATTTCATAATATATAATAATAGATAATAGATAATAATTTGATAATATTGAGCCATTGGAAAGGTTTGAATCAATTTAAAAAGTTAAATGACAATTTAATCCTTAATTAGTCACATGGGGTATATTTGATCCCAGCCGTCAATCAAGTTCGATTTCTGACAAAACCAATGACGGATATTTTGGCGATTTCGAGTACCTGCGTTTTTTGGAGTCCCCGCGCCGAATCAGTCGCGTGTCGAAAAGAAATGCCCTCAAGTACGCCGCAAATGTTTCGTACGTTCGTACACCACTGAGTCTGCCAGACCCATACTTCAATTTTGGACGTTTCTTATTTGACAAATATACACGAACTAAAGCGGCTCAATAGTGGAATATGTAGTGGCACTATCCTACTCTCCTCCGCCCTTCCGGCGTTGACACCCTTCCTTTACCTGGACAGGTATGGCAGACATTCTATAAATGCGCTGGATCTGACAGAAAAAATAAAGGAACATTAATGATTTGTTTATATCATTTTACTCGGTATAATCCAACTTATAATAAATAAAAACATTCCATCAGAAATAATGAGAAATTAAAGAAATATCGCAAGTTTAAGTTTGGGGTCAAACAGACCCCATGCGACTAATTATGTAACATAAAAAAGTTTAGTTAAGCGGCTAATTAAGGGTTAAGGGTGCCTAAAAAGTGATTATTTGAAAATAATTATTAACAGGGGAAAAAGTTGATGAGTCCACAAAGTTATGTAAAAAAATGTGACAATTAATGTTTTTGAAATGTTCAAAAGGGTGATAAGAACACATATCCTAAAACCAAATAAAAACACGGTTTTGGTAATGTGGGATTGATTGAGAGCGTATTACCTCTAAAATTGCTCCCCTATAAACGACGGAAAATGTGACTTATCATGTATTTACCCTGTGATCTTCATATGCAATACAGATATTTAATATTAGAATTGAAACATTATGGCATGTATGTAGGTATCTATAACAAAGTCAAATTTTCATTCCGTCGATTTTCAGCCGTTGCGCAAAATGGCGGCTGCTGCATTTACCAATTTTGGCATTCGTCCTATTAAATTTTTTGTTAATGAATTCAAAGAATTGAGCTTGGACAGCTGTCCGCCCCGAAACACATTTAGTACACATTTTCGATAAATAAAGTCCATTGAATGGCTAGATGAACTGTTTATGTAACAAATGTTTAAAGCAGAATATACAGGTTGTTTCACCGAACTTTATTACCTGAAATATTTCTGCTGTATTTAAAATTTCACAAAAATATTTCCCAGAATAGTTGCATAGTTTTATAGGGGTTTGGATATAGTATCAATAATTTTATTCTGTTGGAAGCGATTACTGAGATACGAAGGTCAACATTGTTTTTTAAAATGAAATGCAATACTTTATTTGTCGGTATCCGATAACCATTTTAAAAACGAATTCAAAGACCTACAACAATAAATGCATCTCATTAACTCCGCCCAACAGAATAAAACTATTATTACTATACGCACACCCCCAAAAAACTAAACAACTTTTGTAAGTAACATTTTTATGAAATTTCGAATATAGTAGAAATATTTCACGTGGATAAAATTGCTAAAACACCCCGCATAAATGGAGGACAAAGTGAGGTAATAAGACTGGTGAAAAATTTGTAAACACGTCTTGTACAGACACAGCAAGTGTCCAGAAACTTATAGTGAACATCATGTGCACATATGTATATATACATCCTATGAATCGTTTATACTAACCAAGATGGAATGCGGGACAAAATTGTTCCACCTTCACCGCCGGACGGTTAATGGTGATTACGGTAAAGTGTAAAAAACGAATGATTGTATAAATCATGTAATAAGGGATATTTTGTAATGATAGGCAATTTTGTCAATTACAAAAACATCACTTGTCCTTTTCAACTTTTATTCGAAATTTTTATTTAGTTACCATAATGGATGATTATTGATTACGATATTTTCGTGGATATTTTCGTTCTTGCTAAGGGCCTTTTGATATATTCAAATATTTCATATTATCTTATTCAATCGTTTCTTAATTCCGTAAAAGCATTCTAAAATTACTCATTATATAGAAATACGATGCTACATTTTTCACGAATAATCCGCCTCTAATCCACCCAAGGTTCAGAAATCTGTTAATTATTCACTCTCCTATACCCATTTCATCGAAGTCCGGGTGGGAATTAGTGCTAAAAGGCTTGGGAATTTTTTAGTCGCATATTGCGCTGCATAGATGCAACCAACTTGTTCTATGATGCTTCAACGATTATAGATAAAGTGAAAGTTCGCTCCATGGTCGCCAGTTTCAGTTCTCGAAGATGAAACTTGGACGGTGTCAGTTCCTATCGATCGAAGGTTCACAAACCATTCTCTCGAGTCCCGGATTACGCAATACGGTCGGTCGTGCAAACGAGGGAAACTTCTGAAAGTGGCGGTATTAATGCTCCGATGGTTTAATCTTCCCGAGTCGCGTTTCAGTTCTTAGCGTTCATTCGCCGTGATCCACTGGGCCGGGTTTCGAATTCATCGTGTTTCAGAGTCGCTCATTTCGCTGGTGACCACTTTGAACGCGTGGCTGTTCAAAGGCGGACAGAAGTTTCGCGAGATGTTTGTGCCAGGCCGCCTTGACTGCTGAATGTAATAAGGCTCCTCGTAAGTAACAGTGGGGGCAAATGTGGTGCATGGTTGTCTGAAATTGTTAAATTATCTGTAGCAGTCAAAGGAGCGTGGGCGCGTATTCGCGCCGAGGGATTTCCACCCTGTGTGGTTTTCGCGTGTTTTAATGTCGATCTATTACTTTGAAAACAAACCAAGTTCGGTGTTTGCTTTGAAGTTGAGCCACCAATGATCATCTATCTAGTAATAAAAAGTGTAATTTCTATGTTCTCTATTAAGTCTTCGTGAAAGTATAACCAGGCTTGGGAATTAAGTGAACTTTTCTGCTGATTTTCAGAAGCAACGCCTTCTTTGACCCGCCGCGCATCTCGGCCCTCGCGGCCGCCAAGCAGCTTGGAGCGAGTGAGGCCGGTACCACGTGAACCGCGCGTGGCGTATTAGGGCGACATTGTATCAATAGGTTTCCACATCGTCTCACAGAGCACGATTGTCGATGCGTTCTTGTTTTGTCAACGCGCGGTTCATATGGTACGGGCCTGAGGGGCTCGGCGGAAGAAAGGAGGCGTTGCCTCTGAAAATCGGCCGAGAAGTTCACATAATTCCCAAGCCTGGTATAGGGTCAGCGTTTTATCCTGCAACTCGCGCTCGCGCGAACTTGTAAAATGGCAATAGCGCCTCACGGACGCATTCCACTACAACCATGCACCGGCCCGGCGGAGAGCTGCCAGCGACCGCTGGACAGCAGTGATGCCCGAGCTTCGAAAATTTTAGGATGGTCTCTTTCAAATTAACGTCGCAAAGAGCTATTGTGAATTTCCCGGCCCGGGATAAAAAATTTGGGGCCTTTTTCGTATAACTTTTGAATTATAAAAGATATCGGAATGCAATTTGCGCCGTAAAATGAGGAAAATTATTCCCTCAAAATGCTGGATAATTTAACATATTTTACATTTACTTAATTTTTCTTTTATCAATTTTTCAAGTATAATTTTTGTGAAAAGCTTTTGCAAACTGTTTATTATATACTGTATGTAATGCTCTTTTTAAAGTCACGGTGTTGATAAACAATAGGCTAGTTATTTCCACATCATTACTTTCATAAATTGAGAAATTAAATTTTTATTCAAATATGTGTTAGTTTTGCAGACCTCAGAATCTATTATTCTGGTTTTCTTTTTTATAATTTTATCCTTAATGCAGTGCATACCTAGATCAGACGTAAGGGGTAGCTAATGAGACGTGTCTTTGATTGTAGCGAAGTTTGAATTTTTTTCTAGAATTTTTGTCTCTGAATGTTTTAGCTACTCAACGCCACGCCTATACCGGCTTCCGTTAATGTCATTTTTTGGAACGATGCGCCATTATTGCGGCTTTTACACGCAGGTGGCGAAAAATCTCTGCGTACAAGGGTATAGCGCCACGGTCAACCCTGTCGTGGCTAAAATTGTTGAAATTGAGACGGGTACGAGATCAGTCGACATTATTTTCAAATCTCATTACAGTAATCTCGGGTGCGAGTGGTAAACCGATCATAAAAACGGAGCGCGCGGCTGGATTACCTGGGCCGGGAAATTCCCAGTACCTAGCTCTTTGCGACGTTAATTTGAAAGAGACCATCTTAAATTTTCGAAGCTCAGGCATCACTGCTGTCCAGCGGTCACTGGCAGCTCTCCGAACGCCGGGACGGTGCATGGTTGGGGTGGAATGCGTCCGTGAGGCGTTGTTGCCATTTTACCTGTTCGCGCGAGCGCGGATTGCAAGATAAAACGTTGACCCTGTATACCTCGCTTGTTTTTTTAACCCATTTTATAGTGCCAAATTAATTAAAAATTTAAAACAGAAATTTAAAAATATTTCCTTTTTTAGTATAAACTTAATAAAGATCGGTTTTGAAAAATAAGCGATTTTTTCTGAGAAGCCAGGGGCACAATTGCCCCTTTTGCACTCCCCTCAGGACGCCCATGATGCGGTGCAACCTCATGCCCGTACGATAAGCTTGGATTGATTGGGATTCTTGGGGGCCCCAGCGACCTTCCAGTGGACGGTGTACAAGGGGTGGGTCCCGTTGCCTGGGTTTATGATATGGCAATTGCTATTGAAATGTAAAAAAAAACTCGGACTCGGCTAGGATGTAGTTAGTATTCGGAGATTTTCCTGCTCATAAATGAATAAAATTGCCGTAACGACTCGGCGAAAATACGGATGACAGTTCCCGTGAAGTGCTAAAAGTCACGTTCGTATCGTAAACCCCAGTTTACAGAAAATAGTAAGCTGAATAGAAGACGCTTTCTTTAGCATTGGACTGACGAGACATAAACTTATAAACCCTTATGTCCCTGGAGCACGACGTAGATATTAGCCTGTAGCGATGCTTAAAAGTGCCATTTCCAATGCGCGGCTCGCCGCGGTACACTGGTACAATGGAAAAGCATTCATCTGTTCTCCTATATGCGACTTTGACCGCGTGCGGCTGCGGCACATTGCTACAGTGTATTCAAGTCTGCTCCAGGACCAGTATAGGCCACTGGAGAAGCAACACAATGGGATGAGGGTCTGTTTTCCGCCATTATGGCAGAATCTACTAGCCGCTCGACGGCCTGCGGCTGGCCGCCACGCGGCCCATCGCCACAATGGGACAGAATCCCCAGAGATAAAGAAACAAGTCAGAATTTAAAAGTTATGGAATTATGTTTTTATATATTTTTTGTAACCTAATGATGAGGTCTTAAAAACGTAAAAATATCATGGCAGCTACTTCTGCTATATGTGTAAACATGTGTCAAAGTTTGTATGTTTTTTTATGCAGAATTTTAAATCGAGTCCAAGAAAGTTACATGAAACCATTGTACAAAGTTTAAAATCGATTTACCATATAGTTATCGAGAAATTATTAATTAAAGTTGATGCATTTTAACACAGTGGCATATGGCGAAGTAAAAAATAAAGGGTTATAGTTTCAGTTTTTCTTCCGAAACAGGAAATCCATATTTAAGAAATGTACCAAAATTGGCACATCGAAATGTCAGGAAATGAATTTATAAATTTCTGCAAAACTGACGACATAGTTTCTTCGTAAATGCCCATAAAAAAATAAGTTTACGTGCAAATTTTTTAGAAATTACGTAGAGCAGTGAACGTGGCAACGTCGCACAATCGATATGTTTAGACATTTAAATAGGGAACGAAGATTCAGATCTATATGAACATTTTTTCTGATATGTTGGTTATAAAAAACACTCCGAATGAATGCGACATTGTCAGATCTGCTGCTCCAATTTACTACGCTAACCAATTTAATATTCCATTTTTGTATTACAATTATTTATATTAGCATTGCACTTTTTAAAATATATATACATGATGTTAAAAATTATTATTATTATTTCCATAGTATCATACTACTTTATATTTATCGTTTATTATCCAACTCTAATTTGATTAGCATAGTTGGTTAGGAACTACCTTAAAAGAAACAACCAAATGTCACTGACTTCTTCAATCCGGCCCACATTGTGCCGTTATAAATCGGACTACTTTTATACAAGCAATAGGGTAAAAAAATGCCTACTAAAATGCTTTTATTATTTGTATTTATTGCTTATGTAAAAGTAGTCCGATTTACATGACATTTGGTATGATTTTCATCAGAAAAACGTAAGGAATCTATTCCTGTCACTCCCTTATCGATACGATAAACAATAAAGAATTTCTTAATACGCTGAAATGAATATTTCACCCTCAACTGTGGGTCGCCGACCTCGATTCGCTGGGGTCGGCAGAGGATTCATACCTGTTCAGAAATAAAATATTTCTTTATTCTTTATCGTATAGATATAGAAGTGACACCGATGAATTTCTTATATTTCTCCGATGAAAATCGTACCAAATTTCATGTCAATCGGACTATTTTTAACGAAGCTAGCGAGAAATTATATAAATTAAATTTTCACCTAATTTCCTTCATTATGCTCCGAATTATGTCGTTCTTGGTGTTAGTTTCATCGGCGAAACATACGAAATCGATTGGCGTCGTTTTCGCAAAAATCTGATGGGAAATGCGAAAATCCTGGACATTCTCACTTCTTCTTGATGGTATTTAAACCCCTTCGGGGGTCGAAAACCATAAAATTCGGTGTCGAAGACGGTCCTCGAGACCTCATACAACAATAGACCTTTTCAAGTGCTCGAAACGGGCCAGCGCGGTGCGTCGTGGGGCCCTGGCGCTGACGCTTAGGTATAGGAAATACCATCTGCGGCCGCACGAAGAATCCTGCGGCGTGCTGAGGCGGCGCCGCGCCGCTCGCCGCCGCGGCGAGCCGCGCATTGGAAATGGCACCTTTACAGGTACGAACCTGCGCCGCACGCTACTACCTACACACTTACAGTTTTCCCTATCCGTGGCACGCCCACGTTACCATTGACTTTCGAGCTCCCCTTCCGCGCGGCTATGGTAAACATCATGGAGACCGTGCTCCCAAATGGCCCGATGTGGTCAACGCTGCCTTAGATAAAAGGCAATAATTTTGATTTCTTCTCGTTTATAACACACACACACTTTTGAACATCGATATTACGAAGTAGCACCACTAATAGCCGCAGAACAGCCAGGGATTATTTCACCCTGAGGGATCGTTTTAGACACATTTCTCCTACTAGGATGACCCTTATTTTCAACCCGCGAGTTCTTTTGTTTTCACTCCCCAATGTGGTTCCATTCCAAAAAAAATAGTCCCTGAAAAGATTATTGCAATCGGACAACAGGAAAGGATGCCGAACATGCCTTAAAGTTTAGAATTCATCAATGGTTTGAATTTGAAGAATTTCTCAGAAATGGTAAGCCCTATCGAAATTTTGTTCGAATAATGTTAAAAGAGCATTCAATTTTCTACAATTACTGTATATATAAGTTTTTCATGCTTCCAACCATTTTTTAGATAGGGTTTGAGTATAGAGAGGTCCGCACTTCGCGCGTCCCACCTGTACGGCGTGACGTATTGTCTATATGCACGTAGTGCACCTATATAGCACCTCTCTATATTAAAACGCTATTATCTAGAAAATGGTTGGAAGCACGACAAAATTACATATATACTGTAATTGTAGAAAATTGAATGCTCTTTTAATATTAATTGAACAAAATTTCGATAGGGCTTACCATTTTTTAGAAATTCTTTAAATCCAAACTATTGATGAATTCTAAACTTTAAGCCCTGTTCGGCACCCTCTCCTGTTGTCCGATTGCAATAAACTTTTTCGGGGACTACAAAGAGCAAAGAAATACAAAAAAATCCGACACGTATAAATAAGGGCCACCCTAATATGTACCTATTTGAAACAGTTTAGTCAGACTTAATTGCTAATATATTGTGGAGAAAGAATTAGGTGCATTCTCCACAGATTGGAACAGAATTTTATGTAGTAAGTGTGATAATCTAAGTAAGTAGTCTTCGAAAGAGCAAAAGTGTTAAACCAGTGCTATCTTCATCAGAATACAACTTTATATACCACTCATAACCCGCAGACGTGTTCGTTTAAAGAAACCCTAACAAGTTGTTCAGTATCACCCACATAGCGAGGGCATCCTGTTGACCAACAATTCTTCAACTTACCACCGAACTATATAGACCTGGTAGAGGTAGGCAGTAAATCTAGATCAGTTACAAGTTGGTTACGTACTGTGAGTGGTGTAAGTACTTACTCCGCAAAGTTCCATCCACTGCTTCCATAAATCTTCTTCCGGGTAGCCATTTTCCCGCTCGATTTTCCTGCGAACTTTCATTTAGCATTTCGTTCTTCCCCCACAGCGAGATAGCGTTATTATACAAGCGCGCCGTTTGTCCCACAGTGGGTAGGGGGAGGGGGAGTGACTTCTTTCGTGATATAAAACGTATTTCCAGCGTCCACGGGAAAACACATCGATACCGTACGCCGAGGCCGTATGAAAAACTGTTTCCCTTCGATCACCCCAACGACTGTATTTCTGTTACCGAAGCACGTGCACCGCCCTGCACACGTGTATAAACTGAAATAACCAGTGGAACCGTGAGAAGAACACGGCCGAATATCTGGTGCACACAATACATTCGGGGATAGGATGGAACAGGAGATGGCGAGGGTGGTACTAAAACTCCCACGGTGCACGAAGTCTTACGATATTCGACTTAAACATTCAAAAGTCTATGGCCCAGAGTCAGAAATATGCGTTGCATAGTGTTAGGGTCGGGTAGATTGTAAGTGGAATGGAAATCTGATGAGATGTGCTGGAATTCTATGGGAATAGGAATACGAATAATAATTATAGAAAGAATAACAATAATAACAAAATGCTGAAAATATTGCATCAGTTGAAGGTTTAATATGTTATTACTAGTATTCTTAGTTAGTATGGGGAAAATATTTTGCTCAATATATTGTAAAGTAAGTTGGATGTCAACCATTTTATTAATGGAGCTATGACGATTGTGCATTTCCATTTAGTAGTGTATGTGTATATTAAATATTGGAGCGTAATAGAATGCTTTTAAATCTTACTTGTACATTGGGGAGTTGCAACAAATTGTCCCCTACATTGGTAATTTTGTTTGCAAGGAGGCTTGGTGTATGACAGTGTAAGATTCCATTTAAAATGGAATACAACTTTTTTAACTTCTTTATAAGTTCTATAAGAAGGTGATACATAAAATAAAACTACATTTGGCAAGCAACTAAAACATAAGAGCATGCAGTAAATAGGAATTTCTCGAGGATGCACGAACGCCCCGTAGTAGGTATATAACTGCTTGAAAGTTTCTATTTACATCGAACTGAGAGAAATCGATTAGAAAAGAACAAATACAATTAGTCGAATCGTTATATCGTCACTTTAAATAATAATTGACAATCCACATCATCTTTCTACAAATGAAATTAAATAGCCCCACCAAAACACTAAAAAAGTACATTTTCTAGAGCCACAAAAGTATGGATATCCACGTTCCAAGTAGCTACATATTTGTTTTTGTCAGTTGCTCCAAAAGCCACTACAATAGTGGCAGAAACATATACTAATTTGCTTTTTGCTTTCATATAAATCTGTTTAATTAGCATTGGGTACCACAAATTACTGCACCAAATGATGCATTTCGAACTAGCCCATATGACTGTATTATACGACTAATATTTTTACATGCAAAAACTACGCATTATGGGCAAAGAAGTGACATAATTAATAAAAAAAATTTCGAGTGCAAAAATGTTAATACTTCCTTAAAAAAAATTCTTAAAGAACGTCAGTTTATAACTCACTCTAGGTGTGCCTATATCCCCCGTTCAAAAACAAGAGAACATGAGAAGGTTCTAATTTCCATTTCATTAAATCTTTTCTCCTTTCACCATAATCGTATGAAAGTGCCTCATTGCCGCAAATTGAAAGGAATCTATCACAAAGTAACGAAAGTTTATGAAAGATATGTACCTCAAAAATGCCTCGATACTTTTTAATGACGAACGTTGAAAAACATGGGTTATGTCCAATATTTCTTTTTAATTAAATATTATTACATTTTTTAACATAAGGGTTTTGTGCATACATTTTACGGCTTCGCTAGAGTTTTCTGAAGTTATGTTTTAAGTCTCATCACGATCCCTTAATATTTACTCAAGTTATCGCAATTTATGTTTAAAGAAATAATGATTTTGGACGATGAAAAATTTTTTGTTTATAATTTTTAGCTCGAATAGTAATGATTCGATAAAACAAACTGTAAATAGAAAAAATGTGTGTCGTGACGAGCTTTACCACACTATATTTTTTAAAATACAGTTTAACAATATTTAATTTTCCAATATTTCTTAGCGTTTGGACAAAAATTTTTCCCATTTTCGAGCGCTAGTCCCCTTATTGCAATTTATTCAATTTACACATATGTTTTTAATTTTATGCATTAGGAACTGCAGGTAAGGTAACCCCTAGTCTAGTATAAAGGGAATATTCCGATCCATAAAAATGCCGTGTTAAATCACGTTATGCGAGACTCACAATCAGATGTAATAGGAAAAACGGGGTTAGGTTCCAATTCCAGAGAATAAAGAAAAGAAGCGGAGGGGATAAAAAAGACCAAAGAGAGTTTTAACGGACAGGAGAGGGTGCAATAAGTAGGGTAAATAGTTAGTACAGGGAGATGGTGGATAAGTTTATTATTATTACTTTTTTTTATTATTAATCGTCTTTGTAAACTAAGTGAAACATATGTATATATACATATATTAATATTGTATCGTGGAATATACAAAAATTAATTGTACATATGAACTAAGATATAAACTAAAATATAAACTAAAATATATACCAAAAATAAATGATAATATGTAAGCTAAACATAAAATAGATAATTTAATTATATAAAAGGAAACAATATAATTATTTAAGTAGTTGTTTGTTTATTAATTTTGATCATTTAAATTGGCTTTTAATATCACCCTTTTCTCAAACATAGAGTCTGATAACCTATTGGCTTTAGGAGTATTAGTTATAGTTCCAAATGAAAAAAGTCTTTCCACTGACGCCGAGGAAGGTAGAGGCGTGTTATATTTTATGAAAATACTTTTTATTTGTGGGTATCTTTCAAGTAATTCTATATCTCGACTTTCCTCGGTAAAATACTGGGTAATCAAAAGATCGGCTTTGAATCTTGGATGATTGTGTTCGAAAACATTATCGGAACCTGACTCGAAATTATAAAAGTCATCTTCCTTCGACTTGCTATGGGCGTTTCTTGTATTAGTAATTGGTTGCTGTATAAATTCTTTTGCTACAGCTGTGATTCTTCGTCACTGTCTGTACTAACAATATCTTGCTCTATAGTTTCATGATCCGAACTAGCAGCATCACTATCGTACAAATCAAAGCCGTCTTCTTGTTCAATACAGTCAGGATGGACGCCAAATATCCTAAACGCTTTAACGAAATTGCTCCCATTATCGGTTGTAGTAGCAACTATTTCGCAGGTATCTGCAATATACTCGGCATGTATTTTCTGTAATAATTCGGTTATACGTTGATTGTCGTGCACCCCCATAAATCTGTGACATGCCAATGCTCTAGATTTTCTTTTGAAAGTTACAAAATCAATCCAATGAACTGTAATTCCTATAAAACTTCGCCTGCGGCCGGACCAAATATCTACTGTTGTGGATACGTATTTTACCTCTTCTACGTCTCGTTTTATTTCTTGCGCTTGAGTCGTATAACAATCGCATATAAGACGTCCTAGGTTTCTACGACTCATCATTTTTAATCCATGCGTTTTAATATTTAACTTTTCAAATATTTTAATAAAATAGGGATTTTCGATACATCGTAAGGGTATCATAGAATGCGCGAAATATTGTGCCAAATCATTGTCAAAACTTTGTTGACTGTATGAACATGATGCTGACTTACGACATAATTGCTTTGATGTAGATGGCCTTGTTTTCTTATTTTTTATGTAAGTGCTATACTCTTCAACTACGGCACTACCGTGTTTTCTTTTTAAATGCGTTACAAAATTGGACGTGCAGTTCCTAAATCCTTTGACCTCAACGTAGTTTGGCGAACATTTTGTACATACCGCAACAATCCTTTGGCCGGCTGATTTTTCCGGGACTTTTTGAAAAAAGGGTCCATCCAGGAAAGTCGTATTCATTTGGTCTATATTGTTGAATTCACTTTCACCTCTTGTGGATGTAGTCTCATTTAAATTACTTTCTTCTGACGTTGAATCCATGATGGATCAATTATGCCACACAAAACTAACGTCGTTAAAACACTACGAAATATATGGAGCCAAAAATGCAATGTATTTACTAGCTTAAACAATCTGACTCGCTCTGGCACGCGGACACAAATGGTCCTGCGTCCTCGCGCAAGTCCACCGCGTGCCTCGCCACGTTTTCAACTGTTTTTTGAACATCCAATCGGATTGGTTCTATTGGGCTCGCGAGTAGAAATTTGAGCACGAACGCGAACGAGGCAGGCCGAGGCAAAATGAGCATCATCGGTGAAGTGCCTCGGCCCTTGGGGCCGTTCGCCGCATGCCTCGGACCGTTCGCGTATAGACTTGAAAAATTTAGATTTTTCGTCCTGTGCACCCCGCACGAGGCAAGCCGAGGCAAGCTGAGGCTTGTACAAATTTGCCAGGTGGCACGGCTGTGCAGAAAGTAGAATCATTTTTAGATATTTTATCTTTGACCGCATTTAAAAGAACAGGGGAATTTTCTTCCGATATTCTTATAAAATTTCTGAAAATGTCGTTTCCTTTTTTAATCAACATGCCATTGAATGAAAAGGTGTTGTTCACGTTACTTAATTGTCTCCTGTTCAAATACAAATGTGATGTTTTCTTATTCTTCTTCGACAAACTGTATAAAATAATGAAATTTGTGCAAACCTCAGCTTGCTTCGGCTTGCCTCGTGGAGAGCGCACAGGATGAAAAATCTCGATTTTTTTCAGCGCGGGGCATTCGGATCTGCCTCATTCGCGTTAATGCTCAAGTCTATACTTACTCTAGCAAGTGAAAAAATGCCCATGTAAAGACACACTAAGATCGTCTCTTGTTTGATTGTTACGCGATTGAAGCGTTATGAATACAACGATAGTTAAAATAGATAAAATACGTCTACATAACACCAACGGCAGATATTTGGTCCGGCCGCAGGTGAAGTTTCTTAGGAAATAACAGTTCATTGGATTGATTTTGTAAATTTCAAAAGATAATCTAGGGCATTGGCATGTCGCAGATTTATGGGGGTACACGACAATCAACGTATAACCGAATTATTGCAGAAAATACATGCCGAGTATATTGCAAACACGACATCACTCGGACTATACTCATTTAAACACAATTGGAATCATTTATGAATTTTATAAATCAACCGCACGTTACGTACACTTTAAAATATTTCAAATGTAGTAGTGTCTCGACTCGCTTCTATGGAGAAAATTTTGACAATTAATTGCTAACGTTCTCATGAAGGTTAAATAAAAAACATACAAATATTAATTGTTGTTCGTGGATGGCTCTTCTCGATCGATCGTTTTCTCGCTCTCACAATAATCAGCTGTCGGTCCGCCAGGTGATCGCTCGCGCGGAGTAGCCAAGAAAAAAGTAATGGGGGTCACTTGCATAGCTACGGTCGGGGCGACGAACGTAACAATGTATTAAAATCTAATCTTCTGGTTATAGCAAATGTTGGAAATGACCGCCTTCTTGCCCTATGCACGTCTCTAGTCATCGGTTAAATGATCCTCGTATTCTTCGGAATAAATCCGGTTCATCAGAAATTTCAGCGCATTCATCGAAGATGTGTTGGCGGAGAATATCCGTACCGAAAAAGTCAAAGGATTCAAGACCGGGAATCACACCTTGCGTTTTTCATTACCGTTCGTAATTCAGTAATGAAATCTTTCCATAATTAATTATTCAAGTACGAAAACTTCACACGGAACATAAAAACACAAACACAGATACAAAAACACTCTTCACTGGCATTGAACCGGATGGATAAAGTGGAACACAATATGGTGTAAGCAAACAAGAGTGTACATAGGCGTTAATAAAAGCAGATGTGAATCTTCAAAATATCAGATATAACCAGACAATAGTTTCACTCCCGGTTTTTGCGCGTTGAATAATTATGGAAAGATTGCATTACTGAATTATGAACGGTAATGAAAAATGCAAGGTGTGATTCCCGGTCTTGAATCCTTTGACTTTTTCGGTACGTGTTCAATTGCCATTTATTACAATTTATTCCGTAAATATCGTTTCAATAGTAATAAATGTTCATAGTAACAGTAATAGTAATAGTAATTGTCCTGCACAATTACAAATGCAATTACAATTACGATGTAATTGTCCCGCATAATTACCATTACAATTGCAATGTAATTGTCCTGCACAATTACAATTACAATTACAATTACAATTACAATTACTATGTAATTATCCTGCACAACTAAATTAACGATTACAGGAAGTAATCTGTAATTGAATTACACAATTACATTTTAATCGTAATTTGTAATTTGTAATTAGATTACATTTTGCCCAACTCTGCAAGAGACACAATAATCCCATCACAGCACTGAAAATGTGTAGGTATTTCTTGAAGTCCCTGAAATATGGACATCCAACTTCTAAGTATGTACCCCCTCGATGAAATTCTCTATTTACCATTTAAATTATCAACTTCATTGAATTCCATTACATATTTCCGATGTCCAAAATGTACAAATGAATCCATAATTTTGGAAAGGAGCCAAGTCCAATTTTTTGCGATATTCACTTTTGTGCATTTCCCGTTTCTTCAGGCCTTGAATTGTTATTTCCTTCTGAAAGGTGACAAATCTTCGAGCTCTAAAGAGGCCAAAGATTTACGTCCCTTTATATTTCAAGGATTTTTATGAAGCTCTAACAAGTTGGCCTACATTAGCCCGCAAAGAATGTTCAGAACAGGACTTCTCATCCTTCTTACCTGTTCTTTTTGAAGACTAAGTGTAATGACTCTAAGTTTGTTTGTATTGAGTTCCTTCGCATTGATTTTTCAGTTCTAAGTAAAATAAAATGTTTCACATAACCATCCTCCACTTTATGCTCTTAAATAATTCTTCAAGCTTCCTATTCGATATCATGTATTTCGAAAAGGGGAGTAGATTAGACAACACGAAATGAAATTCGACCACCTCAATAATTTCGAAAATCAATGAAATGTTTTGAACGCAATATACCTAAGCGAAATATAATACAGTCAAGTTTGATTATTCTAACATTAATTGTATGGACATTGCACTTTTGTTTCGTTTCCTGTTAAATTAGATTTCGAGGACCTTTTTCAAGTATTCTGACGACCTGTTCAAAGAACCCGCAGAAACTCCATTAAAAAAATATGGAAACTTCCCTGTTGGAACGAGTATAATAACTAAGCGCAGAAGAGTAACTGCCCCCGATACCGGCGGAAAATTTTAATTACATTTTCATTAGGCGTTCTTAAATTTAACCGTGGGTCTCGCCAGGAAGAAACCATCGATGAAGCTTCTTAAAATCGGCACAGTTAGCGCTACTTTAATCCGCGCAATCTGAATGATATTACAGCCGCGACGCGGCAAAAAGCAACTGGATAGAAACGGGACATTAAATTCTACCGCGATTAATAGACTGGTGTCTGAGTAAACTCAGAGTTACGTCCTTTCCGGTAGCTCGACTTCTTGTTAATCGTCGATGCGTCGCAAATGGGAAGGAACCTACACTTCCAACCCCATTTTCCTTTTTGTCATGTCTGGTATGTTTTGAGTGACAGTGATGTCAAAAAAGGACGTTTGTGGATGGATCTGGTGAAGCTGTTAAATTTGTACACTCCCGTCCATATGTCACTGAACACTTCATATATATTTATTTGTTTATTTATTTATTATTAAATCTAGCTCTTGGTATACAAATTGTACAGTTATAATTATTATACCTATAAGGCATTATCTATACAAAGTTTCTCTGAAGTAACAGCTCTCAGTTAATCGGTAACAGCAATTTTATGCACAACAGTTTGTAAAGAAATCTAATTCGGAACTACAGTATTGTCTCCGTATGTGCTCGGTTTGGTGTACACGATAGGTGTTCGTCGCTACCCCCACCACTTCTGTCTCACTCTTGTCCGGCGAAGGCAAGAGCGAGATGGAACGAGAGCGAGCGAGAGCCACTGAAAGCGAGCGAGGACGGTACGAGACAGACGACGCGTTGATGTTTTGTCTCCCTCCGTCTTTCGGGCACCGTGACACTCCGTCCTTTGCGTGCGCGACGAGCGTGCGCGATGGTCGCAAGCACTTAGGTGAGCACGGGAACCGCATCGCAAAATCGTGACGCAGGCTCGGCTCAAGCCTTTTTTGCGCCTTAAGCGAACTTGTCAAATTGCGCCCTTTATTATAATACATTTATTTGAGATTATTTATGACTTTACTCTGCAAAATTAGGCGACTGCCTAGGGCGGAAAGTCGACAAGAGGTGCAAAATGATATTTTCATTACTGGTATTGTGGAAAATAAACTTTAAAATGAAATATTACAAGTTGTACTATAAGTGGATTAAACTACGAATACAAATTCAGAATAAGCTTATCAATAATCTCAAATAAATGTATTATAATAAAAGGCGTAATTTGGCAAGCTCGCCTAAGGCGCAAAAAAGACTCGTGCCGTGCCTGGCTATCTGACCGTGGCGCGCATGCGTCGAGCAGTCACGATTCCATCTGAGTGCTCGCACCTGTCGCGCACGCTCGCCGCGCACGCAAAGCGTTCCATCTCACTCCCCCCTTCGGCCAGAAAGGAGCGAGAAACGAACACTCGGAATTAGGGATCTGTTCACGATAGGAGTTCAACGCCGGTCCCGACCAGCGAGCACATACAGAGACAATACTGTATATTAATTCGCTAGGTTGGATACCCTGTTAGCGGTTCAACATGTACTATTCTTGATATTAAAAGTGTGGGTTTGAATAAAGGAAAATACCTTATTTTTCGTTCTGGTGCATTTAGGCAAATTTTCCGTATGAAATTTTGGAAAGGAAAGTCAAATCAGCCACTATTCTTTTTTTGTGATGTGTAACAATTTTGAACCAATGCATTACTGAAGTATAGTCGTTATCTGTGATGGATATAGGACAACCACTTTTATATGATGCACAATGCAGGAATTTATGTAATACCCTGTTAAGCAACGTTTTATATTTCGCAAAATTTGAAGACCATATTATAACGGGTGCATACTCAAGAAGCGGAATTACGAGAGAGAAGTACAGTCTTTTGAACGTAAAAGGATTAGAAACATCATTTATATATATTGAAAGTAGGCCTAGTAGACATGAAACAATGGTTAAGATGAAAATTTAATGGTACTTTATGCTCTAGGTATAAATGTGTATAATGAAATTGTTTACAATTTGGAATTTAAATGAAGAAATGTTCTCCACCACAAAAGTTTATTGCACAGTTTCGTAGAGCATAGAAAACCATTCAATTTCCATTGCAATAATTTTTGTCTATGTCTGCCTAGCTTAGGGGGTTTTTCTACTTCGGGAACATATATGTTAAGAGTTTTTTAATAATTTTTTAAAACGCGTTTAAAGTTTACCTGAGCCGCTTTGATAGCCCGTACTATTGTTCACTCAAACCTCCGTGACTCAGTAAATTTCAAGTTCTCACCAAAAAGCCTTCAGTGAGCCATTTCTAGAACTACAAATATTAAGATGAAGCCCGAAAAAAGAAATCGACTTTTTAAGTCGTCCAAAGTAGAAACTTTCTTAATCCCAATAAAAAATGCACGGTATTCAAAAAGGGGGTTCGATATCGAGCCCTGCGCCCTTCTACTTTAATAATAGTCCTTGTAGAACGCACTATAAGTGCCAAAATTAAAAAAAAATTATCGGAAAATATTCTACATGTCAATGCTAATATTATACTACAGAATTTTAATGTAATTTCCCTTTGTAAATAAGTTATTAATAGTGCTAAAAGATGATACCGCTGGTACGTCCAACGCCACTTCTGTAGAAAACAATGTAAGAGCCAATTTACCTGGGGACAAACAGGAATGGCACTTACAGTGCTTACAAATTTAAATGAATGGCACATCCAGTTTTCTCTGCCACTAAGAGGTGGCACATTCAATTTTCTCTACAACTTCTTAGTTTAGGCATACAATGTTTTCTACAAATAGAATTCTTTTTCTCATGAATTTGGACTATATTAATGCAAAAAGTAGAAAATTTTGTGACGCAGTTGATGTATAGTTAGCAATTAAAACAAATCAAATTTCGTAAATAATTTAAAGTCAGCGAAGTCTTTTTCCTCCCCTGGAAAATTTGATTTTTGGCACTTACAGTGTTTTCTATAAGAACTCTTCAATTGGTGCCACTACTTAACTCAAAAAATTACAAATTGGCTATAGTTTTACCTCCATGGTATACGCATGGTAGTATGGAAATCAGCAAAAACGACGTTTTGTAACGAAATAAGTTTTCGATAATTACACAGCGTCCTGTCGGGGATAATGGTGGTCGGTGCGTTAACTTTTCACAAGCACTCGGGCGATTCTCGAAGGAGCAATTCGAGACGTGACGAGGTGTGGAATAAAAGTTGGCAGTCCATCTTTCATGGGAAATACGTGTGGTCGTAAAAATTCTTGGACTACTGGTTCGGCGTCCAAGGAATGGATCACTGCCTTTATGAAGGGTCACTGCGTTCCATATTCTCTTAGACGAAGTGACAAGGAAGTGCATCAAGGAAGAAAACCACAAAGCCAAGGAAATAACATTCCATTCTATGTATCGAGCCTCGACGGAAAATAAATGGAAGTATGCAAGCGGTGGTATAGTTCCATAATTCCATTCGATAAGGTTTGTGTTGCCAGTATGAACACCGCTGAGGAATTTTCAGAGAACTCGATAAGTCTGTATGAAGCCTGAGGAATACCAAGTGCGGTATTTGTCAAAACTAATTAAACTTTCCGAAAGAGGAGACCAGCATGGTTGAAAGGTGTTCTGAAAGCGAGGAAGGCAAACAACTGAAATCAAAATGGAAGAAATAAGGAAAATACCTATATTTATTTTAATTATGTTAAATTAATTGCTTCATGGTGTGTGTAATTATATGAAATCGTGGTTTGAAATTCTGACATTAAGTATCATTGATAATATTAGGTATGCAGGTTCTTAAGATCGTTTTTATTCTCAGAAATATCGCTATTCGTTTAAGCAGTTCTTTATAGGAAATACTTATTATTTTTTTGCGTTTAGTAAGTTCAACAAGAGAGTACTTACACTTGTAGTAATCCCATAATTGAAGGAGTAGTTATGATAAAATAGTGTTATGAAAGGTAGGTATTTGAGAAATCGTGTAGAATGAATATCACGTTGCAAAATTCTGCTTCACAATTGAATCCACATTATACTGAAACCCAAATTCTTCATAATATAATGCAGTACATGAAAATACTAAAAAAATAAATCAGAAAATTTTAAATCTTATATAGCTGATTCAACCATAAAAAGTGTCCACAAACTAACAAATTGAAATTAACAAACAGTAACACATAACTCTTTATGAACAAAAAGTGATACCCAGAAATCCACCCAATTAATAAATAAACGTCAACTACTTAGTCTAATTAGTACAAGGAATATATTCACCAATCGTGCCATATCTTTCCATCTTCCACCTCAGAATTTCAAGAGTTTTCTTTCAAAACACGCCGCTTCTTTTCATTAACGAGGCCACTGAATAGAATTCTCCATTTTTAAACGAAGACTGGTAGAATAACCAGCAGATAAAAAACTCAATATTGATGGGACCTCTGAAACTGTATTATATCGATTAAAAATAATATGAAAAGTATTGGGTGATATTAAGGAGGCGAAAGTAGACGCATCGACAAAGTCTTTTGCTGGTTTCCAGAAAATGGAGGCCCACTTACCACTTTTCTCGACCAAGCGATGTGCTTATTACAATTCTGAAACTTTTCCAAATTGTGTTTTGGCTGCGCAGAATCCCACACCTCGGAGGATTCTTGTCCTTATTGCCCCCTCCCCCACCCTCCCTCAGTTTCGAGAATAACTTCTGTAATCTCAGTTAGGGCTGATTCAAGTTTATCTGTAAAGCTATTTTCCGCAGAGGAAGCTATTTTCCACGCTCGGGTGGCATTTTGCTACGAATACCGCTTCATTAAGGGGCGCGTGTCTTCTGAATATTTTAGCCGCCGGTGTATGAATTTTCGGTAAAATATACCTAGTACTTAGAAACAATTTCACTAGACACTTAGGAAATATTTTGGTAAAAAATAGTGAAGAGATTCGGATAATCTATTTGTAGGTATATACATGTATACATAGTCTGAACCTACATTATTCTCCTGACTTTTGGGACAGCCAAATTTTTTAATTTTAGAGATCTTCAATTCATTCAATTGTTTTTGAGGTGGCAAAATATGGATGAAATTGGTTGAAATGTACTTGATTTGCATGGTTCTAAAGAATATAGAAATTTGGAATTTAAGAATATGGAATAAGTAGTTAACGATTAGGGTTTATACAAAAACCGACTATTGCAAAAACTGGTTTTCGAATTCCACTATTCTCAAAAACTCCGATAAACCGGTTTTAGAATTTTCACGAAAAAATATAATTAAAAGAGTAAATATATATTTGTACTTATTTTAAAATTTTCCACTTTCTTTAATATTATGGAATTACAAAAATAAAACAAAATATAATATACTCCATCTATACAAAACCAAATAAATATAAAAAAAATTGAAATAACTAAAATCCATACACATGCGTACAATTTTTGAGTTCATTTAATATTTATGCATCTACAAAAATATAACACAATAAAATAGACTGCAAACAAAACCCAATGAAAAAGGAACTAAAATAACTAAAATCCGTACAAAATATAAATCTTTTAAAAGGTGGTACCAAATTATAAATCTTTATTGCATTTAATATTTTTCTTCAGAAAATATGAGCTCATAAAGCTTACTTGTACGGTAATCTGTTATCTACTAGAATATGCTTGTGTCCGAGGCGATTTCAAATCAAAATGTTAAGGTTTTTAATTAAATAATTAATTCATTTCTGCATATTAATTCTAGTATATAAAACCAGTTTTTAAAATTTAAAAACCGGTTTTTGAATTTTACAAATTTATAAACAGAAGCCGGTTTTTAACTTGTAATATTTAATTTTAAAGTTTATTTTCAACAATACCAGTAATGAAAATATCATTTTGCACCTCTTGTCGACTTTCCGCCCTAGGCAGTCGCCTAATTTTGCAGAGTAAAGTCATAAATAATCTCAAATAAATGTATTATAATAAAAGGCGCAATTTGACAAGTTCGCCTTGGGCGCAAAAAACACTTGAGCCGCGTCTGCGTCAAGATTTTGCGAAGCGGTTCCCGTGCTCATCGTAAGTGCTTGCGAGCATCGAAAGACGGAGGGAGACAAAATATCAACGCGTCGTCTGTCTCGTACTGTCCTCGCTCGCTTTCAGTGACTCTCGCTCGCTCTCGTTCCATCTCGCTCTTGCCTTCGCCGGACAAGGGTGAGACAGAAATGATGGGGATAGCGACAAGCACGTATCGTGTGCACCAAACCGAGCACATACGGAGACAATACTATATGTAGATCTTAATAGTGGTATTAAGAATCCCTTTATTGATACTTATAAGTTTCTAGAAAAATCAAATTTTTACAGTATCTCTTCTTTATCATATACATATTTATGTTATTTTACCTAAAACATAGCATGATACATAACAGAAAAATCAATTCCATTAATTTACAGTGCTCCCTATTTTAGTTTGAATAATGGAGGTTCTACAGTAATAATAATCCCAGCATCTTCTTACACCTTACTTTATCGTAGAAAATTCAGTCATTTCAAAACAGGATTTCAAGTAGTTCATTTCAAATTGCACACTTAGGTGCATCACCCTTTCATACATTACAAGTTGATCCTCGTTTACATATATAATGTTCATACACTATATATCTAAACAACACGTGACAAATAACAACAACGAAATTTTGTAATTATGATATCGTACCATTTATAAAGTAATAAATTGTGTTGACATCTCTTAAGGTTTGCACTCAAGGTTTTTTTACGAACTAATTCTGATAGATGGTTATCTTTACTTGTATATTTGAGTATCCTGTCCATAATAACTTCATCAAGATGTGACATAGGTATTGGTATAAATGTATCCGTATGTAGCGTTAAGAAGAGTACAAGTGATTTTAAAATCAGTAAATGGGAAACACACTATGGTGTCCTGAATGGTTTTATCGAAAAATTAATATTCTTGCTTTATCCTCCCACTATAATTATCTCCACAATATTTCAGGCCTTTGCAGCGAGTCGTGATTGATCAGCCTGTTCTGTCGTTAAATATTTTCGAGATGTGTCTGCAAATTCTGGCATTTTACCCACAAATCCGTTTTCTGTAATTATTCTACTAAAGAACTGTCATTTTAAAGGGGGAGCCCTATTCAGGACGCTAGGAATAAGGTGATTCTTGGGAATTTTTTTTCTAAGCAACTGTTATGCGGATCTTTTCCAAACTTTCACGGTATTGTATTTCACATTTAAACAATAAAAATTAATTTTTACTTTATGAAGTGTTCGGTAGAAATGAAGATAATATGAACACGTTCGTTAGGACTCGCGCGCCGGAGTTGCAAATTGGCGATTGTAATGGTGGCCCCATTTCTTCCCTGAAATAAAAAAATGACAAGGATTTTCTCATTTCTAGTATAATTATGTTGTCGATGAACCTAAGACATTGATAAATAAATTGAATTGAACAACTCTTTTTCCATAATTAGTACTGTAGCATGCAGAAAAGGAAGTTTGAGAAACGCTGACCATCGAGACGTTTCGAGAACACGCTTGT
The DNA here is from genome assembly GCA_944738655.2 of Andrena hattorfiana. NCBI lineage: Eukaryota > Metazoa > Arthropoda > Insecta > Hymenoptera > Andrenidae > Andrena > Andrena hattorfiana. The sequence continues at coordinate 50,327,868 of OX122889.2, forward strand.
AGGCCGCCCGTGAGGAGAGACGTGCGGGCGCGGGACCGCGTCTCGCGAGGCTCGCGCTTAACAACGCATCTGTTGATTTCTGCGGCCGCGGATAGCAACGATTGGGTATAAATTAGAGGACCGCAATGGCATTTCCTTCTTCGCTGTTCTGAGAGAGAGGACGAGGTACGACACACGGCCGCTCTCAGACTGCTTAGGGACTCCGGCAGGAGAGTTCGGTTATAATACCTGGACGCCTGCTGGAGAGACTAGGCACTAGAGTCTGTTCCTGGACGCTCGACCGATATGGAGAGTACGGCGATAATACCTGGATACCTATCGGTCGAGAGAGTACAGAGCATCTCATTAGAAAAGAGAGGAGAGTACGAGAGAATATGCCTGGACGCCTGTTCGGTATGGAGAGTTCGGCGACAATACCTGGACGCCAACCGAACAGGAGAGTACAGAGGAACTCCTGGACGCCTCGTTAACGTAGAGAGGAGAGTACGGGAGAATATTCCTGGACGCCTGTTCGGTATGGAGAGTACAGCGATCATACCTGGGCGCCAACCGAACGGGAGAGTACAGAGTATCTCCTGGACGCCTCAGTAGAGTAGAGTCGCGAAAGTACAAAGCCCCCTTCTTAAATACCCAATCGTTGAGAGAGGAGAGTACGGGAGAATATTCCTGGACGCCTGTTCGATATGGAGAGTTCGGCGACAATACCTGGACGCCAATCGAACGGGAGAGTACAGAGTAACTCCTGGACGCCTCATTAGAATAAAGTCAAGTGCCGTTTGCACAATAGTATCTTTGAAAATTGTATAAATACATCGAGACGCGACGTCTGACCTTCGAAATTTGTAGCCCCATCCTGTCAATCAAACCATGTATTCCTTCCTAATCCGAATAAATCTTGTCTGTCCAGAAATATCCATATTCCTTTATAAACCAAAAGGCTACAGTATGAAATTTCTTGGTGCAGAATCGTAACTTTTTCTTTGAAGTCCCACCAATCTGCCTACTTTTAACTTTTTTTCGTTTGTTAGGTTCATCGACAATGTAATTATACTTACTAGAAATAAGAAAATCCTTGGTTTTTTTATTTTAGGGAAGAACTGGGGCCACCATTACAAATCGCCAATTTGGAACTTCGGCGCGCGAGTTCTAACGAACGTGTTCATATATCTTCATTTTTACCGAACACTTTGTAATGTAAAAATAATTTTTATTGTTTGAATGTGAACTAAAATACCCCGAAAGTTTGGAAAAGATCCGCTTCACAGTTTCTTAGAAAAAAATTCCCAAGGATCACCTTATTCCTAGTGTCCTAAACAGGGCTTCCCCCTTAAGAACAGGAAAACGAAGCATAACAACTCTTCTTCGTATTTAACACATTACGTTTTATTTTCACACTAAGCCGCGACCTCTAAATACGAGCTAAAGACTGCCTGCCTGTCGCGACGGCTGCCGCCGAGAGACGTTGCCGTCGAATTACTGCAGAAAGGTGAGCGCAACGCTCGGCACCGGCAACGGCGTGCTTTGCCCGTTCCCGGTATTCCTATATATAGGATGACTATATAATTAACCTTTTGTTAGTAACATTTTTCCATACAGTAAAAATATTAACTTTTATCTACAAAATGGCAGTCGGATTGTTGCATTTCTTTCAAAATTGTGATCATTGCAAGTAAATAACTTCCAATTTGTCGCCCCATACTCCTTCCTCTTTATTTGCTTTTTTACAACTTTCCCTATCTTATTTCCCGTAAATAATTGTGCTTATCCCTCACTACAATTCTATGTGTCAGAAGAACCATAAATTGGACAATTACGGATTGTAAGTTGTCTATCAGCTGACATAGGATTTTTTCGATATTGTAATTTTTCAGTTCGCCATTCTTACACGCAAATGAGCTTTTTGCTTGAAAGTGCCGCAATTTTATTATTCTTCAACCAATCGAAACAAATTCTTCGTCGGACGATAGACAACTTACTTAGTTTTATTTAATATTCAAATGTTCAATGTTCAAATTTCATTTAAGAAATCTGTTCATATTTATTTTAAAGAAAACATAAAAAAATTGCATATATTATTCAATGATCCCTCTATCTTTATTGAAAAATTTTAATTGAAAAGTGTTTTTGTCAATTAGAGATAAATTCCCAAAGATGCGGTATTTCTTGACCCGGCCTAAAGTAATGCTGTTCAAGTACTTGAATATTCGGGTAGCTTGAAATCCAAACCAAGCTGAAACCCGGTTTCCGAGCCGAGCCGAGTACCCGAATGAACCGAGCGGCTCGAATAGAACCAAGTAGCTTGAATTTTTCAAGCGGCCCGAAGTAAGCGGGCGGCTCGAACAGAACCAAGCGGATTGAATTATTTCAAGCGAGCCGACAGAACCGAGCGGGCCGAAAGAATCGAGGCGGCCCGAATGTATGTCTGTACATTGTACATCGAGCAGATAGGTTGGAAATAGGTTATGTAAACCTAACACAATTATAATATAGACTGCGGAAGTATATGTAAATGCATTTTTTTATTGGAATGACTTAAACAAGCGAGATTTTGACAGAAGTATGTTTCATCATTAACAGGATGTTAAAAATATATTTTCGATTTCACACATTTTGAATATTCTGGATATACGTTGCACATTCTGCATATTTTTCATATTTTTTGCAGATACGGAATTTGTTTACAAATTAGCTTGGTGACCCTCGCCATTAGAATTTAAGTTTCATATGTTAAAAAGTTTAATAGTGTAATAGTTACATATATATTCAAAAGTTTAGTAATCCAATAGTAGGTACAACAGCTTGATACGTATAATATATAATTATTACAGTATAATTATTAGTATACTACAGTTTTATAAAAGAGGTTGAATATAACCCTCCGTTACCTTTTTCAACATATTTGCATATTCGCGGCATATCATACTTGGATAAACTTCCGCAGCTTACGCATAAATAAATAAATAGACGGATAATTTTTATAATTTTTAACCAACAAACACACAATTTAATTATTTTATTTAATTGATGTAAGAACACGGTAGTAATCCGTTTGCATGAGGATGGGAAATATTTCTGAAAGACAGGGAGTCGAGACCGAAGCAGAAACCGAATTTCAGACCGGTCTAGCGACCAGTAATCGAGGCGAAAAGGGACCGCTGTTGTGACCGTAACAGTGAGAGGTTGTGGAGGGAAACCGAACTCCAGACCGATTGCCTCTCGACCGGTAATCTCAGACCGTACTTTTAACGAGACCAATCGAAACCAAACCGAAGGCATGACCAGTCCGCCGACTGGTCGGTTGACCGGTCGCAAACGGTCGAGTTAATTTATGGAGAGATTTCTGTTCCTCTCCATAAATTACGAGTCGGAGCGGTTCGGAGCGGTTCGGTTCTGTTCGGATCGGTTCAACCTAGCTGAATAAGCCGGGAAGGTATGGATGCTATTCCTGCCGCTCACACTGTTTGTCACTCTCGTGACGGGTTTGTTGATAGCAGACTTTTGCAGTTATTTGTTACTGTAACACTGTCCATTCCAAACTATGTCGATCTGCCGAGATATTATTGTATTTCAAACACTAGTTATGTATTATATTAATTGAAGTAGTTAATATAAATAAATTATTGTTAATATACAAATAACAAGAAAATGTTTGAAAATATAATTCTTCATGGGATTATTTTAAAAGTATGTCCAAGTGTGGAAAAAACAGAAGATAGGAATATAATAAAATGTAAATATATTTTTTTTCAACACCTGCATGAAAATGGGTGTTTTTTACGCTTGCTGAGCGTGAGCAAAAAAATCTGGATGTTCGATTGCTTTTTTATTCTGTCGAAATTAATAAATACGTGTATTACTAAAATTATTGATTCTGATAATGATTCTAATTTGGGGTTATCGCGCCATTCCATATATTTTTTGTATATTGTCTAGTACTTTTCTTTTGATTTTGATGGCAGCTTTTCTTCAATCGCTTCTGCAGCTTCTGCAACTTCGGGGGGGGGGGGGGGCGTGTGGTATCCCGTATCGCTATCACTCTCATTATTACGCATTTTATCTTTTAATTCTATCTTTTAATAAAAAGGGGTGCTGTGACAGTTGTAATATCAAGATAAAACACAGCAGCCGCGTATATAATGCACTACTTAGCAGTTTTAGCACTCGCGTTGACTGTTGGTACCGCGCGGAATTTATATATATCGTCATATCTTCTACAATTATGTATTAATCAGTGTGAAAATTGGTGAAAATCTTCCTTGTATATTAAGGAAAAACTTTGTCGCAGCATGTTATATATACCTCAAAATTCCCTCGATACTTTTTAACGGCGAACGTTGAAAAACATGAGTTATGTCCAGTATTACTTTTTAATGAAATATTATTACATATTTTAACATAAGGGTTTTGTGCATAAATTTTACGGCTTCGCTAGAGTTTTCTGAAGTTATGTTTTAAATCTCATAACGATCCGTTAATATTTATTCAAGTTATCGCAATTTATGTTTTAAAGAAATAATGATTTTGGACGATGAAAAATTATTGGTTCATAATTTTTAACCCGAATAGTAATGATTGGATAAATAAACTGTAAATAGAAAAAATGTGTGTCGTTACGAACTTTACAACACTATATTTTTTAAAATTCATTTTAATAACATTTAATTTTCCAATCTTTTTTAGCGTTTGAACAACAATTTTTCGCATTTTCGAGCACTAGTCCTCTTATTGCATCCGATCCTTCAATTTACTTTCCCCACAAATTGTTTTGATAAGAAACTAATTTTGATTCTTTTACAGGTACTAAAGAATGGCAACGTACAATCATGACGAGGCCATTCTTGTCTTACGTTAGATGTACTACTCGCATCACAGGAGTATTTTCCGATGTACCACTCTCTTTTCTTATACATGTATATCGTATTAAAAATTGAAGAAGTAACGCTTATACAACTGATTCATAAGATGTTAAATAATATTTTCACATGTTATTGTGAGAGATAAAAATTGAAACATTATAATAAATTTTGCTGTGAAATTTGTTATTTATGCTATTGTTAAATATATTTACATTTTATTACATTCCTATCTTCTGTTTTTTCCACACTTGGACATACTTTTAAAATAATCACATGAAGAATTATATTTTCAAACATTTTCTTGTTATTTGTATATTAACAATAATTTATTTATATTAACTACTTCTATTAAAATAATACATAACTAGTGTTTGAAATACAATATTATCTCGGCAGATCGACATAGTTTGGAATGGACAGTGTTACAGTAACAAATAACTGCAAAAGTCTGCTATCAACAAACCCGTCACGAGAGTGACAAACAGTGTGAGCGGCAGGAATAGCATCCATACCTTCCCGGCTTATTCAGCTAGGTTGAACCGATCCGAACAGAACCGAGCCGCTCCGAACCGCTCCGACTCATAATTTATGGAGAGGAACAGAAATCTCTCCATAAATTAACTCGACCGTTTGCGACCGGTCAGGACCGAAAGTCTGAGAGAAATTCTCTCTCGAGTTTTGGTCGAGAGAAAACTCCTGACCGCTCGTCGCTCTCTAGTTCGGTCGAGAGAAAAATCCTGACCGTTCGGTCGCTCTCTAGTTCGGTCGAGAGAACTGTAAATGCCATATTGGTCGGTCTCACTGACCGCGACCGCGACCGAAACCGAATTTCTATCGGTCTCGACTCCCTGCTGAAAGAGCGTATGAAATCACAAGAAATTAAATAAATTTATTTGCATTACACATATTTCATACATAATGACGCATACTGCATAGTATGTACATACTACACACACACTATATTCATGCTATACATACACATTAATTATTATGTACACAGATTATATAGTATAGACAATAATAGATATACAATGAACTGTCGACCCTACACACATACTAGATACTATCGACGACTCTGCATACAGTTGTCATCATACTGGTGTTTGACCTTGCGATGACCTTGAAAAGTCCTGCAAAGGTCACGTGCCGCCGGCATTAGCGTTATCCGATGTACACCGCGGGGAGGTTGCTCGGTCGGACTTTGTACATCATGGTGGCTCTGAAAAGAGCCGATTTTGTGCCACGTAGACCTGCTGCAACGAGATAAACACAATTGCAGGGACTGCTAGATAGTTCAAAGTCAATGGAGTTCGTAGATCTCACATTAGTAAATTAATAAGGTTTCTTTACACTTACCAATGTTATTGGCGCATATTCGCCGACAGAAAACATAATTGCTCTACCCTCTGTGACAGGAGGCATGAGCGTTTTTCTGTCACGATGTTGCCGGCACGCGAAAATAGCCTCTCGCTATACGCCTGCGATGCCGGCACGCCCAAAATGTTATTTGCCACGTGGGCCAGTTTTGGGTATTTCGCCGCGTTTTCCCTCCACCACTTCAGAATACATATATTTGTCGCGACCAGTTTTTCCTCCATATAATTATTAATTTCTTTTTCGACGGTGTCGGTTGGTCCATCCACCTCGTTTTTACCAATATCTTCGTAAAAATCCATTAACGTATCTGGCGCTGGTCCTGCCATAGAAACAAAACGAACTCGGTACCCCCTCCCCGCCTCACCCCCTCGCCCATGTCGCGGAAGAGCGCGGCGGTACCTCCCGCCCCGCCTCACCCCCTCGCCGCCACTTGAGCCAGAACTCTTATAGCTTACCTACTAATTAAATAAAAAAATTAAATTGTGTGTTTGTTCGTTAAAAATTATAAAAATTATTCGTCTATTTATTTATTTATGCGTAGGCTGCGGAAGTTTATCCAAGTATGATATGCCGCGAATATGCAAATATGTTGAAAAAGGTAACGGAGGGTTATATTCAACCTCTTTTATAAAACTGTAGTATACTAATAATTATACTGTAATAATTATATATTATACGTATCAAGCTGTTGTACCTACTATTGGATTACTAAACTTTTGAATATATATGTAACTATTACACTATTAAACTTTTTAACATATGAAACTATTAAATTCTAATGGCGAGGGTCACCAAGCTAATTTGTAAACAAATTCCGTATCTGCAAAAAATATGAAAAATATGCAGAATGTGCAACGTATATCCAGAATATTCAAAATGTGTGAAATCGAAAATATATTTTTAACATCCTGTTAATGATGAAACATACTTCTGTCAAAATCTCGCTTGTTTAAGTCATTCCAATAAAAACATGCATTTACATATACTTCCGCAGTCTATATTATAATTGTGTTAGGTTTACATAACCTATTTCCAACCTATCTGCTCGATGTACAATGTACAGACATACATTCGGGCCGCCTCGGTTCTTCCGGACCGCCTCGATTCTTTCGGCCGCCTCGATTCTTTCGGCCCGCTCGGTTCTTTCGGCCCGCTTGAAATAATTCAATCCGCTTGGTTCTGTTCGAGTCGCCCGCTTACTTCGGGCCGCTTGAAAAATTCAAGCTACTTGGTTCTATTCGAGCCGCTCGGTTCTTTCAAGCCGCTCGGTTCATTCGGGTACTCGGCTCGGCTCGATCGTTCAAGCCGAGTTAGGCTCGGCTTGCTTTTTCCGGGTACTTGAACAGCACTAGCCTAAAGGTGGTCTAACCCCTTAAATCGAAATAATTTCATTCACCCTTCAAGTAATTCTTCCACCCACCAAAAATCGAGGATTACTTCCATGGCCATCAGATTAAGTAAACCGCTACTTCCAAATTTTTACAACGGACATTAATGTGCCAACGTAATAAATCAGACATAACGTACCCATATTATTTAATTAACCAGCGCTGACACGAATCTGGCACAAGATTCGTGCCTGTAACGTGCTCAAGCTTCACCACTCGCCCGCTGCAACAAATGCATCTCCATTCCCTTCGACGTCGTTCCCAGCGTTAAGTACAAAGTTTTCGTTGTAAGTTTAAGCGAGGTTGCAAAGCTGTCGCCAGAGAGTCCCTGCCAAGTTTCAAGTAGGACTCGAGCGAACTGGCGGAAACGGGGTGGCGCAGGTGTTGATTCGGCGACAGCTTTACTCCCCATTTTTCTCCATTCGCGCAACGATTGTCTGTCGGGGATCTCTTTTTATCTGCACAAGAGACACCCGCAACAATCGACTTCACTCGATTTCCGTGCAACGAGTTACAAATGAACAGCGTGATAAAGAATAATGCGACGGAAAGGATACTATAATAATTTTCATAAACATTGCAGTATATCTTTTGGTGAAGGTATTTTTCAATGAATTTGTTCGTTAAAGGCAAAGAGAAACATTTCTATAGATCCTTCGGAGGGGGGGGGGGGGAGGGTGAAAATTGAAAATTTTAGATAGAAATTTGGAGGATGACACTTTTTGATACTTATTCACCAGTTATATTTATTGTGGCGGTTTAGGAGTAAGCAGTTAGGTATCCAGAAGATATTGTAGGAAAGTAAATGAAAGAAAATGGAAGGGAAAAGTTTGTCCACGACTGTTGGTTTAAAAAATATATAAAACAAAATTTTAGGGGAAATGATTTTATTTAAGTTCAATAATGCACTGAAAAGTAAAAAAATAATTCTTTTCTTGCTCTACAATTTCGGTGGTGACATGTGACTTTAAATAAAATAGTACAAACTCTGTGATTATCCTTTTTACAATTGATTCGAACAATTTTACAAATATTCATTTGAAAACTTTGGAAAGAAATAGGTGTATCTGAAGATTTACAAGTTTCATGTAATTTTTAACAAACAATTAGTTTTTATTCCTATCAAGTTTCAAGTCAATTGGTTTTGTCAAAATGAGTTAAAATTGTAGGGGATGCAATTTTTTTCACCCCCTCGGGGATGAGTTTTACAAATTTTTGTATTGGCACCATAATTAGATACGTACACTTGCAAAGTATCAAGTCGATAGGATTTGTGGAAGGAAGTTAAAATTAAGTTATAAGATTTGAACCAAACAAACGGATAAGAAACAAGCAATCAGAGGAATAAAGTTAAATAAAATTGTTTAAAATCTTTCCTTAATAATATATGTAATGCTTAATTTAGTGTTCACTGTTTCATGTAACCTACAATCAGCAGGGAGAAATAATAAAAAATTGTGCACTTCATGATTCAAGCAGCATGCTTGTTCTAAAATAATTATAATATAATTGTGTACTTAATCGTATTTCAAGCCTATCCACACTACATACACTCTTGAATGCTTTAGAAAACTTTAAAAGTGTCGCTTTCTAAAAACTTCTTAAGTTATTTCGAGTGCCTTCCACTTCACGTGTTGCGGACGTGGAATCGTGACATGTGATTTATGATACTTCAAGATACACGTCCAACCAGAGGAGAGCAAGTAAATTATTTCTAAAAACTTTCGTTTTCGGAGTCGTCTTACAAGGAGAGGTTCCCAGGTGTTCGCCTGCGACTGGTTTGAATTTTGGATATGTTTTAGAGGACCGAAAAATAAGATATACGTGTCTTTTTATAGCGGCCCGTTTTCATATTTAGGAGGTGAAACCAACCCCCAAAGTTATAAGATTTTCGGGTGTTCATCTCCGATTGCTTTGGTTTTTGGATATGTTTTAGAGGACCGAAAAATAAGAAATACGTATCTTTTTATTTTGGCCTGCTTGAATGTTTAGGGGGTGAAACCACTCCCCAAAGTTCATAAGAATAGTTGGTGCCCGCCTCCGATTGCTTTGGTTTTTGGATATGTTTTAGAGGACCGAAAAATAAGATATACGTGTTTTTTTATAGCGACCCGTTTTCATATTTATGGGGTGAAACCACCCCTCAAAAGTTCGTACGGGGCACAAAATTGTGTTGAGTAAAACATCATATAAATTTCATTTGCGTCATAATATACTGTATGGACGATGTTCTTGTCATCAGCCACCCTTATTGAAGGGTAAACTACCTGCAATCGTTTAAATACGTATTTAAGAGAGTTGAAAGTGTCCAAAATGTCATAAAAAAACTTAAAAAACCATACACACAAACTACTTTATGATGACATATCAGTGGTTTTATGCCCTCCCATTGCCACTGACAATGGGGGGTGAACAACCCCTAGTTAGTCAGCTACGTCGGGCTTACAGAATTCAAGCAGGCTATTTTGCGAAAATTGACTGCAAAATGATGAAGGTAATTTCAATCTTGCTTAATGAGAAAATATCCCCCAAGTGCACAGTTACATTATTGTAAATAATGAAGACATTTACTTATTGCATTAATTCTTTTTAACTTAAGGGGAGGTTCTGGTCTAGAGCCCAAAAAAATAGGTGACATTTAGGAATTAATTAAAGGAAAACTACTATATATAATTTAATGGGACTTTCTGCATTGTATTAAGGATGTCTTAAATTATAGAAATATATTTTTTGTTTTATAATTAATCATTGCAGACAGCCCTGGGGAGTCGTTAAAGTCAAGGCGTCAAAAAATTGATCCAAATCGGTGGGACCTGTATCTCCAAAAGTTATTATCCGATTCGACTGAAACCTTTTTTATTTTGAAGATTATTCTTTTGGCTAGGGGGGGAACTAAAAAAATTACAAAAATGACATTTTTTTTAGAAAATAACGACACTTCCAGTTTGAAATCACTTCCCTGTATTTTTCGTCCTTTCATCGCCTTTGAAAATTATAAATTTTCAACTTTTTGTAATTTTTTTAGCCCCCCCCCCCCTAGCCAGAAGTATATTCTTCAAAATAAAAAATGTTTCAGTCGAATCGGATAATAACTTTTGAAGATACACGTCCCACCGTTTTGAGAACACTGTTTCGAGAAAAACGCATTTAAAGTTTTACGTGAGCGCCGGAGTGGACGGTTGTTGCCCATGCATTTGCTGCTACTCAAATGCCTATAACTTGGGGAATTTTACGAATTTCAACAAATCCTTTTAAACACGTATTCCTAAAAGATTGAACATTCGAAAAATGAAATAAAAAAAAAATCGACATTTAGACCAGAACCGCCCCTTAAATTTTTAATCTGAATTTCTTACAAGATATATACAGTTTACGAAACGATGACTTAAAGTGATTATATATATATATATTATCGGAGAACTTACGGTTCATATTTGTGACAAAAGTGGTATTCATGAAAAAAATGCTTTAAACAATATGCTTTTTTACACCAGGAGCATCTAACTATTGGTGTTTCATCGCCAAGTGCACATTTCATTTCCGTATTCTGTTCAAAAGCAAAGTCTACAGGATTCACAAAATCTTCTAACTTTTGTTCTGTGTATCCACTTTTATACCAAGGATACTGGAATAGATTTATATATCTGGGCGAAGACAATTGGTTGTGTACAAGTGATTGTAATTTAATTACATTATTTCTTAAATGAAGATTAACGTCATAGTTATGCAAGAGTACATCGTCGGAGAAACGCCTAACATAATTTTTCCACACCCTAAATCCATAAACATCTAGAGGTTGGATTTGTCCAGTGTACCTTTTGGTATCATCTTAATTATAATTTCTTTGCCCACTGGTGTCGCATCACGTACATCTTGTTCACAGTGCCCACTCCAAGAGTCTAGCAACAACACACTTGTTTGTTTAGTTTTAGAAAAAAAGACTTTTTCCAACCAGGTTTTGAAATGAGCTGCCATATTAATTTAAAATCCGCCGTAATTACACATATATGTATAGTTAATTTTCAATTATCAATAAAAATTATCTTTAATTAAGATAATTTCAAAATATACATTACCAGATGTGAGTTTCCCAGATTTTGATGCCATCACGTACACGTTCGTTGGCTTAAATAATGTTTTTTGAATTATTGGTCCAAATTCTCCATTTGCTTCTTGCAAGACCATAAAGAGGGGTGACAACAATCTTCCATCCGCAGTTATTGTTGGTTGTATTGTATAGCTATGTGTCGTTGAAAATACAGATTGTACAATACATTCTACATTTTTTGTGCCTTGCACTGCTAAGGTTCGTCCAGGATGTATTTCTAATTGAAATCCACTCTGGTCTGAATTATATATATTGTCAGGTCCGATTCTGGCATTCAATGGCTTTACTTCCTTAACAAAGTCTGTAGCTCTGACTTTTAATACTTCGTCGTCTTCTATTGTTCTTCGTGTAACAAATTTGGATATCTTCCGTGAAACAATGCAATGAGCTTTTTTTAAAATTATTTACCCATTTTCTAGAAGCTTTAAAAATCATGTTATCATTACCCTGCTCCTTATATGCCTTCAAAGTTCAAAGCCCGAATATCTCTGTCATGTAAAATTTAACCGGCCTCAATAGTTTCCTTCAAATCTTGTATTGCATACTCGGAAATTTGTGCTAATCTTTCTCGTTTGATTCCTCCTGCTTCAATTTGATGAGCCCATCGCCGTAATTGCCGTTCTGAAGAAACATATTTAAAATTATGTTGAACTGTATTAAGCTTACGCTTTTTTTCTCCGCCATTCCAAAATGCAACTGTTCTCCACTTATACTCAACATCAACATCTTTATCACGTTGAGAACAAACTCCTGTATATGTTTCTTCAGACCAATTTTCATCATTATCATCTTCATCAACAGCTTCAACTTCACACTCTTTAAACTGATCCAGAAAGTCCAATGAAAACTCTTCCGAAACTTCGACTACATTCAATTCAAATATGCTATCAAGCAACCTCTTTTGTATAGATTCTTTTAATTGTACTTCCTCCCTTGTTATAGGAGTTTCCATCAAGTACATACTTTGTAATGTTACTAATAATAAATTGATCACGTTCAGCGGATTAATAATCATTTTTAATCGCGAGAACTGTAGTTACAAATTCTGTGCACACGTGAAGCTCTCGGATGTGACTGAAGAAACAAACCAGTTTTCGAGAAACAACGTACCGCTATCTTGCAGAAAATATCGCGTAACTCGATATAAGTGCTATTTTTAGCGTCATAACAATAGCGTGGGGAGAAAGATTCAAGTCAAATGCAGCTGACCATACATGTTCCGTATGAAAGAAAACCGCTGCCAATTCATTGGCTCTTGGCTTCCTCAATTTTTTTTTATTTTTCGCAATATTTTAATTTTAGCTTATTGAATTCCCATTGAGGGTACTTGTAATTATAATGACAATTTAGAGCTCCATCTTTATAAAGTACTATTTACCTGAATTTCCTTTGCATTCGTTCAAAGCTTACGCGCCTTTTACCTACATATCTTATATAAGCCCGACATAGCTGACTAACTAGGGGTTGTTCACCCCTCATTGTCAGTAGCAATGGTAGAGCATAAAACTACTGATGTGTCATCATAAAATAATTTGTGTTTATGGTTTTTTAAGTTTTTTTATGACATATTTGACACTTTTCAAATCTCTTAAATACGTATTTAAACGATTGCGGGTAGTTTACCCTCCAATAAGGGTGACTGACGAGAAGAACATCGTTCATACAGTATATTATGACGTAAATGAAATTTATATGAAATTTTACTCGACCCAATTTTGTACCCCGTATGAACTTTTGAGGGGTGGTTTCACCCCCTAAATATGAAAACAGGCCGCTATAAAAAACACGTATATCTTATTTTTCGGTCCTCTAAAACATCCCCAAAAACCAAAGCAATCGGAGATGAACACCTGAAAATTTTATAACTTTGGGGTTGGTTTCACCTCCTAAATATGAAAACGGGCCGCTATATAAAACACGTATATCTTATTTTTCGGTCCTCTAAAACATATCCAAAAACCAAAGTAATCGGAGGCGGGCATCAACTATTCTTATGAACTTTGGGGGGTGGTTTCACTCCCTAAACATTCAAGCAGGCCAAGATAAAAAGACACGTATTTCTTATTTTTCGGTCCTCTAAAACATATCCAAAAACCAAAGCAATCGGAGATGAACACCCGAAAATCTTATAACTTTGGAAGTTGGTTTCACCCTCTAAATATGAAAACGGGCCGCTATAAAAAAACACGTATATCTTATTTTTCGGTCCTCTAAAACATATCCAAAATTCAAAGCAATCGGAGACGGACACGTGGAAACCTCTCCTTGTTAGAGTGGCCGGGAGTTACCTACGCATTTGCCGCTACTCAAACCACTATAACTTCGGGAATTTTACGAATTTCAACAAATCCTTTTAAACACATATTCCTAAAAGGTTGAACATTTGAAAAATGAAATAAAAAATCGATTTTCAGACCGGAACCTCCCCTTCAGCCACGTTCCCTCCTGAGTAATGTGTATCTGAGAATCTACATAAAATTTCTATTTCATAATATTGTTCCAGTAAAAAATGACTCTTTTCAAACTCGTCATACCTTCTACTGTCTCTACTGCGCTTATGAATTGCACGTGACATGATGCCATGCATAGAAACTCGCATTACCTTACAAACTTCCAAATCATAAATTCATAAACCATAAGAATTTAAAGGGCCACGAAGATCACGTTTAAGCCTACCATTCCACAAGGAGCATTCGTGATGGTCTTCAGAAATTCAATTTCCAGACTGTAAACAACCTGATGCACAACCAACCCTCTATACCACCACTAGGAATAAAGTAACTGTCAGGACTGTCTAAGATTACAAGTATTCCACTCAACACATTTAACCGCCAGATAAAACATTAAATTTCCATCTACCACCCTTCTCACATTTTACCGCCTTCTCTTTATATCCATACTAGGAAGCCTTTGTCTATCAAGGTAAAGGATCATCGAGACTTTCACAGCCGACTGTGCACGAATTCTTCGCTTTCCCGCGGAAGCAAATCCACGCTGACAAGGTCCCGAAGAATCCAAACCCAGAAATTTAAAAAATTCTGGAACTTTGTGAATATGTAGGGGATTTCCTCCTGATTATAATGAAATATTTGTTTGCTGCCCAAATTCACTCGAAGGGGTGAAATTGACCCCTGAAAATTCGGCTATTTTCCGATTTTGTGTTATAACTCATAAACTGTAAAATATTGTTTTACCAAATGATAGATCTAATTAAAAGTAGTAACTTTTATCGTGAAACTTTTTTTCTATCTCATACGGTTCGCGAGTTAGAAAACAATATCAAAAAATAGCCGAATTTTCAAGGGTTAATTCTATCCCCTTTGAGTGAATTTGGGCAGCAAACAAAAATTGTGTTGTAATAAGGAGGAAATACCGTACATATTCACAAAGTTTCAGAATTTTTTGAATTTTCGGGTTCGGGATCTTCCCTTGTGAGTACCCACCCTTCGGCATGTTCAACGTGACACGTGGATCACCATTATTCAGGTCCATTTCATGGAAAATACAATTTTCAATGCAGCTACGCTCGTCATCCATCTTTATCGTTTAAGAATTTACGGACGATTATATCCCTCGGCCCTTAAAAATTTTCTGCCGGCCTACTCCCGAGGGAAATTGATGCCATTATTTCCTGAATTCTAAATGTCACCGTGCCGCTCCTGTCTCGCCTTTTTAGTTGCCTCCTTACAGCGCTGGCGTGTCACTGAATAACGAAACCGCGCGGTGCTCCGCTTCTTCAACGTCCCCGGTAGCCCGTTCCGGTACTGTCAGCGCCGATTTCACCCCCACTGCATCTTTCGGCGAGTAGACAGCAGTTTGACTTTAAATACCGTTCAGCAATGCAGACGTGAGATTAGTGAGATTTAATTAATCGCCCGCCGTCCCCGGGCACAGAAACTTGCAGAGTTACGTTTCCACGAGTTCCACGAGGAATTTTCAATAATCGCTGATAAAAAGGTGCGGATGCTGAATTCGCCGTGTTATCGAAAATATTTTTTAAAGTTTTTTCTGTATTATAAGAGAACTTTGAGAAGCTTGAATGCAAAAGGTTGAAAAATTGTGGGTTTCTTTGCGATATGCTAAAATATTGTGAAAATTAGGGACAGTTACGTAATCAGTACGTATTTTCTATTTTTGAAAAAGTTTTTCGTTGTACAATGCTATTTTTTATGCACTACAATAAAATTACTATTTTTAAAAAAAATCGTTCTGTCCTTTTTTTATACACATGTCCCAGTTTACTGGTGAAGAAATATGGTAATTCTATCATAAACGCCACTAAACTGAGTTAAATACATCATTTACGAATATACGAATTTTTAAAATGAAATACCCCAAAAGCAAAAGCTCGTAGAAAAAATTGTGGTAAACTTACCGATGAACTGGGACCTCGCCGATTTTGATGACCTTCACATATGTTGTCAAGGTCGCCATTTTGAACAACATTTCCCTTTAAACTTTTTGGCGGTCGGCCTTAGTTTCAGAAATATTGAGGAAAAACTGTTGCTACTACTACATTGAATTCTGTTTATATATGTACGCCACCGTGGCAGCGTATGCGTCAGCGCGGGACCGCCGCTCATCTACCGTTTCTCCATATACATACTGTCGTTTGCAAAAATGCTGCCGGCAGAAACTTGGCGATCCGATCGAGTGTATCCTCATAGGCCCACGTTCTCTAACACAGTGGCAGATGTAAGGCACACGTATTGTCGCCATTGGCCGACGCATCACGTCACGAATCGGTCAGCAGCACCGCGTGACGAAGAGACCGAGCGGGGAATTGGGGAGTTCCGCGGTAGAGAGTTGGACAGCGCGAGCGAGGTAGCCCTCTTGCCCCGCTCAGCATCAGGGCGCTAACATTTATGCAAAACACAGTACGTCGCGGTAGGACAACGTATGTACCCGGTAAACTAAACGGTTCGGTAAACTTGCCGATGAACTAGGCCCTCGCCGATTTCGATGACCTTCACATATGTTATCAAGGTCGTCATTCTGAACAACATTTCCATTTAAACTTTTTGGCGGTCGGCCTTAGATTCGGAGATATTAATAAAAAACTTTCGGCATAATATACCTATGGAAATCTGTTTCACAACCGACGGTATTATTATTGGTTGCGGCTAGATCGGGGCGCGGGGCGCGTACCCGCTCGCGTGTGCGTAAAGCATGGTAGCGGGCCGATGTGACTTTGGGAATGTTCAAAATGAGACTGTGGTTATAAGTATCGCACGATGGGGTCAATATCGCTATTGTTGTCAAGGTCATCATTCTGAACATTTCCCTTTAAACGTTTATGAGATATTCGCATTAACTTCACTTAACTTTAGAATTACCGAGTTTAACATATACTCGCATCGGTTCGCTACCATGCTTTACATGCCCGAGAGCGGGAGCGTGCGCCCCGCCCTGATCTAGCCCTAACCAATACTAATACCGTCGGTTATGAAACAGATTTCAATTTGTTATGCTGAAAGTTTTTTATTAATATCTTCGAATCTAAGGCCGACCGCCAAATATACAACGATCCTGAAGACGTAGGCTGTAGCACCTCGTCAGAATAAATACGTTTTTGTATTATAAAAGATTAAAAGTAGCATGTACTGTTAGTATCCTGTAATTCAGTTTAAGTTGGATTATTTTTCTTGCTGCGACACCACGCGTGCACCCATTAGATATATATGCTGCAGGTTGCTACGCAGTTTTTATACAAACAGAAGACAACCGTCGACAACGTGGTGCTGCACACACTGTCGCCGGCGTGCATGTATACGTAGAGTACGATTGTATAATAGCGAATGTTTTCCTGCGAATATTTCGGAAACTAAGACCGACCTCTGATTTTGTCGAAGGAAAAAGTTACTCAAAAGGTCGAGTTTTGCAACATATGTGAAGATCATCGAAATCGGCGAGGTCCTAGTTCATCGGAAAGTTTACCAAATTTTCGTTTAATTTTTTCAAGAGGACTCACGTTCGTACCAGATTGCGTTATGTATTCCCTGAAAATCCGTTAAAAAAAAGCAGTTTTTACTGACCCATCCTGTAGAATACACCCCAAAGAAAGCACCAAATTACATATTAAGGAAGTGATGGGGAATATTCATATTTTCGATACAACATAACACCAACAGTTACGATCCTCTCGAGTTGCATATTCATTGCCGAAGTTGTATACGTGGATGCATTTCCAATTTATCGCGAACCACACTTTTTACACTGTTTTCGTGGCCCACAACTGCACACATCAAATATTAATGCGCATCCCTTGCACTGGGAACTCTGAAATCCTGATATTCTGATTAAGATTCTCCGTAACGTTATTGCGAGGTTTTTATACATCGTCGTAAAATAAACTTTCATGGCTCTGCAACGCCAATAAGAAATTTCCTGTGTAACGTGACACGCGAATATTACCGTGAAAACGGTGGTGGAAAATTATATAGCAGCTAACAAGGAATGTTCGGCAACTAAAAAAATATTAAAAAATAAAGCTTTATAGAAAGATAGAAGTGATGCTAATAACGTAACGTTTATTTCCGTAATGAAACGGTCCTAGGGGTGAAAACACCCGATTAAACAAATTGTGAGTTTTCATATTACCGCAGGAAACCGAACCCTAACTCGTACCCGGTTCGGTACGCCGTATCGTTGACTAACCCGCCTAACTGGGTAACAGAATTCATCTGTAACCCGAGTAATGCGGTTACAGTAATACGGTGAAAACCATAGTTGTAACCATGTTTCCAAATAGTAATGAATTTTATTTCAATATTGGAGACTCCTTGGTGATGCATGCACGGGAAAGTAATTAATATGCGAGGTCAAAGATTAACTTGGCCATGCTGAATTCCCGAGCGTTTGCCGACGCACAGTGTAAGATTTTGGACAAACATCGCTCGACAGCGCAAATCTTGGCCGATTTCAATATATTTTTTTAAGATACTCGTAAAGGACTCAGCAATAACGGAGCACTGCAATAAAACCAGTATCTGTTTGTCTAATCTATAGAAAATACTATTTAACATAACATAACATGAAAACATAAATAAATAAATTGGGCAGATTAAAGATATTAAAAATTAATTTTTTGTAAATTTAATATTCACTACAAAATAAAAAAATTATGTTTTAAATAATGTGTATAGCTGATTTAAATCTTATATTTTTAAATTATATTATAAAATTAGTTACCACAAAATATTCGATTCTAACAACTCCGAATTACCATTATTAAAAAATTATTTTTAAATTTATATATTAAAAATATATACAAAACGAATCAAATTGAAATATAATTTAAAAATATAAGATTTAAATCAGCTATACAGTTTATTTAAAACGTAAAGTTTCTAAATGTAAAGTAAATTTTTTATTTTGCAGCTAATATTAAATTTACAAAAATTAATTTTAGTATCTTTAATCTGCATAATTTATATTTTTATGTTATATTATGCTTAATAGTGTTTTTTTCTAGATTAGACCAACAGATATGGTTTTTATTGCAGTGTTCCGTTATTGTTGAGTCCTTTATGAGTATTTTAAAAAAAAATTATTGAATTCGGTCACGATTTGCGCTGTCGGCCGATTTTTGTCCAAAATATCACACCGTCGCGACGGTGCCGGTTTAAGACCTGGTTGTTCGGTGCTTCGGTAGTACCTGTCGCACAGACGAGACCGACTATCGACAAGATGACGGGAAATATTCGAATGCTAGAAAATATTAAACAATGGAAGCTATAAGGCGGAACGCGTACACGGCTGTAGAGGATATTGATGCTAAAAGATATTGGTGCTGAGTAATTCTTGATGATTAACAAATAAAGTATAAATTCCGTTTCTAACAACCCTTTAAAATTAATCAATCCTGCATGGATTATATACTCGTATATTTTAAACATTGTGTTTTCATTTGATCTGAATATGTATTGCCCGTATCTAGAGACGCGGTAGCGTCTCGACGCCAAGTACATGATCGACACCCTGTATATGTCGACTGTCGCTACCGCTATCATTTACTCGTCCCCGGGCTATTCCAACCTAACCTGAAACTTATTTCATTAATTATCTCATCACGCCTGCAATATTTTCTAAATTTAAAGGCATTTTTCTTATGTAAACCGCATATAAGCTTTCGAATAAGATCAATTTCAATAAAATCGGTCCACGAATGACAGAGATATCTTAATATCGTCTCATGGATCAATCGAAAACGGTAAGATTTTTCTCCTTTTCATGATTCTCCTTCTTGTTCAAGAAATTTTTCGGCAAACATAATACGTATATACGCGTTACACGCACACCTTCAACCAACAGAAACTAACACATGTTTTGTTCGTCAATCGCTATCTTCACTATGCAATCTACTCCAAATTTTGACAGCTTACCGTCAAATTATAACCAAGTTATAAACTTGTTTTTACAAATACGTATCGTTCTACCATTGAATTGCAACCAAAATGCAGTCTCAAACACAAGGTAAGTTGTTGAAATTTGAATTGCGACATGTTTGAATATCATCAAACTGTTTTTTATTTGTAACTAAATTCAGGATTTTATGTATATTATGTAGTTAATCAAAGCGTAAAATGATGCTGTGACTGAATTTATCCTTAATTCTGTCGCGTGATAATTTGTTACTTATAATATTAAAAATTATCTGAAGTCATTCCCTATGCAAATTATCTTTGTAAAAAGAAGTGAGATCCCCATAAAAAACTTCAAGAAAGTAAAAAAATTACGCCAAGTACATTAAATCAAATAAATCACAAAAAATATAAAATAATAATAACTACAAAATAAAAAAAAGATGTGAAATCAAAATGAGCTGCAAGTACATAAAGGTGCTTTCCAGCAGCGTGCAAAGGCGATACTGTATAACACAATGTAAGATTCGGTCAAATACTTGGCGTGGCCAGGTACGGTATATAACCCATACCTTTTCTCTCGCAGGCTTTCAGATAATTTGCCAATTTAAAGCTCCAACAATATGAGTACATTTTCATTATATTGCGTTATAAAATAATTCTAAGATCATTCATCGACACCGATACCTTTCCTCTCACAAGCTTTCAGATAATTTGTCAATTTAAAACTCTTACAAATATGAGTACACTTTCATTATTTTGCGTTTTTAAATAATTCTTATTCATCGACACCTTGACCTTGCCTGGCCACGCCAAGTATTTGACCGAATCTTACATTGTGTTATACAGTATCGCCTTTGCACGCTGCTGGAAAGCACCTTTATGTACTTGCAGCTCATTTTGATTTCACATATTTTTTTTATTTTGTAGTTATTATTATCTTATATTTTTTGTGATTTATTTGATTTCATGTACTTGGCGTAATTTTTTTACTTTTTTGAAGTTTATTATGGGGATTAGATTCACATATCACTGACTTGCCTTAAGTGACGGTCTAGTCTAGACAAGACTGTCTCATTTCACTAGTAACTGGCACGTAGCGAGTTAACCGGGTTACTTTGGTTTCTTCTAGATTTTAAGAATCGTTCCCTCGCGGTTAGTATGGGTTACAGTATGGGTTAGTATGGCTTCCTTGGTTAACCGGGTAAGGGTTAGGGTTACTAGGCGGTTCGGATCCCTGTATTACCGGGATTATCTATGAAACTGTAAAAAATATCGACAAAGTTTAACTCAAAGTTTTATAATTATTGATATCCTACAATATGGTGTCAATAAATTTTCTAAAAAGGTCAATTTTTTTCAAAATTTATCCCAAGTACCACTTTTTTGAAAATTTGCGAAAAATGTGCGTCAAACTTGTAAGTCCATTTTCGCGTTGCCTACATAGGCAGTGTGCTAGAAAGGGGGTCTGGTTAGAGACTACATAAGGGAGTCTGCACTGATTTTTAAAAAGCTACGAATGAAAGGAGAATTAAGACATAGTTGATTCATGCTTGGCCTCTTGTGTGAATACTCAATATTCTATGAAATGTTTAAGAATAAAGATCTTGTCCTCTTTTTAACTCTACCCAGCGCTTATTGTAGAACTTCCAAATTTATGTACAGAAACTAATATGTTCAATTATTTCATTCTCATTTAGAGGGAAAACACAAAAATATTCAAACATTTTTATTGTTCCATATGGCGTGAACTATAGAGCTTCCATGTAAGAGACCAAGCATGAATGAATTATTTTTCAGTTACTTGCGGAGTTTTGTTAAAATCAATACGTGACATTTCATATGGATCTCTTGTTAAATTTTAAAGTTAAATTTTGTAGTACTTATACCAAGAGAAGTAAAAAATGCTTAATCAACATAGGTCACAAAATCCATACTTTCGATGTGAAATGCAAAGGTTTATTTTCACTTTCACAACAGGTGTAGGAAAAAAATATAAAATGCATGTCAGCCAGTCCTACATTATAATACTAGATTGACATTACCAACAAAGTGATAATAAGAGTTACTAAGCTACGAATAAATACTAAAGACTTATTCTATTTAGCTTTATATCTATCAAGTAATCTATGATGATATCAGTAATAATATTATGCTGTAATATAATTTCTTCCTTAAATTTCTTGAACCAACGTACTACTGAAATGATTCTTTCATTTACATCCAACGTATCGTGGAAAAACTCACTTGCGTGCTTAATAGGCATTCTGAGTGCAACTTGTTTACTATTTTGGCGAATAGAAGCGCTACTGAAAATAATGTCCCACATTTTTATAAACACCCTGTATACAGTTACTCACAAAAATATCCGCCCACCCCATATGTATAACATTCTTTAGTTATTTAAATCAGGGCTCTCCAAGGTCGCTCCCGCGGGAGCTAGGGGTTCTCCCACTCTCGTCCACGTTGTCAGGGATACCGCGTGACGCTAACCGCGAAGACGCTAGCCCGGTTAGCCCGTCGTGGCAGCCTTCGTAGCGTCGCGCGGTCTCCTTGACAAGGGAAGGCACGCTGCGCGAGAGGAAGATTGGAAGGGGAAGCTGGCGCGTGAGGGGCCCCTACGCTGGAGAGCCTTGATGTATAATATTGAAGCGCAGTGGTGCACTCCCCTACGCTGGAGAGCTCTAATTTAAATACATAATGTTAAATTCAGAATTATCCATTATAATTTACATTGGTATAGACGTTGATTAACATATTTTTAGTTAATACCATCTACAAATGAAATGCTCAAACAAATTTTGCCAGAAGACTGGGACAAGATAATCTCGAATTTCAGAGAAAATTAGTTGAATCTATGGATAATAGATTAAAGCTTATAGGTTAAAATATTGCAAGAATATTAACTTATATTAAATATATTAAATATTGAAACTTGGCGAATATTTTTTGCGCGACTAACCGTTGCTACTTCCACGGAAAACAATACTTTCTTTTAAATAAACTGACAATTTTTTTAATTGAATGCACTTAAAACAAAAGTATATTAATGAAGGTTTATATTAATTAGAGCTGTTCAAGTACTTGAATATTCGGGTAGTTTGAAATCCGAACCAAGCTGAAACCCGGTTTCCGAGCCGAGCCGAGTACCCGAATCACGGTGCAATAGACAGGTGTTCCGACTCCTGTTCAGAATATGTGACTTTCTCGTCCTAGTTCTTCTGGCGGCCGGCAGATTTCGTCGTGTCGTAAAGGCATTTACATATATATACAGGTCTGGTGTGGAGTTCCCACTCGTAGTGGAGGGGGAACAAGCCACGCATGCGCGTGATGATCCCGTGACGTCAAACCAATCTACGCCAAGGCTCCCCCTCCCCTCCTCCGCAAACAAGGATTACTTAACTATTTACAAATTCGGCTAATTTCTTTTTTATTGTGTTTAATTTAGTTAGTGTACGATTTTCTGATTTAACATATTGTCTCATCCGCATTGTTATATAATAAAATAAACATTTACTAATTATGTCAGCTTTATGTGATTCACATGGGAACTTTAACTTAAATTTTAAAATTACTATTTCTATAGTATTGTCTAGAATATCACATCTTGTAGATTTTATGGTGTCTAGAGAATATTTTTCTGTATTTCTAAATAATTCGTAAATTAGTGTACTCGGGTGGATCAGTCTTCCTCTATTATTCACATCAACTAATTGTGCAACAGTTCTGGCATCTGTTTTAATTTCATTTTCAAATATTCTTGAGCACATAGAACATTGTACTTTTTTTCATTTTTTTACAAATAAAACCAGTTATATAATATATAATACAATCTAATATTTCAGCCAAGCAATAAACGTACTCAAAAACTTCGTCGCATTCTAAATCCGTAGTGTCAATTATATTATTTAATTTAATTTTTAACTTTTCAATGTAAATATGCGCGTTTGATGTATTGTTGTTCCAAAAATTTTTTTTTAAATCTTCAATCGAGATGATTGGCTTCTTATTACTATAATTTTGAACTTTACAATTTCCAAATGTTGGAGGTTGCAATAATTTATATATTGAAAGCATTTTATATAAATGGAGAAATGTTTGAAAATTTGGTGGTCATTTTGACAACCTGCCTATCTGATAATACTACAAAATTGCTGCAAAATATAAAAAGAGGATTACAAATATAACAAATAACATGACAGGTGTTAAATGACAAAGTCGAATAAAAAAAGGAAAATATAGGTGTTACGTTTTTTCTATTAATAAAAAAAGTGTACATCGTGGGTACACCAATAAAAAAGTATATATATTAAATATATTAAAACATATATACAGAATGCTTCTCTGTTGATAGTCAATACTCTAGGGCAGGCCTGCCCTTTAGGGTGTAAATACCTCCTCAAGTTCTGGGACACGGGCAACAGCCCAGCGCGGAACTGTTACCTTGCTAACCGTTGCGTGAGTTTGGGACAACTGCAAGAGTGTGTGCGCGCCTATACGCGTGAGGCCCAGTTATATGGACTCGTGGTACGAGCCAGTATGGACGCACGTACAGTCTTGCAGTTTACCCGCAGCCCATGCTGTGGTTAGCAACGTTAAAGTTTTTTTAATCTCTTTTTTTGCTTTACGAATTTTGGCTCTGATATTTTTGCTTCTTATTGTATACCTCTTTAAAGTTTGTGAATTTGTTTTTGTCAACAAAAATAATTGTGTTATTGAAGAATTGTTTTTTTTTAACAGCAGCGTCAAAATGCCTCCTTAGTGTCGAATCTAATTTTAAACATTGTTTACATATTGTACCTATTTCTAAGACCCAATCACACAGATTGTGTCGCCATTTATTCCTAATATCTTGGTATGCACAAGTACAATGCACGTTTCTATATTCGTATATACTTGGATCTCCTGTACATATCTTTAAACTATCTATTTTCCTTATAAAATACTCAACTTCCTCACAAGTGTTCGGATACGTATCATATACCTTTACTAGTTTGTTAAAAATAAATATTTGGCAGTTTCCATTTTCTTGTAAAACAACCTATAAAAGTGATTTTAAGTAATACCTATTCAAAAGTATTTCATATACAAAACATACACATACCTGTTTCTCAATCACTGATACGTTAGGTTCTTCGGTAAGTGAGGGGTCGTATTTTATTAACAATCAACATTTTCTTTGGTAAGTCAACTTTGTGGACTGCCCACAGTGTATTTGATAATTTCAAAAAGTAAGATGTAGATAAAACGTTTAAACATTTTCTTTCAATAATACTATTCGTGCATGTATCATTACTATACTAGAGTTCAAATTTATTGGCCGGTGAGTTCGGTTTCGTGAGCAGCGCGCAAGGAGAAATCAGCCTCTACCACCTGACGATCGTCGATTTGTCAGTTGAAGTTGCACGGTCCTCGAAGGGTATGGTGGGATAACGGGAACGCTGCCCGCCTCCGCCTGCACGCAACCGTGTGGCTGTTATTTATTCTTAACACAATAGTTGTGTGCGTTACGAAGTTATGCGTAAACCAATACGAGATGAAGCTATCGAGAAGGAATCGATGTTCTGACCAATAATACTCCTGAATTTTTGCGGACCTATCGCACACCTATTCTGATGTATGTATTTATACACTAAGAACTCGGTTTGGCCTACACGTCAGGAGCGTAGCGCTATCCCCACCACTTCTGGCTCACTCTTGTTTTGCAAAGGCGAGAGCGAGATGGAACGAGAGCGAGTCAGAGGGACTGAAAGCAAGCGAGGAACGGTACGAGACAGTTGACGCGTTGATACATACTTTGTCTTGTTTCGTTTTTCGTACGCCTGATACTCCGGCCTTTGCGTGCGTGACGGGCATGAGTGTTTAGACACGCTTTCATTCTTTCTTCGTCAAGAAAGAAGCGAGAAACGACCGCTCGGAATCATGTCTCCTCAATGTACTCAAAGTAGTGGGGATTCTTCGCTGCGTGTCTCGTACCTCAAGGACACCAATCCCCACCGCGCGACGGCCAGGTGTAGCCCGAGAGAGAGTGAGAACATAGAGAAAAGAGGCACCGAGGCAGGCAAGCTGTGTGGTGCGAAATAACCCCTCACGAAACTCACCGGCCAATAAATCTGAATTCTAGTATAGTAGCAGAAATACTTTCTGTTTTTACATCATTGACTGTAACACATCAACAGTATTTACCATAAAATGTTTTTAACGCTGTAATTTATTAATAATTAATTCTTTTAAATATATTTACCTATGTCATTTAATTCTAGTGACTTTGAATTATTTTCACTAATGAGTGTTGAAGATTGACCACTAGATGATGGGACACTTAGCAGATTCTGTAGGTAGAAACACATTAATAATCAGTTGGGGCCAGTTAGGCCATTAATGCCGGGTTTACACCAAGGTGAACACGAACAATAACATGAACAAAAACGTGTTCGTCTGTTCTCGTCGCGTTTACACCGCCGCGAACACGAACAGAATACAGCTTACGAACATTCTCGCATATGTTCGCGTCGGTAGGAACGCAGCGGACGAAAATTTCTGACGATACCTGGCGATCCGCATCCCTTTCCATTGTGGGACTGCTCGTAAACAGGCGACCCTTTAGGACCATCCGCCGGCAGGCACTCTACAGAAATAGTTTGCGTGACAAGCTCGAATGAAATGTTTATATTTTTTGTTTTAGCATAATGAGAATATTTCCAACGTATGGATGAGATTTTTCTAATAAAAATGAAACCAAACCCGACGCAATTCAGACAAGTTTGAGTTCTGCTTATAATATATAATGTCTTTAAAATATCAATATTTTTTAATACTAGTCAATTACAGATTTGCTTGAAAAAGAAGATAAAATTGTTTGGAGGTGAATCGTGTTTAAGAAGTGAGAAATCTTCGACTTCCAATTTCTAATCAGATCTTTGCGAAAACGACGCCAATTGATGCCTTATGTTTCGCCAATGAAACTGACACCAAGAACGACGTAATTCGGAAAATAACCAAGGAAATTTCATGAAAAATTCATTTCCGCAACCTTAAACTTATTTCGTTAATAATAGTCCGATTTACATGAAATTTGGAATGATTTTCATCAGAAAAACATAAGGAATCCGTCGGCATCACTTCCATATCGATACGATATAGAATAAAGAATTTTTTTTTTCTGAAACAGATATGAATCCTCGCCCGACCGTAGCGAAGTGAGGTCGGCGCCCCGCAGTCAAGGGTAAAAATATGAAATATCCATTTCAGCTTATTAAGAAATTCTTCATTCTTTATCGTATCGATATAAAAGTGGCACCAATGGATTTTTGGTGTTCTCCCGATTAAAATCAAACTAAATACCATCCAATCCGGACTACTTTTACAAAAACAATTTGTATTCCTTATGTAAAATTAGTCCGATTTACACAATATTTGGTATGATTTTCATCAGAAAAACATAAGGAATCCATTGGTGCCACTTCCATATCGATACGATAAATAATAAAGAATTTCTTACTACGCTGAAATTAATATTTCACATTTTCACCCTCGACTGCGGGGCGCCGACCTGAATTCGCTACGGTCGGCCAAGGATTTATACCTGTTTCAGAAAAAAATAATTCTTTATTCTTTATCGTATCGATATGGAAGTGATGCCAATGGATTCCTTGGGTTTTTCCGATGAAAATCATACCAAATTTCATGTAAATCGGACTATTGACGAAAACATCTGATTAGAAATCGGAAGTTGAAGATTTCTCAGTTTTTAATAAGCACTCCAACCCCTTCGAGGACCGAAAGCCATAAAATTCGATGAGGCCCTGCGAGGGGGTGTCCTCGCCACGGGGTACCAGGCCGCATCTCTTTGACGGGCGTAGCTCCAGAATCACCCTGTATAACTCGTTAATAGTTTCTCCTCATTTCCTAGTAAGTATTATCCTACAGCTTTAAACATGAATCACCTTCAAACAAAAATTTTATCTTTTTTTCAAGCAAATCTGTTACTGACCAGTATTAAAAAATATTGACATTTTACAGCCTTTATATATTATAAGCAGAAATCAAACTTGTCTGAATTGCGTCGGGTTTGATTTCATTTTTATTAGAAAAATCTCATCCATACGTTGGAAATATTCTCATTATGCTAAAACAAAAAATATAAACATTTTATTCGAGCTTGTCACGCATACTATTTCTGTGAAGTACCTGTCGGCGGATGGTCCTAGAGGGTCGCCTGTTTACGAGCAGTGGCACAATGGCAAGGGATAGCAAGGCCCAAGTTTCATGGATTTGGGCATCCGGACGATTTCACGGCTATTAGTGGGGTCAAATGTTAGCGGACACTGCTATTTCGCATTTACACGGAGGCGAACAGCGTGTTAGCGAACGCGTTCGCGAGCAAAGACGAAAACGTTTTTGTTCGTGTTATTGTTCGTGTTCGCCTTGGTATAAACCCGGCATAAGGAGCCCGACCTCCATAATGTTTAGCAGAGTCGCTGTCATTGGCTTCAAGCTCCCCTTCTGCGCGGTTCTGGAAAACACCATGGAGCCCGGGCTTCTTAATGGCCCAATTGGCTCTAACTGTATTAATAGGTATCACGTCACGTGAAATCATATGCTATCGACATTTACCTATATAACTGCAGGTGGAGGCTCAGTATTCGTGGCTGAGTTGTCTATATAATATTTACCTTCGTTATTTTGTACATTTTGAATAGAGGTATTAAAGAAAACCTTCAAAGGAAACTTCGTCTCCTGAGGCTTCTCTGCAAATTAAGGATATGATTACTATAAAATACGACTGTATATAAAATTTCAATTTCATAATTTCACATTGACTTACCTGAAACAAGACATTTCCACTAACATCTTTTATAACGAGCTCTTTTATAATATCTTTCTTTAAAAAATGATTTTCATAAACACAACTATTTTTTTTAAGCAAACAACCAACACTGATAAAAACTGCTTCCCATTTCTTATAAAGTTCTTCGTCTGTAAGTGCTTTAAATAACGTGAAT
Organism: Andrena hattorfiana; assembly: GCA_944738655.2. Classification (NCBI taxonomy): domain Eukaryota; kingdom Metazoa; phylum Arthropoda; class Insecta; order Hymenoptera; family Andrenidae; genus Andrena; species Andrena hattorfiana. Next base: position 50,356,965 of record OX122889.2, read on the forward strand.
CGTGGATTATTCTCAAAATTTCCGACACGATATTTGCAAATACAACATTACAAATTAACCATTTTACAATGTTAATATGAACATGCAATTGACGCTACGCCGATTTGCAAATAAATATAATAAATAAATTTATACTCGTAGTGGAGGGGGAACCTACGCAAACTGGAGAGGGAACACTACGTTCTGTTACACCTTAGGGAACACCTACCTTGGCGTCGATTGGTTTGACGTCACGGCATCATCACGAGCATGCGTGACATGTTCCCCCTCCATTACGCGTAGGATTTTTCTGGCAAGCCCAGTAATACCACTAAAATCTCTACTACTACAGTCTCATTAATACATATGTACTGTGTTTTTCAAAAATGTTGGCGTCCGGATGCTGAGCGGGGCAAGGGAGCTACCTCGCGCGCGCCGCCCTACTCTCTGCCGCGGAAGTCCCCAATTCCCCCGCTCGGTCTCTTCGTCCCGCGGTGCTGCTGACCGATTCGTTGACTTGACGCGTCGGCCAATAGCGACAATACGTGTGCCTTACATCTGCCACTGCGTTAGGGAATGTGGGCCTATGAGGATACACTCGATCGGACCACCAAGTTTCTGCCGGCAACTTTTTTGTAAACGACAGTATATGCTTTCTAAGTCATGACGCTTCTCGCGACGGCCAGGGGAACTAAACAGAAATCGGCACACAAAATCGTTGGGGTAAAAGGTACAGAGTCGGAACACCTGTCTATTACACCGTGACCCGAATGAACCGAGCGGCTTGAAGAAACCGGGCAGCTTGGATAGAACCAAGTAGCTTGAATTTTTCAAGCGGCCCGAAGGATGCAGACAGCTCTAACAGAACCAAGCGGATTGAATTATTTCAAGCGGGCCGAAAGAACCGAGGCGGCCCGAAACAACCGAGGCAGCCTGAAAGAACTGAGGGGACCCGAATGTATGTTTGTACATTGTACGATGAGCAGATAGGTTAGGAAATAGGTTAGATAGGTTATATATTTATTTCATTTCTTGTGATTTCATACGCTCTTTCAGAAATATTTCCCATCCCATATTTCGAATTCACTAACGCCAACAAATTCGAAATATTTGGGTCCAAAACACACTTCACAGTATGGAAAAAAAGAATACAGAGTTCAGGAAAGAAAATTTGCTACCTATGATGAAATACTGCTGCGGTTCTGTATTTGTCTGGGGCTGTATGAGTACATCTGGAGTGGAATCTCTACATTTCATCGATGATATTATGAATTATAGAGTTTATACTGACATCCTGAACATGCAGATCCATGCCAGTGCAAATAAAATAGGACTTAATGACAATTTTATATTTACCCATATCAATGATCCAAAGCATTGTGCATATAATACTAGGCAGAGTGTTTTATATAACACATTAAAATATTTTAAAACGCCGCCATAATCACCACATATCAATCCCATACAGCATCTATGGGATTATCTGCACAAAAAAATACGTAATCATAATATTACATCTAATGAAAGTTTGAAAGCCACTCTGCTAGAAGAGTAGAGTAAAATACAGCTTGCTATGACATCCAACTTAGTAAATTCCATACCAAGTAGCCTCGAAGCTATTATAAAATCAAAAGGCAATCCCACAAATTATTAAAACATTAAATATTTAGTTTATTTCCATAGTTTATTAATTCTTTATTCAACTGTACGAATACTTTTTGTGCGTCCATTTCTGCACGTTTATCTGTTTTTGTTAATATCTTTTTAAACGTTAAAGGGAATAAAATTTTGTTTATACAAAATCTATTCTACAAACATCGGGGAACATTGATTAATCATTGTTTTCCGTTAAAAATTATTACACACATGGATATACAAAGTTTTAGTTTAAATTGGTCGCTGTACGAATACTTTTTACACTCACTGTACGTGCCGGTGACGGACCGCGCCTTTGCCGGTCCGTGCTGTATAGTGTAAATCGACCTTTAGGCTCGGCTTGCTTTTTCCGGGTACTTGAACAGCTCTAATATTAATGTGAATTAGAATTGCGAATTCTTAATTTGAAATCGATTTGATATGTAAAATATGTTACACACAGGGTGAACGGATACTTCTGTGAGTAGCTATATGTGCACTTGTAATTACATTATATACTTTTTAAGGGGGTATTCTGGTCTGACGAGGCGTTTTATTATTATTTAGTTTATTGTTACATACTTATTGATATTTGAACTATCTTTACAAATTTTTTCAATAGAAAAAAATTAAAATCAAACGCAGTTGACTGCTTTAAAGTAATGGTGAAAAAGACATGGGGTCACAGTGACCATGATTGGGCTCGTTTCTAGTGATCAGAAACAAAAAATGTAAAGAGATTCTTTATTTGTATGCCTTTGGGTATCCCACCAGAACGATAAAAAAATATTGAAAATTAAGCAAATGGGGGCGGTTTGAAAATTAAGTTTCGATCTTCACACATTTTTTAAAATTTAAAGGTCTGTGAAAGTTTAAAAACAAAATATTTTATCATAATTCTGGTAGGGACGATAGCCACACGTGTACTGATAATATATGCAAAACTTGGACTGAGTTGGTCCAGCCGATCTTGAAATATCACGGTCACCGATTCGAAAAACATGGTTTCGAGAAAATCGCGTTTAAAGTTTACTCAACGTTCGAAGCCAAACTAAGTCGTGACCTAGGAGAGTAACGGTCTCTTTGTAACCAAATGGTCGATTTTTGTGTTCTAAAAGGCACAAAAATACACAACCCCTCCCCCTTCCCGCCAGAAGGAACAGTCCGCCGAAACTTTGCCGAAATACACTTGCAGGAACAAAAATGTTATGCGTCATCCGTCCCGCTCAGCGAGCGCGCCGTACAGATACCTACCTATTCTGCACCCTGTAGCTCTGCAAATATTACGAATTGGGAAAAACCCTTTTGCACACGTATTATCCATATAGTGTACCAGTAGAAAATGCAAAGAAAATAATTTTTTTACCCGTCAGACTAGAATACCCCCTTCAGTTAGTCTCATACTTCGAGAAAAAACAATTTCGTAGGCGAGTTACTTTTCTAATTGTCACGTTCCCGTGGTTACACTTTACGGAGGAATTGCAATTGTAGACAAAGCGAGGCGTTCACGGAGGAAAAAGACAACGAAAAATATGGGTTCCATTAGAATGAGGATTCTCTGGTATCCTGTGCGAACTTTATGCCCTGTTTTTGTTATACTCGCTGAGACGGGCCACCGGCAACCCAAGCAGATAGACTTCTTGTCGCTGTCAAATGCAAGATTATCCTCTCTGGTTCAGTGTCATTTGAAGCATTCCACGGGAGGTAAAAATATTGTTCTCCCCTGGGGATTCTCTTCGGATTCTGTCGCGCACGCTGAACGAGAGAAGATATTTTCGTCATGTGGGAGTATTCGCGACGCATAATTTTTTTCTCATCGTAATAAGCATAGTACCGTAGGCAGAAATACTTATGGTAACATATACCTATTTAAAGAATCGATGGAACATTTTGTTTGAATTTTGAAAAATTTAAATGCACCTACTTCGGCTACAAGCACAAAATCTAATTGGCGTTGTTCTCTCGTTATCCCCAGAGAGCAGAGAATATGGAGAAATTTGTGCTATCAGGTAGATAAAAAATTATGAAAATGTTTGTCTTATATTAAAAAATTTTAAGTAGAACTAGGTTGTAAACACAAATAGAAAAATATAAAATTATAAATTGGCGAATTATACAGTTCGAGAGTCACCTGGACTTGTAACATTCAATAGCCGCTTCTTATAGGTTTTCGTGCGCCTAAAACGAATCCGCAAACCGTTTGTCGCCATCACCCTCAGTTTTTGAGAAATTCGATTTTGAAAAAAAACTGCACATTTTCAACTTTGAACATGTGCGTCGCAACAGTAATAGTTATTCGGTTACTTGTTGCGTCAAATTATTCTATGAACCCTTCCGAATACAACGGTACCAGCTATTATGGCATTATGATCATTTAATATGTTTAACCAACGATCAAAGGGAAAAGAACACCCGAAATGCACCCTATTTTGCAGATATCTTTTAATTTATTTCCAAAACTAAGGATCTAGGAGAAAATCTGACTACTCCAAGCGATGAAGCAGACATTTTCCTTCGGAAAACATCAACAGAAGTGGTAAGTGACGTTTTGTTTTCAATACAGAAGCGAAATAGTTTGGCAAAACGTGTGGCGCACAGTGGGCCGGATTTAAAATTGGCTGCCTTTTGGGTCTTTTTTCTTAAGATATCGGAATGAAATTAACGCCAAAAAATAGGAAAAAATTATTCCTTTCTAATGATGTATATTTTAATATTTTTTGCAATTATTTATTTACTTATTTTTCATTTTTTTAACTTATTTGTGATAAAAAATTTAATTCTGTTTATTTGGTACCTAATTTAATGCACTTTACAGTGATTTCAGCAAAATGTTTGGAAAACTTTTCGTTTCCAAGTTATAAGGAAAATTCGAATAATAAAGGAAAGTAGCAACAAATCGGTTTGTTTAAATTAAAGACCATGCTTTTGCGATAAATATCTTATTTTATTAGTAACTAATATAAACAATCCATTAAAAAATATTTTTATATGTAATATTTATATATAAATTTTTCAAATTTGATTAGGAATATCTTCCAAACGCCAAAAAGTTCCACTTTCGGACCAATTGCAATATTTTCAGCACACTCTGCTCTAAATAATCACGTAACGATCATTTCCCCCCTCGTCCCACTCCTCAAATTAATAGTGTTTAAAGTTATCAACGTTCGGTCAGTCCGTAGGGTATAGGTGGGATAGTTGAGCAGAAGGGATACATGATCACAGAGGTGTGTTATTATTAATATATTTGCAATATGCCCCTATTGCCGCGTTGTTATGTTAATGTTTGCAATATTAATTCCTCAGCTTCAAGGTCTAAATTCTGAATTTTTTGGTACATGATTTCATTCGCAGAAAACAACGAAAAGAAAGTAACAAAGACAAAAGCAAAGGCGAAGTTCAGTCAGCGACTGTTTCTCAAATTAACCTAAAATAAAGAAGAGCTCGGTCCCTTGTTAAACATTTTTCATTATCTAAATTTGATAGTTATAGTTAATTTTTTACTTCGATTCGTTCATTTAGAATTTTCTTGTGTTATACATTATATATATATATATATATATATATATATTAGATCTAGTTATATATATTAGTTTGTGGTTTTTTTGTTATATTTATTAGTTTATATTTCATTGTACATCTCTTTGGTAAGTATGAAAACACTTATAGGTTTGTTTCATGAATTGTTTCTTATATTTAACATTTTCTTCTTTGATATTTAGATTTTATTTATTTAATAAAAATGGAAGATTTTCGTAGGAATAAAGATTTATTCTTGATACTACGAAACTCTAAAAAGGATGTGGGTCACCACTAGGGAATACAATCCCGGCCATTATTTACTATCCCGGGATTGCGGGATTTTTTAAAGTCTATCTCGGGATTCCGGGACTAATCCCGGGATTGGGTAATAGGAAATTTCAGTAATTAAAATGATTTAGTATGTGCTGAAATACTAAATCTTTATTTAATTCAGGGCTGCACAAGGAGCTGTTTTCGGTGCCTACCGGCGAGCAACCCTCCTGTCCCGTTGCTAAGGTTAGAATCGGTGAGGAGAACTGCAGTAGTGTATGTGCGTGCTCGTAGGCTCGTAGCGTAAGTATCTATGGCTGGATTCAAGTCATACCAAATGCACGTACACTACTGCAGTTCTCCTCACAGATTCTAGCATTAGCAACGGGACAGGCGGGTTGCTCGCCGCTAGGCGTCGAAAACAGCTCCTTGTGCAGCACTGATTTAATGTAAAGAAACTCACTTTCTATCAGTAGTCTGAAACATAAACTAAAATTATTTTTCACAATAAAACAGTAATGAATAATAAGGTCTCAACAAATACGAACGAAGAAACAATACAGCACTTAAAGTACGTATATATCTAAGTACAATGTTTCGACTTTACGTGTTCAGACAAGTTACGATCTGCAACTCGCGCGATTTCGAAATAGCGCAAAGTGAGAATAGCATAGAAAAATAAATATGGTTCAGTTACTTAGTTGTATACGACTTAATATTATTATTTAAATAAATCATTATTATTATTGTCCTTATTATTATGAAATGACTCTGTTTATTTTTATATTTTTCGGGTGTTCCTAAAGTAATTCACATTTTTAAATAATCCCGAAATTCTCGGGATTAGTTATATCAAATCCCGGGATTTTTGGAATTCAAAAAACAGCCCAGATCGCGGGATCCCGGGATCCCGTATCCCGGGATCCCGTATCCCGGGATTGAATTCCCTAGTCACCACTCATATCTTCTAGAGAAAATGTGTGAAAAATTCTTTATTTCTCCTGAAAAAATAGAAGTATTAAAAAATAGATTAAAGAATTTTACTAATAAATTAAAGCAAAAATGGATGAAGTGTTCCTACACAGAAAAAAGATTCTTTTAACGGCACAATGATTGGCTAGAAAAAGGTTTCTTATATCCGAAAAATATCTAAAAGATATCGCTTCAACAAGTGCTAAAGTAAAATCGAAATTATATTATGTATCTGTTTATAAAGGAAAGAAAGCACTTGCGCAATGCAGCGATACAGAACGACTAAGAAGAGCTCGGTCCCTTGTTAAACATTTTTCATTATCTGAATTATTAAACGCTGCGAAAATGAGCTTGAAAAATCGCGGCATGCATATAAAAGCACAGTTGCTTCGATACTTAGAAAATGATCAATATAAAAAACTCGTTGCAGAGTTATATAAAAATGGATACATCTCATCAGAAAAAAATTTCACCACTAAAAGCTTGAACTATTTTTACTATGGCTGATTTGTCAAAATTTCAATATATCACAATCCGAAATGAAGCAATAAAACTCAATAGCAATTCATGGCCTTCTTATTTTAAAGTATTGACAGAGAAACGCAACAGTTATCCTGCGAAAGAAAAAATAGAAATATCAGAAATGGGTGCAAAAGTTGACTTACAAAGTTTATTAAATCACACAGCATCACGAATACTAAAAAGTGTAGATGAAGTTATGGATACTATAGATCTCGTGCTTGTATGCAAATGGGGATGCGATGGTGCATCTGGCCAATCCAGGTACAAACAAATTGAACATGGAAATTATGACGTTGATGACAATACTGTTTTCATTTCGAGTTTAGTACCTATACGACTTCAGGATTAATCTAATGGCAAAATAATATGGGAAAATCCACGACCTTCATCACCTTGGTTCTGTAGACCAATTAAATTTCAATTTGTTAAAGAGAGTAACAAAGTCACAAACAAAGAAATTAATGGAATCAAACATGAAATAGAAAATTTAAGTCCACTGACCCTGAATAATAATATTAAAATAGAATATGCTATGGCATTAACTATGGTCGACAACAAAGTGTGTAATGTGATTACGGGCACTTCTTCAGCAACGAAATGTTACATTTGTCAAGCTGCACCTACCGAGATGAATAACTTAAACTTGATATATTCTAAACTCTGCAATAGGGCTAATTATACATTTGGAATTTCGTCACTCCATGCTTGGATAAGGTGCATGGAATGTATATTACATATTTCTTATAATTTGTCTTTTAAAAAGTGGAGTGCACGAACTGCAGATATGAAGCAAAAAAGAAATAAAAAAAGCATATGTACAGAATCAATTTAAAGAAAGAATGGGTTTATACATAGATTACGTGAAACAGGTATGGGGTTGAACCCCATCCCTGAAGTATCAGGTAATTTTCTTTTCAACAAATAGATGTAGAAAATTTATAACTAATTATGTGACATGTTCTATACGTACTTGTTCTCGGTATCAAGTACATTTTGAAAAGCCGGGTTTATTGTAATATTAATTAAAACCTCCTATTCTTTATTGCAGGTCATTTCTTCCTCCTATGCAATAAATATCGAAAAATTTCGGCAATATACTCAAGACACATTACGTACAATATTATGCCTGGTACTATATGCCGGCCTCTGTCCATAAATTATTAATACATGGGGCAGAAATAGTACAATATGCATTGCTTCCAATTGGGCAGCTTTTTGAGGACGCTCAGGAAACCCGTCATAAAGATTTTAAGAGAATCAGATGTGAAAACACCCGAAAATGTTCGCAATTAGCAACAAACGAAGACATACTATATAAATTACTTTTAACGTCCGATCCTTATATATCTACAATACGAAACATATGTGTCTACATTAATTATATTGACATTAAATAACAACCTCTTTGTATTAAGGGGAAGAGGTTTTATGGCTCTATTTAATTCTCAGTCTCTTTAGGAGTTACTTGATAATGGTTCTTACTTAGTAAGATAAAAGGGATCCCTGAGACACTTCATCAAGATTGATTTTACACTTCAAAACGACGATGGGAAGTTCCCAGGAACTTCAATTAAGTTAAACTATAATGGACAAAGTTCGCCGACAATGGCCTTGGATTTAAAAAATGAGATCGATAGTGTCGACAACGATGATTTGACTGGTTCAATTTAACTTAAGCCTTTCATCTGGAGAACAGAACGAATCATCACGGAAAGGGTCTAGCAGAGTAAGCATAGGCAAACGGCCCTTATGCCGATTCTTGAAGTTATTACTTTTTAAACAATGCTCCTTGCACTGAAACACCATTATGTAAAGTTTTAGATTGCTACCCCCACGTTTAAGGGTAATACGGGGGTAAACGCCTTTAACGTTATTATTTTTTTTCTCGGTTACTACTTGAGATATTTAAATGAAAAATAAACGAAAAAATAGCTACATACTAACTGTATTTCATATATTTTTCTCTAAATTATAAATCAATTATTAAGGGTAGAAAAGAAATAATTAATTTTTTGGGGGTGGCTTTTGGAAACAACTCTTTGAGTGACCACCTCCAAAAAAATCAAGAATAATGCTTTGTTATCGAGCTATTATATAAAAAAAACTGAAAATGGTCGAGGTAGTGGGACATAGTTAAATAATTTAAAGAAGATCATTATATTATAAATATGTGGGGTTTTGAGTAGGGATTGCAATACCGGTAAACCGGTTTATCGATTTCCCGGTAAATCGCGAAAAATACCTTCAAATTTTTACCGGTAATTCGATAAATTACGTATAGTAATATAGCGCATATATGCGTTTATTAATTCCGTCGACATCTACTATGTTATCAGTGAAAAAAACTTCAATTATTAATAAAGACGAAAATCGAAGTATCTCATGGAGAACCAACTCTGATCCAAAAGGAACCTAAGAATCTGAATCAAGTCATCAAAAAAATCGACGCATTTTCAAGTAGAAAAAGTAAAGAGAAAGTATATACAGTGGGGGACAAAAGAATGTGGACACATTTAAAATCGTATAATTTGTTCAAAATGAATCCGAATAACTTGAGCTTTTTTGAGAAGTTAGAAGGATTAGTTTGCTACGTGACGTGTTTCGCCGTTTTGACAAAAGATGCGATTGGCGGACTAGCAAAAAAAAATAGGAAAGATCATTTTTTCAACTTTTTTGTCTGTGCTCGTAATGAAAATTTAAAAAATGCCTTTTGTAGATTGAAGTAATTTGTATATACGCCTAAAATTTGATCAAAATCGGTTAACGTTGCTGTGAGCTATAAACGCTTAAAGATCGCAGAATAAGGTCGAAAATCGCGAAAGTCTCAAAATCAGCGATTTTTTCGGGACCTTCTCTTGTTAGCAAACTAATCGTTCTAGCTTCTCAAAAAAACTCAAGTTGTTCGGACCAATTTTGAACAAGTTATACGATTTTAAAAGTGTCCACATACTTTTGTCCCCCACTGTACAAATGGCATATTATTTCTTAATGACTACCCGACCAAAAAATGTAGAATATGAGAGCGCCTTATCCATGGCTGAATTACTTTGTACAAAAATTAGGTAGCGATCAGGAAACCAAAGTTTAAACAAATTATGTTTTTACGTGCTTATTTGTTAAAAAGAATTGTTAAATAAACAATATTTAATTATGTATGTAAGATTTGATTCTTTTCATTGTTTTCCTGGTGAAGATTCATATTAATAAGTATTGTCAATTGTTCGCGATAGCGTAATAATAACGGGAGATATTTTGTCCGTAACTTTACACTTGTTTATTTTGCTTGTACATATATATATTTCTTCGTTCAGGCATGTTAGTTTATAAGATGTATATTAGTGAAGCGTTAGACGAATTGTATTTGGCCCCCCTCGCGCGACCAATGGGTGGTTGGCCCGGCTTCATCTCGCCATCCCGTGGTTCGGGTGGACCGAGTAGTTCGGACGTGGGCGCGATGGGGGGCCGCGTACCGATCTCTACCGGCGATCCGCGAGGTAGTGATGAGCCTTCTTCTTGTTCGCGCAATAAGCCGGTAAACACGCGCTGTTTTACTGTTGTCCACCTCTTCTCGATTTAACGCGATTTGGCCTCGGGCTTCGAGCCGTTTACTTTGTGACTCGCGGATAAAATTCTGTGCCACGTCGAGACGAGCTATTTTTATTGCGCTTGCCGATCAGCTAGATCGGAGTTAAAATATACAGTCTTCGTGCTTCACACGCGTATCGAAATCCCTTTTCCGTCTAATCCAAAGGCATCCACTCCTTTAATTCAAATTGAACGTGATCAATACTTCACAAGTTGAAGTACACTCCGCTTATCAATAGTTATACAAATATATATGTTTTGTGTTATATCATTTTATATTTTATGTTCAGAATAGTTTCACTTGCATATATTTTTTATAATGCTCGATTAGAGTTCAAAAAAAGTTTTTTGTAATGTTTACTCTTATATTTTACGTCATGTAATACCGTAAAAAAATACCGATTAGTTATCGGTAAACCGGTTTTGATTGAAAATTTTACCGAATTACCGGTAATTGAAAAAGTCGGTGAATTTGCAATCCCTAGTTTTGAGACGAGAAAGAGTATTCTTCGCGAGCCTGAGTACGTGGCATTTAAATGCGAATGGAAGAAACGATTGCGGTTCGTTTGGGAGATCGAAGTATGAAGGTGAAGGTAGCTGCGGAACAATGCGCATGCGCTAAATACGAATATTTCTCAGATATTAATAGGGTCTAGCAGGGTAAGCATGGGCAAAGGGCCCCCACGCCGCTTCTTGGAGTTGTTATTATTTTAAACAATGCTCCTAGCCTGAAATACCATTATGTAAAGTCTTAGATCGCTACCCCCCCCCCCCCTTTACGGGTAATACAGGGGGTAAACGCCCTTATCGTTATTATATTTTTCTCGGTTACTACTTAAGATATTTAAATAAAACAGAAGCAACAAAATAGCTACATATTAGCTGTAAGTCATATATCTTTTTTCGAATTGTAAATCAATTATTACAGGTAGAAAAAAAATTAATTTTTTGGAGGTGGTTTTTGCAATCAATCAATAATTGATTTACAATTCGGACAAAATATAAGAATTACAGTTAATATGTAGTTATTTTGTCGCTTCTGTTTCATTTAAATATTTTAAGTAGTAACCGAGAAAAAAAATAATAACAATAAGGACGTTTACCCCCGTATTACCCGTAAACGGAGGGGTAGCGATCTAAAACTTTACATAATGGTGTTTCAGGCTAGGAGCTCCGAAAATCGGCGTGGGGGCCCTTTGCCCATGCTTACCCTGCTAGACCCTATTAATATCTGGGAAATATTCGTATTTAGCGCATGCGCATTGTTCCGCATCTACCTTCACCTTCACACTTCGATCTCCCAAACGAACCGCAATCGTTTCTTCCATTCGCATTTAAATGCCACGTACTTAGGCTCGCGACGAATACTCTTTCTCATCTCAAAACCCCACAGATTTATAATATAATGATCTTCTTTAAATTATTTAAATATGTCCCACCACCTCGACCATTTTCAGTTTTTTTTTTTGTATAATAGCTCGATAACAAAGCATTATTCTTGATTTTTTTGGAGGTGGTCACTCAAAGGGTTGTTTCCAAAAACCACCCCCAAAACATTAATTTTTTTTCTACCCTTAATAATTGATTTATAATTTAGAGAAAAATATATGAAATACAGTTACTATGTAGCTATTTTTTCGTTTATTTTTCATTTAAATATCTTAAGTAGTAACCGAGAAAAAAATAATAACGTTAAGGGCGTTTACCCCCGTATTACCCTTAAACGTGGAGGTAGCGATCTAAAACTTTACATAATGGTGTTTCAAGCAAGGAGCATTGTTTAAAAAATAACAACTCCAAGAATCGGCATGAGGGCCGTTTGCCCATGCTTACTCTGCTAGACCCTTTCACGAACTGAAATGTTTGTGTTTGTTTAATGCTCGAATTTGACGCAATTTGATAGATGACTCTTTTGGACTATTGCAAACAAACGGAAACTATTAAACTTTTTAATCTTTGCTGATTTTACAATGGCATGTTCAACGCTTTGTATGTAAGAATTTTGGAAACTATGTATTGGTATCATAGTTTGTGGCAGCGCGTCGATTGTTTAGAAGTTGTAAATCTCCACGCCACATTGTCACTCTCTTGCGTTTTACTATCACAAGAGTTCACTGAATAGTTTATGAAGGGAGGTATCCAGGTTGTTGTAACGTAAATAAATGAGAGCACTGCACTTGTAACAAATAACACTTATGGTATATTTAATATAAATAGCAATTAACGTGTAAGCAACAAATGAGTTTTAATCGGAGACGTTCGTTTTCTCCAGCTAACTGATTTTTGTCTACAGAACGATCGAATTCTACGCTGGTTCTCTGAAGTCTGTAGACAGTGTACTGAGTTACGATTATTGAGATACGATTGAGTTCTAATGAGTTCTGGTTTGGTACTGCCGGTTGGTTTGAAGGAAATCTATGCAGCCCCTTTCAGGTGTGGGACTTTTAGAGAAAGGCGGTACGAAGAATTCCTTATTGGTAGAAACGTGTCTGGAAGTACTTAGGTATTCAAAATTTGCAGGAAAGGCAAAATAGAGATTGGTGACCACGTGAGCGAGTCGGTGCGAGGCCATCAGGTAATGGTCCTTAAGTATAGTATATCTCAAAGTTTACAGCTTTGAGGTTTTGGAACAAGAGGTCTGGAAACCTTAGCCCCCCCCCCCCAAATGCCAAACCTCTTGGTCTGAAACCTCAAAGCTGTAAAGGGCAATGTTAAGTCTAAAAGGGTGTCCGCATGTGCCCCTTTCTAAAGCTGAGTACGAAATCGCCAATGGATCAGTGGCCCATGGGGTAAACGCAGGCCCAACACGGCCCCGAATTAAAAGTCATGGATTTTACTACCGGTTGGTTTCTTTTGTTCAAAGCCACGAAATCTCGCACTATGAGGTCATTTTTCGGAGTAATCCCATCTGATTTCGAAGTTAAAAATGGTATCAATCGACTCGACTTGGCGAGATCTTTCCAATGGTGTATAACAATCGCTGTACGCTCGTAGGTCAGTAATCCCCTCTGGGACTGAACATTGTCTTTTGAGATTCTCCCAGCTTTTACGATCTCGCTTGATCTCGATAACCTTGTTTCCGTGATTTTACAAGAGTCCCAGGTTTATGGACGAGGACTAACAGACCAGCTGCCAGATCAGATGTACGAAACACAGGACAGCCTTACGGGTCCTCGTATGATATGAGGAGACTTTCTCTCCTCAACAAGAAGTTTGCTTTACTTATGCAATGAAATAGGAAAACACTATATGCAACAACATAGACAGTGCGTCCCACAATTTCTGTCTTATTAAATCTTAATAAAAACGAAATATTCCAGCTCACTTAGTACTTAGAATTTATTACGTAACTAGCTTAACTACTCGGCTTCGCCCGGAATTTAGATTGTGATTTTAAAGGAAATAAGTATTTTTAGTTTCTTGTTTTTATAAAATAGTCACATTTATCTGGAGTTGCCAGGTGTAATGACTTGAGACACGTTTTGTGATCCAAGAGTTTGCCGCTCGAAAGTTTTTAGATGACAGACAAACATACAAACATATAAACTTTCTGTTTTATATGTATATTAAAATAGCTAAACCTAATGGAGACTAACTTGATCCAGTGTAGCCTCATATTCTGGCCATTTTTAAATAGAGGCTAGTAAAATATTATCTATGACAAATATAGTAGCTACACGCAATCCAATAAATTTTCAAATTCAATAGTCTTTATTATTAACCAGAACTGACAAAATATTGAGCCAATATTGATGCAGTGTAGGGTGGAACCACCGGGGCATCGCTCTCTTGCGAATAAGAAAAAGATCATCAAAATATATATGCTGAGAAGATATCCGGGGACAAACATAAATAGAAAATATATAAAAAAAATTATGTTTAACGGCTTTATTAAAAATGCACTAAAAACTAAAAAATAATTCTTTTCCTGTACTGCAATTGATGGTGTCTTTTCACTTTAAATAAAATCGTGGAGCAGGGTATCTCACAACAAATTCATCTCGACGCTTGATGCTGCATTAAAGTGATTCATATACTGTTGTGAAACATCCTGCTCCACGATTTTATTTAAAATGAAAAAACACCATCGAAATTGCAGTACAAGAAAAGTGTTATTTATTAGTTTTTAGTGCATTTTTAATAAAATCGTTTAACATAAAAATTATTTTTTATATTTATTTTATTTTCTACTTTCTAGTGTTTATGGATTTACATTTCGCAACTCAGACTTCTTTACAAATATCTTTTATTTAATTTCAAATCGCGATGCGACTAGCGACACGAACGCAGCGACTTTTTGTCGTTTTTCCTAAAGAACGCGAGTGGCTAATTTCAACTTGTTTGGATTTGTGGTTATGGGTTATATTTACTGATGACTGGGTAATTTAATTACACTCTCGGAGTTATTTTATTTCTAAATGTTGTATTTTCAGCCAAACTACGCACGCCTGCAAAGTTTCAATACAATTGGATTGGTGGAAGTAGGTTAAATTTGAGTTGCCAGATTTAAACCATGAATACAAACATACAAACAAACATACAAACAAACATACAAACAAACATACAAACAAACATACAAACAAACATACAAACAAACATACAAACAAACATACAAACAAACATACAAACAAACATGCAAACAAACATGCAAACAAACATGCAAACAAACATACAAACAAACATACAAACAAACATACAAACAAACATACAAACAAACATATAAAGCTGAATAAAATCGTTTAAAAAAAATACATACGGGTTGAATCTATAACCTCCTCCTTTTTGAAGTTGGTTAAAAACTAGCAATCCGGTAACAGAAATGTAATTCTATACATACAGTGAGTCAAAAAAGTATTTGTACACCTGTTTTTTTTGCAATAACTTTATACAAACGAGTATACACTAACTAAAACTGTTTCCATTAATATTGTATTATGTACAGAGGAAATGTGCATTATCCATTTGTAAGCACTCGAACACTATGCAATAATGCCGCGTCAATACCGGTAAAGATTTTGTGTCCCCAAAATATTAGACATGTTTTGCATTCTGCTGATGTATATGGCGGAGCTGCCAGAAAGAAACCATTCATCAATAATGCGAACAGAGAAAAACGGCTAAGTTTCGCTAAACTCTACTGAAATAAACCGATCGAAGTTTGAAAACGTGTTATCTTCACAAACGAAAGTAAGTTCAAGTTGGGAATATTGCATTTATCGAGGGAGCAATGAGTGCCATGAAGTATATCCAGGTATTGCTTAACAATTTACAAGAAAGTGCAGTTAAATTGTGCCTAAACGAAACTTAGTATTTGTAACATGACGACCCAAAGCACATCGCTAAAAAATGAGAGAATGGTTGCTATACAATGTAACCAATTGATTACACCACCATACTCGCCCGATATTAATCCTATAGAAAATGTGTAGCACTTGTTAGATATAGAAGTAAGAAAAAGAAAAATATCTAAGAAAAGAAGAATGGCCAAAAATGTTAAAGGAAATAATCAAAAAACTGGTAGAATCTATGCCAAAAAGACTACAAGTTATTGAAGCAAAATAATGCATACAAAATATTAATCATTATGTACAACTGAAATAATCATAACCTTTCTACCATAATTGTAAATGTACAACTACTCTCTTGATTTCCAAACTCTTGTTTTTACAGCGTTATTCTTTTGTAACGCATTATAGAAAATTATTAATTTGCACGTTACCTCTGTACATAGGGGAGAATGGGGAAATCGCGGTCAGCGAGCATGATGGTCAGTATTGTTATTATAAAACGGCATGTCCGAAATGTGCAATTTCTTTTCTTTACCTTCCACGACATCATTCGCTATATTGTCGAACGACCTCGCCTTAATCGTTGCTAAGCAATCAAGCAAAACAACCCTTTTTGTGTTTTAAACGTCGTTGATCTTATATTTTGTGTGCACCACGTAAGAGATAAACACTAATTTTGAAGCTTTTTTTACATTTCAACTTTACATAAATACAGATATATTATCAAGGCAAAGGATTACAATAAAATTTAATATAAATATATTTAATTTATATATGTAATCTTCAATTTTATAAATGAAAACGTATGCGGGCAATGATGGTTGCTTGACAGTTAGCGCCCGCAACGTGATTACCATTATTCCCCAGAGTAGAATAAAAATATCTTTCTTCATTAGAAGAATCTTATTCTGTAGATGGCATAAATACGCCCTAGAACAACTGGAAAAGCCAATTGGGCTTCCGAAACGCTAGAATAAGCAGTGTACATGTGTATTATTTGCTATCAGTTTGGCCATGATAATGAAATGTGGTTTCGATGCATCTCTTGTGACCTCTGGTCCCATTATGAATTTTGTGAATGGAACACAGCCGATGATTACACATGGGAAAAATTTAGAGGTGTGGATAATAGCGGTCAAACACATATTTTGTGCATTTCGTAATTTTACTGAATAAATCAATATAATACTAATTAATTTTGTATTCTACAAATAGGTTGATAGTTTTAGGTTAAAAAAAAATCATTTTCAAGAAATATTGCACCTCATATCTTGGTTTTATTACACTTATTGCTTAAGTGATTGTCATTACCCATTCTCCCCTACTTAGTACATTATTAATGGAAACAGTTTTTGTTACAGTGTCACTTGTTTGCATGAAGTTATTGCAAAAAAAAAAAATAGGTCTAGACAGATTTTTTTGACTCACTTGAAACACACTGACAAGGGGCCTTCAGGACTGTCCAATTCAGAAATTGTTTATACTTAGTGTACTTAGTGTAATTTTCCAAAGCAGTAAGACGCGCTTTTCAGCCAAATTCGAGAAAATCGACTTTCAAAAATGTGGAGTGCCCTTATATACATTTGATAGAAAGCAATGGCCAACGAACAGCGTGGGTCAGTGTCTAGCGCTCCCGACTACGGGTTATGGAGAAACTGAGAATATTTGAACGTAAATGCATTCACCAAATTTCACCAAATATATCAGTAATCATAAGTTATACAATGAAGCTAAACTGGTTAGAATTGACCTATTCATATTAAAACTAATCACAGATCACTGGTCTAGAATCAGCACAATCGACTCGAACTCTCTAATAAACCACTCTGTATACCCAAACCCGCAATATTTTGAAAATACACGGCTCTCGGGTTACGTTCCTTCTCAGGCATTTCCATACCTGGACTCAATAGGCCTCATCCAAAACAATAGATTGCTCTCTATTATTTACCACATTAACAGGAAAACTGACAACAAAAAGCTGACATATAGTTCAGATGTCAGGACTGGTAACGGCAGTCTGAGATTTGTGTACAAGCTCTTCAAATGGAAGTATGAGGTTAATCACAAAAAAAACACGGACAAATATTGGTGGCTATAATAAAAATCCCCTCTGCTAAGAACCATTTACAGAACTTCACCAAAGTACCTTACGCGGTCACTCATGCGTGCACGCGAGACAAGCGCGGGGGCTCGCATGATGCATATCTCGCCCTAGAGTAATCGAGTAGCATACACTGCGGTTATATATCTATATATTATGAACCATTGTACATTGTATATAGATCTAAGAACATTAGATTAAGAGGCTTTAATTTAAGATTATTAAGAATCTCAAGCATTGCCAAATGTAAACAAAGAAAGAACGAACCATGTACAGTAATTCGTCGTTATTGTCCCGTTTTTACCATGCGTAATAGTCCCGCTCACTATCCCCACCATTTCTTGGAATCCTTCAGTCGAGAGTGAGAGAATCCGAGAATGTGCGAGAGAAAACATAAAAGTTGACACGAAGTTGCCGTCGGCTACGAAAGAAAGAGAGCATGATTCTTTGTGTCGCTCCGTCTTTCAGCTCGAGCTCGAGCTCGACCCGCGTGCGGGACTATAATGCATCGACTCTTTTCGTATTTATAATACATATTGTAATTCATATCGCGACAGTGGAGTGTGGCAAATATTGGCGGAACGTAGAATCCTCTATAGTATTGAATCCTAAAATTTTAAATTCTGTAACGTACATATTAAATATTCTCGGTGAAAAGAAGAGAAAATCGTATGACGGTCTGAGATGCTTTTGAACATTTTATCGTTTTGTTGTAGGTCCAACGATGAGGGCATGATAAATGTCACATGGATGTACATATCATTATCATAGATTGGTGCATTGTAAATACTGTTAAATAAAGACTTATTATTGTAAATATGTGTTAAATACGAGTAAGAAAGAATGCGAGGGGGATAAGGGACGCGCATGTATACACATGTAATCAGAGTATGTAATTCAAAAGTATGTAGTCGGCGGACGCCGTGGTTGCTTTTCTTTTCACCGAGAATATTTAATATGTACGTTACAGAATTAAAAATTTCAGGATTCAATACTATAGAGGATTCTACGTTCCGCGAATATTTGTCACACTCCGCTGTCGCGATATGAATTACAGTATGTATTATAAATACGAAAAGTGCCGATGCATTATAGTCCCGCACGCGGGTCGAGCTCGAGCTGAAAGACGGAGCGAGACAAAGTATCATGCTTTCTTTCTTTCGTAGCCGACGGCAACTTCGTGCCAACTGTTTCGTTCCCTCTCGCTTGGCTCTTCGGTTTTCTCACTCGCGGCATCGGCCGCACGAAATAGTGTCCGCATCGCGTTATTGTCCCGCCGCCAGCCCCGTTCGTCGGGACTATTACGACGAATTACTGTACATACAATCAAAAAAAATTTTTTTTTCTATTTTTTTCATTTCAATTTCACAGTACATAAGTAGGAATTAATGAGTGAGTGATGTGTACATAGGTCTGAATGGATGAATGAACGGCTTTTGTACATAGGGATGATGGTCGGTATGAATGGGTATTATTAAGTTTGGTGAGATTAACAACTCACGCGGAAGGCGTAAGCTAGAATCCGGTTGTGTTCGAAACTCGTATCTGATTAGCGTAAGTACCGTCCACTACCCGGCTATGACCGAGTTCCTCCATTACATATCTTACACACCCCGAAAGAGTTGTATAGTTTTTAAGTACCTTTCTATACCTTATCTACTCACGTTCTTATCTATTATTATATAAGCATAAACTATAAACAGCAAAAATTAATGTTCCAAAGCCCGCACCAAAGCTAAATGTGCAATCACAAGTACCTTAAAAGGCTGTGCGTACCCCATGTGGGTCTTTAGTCTATATTTTAAGTTAATAACTGTAATCCTTTGTACGTTAAGGATCGAAAATGTACCATTGTAAACTCCTTAGTACTAATAAACGTATGCTTTAAAAATAAAAAACTACTCCCGACTACTAACCATGAGGTCGTCAGTTCGCATCTCACTTGTATTGGCATTATTCTTTTATTTAAAAATTAATATGTGCAATAAAAAGCACGATTTTTCAAGCAAGAGATAATTCAAAATAAGATGTGTGTTTTTAATTGAAAGTGATGTCCATCTCCTGGGAGGTGGAGCACTGGTATACACCGTACACCCAACATATAACAGATGTTTACATATCTGTTAATAAGCATGAATTTGATCAACTTCGCATGTGAAAGGTGTAGGTATTCAAATGAATAAAAAAAAAATAATGCCAAACAGTGAGATGCGAACTGACGACCTCATGCTTACTAGTCGGGAGCGCTATGCACTGGTTTTTTTTTTAAATATGTTTATTTAAACATAGAAAATATATAACAATTTTATAAATGTGTACTAGGTATAAACACAGCCGAGTTGGCACGTCGTTTCTATAACAACTTACCCTAAGCAACAGTCTCACATGAGCGCTCGTGCTTAAAAAATAAAGGAACTTTTTTTGTAAGAGCTAATTTGTACTATGCTTACTTCCCCTATCTTTTATTGACAGAGCAATTTTGTTTTGATTTCCCTGGAAAAATCGGTTCAAAACCAGGGAGGTCACTTAAGTATAATTCTAAACCTACTTAATTCTAACCTAGCCTAAATTAATCTCAGAGTATGTACAAGAACATATACAAAGCCCACAGGCCTATCACTTTTTTTGTAATCATTACTGTTATCTGTTAGTAGTTTGTCTGTACCGCTGTCGGATAATTCTGTGTTTTAGCTCCGTAAGATACGCGCAATTTGCATTTAGCCACCAGTATTTCTCTCTAAGTCTTGTTGGGCTGTAGAAATCAATTGGGGCTAAACTAATAGAGTATTTAAAGGCCACTGGGGTGTTAGAGGGGTTTGTCAGTGGGTCGTATGTAATCTTCTTATTTTTTTGTGTTTGGACTAATGATAGATTGTGGGGATATTGAATTCGTCGTTTTGGATATATCCTTTTTTATCCATAAAGGTGAACACCTGCGGGGGTAAATATCCGGTCAACAGTGAGTTTTTGGCGTAGTCGTCATCTATCTTTAATATATTGTTGATAAGGGCATTGTCGTTGATGTTGATGGCTGTAGCATAGGGTAAATCCGGGAGACGCGGTCGACCTAATATAAAATGGCTATTAAAACTTATTGGCTAGAAATAACTTATTTTATCAGAACAAACCTATATGTTCAGAATTTTATGCTGATTCAGAAAAACTGGTAGATATTTGCTTTAAGACAATATTTACTGTAAATCGGGTTGAAAACTGAAGTTATGACATCTGACCACCTTTCCCGAGGTGCCGGCAGAAATGGTTTTCGTCATTGGCAGAGACTACTCACATAATTATTCATGGAAAATTAACAAAGGATAAAGCAAAATTATTTATGAGTGAATACAACTACAGATTCATTGATATTTAATTTGTTTACGTTAAACCAGTAAAGAACACATCAAAGAAAAAGTGAACTACCTACTGGCGATTAGCAAGGCAAATGAATACAAAAGTGAATAAATAAACTAAATAAACGAAAATAATAATAAAATAATAATAAAATAATAATAAAAAATAATAAAAAAAATCATAACTCGACTATCTCTCCTTTCTGCAGCATGTTCTTCTCGTTAGTTTTGAGAGGAAGAGTTAATATGGCTAAATACTTTGGCTGCTTTGTCCCTCAATATCTCTACTATCTTATTATTTCCAAACATTACGACAATAAACTTAGAAGTATATTTTAAATACGATTCTGTGCACCGTTGTTTGACAAAAGAGGTTAAATGTAACCTCAGTTTAACTTTTATAGCCTGTCTAGAGAAATCTAGAGAAACACAGAAGGAACCGAAGTGACGCTATTCATTCAATTGTTTGGCTTCTAGAGAAGTAATTGGTCTGCACTTTAACGCGTTTTTACGCATAGAGTCTGAAATATAGCGACTCGACCAACTCTCCGGCCCGACCGCGTCTCCCGGATTTACCCTAATAGTCCCTGCTGAGTTGAAGTAGGAAATTATCGATTCTGGTGATGTTGGCTTCTTTATACAATGCGATGTTGCTGATATATTTAGTCTAGTTAGAGGAGGCCGACCCGTGTTTAAAAATGCAGTGCCTGAGAATCTGACGTTCAAATCTTCTAAGTTTTTCCATGGTGGCCGCGTTGATGTTAAACCGCGTAGGGGCTGCGTATGTGATGATCGGTCTTATTAGCAGCATATAGCAGATTATATGTTGGTCAAATTCTTTGAATAGAATAACCTGCCATAGCTATGAAAAGCTTTACGGGCCTTGTTCAATTGAATATCTACATGTTTGGACATCCTCATTAAATTATCTTTTTGCACACCTAGATATTTAACTGTGCGATTATGCGGGATCTTTATTCTTTCATTTGCAGCTGTATTTGCCATATCGATGCCAAACGTCCTCAGTTCGCTCTTCTGGTATTTGCTTAAAAATCTGGTAGGTTTCCTCATCAGGATAGTTTCGCATTTCTACGGATTGATTTTTAGTTTCCAGGTTTTGTAATTGTTATATATGTGATTTACTGTAGTTTGGAGATCCGCTTGTATTTGTGATGGTTTTTTCCCTTCCACATATATAATCAAATCATCTGCGTAAGCACACGATCTGATAATATTACTATTTTGGTTTATATTATATAGTCTAAGGGCTTCGGTGTTATAAATATTAAAAAGGATTGGTGCGTTCACAGTGCCTTGCTGAAGACCATCGGTAATATTGAACTCTAGCGATGAGGTATTGCCTCCGATTTGTGTTTAGAATTTTTTTGTTTTTGTGACTACATTTAGTTTTAATTATGGTTGCTTCTAGAAGTGGAGTGGCTGCAGAATTCCTGTATAGAAGTTCCTCATATTTAAAAATATGTTTAATTAAAATAGCAGTATCTCCTCCCCTTTTGTCAGCGGGACGATGAGTGCGCGCTATGTTGTAGCCGGGCAATTATCGTAGCCAAGGCAATTCGATACTTCTCACTTAGCTTTGTCTCACTGATTAGTAATATGTCCGGGTTAGTTTTTCCAATAAACTCTTTCAAGTTGGCTCTTCGCGAGTGCCTGACAATGGAATTGACGTTTAAGGCAATGATTTTTAGGTTCTTAACTTTTAAGGCCATTGCACGTACAAAGATTTGTAAAGATGTTCTATTTTGGAGGTGTTGTTATTTATCTGCTTTTTAACATCTGTTAATTGGGTGGTGATTGCACTAACTATATCATTTTTTAAAGTGGCCAGGATGTTTTGTATGTCTGAATTAGAACTGTGTGTGGCTGGTAGTTGAAGAAAGTGAGTATCGTGTTGTCTATTATTTATGTGCTTTGAAGGGGGGGGGGGGGGAATTGCTTTCCCTCAATAACTCTGACTCTACGTGCTGGGTTGGAAATTGCTCCATGTATGGCACAGGTGTAATATTTTGCGTAGCTTGTGCAAATGACAGGCCAGGGGTTATCCGCTTGGTAATCCTGTTAACCTTTTGTGAGATATTGGCTTTTACCTGAGATTTCTTTGAGGCTGCAAGGTTTTGCACGACTTTAAGTTATCTACAGCCTCTGTAGCTTGCAGGGTGTCCGGGTTCCCCGCAGTTGACACACGCTGCATGCGATATACCTGCGTTTTTTTCTACCGTACATTCTCCGGGTCCGTGACTGTTTAAGCATTTTACACATCTATACCCAAGTGTGCATTTTGCACTGGAATGACCGACTCGTTGACAGTTCCAACACTGAAAAGCCTTACTCTTCCTGTAAGGTTCCCAGTGCACACGTTAACATGCCAGCCTGGTCTGTTTAGTGAGAATACTCGGTGTACTGTCTGGGGAGAGCTGCACCAGGAAATGAGTTGGTGCGTTGTCATGTCGTCCTAGCTTAATTTTCGACATTTTAATTATTCTTGTGTCTTGAAGTTTCAAGTCATTAATTTCCCGAATAATATCCTGCTCATTGAAGTCACCCTGTATGCCTTTGAGTTGCCACAAGCAACTTATTTTTTAAGTGATTAGGTGTATATGAGTAGAACTTGACGCAAAGATTTTCTAGAATCACCTTTATTTTGTTGTAGTGTTCCATCATTGTAACGTACCGCTACGAACCGCCGTACATTTTTCCGTTTCTATCTATGTTAATCATTACTTTTGTTCATTTTATCCTTTGTAACATTAATATTAAGAACACACGAAACACGTGCGAGCGACACGCCATGCGGCGGGAAACAGTGAACTAAACGAAGCGCAACGCATGCGCATAACCGCCCATTCAAACAGTGAACTCAGTGCCGCGAGTGAATCAAGCGCGCGTGCGCATATCGTACGAACAACCGGACGCCAAATATTCTGAGCGTAGTACGCGAGTGGCGCGAACCGGATGTTAATTCTAATTGGTGCGCGAGTTCGCACAGCAAGTGATTGGTGCGGGCCAAGTACCAGCCACCGGTATAAATACAGGCCCGCCAGCAGCAGTAAAGCAGATCTGGTTCTGCCACCGAACCAAAGAGCAAGTCTATCTTAAATTCCTAATTTCCGACTACCCCTCAATGTCGCTTTAGTTAGCCCCCTCAACTTCCTTACGAGGTCGCTTTAATTAGCCCCCTCAACTTCCTTACGAGGTCGCTTTAGTTAGCCCCCTCAATACCCAAGCAAGGTCGCTTTAATTAGCCCCCTCAGCTTCCATCCTTAAAAAGCGTGGGCCAGCTGATAGGCACCAGAAGACACCACTAGTCCGAGGGAAGGAAACACTAAATTCAACTACCATCCTAGAAAGCGTAGGCAAGCTGATAGGCAACTGGAAGCTACTACAAAATCAGAGGGAAGGAATCCTCTCCAATTCTCAACTCAAACATACCAAATCGACCAAGCGTCATTTCTTGTACTACGTTATACCGACTTCGTGTCGAGACCTTATATTCAATTAACGATTTAGTATCGTACCATTATATCATATCTTTAATAATAATTAACGCGATATCCTTAATTATCGACTTAGCGTCAAAACCGAAATAATACCCTCTATTACCGACTTAGCGTCAAAACCGAAATCAAACGTTATCCTTTCATACCGACCGATACGACGTAACGCAATTACTTTATGTTCCATTATATTAATTTATAATCATAATTCCCACGACTCATTGTTAGCGTCGTATCATATGTTCCATTACAACCTAGCGTCAAAACTATTTTCTTGAATAAACTATTTTTGTTACTTATTGTTAAAAAGAAGGACTCTAGTTTCGTGAAATTCATTTTTATCGCACGCCACCCGAACTAATCCCACAATTTCACAGGTAAGCCGCTCTACTTGTGGAATCTCCTGTAATTAACGGCAACGTCTCGTTCGAGAACGTTACATCATTGTGACGCTGATTGTTGTGGTATCATTACCGATATCCTTTAACGTGATACCATTCCTAGGGATCTCATCCTTGACGGCTTGTAGTAAGCTTTTCATTGACATACCAAAACAATATATAGGAGGAGGTCTTGAATTCCTCTTTATCGGTGGGGATTATTTCTCCGTTGCCTCTTCTGGTGCATTCGGTGTGTTATTATTGGTTGGAACAGTGCTTACGATATTCTCTGTACACCCTAACTCCATTGGTGATCCGTCTCTGTCATAAACATCCTCCGTAGATAACATGTCAAACTGGTTATGGGTGAGTGCCGGGGACTATGTCTCGCCCCGTTTATCCAAAATCTGTGGGCTAATTGGTCTTTTGGGCAAGAGCCATGATTCCTTACCCTGTGTTTGTTGTGAAGAGGAGGGAGTGCCTTGCGTATAATCTGCTTGCCCGCTCGAGGCTGCTAATCTCTTCCTCTTAACGTTGAGGTTAGGTGTAATCGGGCACTTCGTTCGGGCCCCTAAATCTTTAAGTTCTTTCTGAAATACCTTCTTGGTATAGGCGGTGAGTGGCTGCGAGCTCGTCCTGTTCCCTTCCTTAGCACCCATAATTTTTTGTCCTTTGCCATAGGACAAAAACGATATTGTCCTTGGGCGACGCTCCTGTAATTCCGTAAATGTTATTTAACTGCTATGGCTTGGTTGTAGATCGGAACGTTCAAGAGATAATTATGTTTAGGCGGGCCCCACAACGGGTACTGTCTGTATCGGAGGTGATGTGCGAAATAGTGGCGAAGGTGACTTTGCTTGCAGAGACCTTTAGAGGTTAGCCGACTAGCACGTTCGCCTTCTCGAACGAGACTCCCGCTATGCACTGGCCCACGCTGTTTATTGGTCATTGCTTTCTATCATATGTATACTCTAAATGTAAGTGTACTCCACATTTTTCAAAGCCTATTTTCTTGAATTGGGCTGAAAAGCGCGACTTAGTGCTTTGGGAAATTAAAGTCCGAGTGAAGACCTTCACGTACACTAAGTATAAACAATTTCTGAGTTGGACAGCCCTGAAGGTCCCCTTGTGAGCTAATTTCCTCACAAAGAATCATCATTCTTTTCCATTAGTCACACCTTATATGTATATCGTTAAGAATACAATCGTAGTATCTCAACGATGATTCCACAAAGTGAACAGACGTAATTAGGTTTATATCTCAAAAATAAAATCACTTTTATGTAGCCTCGCATCCTGAAAATCCGCCTTTAGACTCGCAAAACCAGCAATTTCCTAAGTAGCTGCACATTCTAATCGTCTAGACCCATACGGTTAATATCTTTAAATCTTGGAAAGAAAGCGTAATTCAACGACTACGCCTTGCATTCTTCAAGACCATATTTTTGGTTAAACCGCCATTTCTACCACACCCTGTGTTAATGAATCATCCTTGTGCGTCCCACGTCGGTTCAGGGAGTCGTGACACACGCGACGAACGTTACTCAAATATTATGTGTCAACCATTGGCTACACCCCTGCTTTTCACAAGCAGCAACATCGTCGCGTCGTTTCTGCTGTAATTATTGCAGCTCATTTTATGACCAGCTCTTTTATACCCCGCTGTGAGGAGTATTTAGCTGAATTATGCTTTCATCAACCATGGGAAAACGTTTCACGAGCGAGTTTTTACGAGTTTCAGAAAACCGATTACGTTTCCACTGCGTGGAAAACTTGATATACGCGCGATGCACTACAGTTCTGGTAAATATTCACAACAATGAAGCTACCTCCGATTTCTATAAGTTTTTAATAGGTCAAGGTCACCACCCTGAGCAGTCTTGTGAAGGTTTCAGTTGGGGGTCGCCATTTATTAAAAACTTATAGGTTAGCTTCATTGTGTTTCTCATTTTATATCTGATCGCTAGTACGATCTGAAGCACGATTTTTTAAAGTGAAACTTCTTTAGCCGCGGTAGCGTAAGTTTTCTCGGGTGTGACGGAAGTGCGAAACGCTTCCCCCATCAAGAATCGCTATATCTACCACTTCCGCTTACTCCTATCCTGCGAAGGCGAGAGCGCGTCAGAGGAACCCAAAGCGAGCAAGGGACGGTACTGGACGGACCAAGAGTTGATACTTTGTCTCCTGACATTCCGTCCTGTGCGTATGCGACGGAGTATTAGGCGTCCGAAAGACGGAGCGAGACAAAATACAACGCGTCGCCTGTCTCGTACCGTTCCTCGCTCGCTTTCAGTTCCTCTGAATCGGTTTCATTCCATCTCGCTCTCGCCTTCAACAAGAAAGGAGGGAGAAACTATCGCTCTGAATAGTACTGTCATTTGCAAAAATGTTGCCGGCAGAAACTTGGTGGTCAGATCGAGTGTATCCTCATAGGCCCACGTTCTCTAACACAGTGGTAGATGTAAGGCACACGTATTGTCGCTATTGACCGACGCGTCACGTTAACGAATGGGTCAGCAACACCGCGGGACGAAGAGAGCGAGCGGGGGAATTGGGAAGTTCCGCGGCAGAGAATGGGACGGCGCGAGCGAGGTAGCCACTTTGCCCCGCTCAGCATCTGAACGCCAACATTTTTGTAAAACACGGTAGATACACCCCCCCCCCCTACGTTGAATGCTCACCACCGCGCCGGTTCTGAGCCGCGAACTGTCAGCGAAAAAATGTTGTAGAGAGGAAATCCTCGTATGGTATGTGCACAAGTCGTATTAGTGTATATAACTCTATATATGCGAGGATTCTATTACTACTCCCAACTACTCTATTTCTACTCTATCTATTACTATTCCCTACTACGTCACGAGTTCCCACTTCCAGTAGCTGTTTCCCCTCTATTACTCCTTACTACGTTATGCGCCCATTACTTTTGGCAAGCGTCCTCCTACACGTCACATGTTTGCGCAGATCAAGTACACGCAATCCAGCTGTATCGTCGCGTCGACAAGGGTACCCTCTACATCCTACAAGTAAGGATTCATCTACTGCCTCGGATAAACCTAATGAATATGATTCAGCTGTACCATCAACAAGTACCGGTGCACCCACTGTTGTTACGCTACCATACACAAACTTTAATTTCTTTAAAACTGACCATCAAGAATTTCAACCATAATTTTTTAACAATAAGCTTGATAAAGTTTGCTTCATTTGTGTTCGAATATGGTTTTAGAGCGTCGTGAAGCCAGTTGATCCCAAGCATCAACAACTCGTACATACTGCTTTCCCAGCCATTAACCTTCAACATGTGCTAACGTGCAACTGCAACACATGCAAAAATTGTCTGACTCGAAATAATAACATTCCAACGTCATCCAAGTCAAATGGTTTCGTATATCCACAAATATCTTCTCATATAGCTACATTAGGTTTGTTGTCAAAGAATTTAATTTCACCCAGGATACGTTCATTCAAATTCGACGCTCGCGACATGCACATGAGATCTTCGGGCAAATTATTAATGTTCCAGTGTCTGTAAATATGATGGTGAATCATTTGCCAGGAAACATTGATGACGATCATTATGTTAATCATGTTAAAATTAATACATGAAAAAAATACATAAATCACGTTATTTAGTTGGTTCTCCAAAAAACGAAATTAAAAAAATAGCTGCACTGTCTATTTGAAACTCCTCTCTGCAGGCTATACGGCATTAGAGCTTATGAATCTTTGTTTCATAATGGGAATGCTAAATTCATACAGTGAAGACATACCAATCGAAGATAGTCTCACTGCACAACAGCAAACACTCTTATGGAATGATGAAAAGTATCTTCGTATTGCACCAGGAGAAGCAAATATACCACACAGTCTACTTTTCGATGAACATGCAGAGGAATAAAACTTATTCACATTAAGAAAAATTAACGGTTTTGATATTTAATAAGAAGTTTCACTTCTAACGCGTGAGAGTTCCACGCATTGATTTTTTTCCCTCATGGGGGACCGCTAAACAAATCTAATCCCAACCAGTTACCGATCAGAGATAAAAAAATATTTCAGTAAGAAAGGTAAACAAGAGTATTCGATTTACTATACAAGTAAACTGTATTAAATGTAAATGATATCCGGAAACTTTTTTACTTTTGACAAAAATTTTTTGCATAATAACTTTTTAATAAACGGCGCGGCGATCACCTCCAACTAAAACCTTCACAACACTACTCAGAATGACGACCCTGACAACATATTAAAAAATTATCCAAATCGGAGGGTGGCTTCCTTTTTGTGAATATTTACCCAGTTTCTTATGGATGAGCGATGAGTTTTCTTATGGAAAAACGGGGCCTTACGACGTCTCCGTGCAATTAACGGGACCCTAAGACTCAAGGGTTGACTTTCAAGGATAGTTTCTTGCGCCTTGTAGAGATAAATATAGTGATGACAGCAATGCGGGATAAATTTGGTAACATTTTTGAATGTGTTGCAGATAAGTTAAGATCCCGGGGACATTTGCAGCATGCTTTGCGGGTTGAACTTGATGAATCTTCAACATCGATTTATTCAGAAATAAGACTTGGTATGAAAAAATCTTACTCTACAGTTTCGATCTATTGTTTCACGTCGAATCTACTCCTTTCGGGCTGTACCACCAGTTCGGAGACACCCTGTGTACAATATGAGTCAATAAGAGTTGCCATCTGAAATAACTTGTTATTTAATAATTTGATCACAAATTGTTTTATATGAAATATATTGTATTTGGTGAGGTTCGTCGAACAGACACATTTTAATCTTTTTATATCTTATATTTTCTGAGATATCAAGGTGAAAATGAGTTTTTTAAATGGCACCGCGTACTTTCGCTAGTACTGTGTTGTAGTCGATAAAATGACGATATTCAGTACCCTATAACAAGGCGACCTTGAGACAACCTTCAACCATTTAAAAATCTCACGATCACCTGGATATCTCAGGAAATATAAAATTTAAAAAAAAGAAAATGTGTCTGTTCGACGAGCTTCCCCGAATACCATATATTTCATACAAAACAGTTTCTGCTAAAATCAGTATATGTTATTTCAGATGGCAGTTCTTATTGACTCACCCCGCATTTGGTGACTTGTACCTTCGGGGATGTCACTTTAAACACCAGTTGAGTATGATCCAGGTTAGTCCCTACATCTCTACAATACCTCAATAGTATGTCCCCAGGACAAGAACTGACGATCTTGGGGTCCCAAATTAACCTGTCAGCGCTGAGGCTGACCTAGGAGCGACTCTGTGAGTTACAAAGTCCCTTCGTCACACACACCTATGATACAGAGAGCGTCAATATATTAAGCATACAGGACCATTTTTCTTAGTTCCCCACAGAAAGTCACAAGGGTTGATTAACCCTTTTCACATGCAACCAGCTTGATATCTCTCCATCCGTTATCCCCGAAATAAACTTTAGAAAAATTACGATAAACTTGAATAACTAATTGCCATGCTGTCAACTAAATATTATAGTTCTCATATACACCATTACTTTACCATGGAAAAAGTGCGAGCGCGGCTCATATTTAATTTAAAGTTGCTAAAAATTCGATCAGGCAATTCGTCTCGTGGAACGCGTATGTTTTCAAGAAAAAATCCCATTAAGATAAACATCGTTCGAAATGCAAATGCGAGTTCCTCGCAGGCACGATGGTTTAATAGGAATTTCACGGAAACGCGGCGGGGGAGGATGTAGCGTTCGTGGCTGTTTATTAACTTAAATCGTGGAAAAGGGCTTTGAGAGGTATTACATTTCCGCACGTTCTGATGGTGACGTCAAGTTTATTGCGACCACCGTTAGCGTATTACGAACGTTATAATTTTTACTGCGCAATTTTTTGCCAAGGAACCAGGCACCGTGCCCTCGTTAGACAGTCGGTAACGTTCTTCCTTTCAGTCGAGCGTTTCGATGATCATGGCTCACATTCCGCGGGGCTTCGTTACAGGCATAATTATGTTCCGCGATGAAAGCTTTCGGCAAGCGTTTATCTAGAGTAAGCATTTTAATTTGCGCGGGGATAAACATTAAAGCTGGCGTCGAGAGACAGACGATTGTACCTACTTGAAAACTGGCTTCGAACGTCACTTTCGCCGTATATATATATACATATAGGGGAAGGTTGCCTATGTTGGACCACTTTTTTATTTTTCTCTCCTACACGGACATAACACATTGAAGAAAGCAAACAGAAACGGGAAAAAGATCTACATTTTATGTAGATTTTATCATGTATTTAATGTGTTGATAGAATATGTGATTAAAATAATATCTCCAAAAAACTAAACTAATGACTTGGGTCCATTCCAGGCAACCGGTTTCATAATTTGGACCACCGGTTTCCTACTTTGGACCGCTCCTAAAAATCAATGAATTTAAATATACAATCTAAAAGACACTGATCAGGGCATTGAAAAAAATAGAAACAGGAAGCAACAAGCATCTTACGGTGCATGTAGTGCAATAGTACGTTGTTTTGATGGTTTTTTTATATTTGTCCCCGCATAACTCCCCAGAATATGGGCCGATTTTGATGATCCTTTTTTTATTCGAAAGAGGGCGATGTGCCAGTTTTGGTTAATAATAAAGACTATTGTCACCTAATTATTATTATTATTTTATGTACGTACGCACATATCTCCTCAGCATGTTGTGTCAATATATATAAAACTAAAAAGTTGAAAATAAAAAAATTAAAACCGACTTCGAAAAAATAAAATTACACTAAAAAGTAAAAAATAATTTTTCCCCTTATTTAACCTACGGTACTCTCATATTTTTTAATTCGGTGCTTCATCTTTTACACTGTGTAAATCTGGCGCCGACTTAAAAAATATGAGAGTCGTAGATAAAATAAGGGAAAAAATTATTTTTTACTTTTTAGTGCCATTTTATTTTTTTGAAGTCGGTTTTAATTGCTTTTTAAATTTTTTTAGTATGATTTTAATTATTCGCTACCATAACATAGATTGTATCCTAAAATGGACCGGTCAAATTCACGCAACTAGTGATGGTCCAATATTAGGCAACTTGTTGGTTACATCAAAAAGATATGTTTTCATTGTTATACTTATACGAATATGAGAAAGTAAGGACATGAAATTGTAGCTAGGAGAGCACACTTTACACTAGTATGATTTAAAATTATAGTACTTACAAGTTGTAGAAAGAAATTCACTTGAAATAGCGCGAAAAATAATGATCGCGCACTACGTGTTTCTATATTTCGACGACGGTGATCGACAAACTAATGAATAACCGTATCGCTGTTCTCACAAGTTCCATCTCCACTTCCTAAATCAATGTAGCCAAAAAAACCGCTGCAAATATATTTGTTTATCGAGATATACAAATGGTCCAATCTAGGAGCCGGTGCAATATAGGCAACTCTCCCCAGAGCAGCAAAATTTCTGAAACGAGAGGCAGCTCCGCAAAGACAGAGGTAAATGGAGGTGAATATGCTGAGATGCAGATCGAAGATGAAGGGTTGGTGTATGCAAGAATTGAAGGAAAATGTGTCGCTAGGCGAAACGTTTGAATGGAGATAAATAACGTTGACTGATAATTACTATATTTATCTCTAATGTTTATATTCAACGCGTATAAACGCGTTAGGCATTAGTTCTTATTTAGTTTTGTGAGAACTACATGTACACCTTCAAAGTGAATAGCATTTTTGTATGTGGTACTTATAAGAATATGTCAAGAAAAATATAGTGCCATTTAAAAAGCACAAAATAACTCCAATGTCTTACGCAAGAAAGGTACTTTCAAAATTTTGTTTACGACAATAAATACTTCATTTGATATCAATGAACTTCTGTTTGAAACCTTTTTTGTTAAACTATTAGAACCTGCTCAAATGTCGTGGGGATTATTAGGGGATAAACTACATAAGAGGTGGTTCATCACTCATTGTCAGTAACGATGGGAGGCTATAAAACCACTAATGTGTCGTCATAAAATAAATTATGTTTAAGGTTTTTTTTAAGAATTTTGTGAATTTTTACACGTTTTAAGTCTCTCAAATGCGCAGTTAACTGATTACGTGTAGTTTACCCCCTAATAACAGTGGCTGACGACAAGAACATTATCCATACAGTAAGTTATGACGCAAATTAAATTTATATCAGTCTTACTCAACACAATTTTGTACCGCTTATGAATTTTGAGCGGTAGTTTCACCCCTTAAACATGCAAATGGGCCAAAATAAGAAGATACATATTTCTTATGTTTCGGTCCTCTAAAACATATTCAAAAAAACAAGCAATCGAAGACGAACACCCGAAAATCTTATAACGTTGAGGGGCGATTTCACCCCCTAAATGTGAAAACGGGCCGCTATAAAAAAACACATATAGGGTAAAGGGGGTAATGACGGTCACTTAAGCTATAATTGTAATAGAACCAAGATATGACATGAAATATTTCTTGAAAATGATTTTTTTATAACCTAAAACTATCAACCTATTTATAGGATATGAAAATAATTAGTATTATATTAATTTATTCAGTAAAATTACGAAATGCACAAAAGATGTGTTTGACCGCTATTATCCACACCTCTAGGGGCTGTTAAATTTTTCCCATGTGTAATCATCGGCTGAGTCCCATCCACAAAATTCGTAATGGGACCAGAGGCCACACGAGATGCATCGAAACCACATTTCATTATCATGGCCAAGCGGATAGCAAATAATACACTTGAACCCTGCTTTTTCAAGAGTTTCGGAAGACCAATTGGCTTTTGCAGTTGTTCTAGGGCGTATTTTTGCCATTTGCAGAATAAAATTGTTCTAATGAAGAAACTTACGTTTATTCTACACTGGGGAATAATAGTAATGACGTTGCGGGCACTAATAATCAAGCGACCATCATTGCCCGCACACGTTTTCATTGATAAAATTAAAGATTACATATACAAATTAAATATATTTATATTAAATTTGATTCTAATCCTTGGCCTTTATAGTATATCTGTATTTACGTAAAGTTGAAATGTAAAAAAAGCTTCAAAATTAGTATTGATCTCTTACGTTGTGCACACAAAATATAACATCAATGACATTTAAAACACAAAAAGGCTTGTTTCCTTGGGTGCTTCGCAATGATTAAGACGAAGTCGTTCGACAATATAGAGAATGATGTCGTGGAACGTAAAAAAAGAAAAAGCACATTTAGGACATGCCGTTTTATAATAACGATACTGACCATCATTGCCCGCTGACAGCGATTGCCCCATTCTTTCCTATCTTATTTTTCGGTTCTCTAAAACATCTAAAACGTCTAAGACATCTGGGAACCTCTCCTTGTTAGCATTATTCAAAAAACACTCTGTATATTCTATTTCCCCGCCAAAAATCACCGGTTGGCGACGTTTGTAAAGAATTTAATTGCTGAGAACAGGCAGCGGACGAGTGCAGAAACGCGAGTTAATGAAAGTGTCACGCAATTAAAGGGAAGTTACCACCCTACTTGCACGTAACAACGGCTGCTCGCTGAGAACACTTCCGATTTGTAACACTCCCGCTGTTCTGCGGCTTCGGCTGAACATGGGTTTCCATGGCTTTCGCTGAAATTGAAATTGTTAAGCTTATAACGCACCCCCCCCCCCCCTCCCCACAAACACACGATTCAAAGGAAACGCGACAGGCTCGTTAACAATGCCCCCGTTGACAGCTCGTCACGGACAGAGGGGGTAATAAAGTAATGAGACCGCGACTGTTATTAGAATCAAGCATCATCGATGAAGCTTCAACAGCACCCGTATCATTATTGGTCATCATAGTTGCATGTTCTTTGGTTTTTGGTGTGAAATCTTATTCATTGTATTCAGAATCATTATTCAGGTTGTGATTCAACGAAGAAGGTCGATGGAAAAATTACACAGTTGTAAAGCAATATTTACATTGATGAAAATTGAACGATTAAACGAACTTACCTAAGTGAAGTTCCATTGTAATTTTATGAAGCACCTCCTCCTTCAATCACCTCGTAGTACCTTCTACTTTATGCCATTCTCGCCACAAGATTTACAGATAGAACCTGGAAACAAGCCTTGAACTCTGTCCCCGTAGCCTCGTCCGTGCCGCTCCGTCCAAATCCATCATTATTTTAAAGACAAAGAAAAAAACTGCCGTATAAATTGGGTTAACTGCTAAGTTAAATATGGAAACTATTTGGGCGGGACTGATCTTTCAGGAGGAGGCGCTTCATACAATTACGATAGAACTTCACTTAGGTAAGTTCGTTTAATCGTTCAATTGTATTATGCGCCTCCTCCTTCAATCACCTCGTAGATGTTTCAAAGTATACGGCAGCAGGATATATGCTATATATATTTTTTACTTTATAACAAACTGGGAAAAACAATCCTTAACCACCTTTTGTATTTTAAATCTAAAATAGCCTCTGCAAAACCACTACCATCGCTTATTTCTATACTTCGATCATAAAATTTTGCAAAAGTCTCTGACTGGGGTGTCCAGCCTGCTGTTTTTCGAATAACGTCAATGCAAATGCCAGCTCTCTTCGCCGCCGACGTCGATGCGTGACGGGTACTGTACGCCGAAAACACTGTGGTGTATCCACGCCGCTTCTTTTCAGAACGGTCTTGATTCACCGACTCAAAGTTTGCGTTGAGACTGGCTTATACGCAGGGATCCGAACCGCCTAGTAACCCTATCCCTTACCCGGTTAACCAAGGAAGGTTTCTGTAACCCATACTAACCGCGAGGGAACGGTTCTTAAATTCTAGAAGAAACCAAAGTAACCCGGTTAACCCGCTACGAGCCGGTTACTAGTGAAATGAGACAGTCTTGTCTAGAATAGACAGTCACTTAAGGCAAGCCAGTGATATGTGAATCTAATACGGGCAATACATATTCAGATCAAATGAAAACACAATGTTTAAAATATACGAGTATATAATCCATGCAGGAATGATTAATTTTAAGGGGTTGTTAGAAACGGAATTTATACTTTATTTGTTAAACTTCAAGAATAACTCAGCACCAATATCTTTTAGCATCAATATCTTCTACAGCCGTGTACGCGTTTCGCCTTATAACTTCCATTGTTTAATATTTTCTAGCATTCGAACATTTCCCGTCATCTTGACAGTCGGTCTCGTCTGTGCGACAGGTACTACCGAAGCACCGAACAACCACGTCTTAAACCGGCACCGTCGCGACGGTGTGATATTTTGGACAAAAATCACTTAGACACCAACTCGAACACTATTTTGGGATCCCAAGTCGAATCATACTTCGGTCGCAATGGCCGAAAATTGGATACGGCCTTGCAGAACCTCTTCACTTATATATTTATCGACCCATACGACGCTCCTTTTTCAAATTCGCTCGTTAAAAATCTCAACAAGTCCGGAATTTGAGCCTCTTACACACTTGTGTCTGTCAATTTACAAAATTGCCACCATTTCTTTAACGCCCCGTTGTATTGGCGTAAAGACGAATACGTGAGCAATGCCATGGCCATCGTGACAGTATCCTGTTTCATTCCCCGTCGCGTGTAGGCAACCTTGATAATATTCCTGCCATCAGGGAAAGCTGGGACCACAGCGGATGAGGCTCCCTATTGGAAGAGGATAACAAATCATTGATAGGCTTAAATATAAGTGGTTATGACTCAAACATTGCCATAATCCTTGGGTATCATGCCTGGGGCAGCCATCTCGGTACCACTAGAATGCCTCTACACCCCTCTTCATTAAACTTTTTGAACACTTTCGAAATAATCGCAAAGGGGGAAATGCATAGAAATAGTAAGAGTGCCATTCTATCGTAAAAGCATCTATCGCCACGGATCCCGAATCCTTCTTCCACGAAACATACTTCGCGCATTTGCAATTTGCTCTGCTTGCAAATAAATTGATTTCGGGCCTTCCAAACGTCCGACATATTGATCTAAATGCTTCCGAACCCAACTCGTACTCCGTTTCTGTGTCTAGTCGTCTCGACTCGAAATCCGCGATTGTATTATCCTGAGACCGGATGTAGGACGCAAAAATCCAAATATTGCGGCTCTCACACCACATCCATATTTTTTTAGCAATATCACTCAATCTTTTATGCTGAATGCCACCCATGCGATTTACATAGGAAATCGCCGTAGTATTGTCTACTCTGAGCAAAATGTCACTGTCTCTTAACTCCTTTGCAAAACACCTTAGACCGCAGAACACCGCTAAAAGTTCTAAAGCATTAATGTGCAACTGTTGATCCGTCTCATTCTAGAACCCCTGGGCTATCTTCTTTGCTGTACGCGCCCCATCCCGTTCGGGACGCATCCGAAAAAATTTCTACGTGAAATTTTGATTTTTTGATGGGATTGAATGCTGACATAACATTCGTTTTCCACCAGGAAAAATTTTCCTGCATTCTATCTGATATTCTCATAGAGTCTTCAAATCATTTTTATTGGCTCTAAGCGCTAGAAATTTCTCGCGCTCCAGGTCTTTTAAATGCACCCAACAATATTTAGTTTCCTGACAACACGATCCCAGCGTTTCCATTGGAGACACAAATGCCCTTATCTTCACCTTAGACCTTCTTTCAAACCGGGCAATTGACTCAACCACGTTCTGTCTTTTCTTGTCCAGAAGTTCGATCCTCATTTCTTTAGAATTTAAAATAAAACCTAGGAATTTACAGCGCTGAGTTGGTGTCAACCGGCTTTTGCCTTCATTTACCACAAAACCTAACTTCTCTAACAACCAGCGTGTTCAGGATATTGTTCTTGCACTGTTCCGCTGACTTCCCGAACATGAGTATATCGTCTAAATAAATAACCGACTCAAATCATCATTCTCTCAACCAGGTAACCACTGGTTTCATAATCTTCGTGAACACGTAAGGAGCTGTGTTCAGACCGAAAGGCAGGCACTCATACTCAAACAGCTGACCATTAACCTTAAACCTTAGGTACTTTCGGCACGATTCTGCAATAGCTACGAGATGATATGCATCTTGCAAATCAATAGTGGCCATGTATCAGTTCTCTTGCATTAGTTCCCTAGCCATTCGAATATCTTCGAGCTTGAAGTGTTCTGTTTTTATGAACTCATTTAAATTTTTTAAATTTAACACAAGGCGGCTAGATCCGTCTGGTTTGGGCATTAGAAACACGTTCGAAATTAACTGTCCTTCCTCCTCATGACACTTACGGATTGCTCCCTTTGACAGCAGCGTATTAAGCTGCTGAGAGATTTGGTTCTTTTCACCTATTGTCCATTTACGTTCTTTCGGGATCCATGTTTGAATCATTTTGTTAGAGATCGGTATTTCATACCCGTCAATCCAGTTTAACACTGTCCCCTCCTCAAACAACTCCCTTCATATATGTGAAAATTCTCTTAACCTGCCACCTATGGTACTCACCGTTGCCACTATTTTTTGGCCGTAGTGCTCTGCTCCTTGTTGGGAATCGGTCTGCGGCCATTCGGCTTCTTCTGCTCTGACCCCCGTTTCTGGTAATGAGACTGGAAATCCGATTTTCGTTGCCCTCCCCGTGTCACTCGGTAATAATTCGAGGGACGAGAAGGGCCTTTCGATGCTGATTGTCCCTCTGCCTGAGGAAGAATTCTTTACCACCTGCTTGAGGCCTTTCGATGACCGCTCCAGCAACTTTGCCGCTTTAAGGGTCTGTTCCAAATCCTTCTCAAACAGACATTCATCTAAATTCTTTGCGTTTAACGACTCTTTCAAAGAGGCGTTTAGCTTAGACAAAATAAGCACGCGCCTGGTTCGCGATTCATCGCGCTGAGTAGTGGCCCCATTGCTGCAATGCAGACTGACACCTTTTGTTGTTTATCTACTATTTTGTTATCTCTTACGATAATTGGTTCTAAAACCGTGGCTTTTATCTCCGAATTTAACTTCGGATGTTCCATCGTCTTACAGCTTTCCAGCGTCGAGTACTTTTTCCGCAATTCTTTCTTCTCCTCCTCCGGGAGCCCTTCCTTAAGGATATCACTCCACCTGATCATAATATCCTTACGCAGAGGAGGTGCCAGTGGTCTCGCTGTGTCCACTCGCTTTCCTAACGCATTCAATAACTCTGCGTCTAGCGCCTGTTCTTCAGGCTCCTGCGTGGGTGTTTCCACCACATCAGGCACTGGCTGCCTTCCCACAAACTCAGCCTCTTTTTCATGAGCTGATTGCTCCCTCTAGGAACCCTCATTCCCTGAGAGCAGATTATCTAATGAAATGAGTGGTTGACGAAAGAAATGTTCCTGCGTCGAACTCTCCGAGCCTGACTGCGAGGACTCTTCACCTAACATAATGAAAGGAAAATTAGCCACCCACCAATGCACTTTGCAACATGCGTGCTTGACACATTTTCCAT
This sequence comes from Andrena hattorfiana, assembly GCA_944738655.2. Classification (NCBI taxonomy): domain Eukaryota; kingdom Metazoa; phylum Arthropoda; class Insecta; order Hymenoptera; family Andrenidae; genus Andrena; species Andrena hattorfiana. The sequence continues at coordinate 50,396,489 of OX122889.2, forward strand.
GGATTAAAGAATTACTCAACCCGTGAAGCGTATCTCACGCTTGAAAAACGGCAATTTATACAGGGTCAACGTTTTATCCTGCAACCCGCGCTCGCGCCTCACGGACGCATTCCACTACAACCATGCACCGACCCAGCGGAGAGCTGCCAGCGACCGCTGGACAGCAGTGATGCCCGAGCTTCGAAAATTATAGGATGGTCTCTTTCAAATTAACGTCGTAAAGAGCAATTGGGAATTTCCCGGCCCAAGTAATCGAGCCGCACGCTCCGCTTTTATGATCGGTTTACCACTCGCACCCCAGATTACTATAATGAGGTTTGAAAATAATGTCGACTGATCTGGTACCCGTCTCAATTTCAAAAATTTTAGCTAGGGGAGAGTTGCCTATATTGGACCGGCTCCTAGATTGGACCATTTGAGTATCTCGATAAACAAATATATTTGCAGTGGTTTTTTTAGTTACACTGATTTAGGAAGTGGAGATGGACCGTGCGAGAACAGCGATACGGTCATTCATTAGTTTGTCGTTCACCGTCGTCGAAATATAGAAACACGTGGTGCGCGATCATTATTTTTCGTACTATTTCAAGTGAATTTCTTTCTACAACTTGCAAGTACCATAATTTTAAACGATACTAGTGTACAGTGTGCTGTCTTAGCTACAACTTCATGTCCTTACTTTCCCATTTACGTATAAGTATAACAATTTTTGATGTAACCAATAAGTTGCCTAATATTGGACCATCACTAGTTGCTTGAATTGGACCGGTCCATTCTAGGATACAATCTATGTTATGGTAGCGAATAATTAAAAGCATATTAAAAAAATTTTAAAAACAATTAAAATCGACTCCATAAAAATAAAATTGCACTAAAAAATAAAAATATTTTTTCCCCTTATTTAATCTACGACTCTCATATTTTTTAAGTCGGCGCCAGATTTACACAGTGTAAATGATGAGGCACCGACTTAAAAAATATGAGAGTATCGTAGATTAAATAAAGGAAAAAATTATTTTTTACTTTTTAGTGCAATTTTATTTTTTTTAAGTCGGCTTTAATTTTTTTTAAATTTTTTTATTTTTAACTTTTTAGTTTTATATACATATATTGGCACAACATGCTGAGGAGATATGCGCGTACGTACATAAAATAATAATAATTAGGTGACAATTGTCTTCATTATTAACCAGAACTGGCAAAATATTGCGCCAATGTTGATGCAGTGTAGGATGGAACCACCGGGGCATCACCCTCTTTCGAATAAAAAAAAAGATCATCAAAATCGGCCCCTATGCTGGGGAGTTATGCGGGGACAAATATAAAAAAAAACATCAAAACAACGTACTATTGCACTACGTGCACCGTAAGATACTTGCTTCCTGTTTTTATTTTTTTTTCAATGCCCTGATCAATATTATTTGGATTGTATATTTAAATTCATTGATTTTTAGGAGCGGTCCAACGTAGGAAACCGGTGGTCCAAATTACGAAAACTGTTGCCTGGAATGGACCTAAGTCATTACTTCAGTTTTTTTTTTTGAGATATTATTTTAATCATATATTTTATCAACACACTAAATACATGATAAAATCTACATGAAATGTAGATTTTTTTCCCGTTTCTCTTTGCTTTCTGCAATGTGGTATGCTCGTGTAGGAGAGAAAAATAAAAAAGTGGTCCAAAGTAGGCAATCCTCCTCTACGACAGGGTTGACCGCGGCGCTATACCCTTGCACGGATAAATTTTTCGCCACCTGCGTGTAAAAGCCACAATAATGGTGCATCGTTCCAAAAAATGCCATTAACGGAATCCGGAATAGGCATGGTGTTGAGTAGCTAAAACGTTCAGACAGAAAAATTCTAGAAAAAAATTCAAACACCGCTACAATCGAAGACACGTCCCATTAGTTACCTCTTACGTCTGATCTATGTATGCACTGCATTAAAGATAATATCATAAAAAAGAAAACTAGAACAATAGATTCTGAGGTCTGCAGAACTAACACACAATTGAATAAAAATGTAATTTCTCAATTTATGAAAGTAATGATACAGAAACAACTAGCCTTATTGTTTATCAACACCACGAATTTGAAAAACAGCATTCAATACAGTATCAAATAAACAGTTTGAAAAGCTTTTTACAACAATTATGGTTAAAAAATTGATAAAAGAAAAATGAAGTAAACGTAAAATATGTATTAAATTATCCATCATTAAGAGGGAATAATTTTTCCTCATTTTTCGGCGCAAATTGCATTTCGATATCTTTTATAGTTCAAAAGTTATACGAAAAGGTCCCAAATTTTTCAACCTGGGCCGGGAAATTCTGAATAGCTCTTTGCGACCTTAATTTGAAAGAGACCATCCGAAAATTCTCGAAGCTCGGGTATCACTGCTGTCCAGCGGTTGCTGGCAGCTCTCCGAACGCCGGGATGGTGCATGGTTGTAGTGGAATGCGTTGGTGAAGCGTTGTTGCCATTTTACTTGTTCGCGCGAGGGGTTGCAGGATAAAACGTTGACCCTCTATATTGCCCTCTCCGTTTTGGAACTTGTCCATGAACCCTCTCGTAACCAAATAACTATTTGGACGCATTTACTATCTTGTATTATCCAGCATTTTTGTTTCCCAAGGAAACAAAATAACTTCTGTATGACTCGATTATCGATATCGATAGACATCGTGTCGATCACCTATGAATGAGTTTACACTTACGGCGTCTTTTTAACCGACGAATTTCCTTCTTCTGCTTCTTCATCTCCTTTCTTATACGTTTCAGTTCTTTACACACTCTGTTCTCCGTGTCATCGACACTATATTTTCTCTTAATATGCTCCATTATTTCATATATTTTAACAAAATATACAATATGCACATGTGGCTTTTTTGGCTCAAAACAAAAGAATGGTGGATTTGGACGGAGCGGCACGGACCAGGCTACGGGGACAGAGTTCAAGGCATGTTTCTAGGTTTTATCTGTAAACCTTGTGGCAAGAATGGCATAAAGTAGAAGGTACTACGAGGTGATTGAAGTAGGAGGCGCGTAATACAATTGTTTACAATGGATTTATATGATTTTTCAAGTAAAAGTGATCTGGATCTCTTCTTTTAATGGAAGACTGAACTTGCAGGATTTGTGAACTCTAGAACAGAATTTCTACTGAACCCCTGCTAGAGAAGTTTCGTGGTGTAACAATTAATGGTGATGTTTGCATGTGTGGCAGTCAGAGTAGTGGGGAATAAATTCACTTAAAACTTTGGTGATTCATTTTTACCTTGAAGTATTGTCTATCCTTTCATTGTGGTTTCCCGTGAAATAATAATTCGCGACAAAATAGCAGGCATGTAAAGTTGAAAATCCCAATTTTGGCATGGAAATGAAAAGATTCATTGTAGGTTACATACAGTTAAAATATGAAATTAATTCGTTTATCACACTCCAAAACAAAACAACTTTTTTTCATGCAACTTAACATACAATCAATACTTCTTAAAAATGCCTTTTAGAATCCTTAAAGCTGGGTACACATTTGTTACCGTACCGCGGTCTGTTACCGCGACCTGTTACCTAGCTAACCGGTCATGGTAACAAATGTAGACAATGTTCTGTTACTGCATACTGTGACTCGTCACTTGGTTCAGCCGTTCCAATGAATATTGGTGAAATGACCCGCTCCAAAAACTCGTTACGTATAAATTTTCATATTGGCCGCTAATTGTTTGAAATTTTAGGTCCAATAATAACGTCACACCACTATAAACATTTCTTGTAGCATATAATTGTGTTTGCTACTTTTTTAATAAATATACAAAAATTAGGCTGTTTCAGCCACTTTAAAATCCATGTTTCTATTTTGACAGTCTACAGACAACTGAAACGGGATGAAGTAACATTGGAGAGTAATGGGTGCGGGTAACAGTAAACAGATTCAGAAACGGGTCCTGCACCGAACCTCGTTACCACTAAATAAAGTAAAGCGGTAACAAATGTAAACCTGGCTTAATAGGTTCCAATGCAAAAATACTACAAACCCCAAAACTAAATTATAACACAAACCTATCGACTCCATTACATTGGTTACACTTAGAGCTGTCCAACTAGTTTGAAAATTCAGGCTAAACTGAATTCAGGTCAAACCATTTGGGCCAAGCCAACTACTTGAATGTCGAAGTAGCTTAATTATTCAAGCAAACTTGAAAAAATACGATCTCTTCGAAAGATTTGAGCAGCTTGAACGTTTTAACTACATACTTACATTTAAGCTACTCAAATTGAAATAATGACTCTCATCCCTTCAAGCTACTTGAAAAACAAGAAGCTACCTATTCGTATCATTTCAAACTATTCAATTAATCAAGGGTCTTATATGAATAAAATATATCGATAGAACGAGAGGTTATTTCGAGAATAGAAACGTTGCTATATCTTAAGAATACAAGAATGTAAAATATGTACCTTGTTATGTACGGAGTATATTTCTCTGTTCTCTATCTCTAATCATTTTCGAGCTCGCATGTGGGAAAAGAAAACGCCCTAGAACCCCTTCTCTTACATTTCAAATAACGTGCGGAGCATGATCTCGACACGCTGGATATGTAACAGCTAGAAACAGGAGCGTGACGCGAGGACTCCTAAAGATCTCCTCATATGGAGATTTTTAGTGAATCCCCCACTCATTTGGGAGCAATATAAACCCTGCAACTTCAACCCTTGCTGAGTCAGAACTGTACAGTTACGCGTTGAGTCACGTTGTATCAGATTCGTTAAGAGTTGGTTGTATCAAATGAGATCGGACTCCCTTTCGAATCTACAGTTAACCCTATAGAATCCGCGAGTTCGGTTAAAATTTTATTTGGTAATTTCCTCTAACCACTCTTAAACCTCTCATCGCCGATGTGCCAACATCGTGAAATATTGGTAACTTAACGTTTTAATTATTTATAAATACTGTTGTACTCAAAAGGCTGGCTTTTCAATATATAAAATAGTTATTCATTGGTAAAATTGAGTAAATCATTGAGACCCATTATTCCATCTGGTAATCCTTATAACGATAGTTGAACGTATCCACTGATACAATATTATCGCTCGAGTTGTACCTGTCAAACTTTAATTTAGAGTCACAAGGCATAACTAACATTTCACGCGATTCCCTCGTTTCGCATCAGATTGGTCCGTATCCAACAGCTCCCTGATTTCGCATCAGGTTCATTTGTAAATGTACCACCTTCCCTGCAGCTCCCTGGTTTGGGTCCAGGTTCGTCTGAGAATACTCCAACGATAACACACTGATTAATTATTAAGGGGAGAACCTGGTTTAGGACGCTGGAAAAAGGTGGTTTTCGCGGATTCTTTAACACAGAAAAATAAAGCCGATCTTTTCAAATCTTCAGGGGTATTTTAATCTATATTTATACCAGGGTTGACTAACTGGTGGCTCGCGAGCCACTTGGGGCCCCTCCGCCTTGCTGCCACGCTGAACGGTCCCCCTCCATACCGACCAGACTCTGACGATCGCAGTCGATTCCTGCTTCTTTCCTTCTCTGTTCGACTGCGATCGTCAGAGTCTAGTAGGTATAGAGGGGACTGTTCAGCGTCAATCAACCCTGATTTATACGATACAAAAAAAATTATTTGGAAATTCAAGTTCATCACCGCCGAAATTGATTAATCATTAATGCACCTCGTCATTGGAATGGTGAAATGGCGGAAAAATGGAGCCTTTAATTTTTGCCCAAAATAAACCAACTGAAGTTTCTCTTAGTTTTCATGAACTTACACCGTCGATAAACTAAAAAAAATAAAATTGACAAAATTTCGATGTTTTTATGCAAAAACATGACTTATTTTAATTTTTTCATGAACGTTTGTAGTCCATCGACGACGGTTGGTCATTACTACCGATTAAAGCAAAACAAAAAAAATGGAAAAATCCGATCCTCTAGAGTTAGGTTCTACCCTTAAGGGAAGATTCCGGTATAAAAATCAATTTTTTTATTTCATTTTTCAAATGTTCAACCTTTTAAGAATACGTGTTTTAAAGGATTTTTTGAAATTCGTAAAATTCCCGAAGTTATAGGCATTTGAGTAGCGGTAAATGCATGGGCATGTAACACCCGGCCACTCGGCGCTCCTGTAAAACTTTAGACGCCTTTTTCTCGAAACAGTGTTCTTAAAATTGATGAAACCAATATCTCAAAAAGTTATTATCCGATTCGACTGAAACTTTTCTATTGTGAAGAATATACTTCTCTGTAGTGGAGAATCCACTAACATTTTAAATTTTTTGAAAATTTGTAATTTTTAAAGCGCGTTGAAAGGACGAAAATAAATATAGGGAAAAAGTGATTTCAAACTTTAAGTGTCTTTATTTTCTCTCTCAAAAAAAATGTCATTTTCAGCAATTTTTTCTAAGTCCATTAGCCAGTTTCATACCCTTTAATAATCTGGCATTGATTTTTCAGATTAATGGTTTAGTTGCTACAGGTTCCACCGTATTATATGAATTTTTTGACGTCTCGACTTTAACGACTCCCCGGTACTGTCTACAATGAGTAATTATAAAAAAAATATTTTTCTACAGTTAAAGACGTCCTTAACACAATGCAAAATGTCTCATAAATTATATGGAGTAGTTTTCCTTTAATTAATTCCTAAATATCACTTATTTTTATGGGCTCTAGACCAGAACAGCCCCTTAAGGTCAGGTTCGTCCGCGTCTGATTATATTCATAGAGGCTCCCTGATTTTGCATCAGGTTCGGCCTCATGTACAATAATCCTAGCGATTTCTCGATTTTACAACCAGGTTCGACTGCACCCCTAACTGACAAGCTGATAAACCCCGGACTGACGCTACCATTAAGGGGGGAGTCTTCTGAAATCGGTTCAAATAAACGATTTTTTGAGGTGGCTCAATCGATAGCATGTAATGTGCAAAACATGTCTATGAAGCGTCCGGCTAAAATTCGAACTATAAAATCACGTAGGGTAAATCCGGGAGACGCGGTCGGGCCGGAGAGTCGGTCGAGTTGTTATATTTCAGACCCGAGACGCAAGAGCGCGTTAAGGTCCAGACCAATTGCTTTTCTAGGAGTCAAACAGTTGACTGAATAGCGTCACCACGCTTCTTTCTGTGTTTTCCGCGATTTACAGGTTACCAAAGGTAAGTGGACGCTACATTTAACCTCGTTTATCAAACAGTGGTATACAGGATCGTATTTTAAATATACTTTTAAGTTAATTTTCGTTTAATGTTTTAGGTAATAAGATAGTAGAGGTATTGAAGGACAATACATCGAAAGTATTTAGTCATATTAATCTTTCCTTGCGAAGCTAACAAGAAGACTACCTCTCCCTGCAGAAAGGTAAGACAGTCGACTTATAATTGGGATAGATAGCTGACTTTCAAATTAAAGAAGAGAAACAGGGCCGTTCCTAGCTGGGGTGCAGAAGGTGCCCCCGCAACAACCCAGGAACGGCCCTGATGAGAGATGACTCACTTTCTAGATTTTTATTCTATCAGTTAAGGGGGAATACCACTGTGATGGTCATAATTTTTAATATATTAATTAATCTTCTAGAGTCCTAACGCGCGCAAGTAGAATGTGTAACTGTGGAACAGCAGGTCCGAAATCAAATTTCATTTTTTTTATAAACTACATAAGTGTAGCTGCCGTTGCACGTAACGATAATATTTTAATTATACGTATATTTTAAATAAATTATTTTTGTAAAATGGTGCACTTTAGAAGAAAAATTTCGAATATCCGCGAATCAGATCGACAGTTTTTCGAGCGTATTTAAAAAAATTTGTTTTCAATCAAAACATCCGTACGTGCAACGGAAACTACACTCATATAGTTTATAAAAAAAATAAAATTTGATTTCCGACCTGCTGTTCCATAGTTACACATTTTGCTAGCGGGCGTGAAGGGTCTAGAAGATTAATTAATATATTAAAATGTATGCCTGTTTTTCTACTGATTTTTTCTATAGTCTTGTAAGATATTGTACTAAAGGTAAGTAATAAAAATATTATATGTCAATTGTAAATTATTCCTGAAAAAAATTCTGAAAAATGGCTTACTTTTTCGGCCGTCACAGTGGTGTCCCCCCTTAAATTTACAATATTTTGCGAGGGAATATAAATTAAAAATAAATTGAATGCATAATGAAGATGCTAGATGCATTAAATTATTAATTTTATAGATCTAATCTATTCTTTTAGATATTATTCCTATATTAATTGTTTTCAATTTCTTGTTTCACAAGATGCCAACTATATATGTCCGAAAATCAGGATCAGTTAGAGGGCAATGGACGATACAAAATTTAACAGAAGCCATTAGAAGAATTGAAAACGGAAAACTGCGAGCCAGTGAAGCTTCTTGACATTATGGGATAGCTCCCACAGGTCTCCGGCGAAGGAGGCTATCAAATAATTTTGATAAGGTATCGCTTGATCCCCAAGGAATTCTGGGACGTAACAACGAAAAAAGACTTGTTGCACACATTCAACGTCTTCAAGAAGCTGGTTTTGCTCCCGATAGGACAACAGTCAGGCGTACAGAATTTGAATTCGCTGAATTATTAGGGATCCAGCATAAATTCAATAGGGAATCTCAATTAGCAGGCTATGATTGGCTTACTTCCTTTTTGAACAGGAATAAGGAACTGTCCATCAGACAGGCCGAAGGCTTGTCACTAGCTCGAGCTACGGGCATGAATAAGAAAGAAGTAGGAGATTTTTTCAAATTACTCACTAAAATATATGATGAGCATAATTTTTACACAAAACCAGGAAACATATTCAATGTCGACGAAACCGGTTGCCAATTAAATAACAATCCGGGAGAAGTAATAGCTATTAAGGGGTTAGCTCGCATCAGGAGGTAGAAAATGTATCGATTATTTGGGAATTTATTTCAGAAAGTACATGCATATTATTATGCAATGGTTTTTATATTCAAATGAGGGACACTTTAACAGATTATTATATTATATTTTGGTATAAAAATATTTATTTATTACACAATTACAACTGGTTTCCCGGAAGCTGTTTTTAGAAACACGTTTTGCGGTGACCAACATTATTCGGAACTGGGTTATCTGAAATCAAAAAACGAAGAAGATTTAGTTAGTACAATAGTTTATCTAGTCTTTAATCGTTCGATTTTATAAAATATTAATCTGGGACAAAATGGCAGATGTTTTAAGTGAAATGATCGATTTTCGATGAAAAAAACACTCATTTTTCATCCATAAAATAAAAACTATGGATTGGAAAAACAAATGCTTCGATTAAAGACTAGATTTGAATGTCTAGAAGAAACTTATAAAGTTGCAGAAAGATTGGTAAAGCGGTTTTGGAGAAATCGTGGTCACCGCAATCGAAAAACCCGTTTCGAGAAAAACGCGTTTAAAGTTTCAAGTGCAGTTTACATGCGAATAGGAAGATTATTTCTTAACTTACATTGAATCATCTATTCCAGGCCCATACAATAGTCCTTCTGCTGCCTCTGCTGCCTCCAGTACGTCGATTTGTTGTTGCCGACGACGCATTCTTTCCTCTCGAGTATTGTTTTGCGCGCGTTTCTCAACGATCTTTACGCGTGTTGCGTCCTCCATTTCTATATAATTGTGGGCATTTGAACCACATCTTACTCCGATTGACTGCAGTATTTGAAGTAATGCCTGCGATCCTTCATTGAATACACAGGCAGCGATATTCGCAGCTATTTCGACAGTAACTGCGCTGTTTGGTATTGCTTTAGACATATTTCGAGTAAATTATCGCTACTGAGTTGTTCATATATCGGCTTTATGACAATCAAAAAATTCCGAGGCAATGGTTTGTAATCTTGTTTATATGAGGCTAGCTGCTGGTTTGCCTTCGCACGCTGCCAACTACACCAAGACTCAGCGCCTGTTGGGCAGTTGTAGTGATGCGGTTCATCATCGGTCGAACTATAGTGCAAATATGTTGCCCATATCGCAGTTTTCATATTTTGCAGTGAGTCGCAGTGCCGTCGTATTGCTAAACCATAATATACAGATGATTTGTCTATCATTTTTCCCGTTAGCTTTCCCTTACCACCTAGCCCTAGCGTTTTTTTTGCATTCGCGCAATCGGGTTCCCATCCTCTTTTGAACATGCCCGATGCATTCCTTTTTGTTTATGGGAATAGCGCCATACGGGGCAGAGTTTATAATACCCGTATATGTTTTGGAATCGCCATCACCGATGTAATTCACATATTTTACACCGTAATTTTTTTGTGAACGGTGAAACATTTCGGTGATGGCGTCTACCTCCATTTTGCCGGATGATCCTTAGTGATTTGCGGAACATTCGTTTTGGTGCGTTTCGTACCACTCTTCATATTCCGCAGTGTCTGTTTTCTTTTGCCACGTTTCACACATTTTACAATATGATAACGAGGTATAACCGCGCTTCTGCCAAGTTCCGTCTCCAGATACAGTCAATCCTGTCGTTTCTTTAACATTTAGGGCTTCAGAAGTCTGTTGTATTTCTTCTTTCACAGCTTTTTTAAAAAGAGTTTCAGCAACGATTTTACTACAAGCATTTATATTTTTTGCAATACGTCTGTAGGCACTGTCGTGCAAAAAAGGCGGCATGTCCATCAAACCACAAAATTTTTTAGCACGTCTAAAACCTATACCCAGTACCCTCATGGCGAATATAAAACGTCGATTAATTTCGTACGAATGTTCAATGACGGAGCAAGAAGGAATGTACTGACGCACACACTTGTCACATAAAACTAAAATTTTGAATCCGAGGCTGCATGTATTTGCGGTTTGGAATTCAACATTTCCACTACACTGTTTGCACTTCACGAGATTGGAAATTGTAGAAAAAACGGTAACAAAGTTTAAAACTCTATAGTCAATATTAGTGTCTGGTGACACAATCTGTTTTTGCAACTTTAATTTTTTTGCAGATGTACTAAGCGCACTTTCTTCGCACTTCGCCGATTTAGGATTAAACACGTTCTTCCGCTTTGTGGGTCTTGATTTCCGAACTTGATCAGATTTTCTTGAAGTTCTGGAACCCTTTTGACGTTCCATAATTATAAAGAAAACTACAGAAAAATTACCGAAGCTAACGTTTAACTACACAGCTCGAGGTTGATTGCTATACTGGAAGCAGCCTTCCCAAATTTCGTCAACGTTAGCCTAAAGGTTTCTGGAAATTTCAATCATAAAATTTCTGGAAATTTCCACTATAAAGTTTATAACACCCTCTGTGACGACCAGTGTCAGTGCCGCGGCGCGGGCCTACCTGGGGTCGGCGGTACGCTTCGCGGCGCGTACACTCTAAGTCGTATATCTCCCACAATTTTAATCGGATCGACTTGAAACTTACAGAAAACATTTTCAGGATGATATACTTTGAGAAAATGATAAAATCCAAAAATCGATTTTTCTGACCTTACTGATGCGAGCTAACCCCTTAAAGGGTCAAAAGATATACATTGTTTGACTTCGGGTGAAAGAGGGGAAAACGTTTCAGTCATAGCATGTTGCAATACTGAGGGCGTATTCCTTCCCCATTCACTCATAGTAAAAGGGGTTAGAGAAATTTCTGGAATAGAGATTGGGCTTCCTACAGGGTCAAAAGTATATATGAATCGAAAGTCGTCCTACATCTCGTCAGAAATATTTTACCAGTGGTTGGTAGAGCATTTCACACCACGGAAACCACCTGGCAAAGTACTTCTTATAATGGATGGACATTCTTCCCATCAAAGTTGCATAGAAATGCTCGATTTTGCTGCTGCCAATGACATAATTTTAGTGTGCTTACCTAGTCATACGACACAAGCACTTCAGCCTCTGGACAGATCCTTTTTGAAGCCTTTTAAGACTTTTTATAAAAAAACAAACACAAGCGTAGATGAATACGCATCAAAAACAAATTAAAGAAGTACATGCTGGCACTCTCATCGGAAATGCATGGGCAAAAAGTGCTACTTTGGACACTGCTGTCAATGGCTTCAAAGCAACAGGAATATTCCCTCTGAATGAAACTGTCATTCCAGAGCATTTCTTTAACATATCTCATACCTCTTCATTTACTATGAAGCCACAGATACCAGCGACAGATACCAGCAGAACAGTAAATTTGTTTAATCATGTCCCGCAGATTGCCCAGTCATCTGCAGTTACAGCATCTTCTCAACCAGAAGCAGTAAATGTATCAATTAGCCAGCCAGTTAGTCAACAAATAGCTAGCACTGAAATTCCTTCATGCAGCAAAAATTTTGTAAGTACTAAAAAGACATCTCATAATACGAGCCCCTCAAGCATCTGCACAAAATCAGCCCAGTACCAAAATTGGAACAGCAAGGGGAAAATCGACGAAAGCAATCTGCTAGGATTCTTGATAAAGAATTTATACAAACGAAGAAAGAAGCAATTAAAAGAAAATCGATCGAGGGTGAAAATAAAATTGAAGCCACAAAAAAATCAACGAAGAAGAAACAGAAAATAGAAATAAAAGTTGAAAATCCAGTAGATGATCTACAAGTGAATCCTCTTGAACCCTCATTACAGAACGAAGAAGATTATTGCCAAGAATGTTTTGAAAATTATTTCAAAACAACTAAAAAGGTTGACTGGCTAAGATGCATTATCTGCAATAATTGGATGCACGAAACATGTACAATGTATGGTGACAAATGTAATAGTTGCGATCGAATAGAAAAATTCCATGCCCACAATAGAGAGAAAAAATGAGTGTTTGTCTATTTTTTGCATAATTATTAAAATAAAGTTTTTGTTCATTTATTTTATTTGTTCACATTTGCTTTGCTAATCGCCAGTAAGTAGTTCACTTTTTGTTTGATGTGTTCTTTCAATAAAAAAATATATAAAAAAAACTTTTTACGTTAAACAATTTTGTGTAAAGTGCAAAAACACTATCGAAATTGTAGTACAAGAAAATAATTCTTTTTTAGTTTTTAGTGCATTTTAAATAAAATCGTTTAACTTAAAAAGTTTATATACTTTTTTATTTTTTACTTTTTAGTGTTTTTGTTTACTATTTGTACGTGTCTGATCTTTTCTCGATGAATTTTTGTATTTACGGTAATCTTGATGCGACTAGCGATCTGAACGTAGCGACTTTTTGTCGTTTTGGAGAAAATCGCGAGTATCTGATGTCAAGTCGTTTGGATTTGTGGTTATACGCTATATATATTGATGACTGGGTAATTTTTTAAACGCCTCGAGGGTTTTTTTTCATAATTTTGTATTGTCATTCAAACTACGTACGCCTGCAAAATTGCAAGTCTATTGGATAGTTGGAAGTGGATTAAAATTGAGTTACAAGATTTGAACCACCTCTCCTAACGACGAAGACCATTTCTCCCGGCACCTCGGGAGAGGTGGTCAGATGCAATGACTTCAGTTTTTAACCCGTTTTTCAGCAAATATTGTCTTAAAGCAAATATCGACCAGTTTGTCTGAATCAGCATAAAATTCTGAACATATTAAGTTCATTCTGATAAAATAAATAATATTAGGATTAGTTTAATAGCCATTTTAAATTAGGTCGACCGCGTCTCCCGGATTTACCCTACAGATCATTTTTATGCGCGCAGCTGTACGCGCGCGCGGCAACACTTTTTTCACATTTACATAATACGGTGTAAACGATGGCTCAAAAACTATTCAACCAATTAAGTTGCGCTTGTGAGCACATATAGTTTATTGCATCCTTTCGTCGATGTACCTACCTAAGTAAAATTCGAAAAAAAATTTTACCCACTTTTTCCATAAACCGAACGAGAAAATGTTGTGAGATCATTTCTTGCGTACCACGGCTAAAAAGCTCATTATTTACTCAATTTTACACTTTTTTTTTCTCCCATAGCTACATCGATAGCGTAATTTTATACACAACAAGAAACTGCTTGGTTTTTTCGTTGTAGATGTGTACAACAGACGCCAGAACCTACACCGATTTGCAATTCCGGCGGTGAGACCACGGTGAAATCAACTAATTACTCCATAACCAGTGGCCATCTTGTAACATAACAAAGTTTTTTATTTGTCAACATGTGCCCAAACATATCCCAAAAGATTTGAAACAGATCCATTTCATTGACTCTTTGAAAAAATTCCCAAACTTGTTTCTTTCTTATGCGTTTTACAGAAGAAACGCCTACCCTTCATTGCGCTACCAAAGAGAAGGTATACTAAGAGGCGACACTTTGACGAAGAAACCAGTTTTAAAGAGAGAGGAAATGACACAATCAATTTAAATGTCTATTCGGTAGTCGGAAAGAAGAGGGATTAACAAGAGGCGATAATAAGACGAAGATATTCAGCTGCCTATACAACCAATTTAAAGGGACAAACCAACGAAGAACTTCAAAGATACCGCTCGGAGTGTCGCCTCTTAGTATACCTACTGTTTGGCGCTGCCATACCCCATACCTTGTGCTCTCATAATCATTATTTTTCTTTTACTAAACTTTTTTGTCACCCCATATACAGGACGAGTTACACAATACAGAACGCCTAAATATCTCCGTTATTTGTAGAGATAGGAAATTTTTTATTCACAAGAGTAGGGTTTGTCGGTTTTTAAAAATCTGGTTTAAATACCGTTTTTTTGTTGATAAATTTGTAAAATTTGAAAACCAGGTTTTAAATTTAAAAAGCCGTTTTAGATACTAGAATTATTATGCAAAACTTAATTTATTATTTAATTAAACACGTCAACATTTTGACATGAAATCGAGTCGGGTATAACCATGTTATAGTAAAAGTTTGCTGTACAACTAATCTTCATGAGTCAGGCGAATGTTTAACATGAAAATTCAGAAACTCATTCTATTAGATATACTTCCGATGATGAATTTATCGGAGACGGAGAAACTATTAATCACGGTAATGCTCTAAAAGAAGCAATGAAAAAATCAACTCACAGGTTTCCTGAGGAACCTGAAGAAATAATATCAAATCCAAAGACACTGAAAGCCGAATTTTCAGTGTTTGAGGCAACCAATATAAGAACAAAGAATTTAGATTTATTATTTAACGCCCTGAAAACGATCAAACAAGTTGCATCTAAAACAAGTACAAGATTCATCGTTCAATGGATATTTTATGTTTTTTGAAATCATATTTCCTAAAGAAAAACACTAAATAGAATAAAGATTTATAATTTATATTTTGTACGGATTTTAGTTATTTTAGTTATTTTTATTTAGTTTTGTATGGAGCTTAATTTATTTTGTTATATTTTTGTAAGTACTTATAACTATTTTAACCTCAATAACTATAAATATCTTTTTACTGCTTTAATTATATATTTTTCTGTAAAACAATTCGAACACCGGTTTAACCGGTTTTGTAGGAATTCTGGAATTTGAAAACCAGTTTTTCCAAAAGCCGGTTTTTTGTATAAACCCTACACAAGAGTTACATCCCTAGTAGCATTTCTGGTTGGCCAACGGTAGCCAACAGTTGGGAATTAGTTGGGATATAGTTAGTGTTTTTGCCTACAAATTCCTAACATAGAGCCTACGGCAAAAAAATTACGACAATGTACCAACGAATATTCAATGTTGGGCCTACAATTATTATGGTCGGTTAATTAACAAAAAGTTACAACAGTGTGCCTACGAATATTCAATGTCAGGCCTACAATTACTATGGTTGGTTAATTAACCAAAAATTTTCAACGATGATTAAATGACATCTTATAAACGTCAGAAAATTTTATTATATTCCCTGTTATTATATTCCAAGTTGTGATTTTTCTTTTCTTATTTATAAATACGTAATGTATTTATGTATGTGAATACATAAATAATTGAGACGAATGTGAAATTTTAAGGAATGAGTCTAAAGGTCGAATGATGATATTTTGTAGAATATTTCGCGTCACTGCACAGTTTTTATAAACTACTAATACTAGGTATGTACCTAGAAATTAGAAGTGTTTTCAAGGAAATGTGTTGGGTAAGTGTGAACAGCGGTTGCTTCGTAAGCGGGAAATTTGGGTTCGATCCTCCTCACCCGCGATTTTTTTTTTCTTAAACCAGGCCTGAAAAAGACGTGTTTACAACTTCTTTTGAAGATCTTTAAGACACCTTCTGGACGTCTTTAAGACGTCTGTTGCAAAGAATATAAATAATTGGGCAACAGTAGGAAAGCCTACTTTGGCCATCTGTTGTTGGCCCAACCTGAAAAAAAAGTGCCAAATCTAACTGTTGGCCAACGAATATTATGTGCGTGGCCCAACTGTATGCCAACAACAAATGCTACTAGGGATGGTATCGGAGGAGCTATAAGTGAAGGATCTTCGGAGATTTCAAGGTCAACTCTATTTTTTTAAATAGAACCACTTATTTTTTTTACGCAGGTCGATTCTTTTGAACATTCTGCGTAAAAAGTACCTACTTTTTTTGCGAAGAAAAAAGCAAAATGTTGACCACAATTTGTCAACTACCTAAATTAACGATTACACAAAATAATGGGTAATCAATTACACAATTACATTTTAATCGTAATTTGTAATTTGTAATTATATTACATTTTGCCCGACTGGGGCCGAACGATGGTTACATGAATAGGGAAAAGTTGTTCAGCATGTTGAGATTGACATGTGTCAAGGTTGTTACGTAGGCAGATTTATCTTTGACTTCCTAACCCTTTCAGGTGTACGGAATGCACGTGGCGCCACCGTTTCCTGCAGTGGTGTGATGCAACCAAGTTTTCCCCGAAAACCTTGTATTCAATGAAGGCACGCATGTCCCCACTACTTTCTAAGCCGAATTTCACCGTATAAAAAGGGCCACGAATTCACACTCGTGGGCTCATTTGAAGTCTAGCATGTTTAGACGAAAGAGGCTAGCGAGATCGAGTAACGTTATTCTCCAAGTATTAATTCAACTTAAACCAGACAGTACGTAGGGTTGCTGACAGGTGTTGTTACTATATTAAAATTTTTGAGACCCCCGCATTCCTCAGTGCGTGAAAACCGAGAGATGGACTTAGGTACCGCGACAAACATAAACTGTAACAATTGTAAAAGACTGACAAGGGGAGTCCACGGTGAGGTAGTCATCGATTTTGATGAGCCTTGGCACGATGGATCTATGTCGAAAATAAGTAAATACGTGTCCGAGCGTTTCTGCCATTTGGCCTTAATAACAGAGATAATTACATGTAAATTATTAAACATTTCATAGCGCCAAAGGAAAACATAAAAGCCATAACCTTAATTTAAGAATATGCCGTGGAGCGTTCGGTAAGACGTCGACGTGGCGTTGCTGCGGTCGTGAGTTCGATTCCGCCTCTGTCTAGATGTTTTTTTTCATACTTTATTTTTTCACACTTTATTTTTTCCACACTGTATGAATAGTGAGAAAAAAAGGTAACGGTAGTAACGTTCACTAATTCTTTTAAATGTATAAATACAATTATTTTTTTTTTTTAACGTGGGGAAATCTTCAAAAGACACCCCCACAACTCCAGAGGGGAATCCCCCGAGGGCGCCAGGGTAGTGTGGGATTTTTACCCACTAAAACCCCACGGCCACCATCGCGCGATGGGGTACCACCGGAAACTTCGAATACGACTTCGCAGTACTGTTCCTGAATAATTAATATACCTATAACATAAGACCTCGAGGTGTCTTTTGAAGATTTCCCCACGTTAAAAAAAAAAATAATAATTGTATTTATACATTTAAAAGAATTAGTGAACATTACTACCGTTACCTTTTTTTCTCACTATTCATACAGTGTGGAAAAAATAAAGTGTGAAAAAATAAAGTATGAAAAAAATATCTAGACAGAGGCGGAAAATCGAACTCACGACCGCAGCAACGCCACGTCGACGTCTTACCGAACGCTCCACGGTACATTCTTAAATTAAGGTTATGGCTTTTATGTTTTCTATTGGCGCTATGAAATGTTTAATAATTTACATGTAATTATCTCTGTTATTAAGGCCAAATGGCAGAAACGCTCGGACACGTATTTACTTATTTTCGACATAGATCCATCGTGCCAAGGCTCATCAAAATCGATGACGACCTCATCGTGGACTCCCCTTGTGAGTTTATAGAATATCCCCATAAAAAACTTCAAAAAAGTAAAAAAATTACGCCAAGTACATGAAATCTAATAACTACACTATAATAACTACAAAATAAAAAAAATGTGAAATCAAAATGAGCTGCAAGTACATAAAGGTGCTTTCCAGCAGCGTGCAAAGGCGATACTGTATAACACAATGTAAGATTCGGTCAAATACTTGGCGTGGCCAGGCAAGGTCAAGGTGTCGTTGAATAAGAATTATTTAAAAACGCAAAATAATGAAAGTGTACTCATATTTGTAAGAGTTTTAAATTGACAAATTATCTGAAAGCTTGTGAGAGGAAAGGTATCGGTGTCGATGAACGATCTTAGAATTATTTTAAAACGCAATATAATGAAAATGTACTCATATTGTTAGATTTAAATTGGCAAATTATCTGAAAGCCTGCGAGAGAGAAGGTATGGGTTACATACCTTACCTGGCCACGCCAAGTATTTGACCGAATCTTACATTGTGTTATACAGTATCGCCTTTGCACGCTGCTGGAAAGCACCTTTATGTACTTGCAGCTCATTCTGATTTCACATCTTTTTTTTATTTTGTAGTTATTATTATCTTTTATTTTTTGTGATTTATTTGATTTCATGTACTTGGCGTAATTTTTTTACTTTTTTGAAGTTTTTTATGGGGATCTCACTTCTTTTTACAAAGATAATTTGCATAGGGAATGACTTCAGATAATTTTTAATATTATAAGTTACAAATTATCACGGGACAGAATTAAGGATAAATTCAGTCATAGCATCGTTTTACGCTTTGATTAACTACATAATATACATAAAATCCTGAGTTTAGTTACAAATAAAAAACAGCTTGATGATATTCAAACATGTCGCAATTCAAATTTCGACAACTTACCTTGTGTTTGAGACTGTATTTTGGTTGCAATTCAATGGTAGAACGATACGTATTTGTAAAAACAAGTTTATAACTTGGTTATAATTTGACGGTAAGCTGTCAAAATTTGGAGTAGATTGCATAGTGAAGATAGCGATTGTATATACGTATTATGTTTGATGAAAAATTTCTTGAACAAGAAGGAGAATCATGAAAAGGAGAAAAATCTTACCGTTTTCGACTGATCCATGAGACGATATTATGATATCTCTGTCATTCGTGGACCGATTTTATTGAAATTGATCTTATTCGAAAGCTTATATGCGGTTTACATAAGAAAAATGCCTTTAAATTTAGAAAATATTGCAGGCGTGATGAGATAATTAATGAAATAAGTTTCAGGTTAGGTTGGAATAGCCCGGGGACGAGTAAATGATAGCGGTAGCGACAGTCGACATATACAGGGTGTCGATCATGTACTTGGCGTCGAGACGCTACCGCGTCTCTAGATAATTCTTTTATTTCAATCAATCATTATCTGAATTTCCTTTTCGAGATAATCCCACATAGGTACTCCTTTACCGCTCAAGGTGTACCACATTATAAAGTTACGAGGCTAAACTAACATTCCTAGTGGCTCCCGGGGATTCCAGACCCCGGTTGGTCCACGACTTCCACATTCCCAGTGGCTCCCAGGGATACCAGACCCCGGTTCGTCCACGATTTCCACCTCCCTAGCGGCTCCCGTGGATACCAGACCCCGGTTCGTCCGTGAAGCTTACCTGCTTAGTGGCTCCCGGGAATACCAGACCCCAGTTCGTCTACGACATCCAACCTCCTTATAGCGGCTCCCGGGAATACCAGACTCCGGTTCATCCGCTACTAACAAACTCAAACAACCAAATTCAATCCTCGGCCTCGCAGCCGCCAACAAGGTCAACAAAGTCAGCAAGGTCAACAAGGTCAAGCCGCCAGCTTGACAACAAGGTCAACGTTATTTGGGCTTGAGCTCCTTTTGTCAATATTTACCCAATTTAAAATAAACGTAACTAATTTGTGAAGGAGGGGGCGCATTAATTACCTTCGTCTAGGGCGCAAAGTAACCTGTCGCCGGCCGTGGATAAACCATATTCTTTGGGAAATACCCCTCCCGCCGGCCTCTCGCGATGCCACGGCTTTGGCTCGTAAAAACCTAAATGTATAGGGTTTATTATGCGAGGTAGTTACATTTTTGTGATTCGTATAATTTTGTACCTGATTGTATGTATATAATTCCTAATGTACATACATACGTCTGTATAAATTAAAAAATTAATAATGAGTAAAGATTCCGCGAACAAAGTTAGTGGGTATCGATTATGAACAGGGAGTGCTAGTATTCGGTAATTTGAGTCGTTTACAATAATGTAGACGTAGGTATACTGAATATAAACTTTAAATCAAATATCCATCCTGATTAAATATCTAATAATCGTTATTATAGGCTCGAATTCTCGAGTAGTATTCGAATTTTTGAGTAACTCGAAATCGACCGAGTAGCTCGGAAAGATACAAATTATTCATTTGATATCAGGCAACTTGAATACAAGTAAGCCGTTTAAACATTCAAGCCACTCAAATCATTCGAAAAGATCGAAATTTATCAAGCTTGTTCGAATATTCAAGTTTAATGTTAAGTTTACTACCGTAAACTGAGGGAAGGTAAACTTGCCGATGAACTGGGACCTCGCCGATTTCGATGACCTTTACATATGTTGCAAAACTCGACCTTTTGAGTAACTTTTTCCTTTGATAAAATTGGCGGTCAGCCTTAGTTTCCGAAATATTCGCAGGAAAACTTTCGCTATTATACAATCGTACTCTACGTATACGTGCACACCGGCGACAGTGGGTGCAGCACCACGGTTGTCTCCTGTTTGTATAAACACTGCGCAGCAACCTGCAGCATATACAGTCTTCCCCGGATTATTGAAATGCTTTTTTCCCCGGATCATCGCGAAACACCTACCCACCCCACAGTTTTGCTTCCTCGGTGCGAGCGAGGGCCTTCGGTCCCGAGTAGACCGCCCGTTGACTGCCGAGAGCAATAAAACCGTTGGGCCAGGTAAAATACCCAGCAGAGAAAAATAATATGTTCATGTTTTTGATAAATTTTCACGAAAGTATTACCAATGGATTTTTTAGGATTTCCCAATGAAAATGAGTTCAAACATGAAGAAATTCGGTTCATTTTTAGTGAACGTCACTAGAAGCATGCTTTTTCCTTAAGTCGGGGAACTGGAATTCTAATTGTGTTTTCATAATAAGAAATAGACCGAATTGCTTCGTGTTTGGACTCATTTTCTTCGACATAAATTTGCCAATCCATCGGTAATACTCTCTTCCAGATGTAATCAGTAATATGAAATTTTTCATATTCAACACTGATTCTGAATTCGTCGTCGACCGAGGGTCTCCCGCTGGTGCACTATTTCACTCACTCTCGGTTTACGTCGTTCAGTCTCATTGTCAAATGGTTTGGACGAGGTTCCTGACAAGTGTCAGTTTATTAGGTGCTAACTATTTCCCCTGCCCCGGTTTATGGAGAATTCCGCGGTCCCGAATCTTTCTCGATAATCCGGGGAAGACTGTATATATAACGGGTGCACGCGTGGTGTCGCAGCAAGAAAAATAGTCCAACTTAATCTGATTTACAGGATACTAACAGTACATGCTACTTTTAATCTTTTTTAATACAAAAATTTATTTATTCTGACGAGGTGCTACAGCCTACGTCTTCAGGATTGTTGTATATTTGGCGGTCGGCCTTAGATTCGGAGAAATGTTCAGAATGATGACCTTGACAACAATAGCGATATTGACCCCATCGTGCGATACTTATATCCGCAGTCCCATTTTGAACATCCCCAAAGTCACATCGGCCCGCTACCATGCTTTACGCCCACGCGAGCGGGCGCGCGCCCCGCGCCCCGATCTAGCCGCAACCAATACTAATACCGTCGGTTGTGAAACAGATTTCCATAGGTATATTATGCCGAAAGTTTTTTATTAATATCTCCGAATCTAAGGCCGACCGCCAAAAAGTTTAAATGGAAATGTTGTTCAGAATGACGACCTTGATAACATATGTGAAGGTCGTCGAAATCGGCGAGGGCCTAGTTCATCGGCAAGTTTACCGAACCGTTTAGTTTACATACGTTGTCCTGCCACGACGTATGTATATGGAGAAACAGTAGATGAGCGGCGGTCCCACGCTGACGCATACGCTACCTCGGTGGCGTACATATATAAGCAGAATTCAATGTAGTAGTAGCAACAGTTTTTCCTCAATACAGTAATTCGTCGTTATTGTCCCGTTTTTACCATGCGTAATAGTCCCGCTCACTATCCCCACCATTTCTTGGAATCCTTCAGTCGAGAGTGAGAGAATCCAAGAATGTGCGAGAGAAAACATAAAAGTCGACACGAAGTTGTCATCGGCTACGAAAGAGAGAAAGCATAATACTTTGTCTCGCTCCGTCTTTCAGCTCGAGCTCGAGCTCAACCCGTGTGCGGGACTATAATGCATCGGCACTTTTCGTATTTATAATAGGGTGACCTGTCCAGTGAATGAACACCCCCCACTGAATGAACGTTGCTCATGCAATACGAAAAATTAACGCCTATCGCGCGCATTTCACGTTGAAACTTATACCGAAATTTAGAGTGGACACCCACAGACGTCTCGCAAAGGCGTTTTTCTTTTTACTTCTAACTTACACGGCATTAATTCCGTTTATTCAACAGTTGACCCCACGACCGTTCATTCACTGGCAAACGCGGACATTTCTTACTTTACCAATGAATGAACAACTTAACCTGCCTTTTTTTCTGTTGACACTTTCGCCGCCAGTGTGAAGATTAAGTTAACCCACCCCAGAAAATAAATTTCAGCTGTGCATGATTATGATCTTATAAGACTAGTAAAGTATCAAATCAATAATATTATTGCAATTAGAGAATAAAAAATTATTTACACAAAAGTTCAAAAACACCTCAGACCGTATGACAGTCTGAGATGCTTTCGAACATTTTATCGTTTTGTTCTAGGTCCAACGATGAGTGCATGATAAATGTCACATGGATGTACATATCATTATCATAGATTGGTGCATTGTAAATACTGTTAAATAAAGAATTATTATTGTAAATATGTGTTAAATACGAATAAGAAAGAATGGGGGGGGGGGGGATAAGGGACGCGCATGTATACACATGTAATCAGAGTATGTAATTCAAAAGTATGTAGTCGGCGGACGCCGTGGTTGCTCTTCTTTTCACCGAGAATATTTAATATGTACGTTGCAGAATTTAAAATTTTAGGATTCAATACTATAGAGGATTCTACGTTCCGCCAATATTTGTCACTCTCGGCTATCGCGATATGAATTACAATATGTATTATAAATACGAAAAGTGCCGATGCATTATAGTCCCGCACGCGGGTCGAGCTCGAGCTGAAAGACGGAGCGAGACAAAGTATCATGCTTTCTTTCTTTCGTAGCCGACGGCAACTTCGTGCCACATCGCGTTATTGTCCCGCCGCCAGCCCCGTTCGTCGGGACTATTACGACAAATTACTGTATTTCTGAAACTAAGTCCGACCGCCAAAAAGTTTAAAGGGAAATGTTGTTCAAAATGACGACCTTGACAACATATGTGAAGGTCATAAAAATCGGCGAGGTCCCAGTTCATCGGCAAGTTTACCCTGAGGGAATATTGGCACCTCATATAAATAGCATTAATAGCTAAAGTTTTACCAATCTGAAGTTACGTTAACACTTAAATGTGTTTCTATTTATGTTCAATGCATTCTCTTTTATACCTTTTTAATTATTATATTTTATTTTTTAATTAATATTTTTACATTTGCTTTAAGTGTCCTATTATAACATCGCATCGTTTGTGATTGTACTACACGTGTGACAATGCATAAAACTTTGGCCTTTTCCTTCTTTAATACCTACATGTTAAGTACCTAACTGCCAATATTACCCCGTACTGCGGATATTCCCTCAGTTTACGGTATTACTTGAATAATCGAGTACCTACATGGTTCGATTCGAAAAAAAGTTTTATTCTGTTTGAATATCAAGTACTTGGCAATTCTTTACACCCCTCTCCCTTCCCGTCCACCCCAACAGTGTATTTTCACGTACAAAATGGACATAAGAAAACAGCATGCCTTCACATTCCAGGTGTATTCCTCACACAGAACGCGCTTCCGCAGATTCTACCGTGGTTTTCCGATCGACTACGCCGCTGACATCAGTCAGATAACCAGAGATAGGTACATACCCACCATCGACTCCAAAATAGTAGCATCGAATTCGCCAACGTCAGAGGCGCGCACTATTCGCCGCAGTCGGTGCAATTACGCGGCAATATGCAACGTAATCGTAATCGCACAGGCATCACCGGCGAGGTGTGAACCGTTGATTCGCGTGCACGCGAGTACGATTCGAAAAAACGCTTGGTTTTTCCTGCTGTTCGTTTCTGTAATTTTTCTGTGCGGGGGCGCGAGGTTTCTCGGAACGACGTTTTGTTATTGTTGTTTCCGTTCTCATTTACGCGGAACATCACGAACTGAGGAACGTTCGTGACCAGTCAGGGGTCTACGCGAGGGCTTTCAGGGGATTCGTTTCAGATTAAACGCGCCACGGAATATTTCCTCGGCATTAGGAAATTATTCCAACGCGATCCTGTTATTAAACGTCGTACATCGGCCATGCTGTTCTCGTACCAGGGTTTGCTGGAGATTGTTGGCCCTAATGATACCTTTTGCGGGAGAGGGCTGGCATAATGGTTCATTCGTCCTGGGGGGATATGGTCTCAGATTAATGTATGGAGGAGGGGGGAGGTTTTTTTAGTATGTTTGTGACTGCGGAATATTTGATATTGGTTTTTGAACCTAGAATTATTATATATCGTTGTTCCAATGGTGAAGTCGCGAAACCGCAACTTTTGCGAATCTGAATTAAATGGTGATTTTACATATGGGTCCACAACGTATACTGTGGTAAAGTTTTAAAGTTAATTAAGTTTTCGCGATTTCGCAACTTTACCATCGGGACGTCGATGTGTCAGTTTACATTTTGTAGCTTTGAAGTGGTATAGTTTTGAGGAGTTTGTTGGTTGGGCTAGTTTATTACAAGATAGAGTTCGTACATTCTAACTCGTGTGCCGTATCTATGTTTTATGGACTATATCTTGGGTAAACATTTTTTATATATCTTTCATTATCTAGTTATCTGGAACTAAAATTAGAAATTCGTTTAACAATCTGAACATTTATAATTTAGTCTGGAAAGGGCTAAAAGAAACCTGTATTTCGTTTCTTACGAGGAGAGGACTACTTAGAACTGTAAATACGCTTTTGTTATGAGTCATGTATCAAATTGTAGGGCTCGACGAGTCATTCATGAAAAATCAGTTACGTTGACCGGCAGCGTGTGATGTGTTAAACGGAGTCATACATTCTTTTACCACGCACCACGTCAGTAGTATGTACATGTACAATTGTACATTGTACAGGAGTCCAATCCCTCGACGCGAAAACATGCCGAAGTCACTCAAAGTGCTGAAGCAGTGTGTATAGTTTCAAATTTCATATGTTTTAAATAAACTTAGGGTAAATGTCCTAATTACTGTCAGTGTACCTATTACTGCTACTTTAATTATTTTACTTAATAGTGAAATAATGGGTGGAAAATTGTAAAGGAAAAAAATTTACTGTTAAATTTGGATTCCGTTTTAGATAATAATAGAGAAACATTGCATACTTATATTTATAAATTAATATTAAAAGGTGAATTTACCATTAGCGTATCAAAAATACGACTGGCGTAAGTAGAGAATAAGACAAAAGTGTAGTGCAAAAAAAGTGGTAATTTTACTATTCATCTCATATTCGCTGCAATAAATGAATTATTAATATAGTTAAGAGTCATTCTAATAATATAAACGAGTAAAAATAGTGACTTTTATTGATAGTTTACAATAATTAGTGGTGATAGCATTGGGGACAATGTTTTTGTGTTCTGTCCACATTACTGTTGTCAGTAAGCGGTACGACATGGTACGACATAACGTGTCGTGCACGTGTAATTGCCATACGTAACCTTAATCTACGCCTGTACTTATTTATTACCTGTGTTGTTTGTAAGATTTATATACAATTACCCAATTCTTGGCTTTGTAATTTATTAATTGTTTTACTTACCTATTTAATATTTTTAATATTTATGTACCTGTATGTACTTTGTGTATACTGATTATAGGTGCTTGAAGGTTAGTTATTTGGAAATCTTAAGCAAAAATGATAAGAGAAAAAGAGAAACAAAAACGGTGTTCTTACAGCAAACAAGATGTGATATCAGCTTTGAGTGCAATTCATTCTGGAATGACAGTTTCTGTAGCTGCTAACCAATATAATATACCACGATCCACTTTGGTGGCAAAAAAATATCAAAATTATTCAGAAGCAAAACCGGGACCATCCACTGTTTTAACAGAAGGAGAAGAAAATAGACTGGTTCAGTGGCTTTTTCAAGTCAGTCGGAGAGGATTTCCTGTAAACAAACTGAATTTGTTGGACAGTATGCAATTACTCGTAACGAATTTAAAGAGGAAAAACCCATTTTCTAATAATAGACCAAGCAGACACTGGTATGAGGGCTTTTTACGTCGCAACCCAGAAATATCAGTCAGATTAGTGGAAAATCTGACATTAAGTCGTGCAACTGTAAAGGAACATGCATTGAAGAATTGGTTCGACGAGATTGAAACTTATTTAAAAGAAAAAGATCTCATGAATATCGAAGCTATCCGGGTATATAATGCTGATGAAACGTCTTTGTTATTGAATTCCAAAATAGGATCAGTATTAGTAGAAAGAGGCTCAGAAAACGTGTATGGTATTGTAAATAATAACGAAAAAAAAGCTATATCTGTACTAATTACTGCAAATGCAGGTGGACAATTAGCACTACCTATGGTGCTTATGCCATACAAAAGAATTCCATCTTACATTGATTCAAAATTGCCAGAAGGTTGGGCACTAGGTCGCTCAGAAAGCGGATGGATGACCAGTGCAGTATTTTTTGAATATGTGGCAAATACATTTAACACTATTCCTACCGACACTTCACGTATACCTATTCCTACCGCGACCGGTCAAATGACCGGTAGGTAAGTAACATAGTAGGTAAGACAGACTACAAATTTTTCTCAGTAAATAAACAATAAAAAAAGAAATGAATATTGAAAAATGTATTATACGTATATTTGAGGAAAAGTCGTGAAGTTTAAAGGCGATTCCATTACGTTGTATATAGTAAATTCTAATCGAAATTTTAAAAACGGTCATTTGACCGGTCGTGGTAGGAATAGTGTTAATAATTGGCTGCTAAAAAACAACATATTACGTTCAGTAATACTTTTCGTGGACGGACATTAGGGTGGTCGCAAGACATAGGAGGAAATTTTTTTCGTTGTATCTTCGACGGGAACCCCTAAAAAGTCGCCAATTGCTGTAAAAATGAAATTGTCAAAGTTTCAGCTCGATCGGATAACGTTAAGACCTGCCTCATCAGCCCTAAAGTATTAAAAAATAGCTACTTCTCTAAAAAAAATCGGGGGTTTTTCCGCTATAAAATTCGGACAGTTTATCCTAGGACAGTGTTTCTTTTTTAGTTTCGGAGTGAATGTTCCTTTCTTCAATTTTCACCCTACAACTTGTTTTACAAACGTACAGAGCAGAAAGTATTTTACTTTTTCGAGAATCGGTGCTGTTCCGGACCTGGAACATCAAAAAATGTGAAAATTCGCTTAAATTGACAATTTTTTTAAAAATTTTTCTGCTATATTTGTGTTATTTAGCGTCAAAGAGTTCAACTAAGATACTTCTTAAAAAATAGATTTTCAAGCAGGTAGGTGAAAGTAAGGAGTGGGATAGAGGGCGGGGGGGGGGGGGAAGAAAAAAATATCGACATACGAATCAATTATTTATTATAACCAACCATAATAAATTTAAAACATTGAACTTAATTATTACAAAGACAATCTTCAGAAATAGCAAGTAGTAACATCAGAACAGATTCTATGTTTAAATTAAATATTAATTATAAATGAATAATAATAGGTGGATAGGTCGAATTGGTAGGTAGATTCGTCAGATATAGTCAGTATAGGTTGTACATAGAGGTTTTGAGAGGGTAGATTTCAATGTGTCTGGGAATAATTTTTGACATTCTATAACTACTTGCGAAACATACTGCCTCTGCTCTTCATCTTTGGTTATGCTCGCATTGTAGACTTGCATTGATTTGGCACACTTTTCGGCTGTGTCGTTTACAACCCTAAAACGTTTGACAATTCTCTGTCCTTTGAAAAAATCCAGGTCTTCCTTCCAAATATCCAGATCGGAATGTAAGAAATGAGTTGAAATGTTGAATCTTCTGAAGATGTTGCATGTTAGTGCTGTAATAAAGTAATCGACTTCTTTGTCCAAAAAAGAATGAGCTTCTTTCAAAGTGATTTTGGCTCAACCTAATGGCTTAACTATCCTATCGTCTTGTATGTTTTCTTCTTCAAGGTCAATGAGTTTGCTTAGCTCATAGTCATCATCACTGTTTTGCTTAAAAGACAGTAGTTATTGAAGGGACAAACATTTTTTTTAAAGGACACGGAATTCTCAAAAGTTTTAGGGTAATAAAGGACACAGCCGAAGGGGGTGTCAAATTAATGCAAGACTACAATGCGAGCATAACAAAAGATGAAAGCAGAAGCAGTATGTTTTGCGAGTAGTTGCTGAATATCGAAAATTCTTCCGAGACACATTGAAATCTACCCTCTCAAAACCTCTACTACCTAAGTACTTGATTCTAGTGACTGAATCTGACAAATCTACCTACTAATTCGACCTATCTACCTATTATTATTAATTTATTGTTGTGTTCATGTACAGCGATGTCGGGAAAAGGAAGGATTACCCGGATTTCCAAAAATAAACGTGAACACACTTTAACAGTTTTAATCTTAACTCCTGCCTTCTCGGCTTCTCAGTCTACAAGACAACTTCCGGCTACGATCTCCCGCAACGCACATCCGCCTGCGCTCTCCCTGCCCTCTCGGTCCGGTTTCTCACATGCGTGTGCGGGTTTTTCGAACGCTAGCACATAACATTTATATATTATTATTAATTTATAATTAATATTTAATTTAGACATAAAACCTGTTCTGATGTTACTACTTGCTATTTCTGAAGATTGTCTTCGTAATAATTAAGTTGGTTATAATAAATAATTGATTTGTATGTCGATATTTTCTTCCCCCCCCCCCCCGCCCCTCTATCCCACCCCATCCTTTCACCTACCTGTTTGAAAATCTATTTTTTAAGAAGTATCATAGTTGAACTCTTTGATGCCAAATAACACAAAAATAGTATAAAAACATTAAAGAAAAAGTAAATTATCAACTTAAGCGAATTTTCACATTTTTTGGAAAGAGTCGATTTTACAGGTCCGGAACAGCACCGGTCCTCGAAAAAGTCAAATGTCTTCCGATTTGTACATTTGTCAAACAAGTTGTGCCAGTCAAAATTGAAGCCAGAAACATTCTCTACAAAACTAAAAATGAAACACGTTCCTAGGATATACCATTCTTATTTTATAGCGGAAAAACCCCGATTTTTTTAGAAAAATTATTAAAAGTATTTTTTAATACTTTAGGGCTGATGAGGCAAGTCTTACGTTATCCGATCGAGCTGAAATTTTGACCACCTCATTTTTACACCAATTGGCAAGTTTTTAGGGGTTCCCGTCAAAGAAATTCGGGCATCGATTTCTTGCGACCACCCTAACGGACATGCATCACATTTGACTTTGCCTCTGAGCCAATTTTGTTCAGCACATGCAATTGAAACAATTGCTTTGCATCCTAATTCTATGCACATTATACAACCTCTGAATGTATATTTCTTTAGACCGCTGAAATGTGCTTGGAAAAAAACAATTACTGAATGTCGTGTTCAAAATTAACAAATTAGTTTAAGGAAAGAAGATTCTTGTATTACATTAAAACGTACGCTTGCTACCATAAATGCACCTGAAATTCTAACTAAGGGATTTCGAGCATGCGGTTTGTATCCTTTAGATGCTAATGCTGTAGGCTACAGTAAAATTTGTAATAAAGAACCAATAATAATAGATACAAATTCAACAGAGCACAAACAGTTTTTAAACTATTTAGAAAAAAAATAGAACCAGATAAATTAAAAGAGTTTAAAAGACAGCAATCAAATATATGGACTGGTAATATGGAGTATAGCAGTCTCTTTAAAGTGCGGTACAAGGTATCTTTGTTAAGCAATAATATTGCAGCGCAATCAGGACCACAGGAAAATCCAGGAAAATCTACTGCAATGACTTACATAGAATCAAACACTAGTCAGACTGAAGTCAAAGAGGTCAATGTAGATATAATAAATAGCAATACTATATCCATGGCTGTGAAAGATGAAATAGTTTTGTTTAATTATAGTATACCTATCATTACAGGACCAAGCACTAGTCAAGCTGTGGTGAAAAAAAAGCAACTGTAGGTATACTAAATGAAGACTTGTCCTGCATCGATAGATATAGATGATAACACGATTTTATCAAATTTTAATTATTCTAGTAATCTATACAGAACTAAACAATAATCAGGAAGAAGCAGAATTATGTGTTCAAGACAAATTAGAAAATATGTTGAATAATAACACAGAGCTCTCTGATCAAAATAAACATCCAATTCTAATAAATGAACCATTTCAAGATATTACAGCTTCTTCGAATAAAGAACCAAATAGTAATATAGAAAACGGTAATGAATTGCATTCATAATTGCCAGAAGCATTTAAAAATACTTTGTTTCGGCTGAAAAAGAGTTTTTAAAAAAAGGGAAAAAATCAGCAACAAAAAGAGATGATACCGTCTGTAATAACCAGCAGCGAATGGAAGAAATACAAAACTGAAAAAGAGAATCTGAAAAGAAGAGTGGACGAAGAAAAAGAATTAAGGAAACAAATTCGACTACAGAAACAAAAAGTAAAACAGGAAAAGGATGAAGAAAAGAAGAAGATGAAGCAGAAAATAGCAAAAACCCAAAAAGAGGAAATAGAAGTACGACAAATCCAAAGATAAACAAAAATAAAAAATTATTATATAAATAATAATGTTATATAATTATATTATTATATAAATTCTTTGTGCAAATATAAAACTAATAATTTACTTAAAGTTTACTTCTCATTTTTCAATTTGAATTAGCGTTAAT
Organism: Andrena hattorfiana; assembly: GCA_944738655.2. NCBI lineage: Eukaryota > Metazoa > Arthropoda > Insecta > Hymenoptera > Andrenidae > Andrena > Andrena hattorfiana. The sequence continues at coordinate 50,427,834 of OX122889.2, forward strand.
TAATCAAATTAAACCGTCTGTAATCGGGTCTTACTATCAATAATAAGGACCATCAGTTATCTGGTCACAGTCAATAGGATTGACAGTTATTGGGTCGTGTTTGCGGCAGTTATACGGACAAGACGATTTTTTAAATGGCAGTTTTAAGAACATTGCACTTCCTTATACATTTTCAATTAATTAGCAATTAACACATGGTACTTATTATATAAAAAAATTTTCTTTGATAAAAGAGACCTTAAACATTATTATGCTGCAAATTGCAATGATTTTGAGGTTAAATAACTTCTGAAATAATTAATGAAAGTTACGCGATGAGTTTAACGTGACAGTAATTGGGACATCTACCACATATAGGGGAGAGGAGCTATAAAAGAGAGAATTTTATTTTTCGTTCATTTCTGATAATATCATGGTAGGTATTTAAGGGGACATTCTACCCTCTCGGCCGAAAATTCGGCCACTTTTCGGTGATGGTTTTTATAATAAAATAAACATTTAGCGTTTTCGTATTTTGGAGGATATATTCTACCACTCTTGAAATACAAGAAAAAATCTTTGTTGTTTGTTTATTTCATGTGTTTGCATAAATATTTCGCATTGAATTTGGCGTCTTCAGAATTTAACCCCTTGCTGGCGGTTGCAATTTCAGCCGACTGGATTATTGGAAATAAAAAAATCAAACATATTTTTAATTTGCAGGAGTGTGGATATCCGGCTTACCGCGAATATGTTAACTTTTTGAATATTTTCCCACTTTTTTATATCGATTAAGTAAAAAAGAAATGCCATGTTCGGTACTTCGAACTATGATCGATCGCCATTTTAATATTTTTTGTCCAAAATTGTTCTTCCGCGGTATATCAGACAGCCAGACTCTTGCGAATTAGAAATATGGTTGGTTTTTTTATTTCCCATGATCCAGTCGTCCAAAATTGCAATCACCAGCAAAGGGGTCAAATTCTAAAGACGCCAAGTTCACTGCGAAATATTTATGTAAACAAATGAAATAAACAAACAACAAAGATTTTTTCTTGTATTTCAAGTGTGGTAGAATATACCTCCCAAAATACGAAAACGTTAAGTGTTCTTTTCATTATAAAAACCATCACCGAATAGTGGCCGAATTTTCGGCCGAGAGGGTAGAATGTCTCCTTAAAACACAAGTCCATTAACCCTTTCGTTACGAGCACCGACTATAATCGGCACCCACGCGACGACCTGTGTGTACGAGCGCCGACTTTAGTCGGCGTCACGGAACGAGCTGCCGTTCCTAGCGTCGAGTTTAGTCAGCATCTCCGGCAGTTTAAAAAAAATCGGTTTTTAGAAAAAAAAACACTTTCGCGGAAATGTACGCCGTAACGAAAGGGTTAATAGGATGTATACTTATTGGCGTACAATAAAAATATATCGCAAACTCATTAATAATAACAGAATATAACAAAATCTTCGATTTTCAAATAAGTCGAAAATGTCCCTTTCTCGACAATGTAGTCTTAAATGAGACATGAAAGGGCGTCATGAAAGGGACACGTTAATAAAAATAAACAAAATGAGAACAAAAATGAGATCAATTGTTAAAATATCATTAACAGCACATAGAATTAAAAAAAAAATTGAATATACCCTTTATTTCACGTGACTCATTGGCCCATTTTTTTGAAATTTTACATTGGAACCAATCGTTTTTACTGCGGTAGCAAAGTTTTCTTTACAAACGCAGCACTCATTATTTTTGTAGAATGATTTATTAATAGTCTCGCTCGTTTTGGTAAGCCTACCTGAATCAGAAATTGAAATCTCACTGCTACTGGAAAGGAAACGGACGTTCCATTTGAGGCTTGGTTTCAATTCACGCATTATGCACATAGACCGCAGCGCAGTCGCTGCGCGCATTCATATTATGAATTTCATAGCGTTCTGTTTCCAACAACGCATGAACCGCAGTAACGAAACAGAACGGTTTTCGATGCGTTTGATGCTCGTGAGGTTGCGCGGGAATGTTCAAACTTACTTATAATTAGCTATACAGTTGGATTGATTACGTTAAATTTAATTCGAGACTTTTGGACGGTGGTCGAAGCACGCTTCCTAACTACATTGGTTACTTCGTCCTAAGGATCGTGGACCGACTGCTAACGAAATTTGATGACTTTATTGGTTCGTGGATTTTCTCAACCTGAGTTTTTCTATTCTTCTTGAACAGCTGCAATTATTGAAAGTGAAGACCTTATTTTATGAGTTTTACAGAACGAACTGCTGCTTAGCCAGCGTAGTTTGGTAAGCAGATATGTAAAGGAAAAATGAAGTTATTTATTATCCACGCCCGGGGTAAATGGAAGGTTTCGAAGGCTATTGAATACAATCGCAGGCTCTCGTACGTCTTCTGGATTAGAGTATAGCTGTAACGTTAGCATTATAAGAACACGTTCGAAAAACTTAGCAGTAAAAGCCTTTAAGAAATAACAATGCGCGCCACGTTTTTGCTTCATTTCTCATCTTCCGTTTCGATCCTGCCTAAAACTTTCTAGATGTGATGTTCGTTTCGAAATTGGGTTCGTTGCGTTGGTTGCTTCATGCAGCGAGTGCAAAGACGGCATAACCGGATTCGTAGAATTCCCTAGAATCCTTCAACTTCTAGCTTATGATGCGTGCAGCAACTACAGCAAATTAAACCATGGGCAGCCAATGCACATATTAAATGTGCTTCTGTATTTCGAATTCGAATACTGCAAACAGGGGAAAGCAGGGTAATTCCGGCTATATAAGCAAAAAACGCTATAAAATTTGAGCAACTTACACATTTGCTAGTTTTTTTTATGTGAATTGATAGTTTGAAGTGTCTAGTTTTTATTAGTATGACCGAGAAAGCATAAATTTACGTTGTAACAAAGTTGGAAGCAATAACACAAAAATGTCCATTTGACTGGAATTACGGAATTAACGTGGGGTAATTCCGGTCATGATTTTCTTTATAAAATAAGTGGGAAAACTGTTAAATTAATAAAAGAAATATTTTTTGTTTTAAAATTAATTACTACATGAATCACAAATGTATTCTTCCGGGGTATTCCATCCTGAACATTCTTCATATGCCCATGGACCACATGCTCGATTCAAAATTTACTTTCTTCTTCCTCAGTTTCCTCTTACCTCCATTTTGTGTTTTTTATGTGGACGGAAGCATGTTAAGAAATATTCCTGACTGCATTCTGCCTTATTCGTAATTCTTTTATGTCAGTTGCATTTAAGCCAGAAAAGAGTAATGTTAAAAGCTGGCTACAATTACCCCTCAATTTTGGCCGGTCGTACCCCTTAAAGGCGAATTAGAATGTAATAAAACGCACGAATTTGGTAAACATAAACAAATTAAGCTAAAACATACTATTTCGACAAAATGTACTCAGAAAATGCCGTTATGAATGGAAATTTTGATTTCTTAACCACGAATAATTACACTCCTCGACCACCGTGTCCTCGACTTCATAATCCGCTCCTCGAAGTGACAGAAAATATAATCAATATGCTATACCCGATTTCATAACGATACCGTTGCGGCGTAAGAATAATATTTTTTTTATTAAAAAGTTGACAACTGTAGCGTAAAAGAACGAAATATTCAATAAATATTTATTGTCATGTAAAATATATGTAGGTTATATTTTCTGTGAGTTCGAAGAGGAGACCACATAATTTAGTGTATGTTTTTCAAAGCGTACGTAAAGAGATAGGGGAAAGTTGCCTATGTTGGACCACTTTTTTATTTTTGTCTCCTACACGGACCCAACACATTGAAGAAAGCAAACATAAACGGGAAAAAGATCTACATTTTATGTAGATTTTATCATGTATTTAGTGTGTTGATAAAATATGTGATTAAAATAATATCTCAGAAAAACTAAACTAATGACTTCGGTCCATTTCAGGCAATCGGTTTCGTAATTTGGACCACCGGTTTCCTACTTTGGACCGCTCCTAAAAATCAATGAATTTAAATATACAATCTAAAAAACACTGATCAGGGCATTGAAAAAAAATAGAAACAGGAAGCAACAAGCATCTTACGGTGTATGTAGTGCAATAGTAGGGGAGAATGAGGCAATCGCGGTCAGTTGGCAATGGCGGTCAGTATTGTTATTATAAAACGGTATGTCCGAAATGTACAATTTCTTTTCCCTACGTTCCACGACATCATTCGCTATATTGTCGAACGATTTCGCCTTCGTCGTTGCTAAGCAACCAAGGAAAACTAGCCTTTTTGTGTTTTCAACATCGTCGATGTAATATTTCGTGTACACAACATAAGAGGTAAGTACTAATTCTGAAGCTTATTTTACATTTCAAGATTACGTAAATATAGATATTCTATCAAGGAAAAGGATTACATATTTAAATTAAATATATTTATATTAAATTTCATTCTAATCTTCAATCTTATCAATGAACACGTATGCGGGCAATGATGGTCACTTGACTGTTAGTGCCCGTAACGTGATTATCATTATTCACTAGTGTAAAATAAACAAAACTTTCTTCATTACCACAATTCTATTCTGTAGATGGCCAGAATTCGCACTAGAAGAAACAGAAAAACAAAGATAAAATAAAAATTTCTAAAAAAATTAAGTTGGAGAAGGAAAAGCCGAAAAGACCTCATGCATGTGCAAACGACGAAGATAACGATATAGGCAAAGCGGAAAAAAATTAGAAGAAAATAAACGGAAAAACAAAGATAAAATAAAAATTTCTAAAAAAATTAAGCTGGAGAAGGAAAAGCCCAAAAGACTGTAATCGTCTCCGGTGGTGAGGCGGTTACCGGTGGAACGGAGAAGGGATTAGGTGCCGACTCAGTCGGTATATGTCCGGGTTCGGCGAATGAGTTTGACGTTGGGTAACCAAGTAACAATTCTTTATTTGGCGTGTTCGATGTTACATATCTTCTATTGTCGTACTAGTAGCGCGGCGGAAGAGCTTCGGTACTCGATCGGTTCGGCGGCGCGTCGGTTCGCGGCGGCGGCGACTTTCGGCGGGCGGTCAAGGAGGCAGGATGCGGAGTTTAGTGAACATTCTGAGGCGCGTTCATGCGAGAGTCGTACGATAGAGTTTCACAGTGCAATAGGGCTCCGGCCTAAAGGGCGCAGAGACACCTCTCTGACTTGGGTGAGGCGCAAGACAAATCTCGGCCGATTTCGGACGGAGGCTGGTATTGGTACAGTGGTGGCGATGGCCGAACACTGACACACCTCAGGGATAGCAAAAAGTGAGCGTCTTGTATTGCGTGAGGCCGTGTAGCGACATGCACAAGTGCTACTGATTCCCCTCGCCGCGGCCTTTATATCGTGGGGCCGTACGTCTTTGCCCGCGAGAGCCGTCTCGGGGCCGCGGCCGCCTAGCGGCCGCGACGCGAACTAACCCGACTATCTCGGTTCGTACGGCCCGTGAGGTGACTTCGTCACAAGACCTCATCCATGTGAAAACGACGAAAATAAGTGCATTATTTGCTTTCAATTTGGCCATGACAATGAGATGTGGTTCAGATGTATCTCTTGTGGCCTCTGGGCCCATTCTGAATGCTCTGGATGGGACTCAACGGATGGATACATTTGCGAAAAATGTAGCAGCCCCTAGACCGCAATTGCCCGCAGCGTGACTGCTATTACCCGTAGGTGTAGACGATGGCGGAAAATCACATATTTTTTGTTTTTTGTAATTTCATTGAATAAATCAATATAAAATTAATTATTTTCGTATCCTACGTATAGGTTGATAGTTTAAGTTTACAAAAAAATCATTTTCAAGAAATATTGCACCTTACATCTTTGTTTTATAACAATTATTGCTTAAGTGACCGCCATTACACATTCTCCCCTACGTTGTTTTGATGGTTTTTTTATATTTGTCCCCGCATAGCTCCCCAGAATATGGGCCGATTTTGATGATCCTTTTTTTATTCGAAAGAGGGCGATGTGCCAGTTTTGGTTAATAATAAAGACTATTGTCACCTAATTATTATTATTATTTTATGTACGTACGCACATATTTCCTCAGCATTTTGTGTCAATATATATAAAACTAAAAAGTTAAAAATAAAAAAATTAAAACCGACTTCAAAAAAATAAAATTGCACTAAAAAGTAAAAAATAATTTTTTCCCTTATTTAATCTACGGTACTCTCATATTTTTTAAGTTGGTGCCGCATCATTTACACTGTGTGAATCTGGTGCCGACTTAAAAAATATGAGAGTCGTAGATTAAATAAGGAAAAAAATTATTTTTTACTTTTTAGTGCAATTTTATTTTTTTGAAGTCGGTTTTAATTGTTTTTTAAATTTTTTAGTATGCTTTTAACTATTCGCTACCATAACATAGATTGTATCCTAAAATGGACCGGTCCAATTCAAGCAACTAGTGATGGTCCAATATTCGGCAACTTGTTGGTTACATAAAAAAGATATGCTTTCATTGTTATACTTATACGAATATGGGGAAGTAAGGACATGCAGTTGTAGCTAAGACAGTACACTTTACACTAGTATCGTTTAAAATTATGGTACTTATAAGTTGTAGAAAAAAATTCACTTGAAATAGCACGAAAAATAATGATCGCCCACCACGTGTTTCTATATTTCGACGACGGTGAACGACAAACTAATGAATAACCGAAATGGCTGTTCTCGCAAGTTCCATCTCGTCACTTGGCTGTCATTCAATCATAACCTGCCAAGTGTTAGTTGTTAACATTTTTGAAATGTCACGATGGTAAAGAAGATCTCGCACGATAGCGGCGGGACGTGATCGGTGGTACATTAACGAATCATTTCTCGATATAAATTGTGTATTTACGGAACTCGTGATGCGACTAGCTACCCGAACGCAGTGACTGATTTCAAGTCGTTTGGATTTGTGGTTATGGGGTATATTTATTGGTTATTGCTGATTGGGTACAATTTTCACCCCCTCGGGGTAATTTGGTTTTTAAAATATCGTATTGTTATCCGAACTACGCACGCCTCCAAAGTTTCAAGAGAATTGGATTGGTGGAATTGGTTTAAATTTGAGTTTTCAGATATGTAGCAGGCGTACCGGAAGCAAACAGAGGAATAGAAGCTGAATAAATTCGTTTAAAAAATACGATTTATTTTCATTTTTGACGTTACGAAAAAGAATATACACATTTTTAGCGTTTTTGGGCCATTTCGTTTGATTGATTTTGTCGTTGTCAATACATTTCTATGCTGATGTACCATCACGTATCTTGCATCAATATGAACCGCTTTGAGGATGAAGACCGTTATGAAATAGGGCACTTAGTAATTTATAATAAATTTTGAAAAAAGTAATGAAATCCCCCCCACCCCCCCCCCCCACCCCTCCGTAAACATGACTCATGTATGAAAGAAGCTAATTCCCTTTAATTCACGAAAAAAGTTCTCACGCAAAGATTGTGAAATCAACTGTGCTAATTCCAATTGTATTCTCGTTCCCCGCTTGAACACTGATTCCTCTGTCACCTTTTATACTTGACATTCCTTCATTGGCCACAAATCAATTCAGTGCTCAGATTTTCAGTTTCGGTTTTAAGGAATGAGAACTTTTTTCGCGAATTAAAGGGAATTAGCTTCTTTCATACATGAGTCATGTTTATGGATTATAAATTAACTTCAAAACAATGAAAATAATCAATCAAGCTTACTTGTTATATAATATAGTATATTCTCGTTTCCGGCGAATATTGGCTCTTTGAATGATATAAGACTTTCACACTTACAATTAGTACATATATAACTTTATTTCATAAACCGCCCCAGAAAACTAAAGAAACTTTTCTTTTTATATAAAAAAAACATCAACCGCGGATTACCGATCTGTTGCGAATCACACCGCGGTGAAATTTGCATCAAACGACTAGACACTAGTGTTGCCTTAACAGAAAAATAACTTGTATGTGTATGTAATGCGTTTAGAATTTTGGCGACATGATTTGTCCCATTTAACCCCTGTCCCTTTTATAGCACCTCTCTCCTACTTTACACATACTTAGGAGTACTTAAAAAGCGGCATAAAAATGCTACCAAACGATAATGCCTAATTAAAAGAATGCACTGAAACCAATTTTAAAGAAGAACATATTTTGTTCCTCTTCATTTTCTTTTCAACAATGAACCAATCAATTTGGATTCACTTCTTGGCAAACGGAGACTACTCTTAGTATATTTCCTATTTGTTCCATAGTCTCATACATTCTCCCCCTTATATAATTAAAGAAAAAAATTTAAGACACAATTCCTCAAGCTCACAAATTGCAGCAAAAAGTTCCGTTTCCATTTCCATCATCCCAAGCCACCCTCTGAAAATTTCCAACCATACCGCACAAGAAGCAAAAAAGGGGCAAGTAATAATGCAGCCTTCCTTCGTTGAATCTCCTGCAGGTGCATCGGCGAACTTAACAAGAAACGAGGGAAGAAGAGAATTATGATCCCAGTTCGAGCCTAAATATAGCGAAAGGTAATCGCCTGGATCCTCTCCCGGATTCATTCGAACTCATTCGTCTCGTAAAAAGAAAGAATGCCCCCGCCAACAAGAGTAGCATGCTCGCATTTAGCCACAGGAGCACAGTCCAATATATCGATCTCTATATCTCGCCGCCTCCCAGAATGTCCTCGTTTCGTCGAATACCCACAGCAGCGTGCGGTTACCGACCCATGGGATATTTGTTCTGGCAAATCCAGAAATAGATTGCCGAATGGACGACTGCTTCGGCGTTATAAATCACCGATCACTTACTCTTCGACAACTACACAACGCGAACGTCTGAACACGGTCTGCTTGTTACTTATTCCGCGATCCTACCCCGCGTTGACGTCAGGACCGGGCAAAACCCTCTATGAAAAGACGCCATTGCAATGTGTGCATTAGACGTGATAGTAGGACAACACGGTTTCGTTGAAACATTTAATTGGTTATAATAATAATAATCATCATCATAATAATAATAATCATAATGATAATAATGATAATGATAATAATGATGATAATGATAATAATGATAATAATGATAATAATAATAACGACGATAATAATGACAATAATAATAATAAGAACAATAATAATAATAATAAGAACAATAATAATAATAATAATAGTAGTAGTAATCATAATAATAATAATGTCTTTATCGCATCACAAATTCACAAGCAATTAAGTGATAAATGGTGCCGGTTCAGCATTCTTGCTGTTTTGAAACCTAAATACATAACCCTAGAGATAAGACGATAGACCTAAAGGGATACATACCCTTGACAGATCGGAAAATAGGATCTTTTATTTATTTTTTTTTATATAATGAAACGACATATTTAAAAATCAAGATATACATCGTGTTGTGTATAAATTGTGTATAAATTCTCTTCAAAAAGAGATTTAATATTTTAAGAAATGGTACCATAGCAGCCCCTTCTCACAAGACCTCAGCATTTGCTGAACATTTGCGGTACCGAAAATATCTCAGAGATTAGTAGACCAGTTTGAATAAAATTTTGCACGCATATTCTTAAGACTATAATCTAACACGTTCAAGTAGTGTCCTGTTTTGTTTTTTATTAAGAAAAGAAGATGAAAACTTAAGGCGAAAATAACGTGCTTGACTTTAAATAGTTACCATTTTTCAAAAAATATTCCTGAGAACATTCGTGCAAAATTTTATTCAAATCGGTCCACTAATCTCTGACATATTTTTGGTAAGACAAGAAAACTAAAAAATATAGAATGTAAAGGAAAGTGGAGCAGCATAAAGTGGCGGTAAGCACGATTGCAAGAGGAGAGGGATGACAATGGACGAATTTCTAGGGGAATAGAGTTATACTAGTAAGAAGATACATAGGAGAAGGGCGCTGCAAATTTAACAGTGCGACGGGCTGGCGCAGACAAATCAAGAATAACGTCTATTTAGCGACTAGTGGATGGCGCATTACTAGCATGAAGGGAAATGCTTCTGCATAACAGTTCCCTGAGATAAATGAGTGTCTCCAACTTAAGTATTTTGTGGACAAGGCAACAGAGGCGAAGGATCCACCGGCGCTTGCTCTTAAGCCAGCTAGAGCAACGAAGTGGTGGTGTGACGTGGTCAAACTTACGGGAATTAGGTATAGGACTTTTAGGTATACGATGACGCGAAATTTGTATACGTTGGATTATGGACGAAAGTCGAGCAGAGAGACAAGGGCCATACATGATATTAACATAATCAAAAAGTGAAATAACTATGTGATTGACAAAGCGAGAGTTTGGTATGAGTTCATAGAATACGACGAGAAGAATACAAGAAACGTTGACGGGAGAAGAACTTATTCGAAGATGATTACATGTACAGGGTCAGCGTTTTATCCTGCAACCCGCGCTCGCGCGAACTTGTAAGTTAGCAACAGCGCCTCACGGACGCATTCCACTACAACCATGCACCGACCCGGCGGAGAGCTGCCAGCGACCGCTGGACAGCAGTGATGCCCGAGCTTCGAGAATTTTAGGATGGCCTCTTTCAAATTAAAGTCGCAAAGAGCTATTGGGAATTTCCCGGGCCCAGATAATCGAGACGCGCGCTCCACTTTTATGATCGGTTTACCTGCACTCGCACCCCAGATTACTGTAATGAGGTTTGAAAATAATGTCGACTGATCTCGTACCCGTCTCAATTTAAAAATTTTTAGCTACGACAGGATTGACCGCGGCGCTATATCCCTCTACGTATAGGCGTGGCGTTGAGTAGCTAAAACATTCAGACACAAAAATTCTAGAAAAAAATTCAAACGCCGCTACAATCAAAGACACGTCCCATTAGTTACCCGTTACGTCCGGTCTATGCGTGCATAGCATTAAGGATAAAATTATAAAAAAGAAAACCAGAACAATAGATTCTGAGGTCTGCAAAACTAACACATATTTGAATAAAAATTTAATTTCTCAATTTATGAAAGTAATGATGTGGAAACAAATAGCCTATTGTTTATCAACACCGTGACTTTACAAAGAGCATTAAATACAGTATTAAATAAACAGTTTGCAAAAGCTTTTCACAAAAATTATGGTTGATAAATTGATAAAAGAAAAATTAAGTAAACGTAAAATATGTTAAATTATCCATCATTATGAGGGAATAATTTTCCTCATTTTGCAGCGCAAATTGCATTCCAATATCTTTTATAGTTAAAAAATTAAACGAAAAAGGCTCCAAATTCTTCAATCCGGGCCGGGAAATTCTGAATAGCTGCTTGCGACGTTAATTTGAAAGAGACCATCCTAAAATTCTCGAAGCTCAAGCATCACTGCTGTTCAGCGGTCGCTGACAGCTCCCCGCTGGGCCGGTGCATGATTGTTGTGGAATGCGTCCGTGAGGCGCTGTTGCCATTTTACAAGTTCGCGCGAGCGCGGGTTGCAGGATAAAATGCTGATCCTGTAGTACAGCGCTGTCCAGCGTAGGGGCCGCTCAAGCGCCTGTTTCCCCTTCCAACCTTACTTTCGAGCAGCGTGACTTGTTGTCAAGGAAACCTCGCGACGCTAAAAAGGAGACCGTGACAGTTCCGTAGACAAGGAAGGTCAGACGCCACACACGACGTCGACGTTCACTGTTACTTTGACTCGGCGGCGTCTTTGTATCATGGTAACGGCGCACGATGGTGGGGACGACTTTTGCCTCTCAGGAGGCAAGTTGGACACTGCTGAAATAGGTTGTCGATTCTGGTTGGCCGTGACGTCACTTGCCTTGGTTTCGCATTGGAGTCACTTGGCTTGGTTTCGCGCTGGAGTCGCACAGTGGGCCGGATTTAAAATTGGCCGCCTTTTGGGGCTTTTTTTAAAGATATCGGAATGAAATTAACGCCAAAAAATAGGAAAAAATTATTCCTTTCTAATGATGTATAATTTAATATTTTTTACAATTATTTGTTTCCTTATTATTTAATTTTTTTAACTTCTTTGTAATAAAAAAAATTTAATTCTGTTTATTTGGTACCTAATTTAATGCACTTTACAGAGTTTTCAGCAAAATGTTTGGGAAACTTTTCGTTTCCAAGTTATAAAGAAAATTCGAAGAATAAAGGAAAGTAGCAACAAATCGGTTTGTTTAAATTAAAGACTAGGCTTTTGCGATAAATATCTTATTTTATTAGTAACTAATATAAACTATCCATTAAAAAATATTTTTATATGCATTACCGAAAATAGCGAAATTTTTCAAATTTGATTAGAAATATCTTCCAAACGCCACAAAGTTCCACTTTCGGACCAATTGCAATATTTTCAGCACACTCTCCTCTAAATAATCACATAACGATCATTTCCCCCCTCGTCCCACTGCTCAAATTATTAGTGTTTCTTAGACACGAAAATCATACCAAATATCGTGTAAATCGAATTATTTTTAACGAAGTTAGTTTGAAATCATGTAAATCAATTTTTCTTCTTATTTCCTTCATTATGGTCCGAATTGCGCAAATACTGGTGTTTTCTTTATCGGAGAAATACAAGGAATCGATTACCGTCGTTTTTGCAAAGATTTGATGAGAAATGTGGAACTTGAGCATTTCTCACTAGTTCCTGGGTACAGTCTTCCCCGGATTATCGAGAGAGATTCGGGACCGGGGAATTCTCCATAAACCGGGGCAGGGGAAGTAGTTAGCACCTAATAAACTGACCCTTGTCAGGACCCTCGCCCGAACCGTTTGACAAGGAGACTGAACGACGTAAACCGAGAGTGAGTGAAATAGCGCACCAGCGGGAGACCCTTGGTCGACGTAGAATTGAGATTCAGTATTGAATATGAAAATTTTCATATTACTGATTACATCTGGAAGAGAGTATTACCGATGGATTGGTGAGTTTATGTCGACGAAAATGAGTCCAAACACGAAGCAATTCGGTCTATTTTTTATTATGATAACACAATTAGAATTCCAATTCCCCGGCTTGAGGGAAAAGGGTCACGCTTCTAGTGACGTTCACTAAAAATGGACTGAATTTCTCCATATTTGAACTCATTTTCATTGGGAAATCCTAAAAAATCCATTGGTAATACTTTCATGAACATTTATCAAAAACATGAACATTTTATTTTCCTCTACTGAGTATTTTACCTGTCCCAACGGTTTTATTGCTCTCGGCAGTCAACGGGCGGTCTACTCGGGACCGAAGGCCCTCGCTCGCACCGAGGAAGCAAAACTGTGGGGTGGGTAGGTCTTTCCTAATGATCCGGGGAAAAAAACATTTCAATAATCCGGGGAGACTGTATTATAATGATGTCCACTCGCTTCGAGGGTCGAAAGCCATAAACACTCGGTAAGATTCCGCGAGATTCTTCTGTTATGAATTTTCTTCAAAATGTTCGGTATTTTGAGTGCAAAAAATGGGATGTTTAATTTGTCCCCTATTTCTTGGGATTCAGGCCCACTGTGCGACATAGAATACAGGTATTTACTCCATGATTGGCAAATATTGCCAAATCTTGTTTTCGCAATTGCAAGGACAAATATATGTTGATTATAAAACAAAAAAGAAATTTGCTTGGAAGTTCCCGCAAGGTAACTAAAAAGCCGACAATTGCTGATATTTTTTCTATGGGTTTCTTATGGAAAAAACTATATGTAACTAATTATTTGCTACTGCTTATCGGAAACGATTCTACTCATTTCGGTTCCCCAAAAATTTGTTTCTTTTATATCACCGAAATTCAAAAGACTTGATTTAAAATTTTGCACAAAATAAAAACGTACGAACTTTGACACGTGTTTACACACAAATCAGAAGTAGCTGCCATGATATTTTTTCATTTTTTTGGAGCTCATATTATTAGTTTACAAGAAATATATAAAGGAAACGTAATCCCATAACTTTTGGATTTCGTCTAGTTTCCCTATTTCTTGAGATTCTGTCCCACTGTGGCGATGCATCGCGCGGCGATCGCCGCTAGACTCAGTTTTGAGGAGTCAAGCTTTTGGCCGCCGCGGCTAGCCGCCCGCTAGGAGATTCCGCCATAATGGCGGAAAACAGACACTCATCTCGTTGTGTTGCGTCTCGAGTAGCCTATGTAGCTGCCGAGGCAGACGCACTGACACAGCGGTCGGAAAACGCGTGTAGGAAAACAGATGTATGCTTCTTCATAAGAGCGGTGCTTAGGATTCCGCCGCCGCGGCGGATCGCGTCTTGGAAATCCTACCTTTACACCAGCACTGTCCAGCATAGGGGCCCCTCACGCGTCTGCTTCCCCTTCCAATCTTTCTCTCGCACAGCGTGCCTTCCGTCGTCAAGGAAACCGCGCGACGCTAAGAAGGCTGCCATGATGGGCTAGCCGGGCTAGCGTCTTCGCGGTTAGGGGGGCTCGAGCGCTACGCACGTCGTATTTAAGTAGGTTCGATACCGGAGAAAAAATAGTGAGAAGTCACTATTTTAAAATAAGTATTTTAATCTAATGTTCAAAGTGTAGTCCGCATTGTGTCAAAATTTCAAGTCGATTGACCACACGGTTTTTGAGAAAATTGAAATCAAAGTTGCGTTCTTGTACACAGGCTGTTATGGGAGAAGCGATAAAATTTCTATAAAATGTTACACAAAGTCCTTAAAAATAGTGAGAAAGTCCTAAAAAATGTTGCAATGAAAAGCTTAAGTACTCTTATAAAATTAAAAAAAAAAATCGGTCATGTACCGTCCGGTTTATTAGATAATTGTGCTCGTATTTTTGGAACTGCCTAAAGGAACTGTTTGAAACGTGACAACGCTGTACGCCGGGTAGTGAAGTATATACGTAGGTTAGATGTCCTTATTACGATGCCCTGTATCTATTACAGGGTTATCCACTGAAGACTGGCGGCGCTCGCGCGAGTACAAATGCGAACGGCAACAACGTCACACGCATACTTACTACTACAATCATATGTCGATATATCCGCCATCTATGGGCTCTTGCTAAAAGTATAGGTTCGTATAGGTCATCTCTACATTTTACATGTTATTAAAAAATTTTCTTATAACATACAAATTTATTACAATACTCTCTTATGTAGAAAATCTCTTATGTAGTAAATTACTGTAGTAAATTGACTACTACTAGTAATTACATTGATATTTACACTTACCAAAAACAGTTTTAGTATTCACGTCGAAGACCTGTCTACGCGATCCTGTTGATCCGTCATGCATTTTTCCGGTAGAAACAGTAGCATTCGCGAGATATTTTCTACACTTTACTGTTAATATTGACGCTAATCCTTTTCTTTCTTCTTTTTCCACATCATCGAGGGAAAGGATTTCTTTGCAAAATTCACAATATAGCTGTTTCCCCATAACCTTAAAGTCAATGATGTGGCGTCCACAAACGACATGCTCTTTCGCTTCATCGTCGCTTTCCACTTTCTGCTTTCTCCGCATTGTCCCGGTTTCCAGCTGCATTATCCGTAATTGGTAATTTATGATATTTCCAGTTTCAGAATTGTTTGAAAAGTACAGGTCACCAAAACTGACAACTTATACCGGATTTTCGCGGGCTGCTTCCAGAGATCAATTTTTTGTCTTCGAACCTATTAAATGCATAGAGTCTATGCCATAGACTTTGATCTTTTTTGTTTTAATCGCAATGGGCAGTCCTCCTGATTGAATTGGTTTGGTATTTCGAAAGTATTATTAAAATAGACAACCTTGTGAACTGCAATTTCTCGTTAATTAGACGGATTGTTGTTTTATGACTTTTATGTGATATTTAAGAACCCCTCAGGTAGAAATAGGTAAAATCTGTTACTACAGATATGTGCAATTTCACAATAAGTACCTCATCATAAGGGCTCTTAACGCACAATTGATCAACTTTAACAAATAAAACTTTCGACTCAAAGATAATAGGAACTAATTAGTGAAAAATATCTTCGCAGATATGTTGAAAATCAACACAAAGCTATTGTAGCTTTTAGTCAAAAGGAAAAACTATTCGTTGAAATTAAAATAAAAAAGGAATGACATCAATATATTTAATAGTGTTGAAGATAAAAATTAATGTGTGGACGCAGTTTTTCTAGAAACCGGTAGGAGTTGTCAACTTTGAGGGCCAGTGTATTTTGAACAATTCTGGAACAAGAAAAATAATTAAAAATATAATAAAATTAATTATAAAGATAAATGAAGACTGGAATGTGAATAGATAAACGAAATACGTTCACTTGTTCAGATAAATGTAAACGTTGAACATAAACGTTACCTCATCCGAAAAGCTCATAGGATGTTTCAAAGTGATATTCACCATAACATAATTCTGTCTGTGACTTATTTTAACTCAAACAATAAAATACCAATATAGGTACTGTAGTATAAATACTATTTTTATAAAAAGACTTATTATTAAAATTGAAGCATGACGAAACTATGAACTTTTCGGGTAACCCAATATAGTAGAACTTTGATTAACAGAAAGATCAATTATCGATATATCGATCAAAAAAATAAAAAAAAGATCAATTATCGATTAAACAAATAAAAAAAGAATAATTATTCACACATCAATTAAAAATGAACAAAAATATCAATATTATCGACACATTGATTAAAACAAACGTATAAAAAGATCAATATTATCGACACATCGATTAAAAAAGAAAAAAATGTTCAAAACGTTTTGCCTTTAATAAAATAGTTTAAAGCAAACGAAACAAAATAAGAAAATGAACGATCTTCCTTTATGCAAAGGCCGAATTCGATAATCCGATGATCGTACTGGACCTCGCACCAAGATTAGTTACGATAAATAATCGAAGTTCTATTGTCATTAGAAAATGTGGATGACTCCTTTTTCGTGTTAATGAGAAATTGTACATCCACATCTATTTCCGAAATAGCAACACGTAACGCGCTTAAAAGAGAAATATCGGTAAGAGAATTTCGTCACAAAATTATGTAACATCGGATACTTTTGAATAGGCAAGAACTTAAAAAAGTCTTTGCCTGTCTCCTTCCTGGACTTTAAAAAGGAATCGGTTTGTAACGTGCACAATTCCGTTTGTAACGTTTCATCCTGATCCGTTACCTCTGCTGTCAAGGGACTTGCAAACAAATGAATAGTTTTACTTAAATTATCAAAATCACTAAATTGCGTATTATATTCATGCATGATTTGAAGAACATCTTTGCGAAAAATAGAAAATTTAATATTGGGATGTTCTTCCCGAATTTTTAAACAATAAGGAAAATGAGACAGTGTCTCTTCCTGAAGTTGTGCTGCAAATACTTCCAATTGTTTTCAGAAACTACTTATATTTCTGAACAATTGAACAATGTTTCGTTTCTTGCCCTGCAAACTTAAATTTAAGCGTTGCAGGTGTGAAGCTACATCTGTTAAGAACGCCAATGCAGACAGAAATTCGGGGCTCTGCAACTCTTGTTGTATATCTGGCGAAATCAATGGTACTTCCTTACGAACAAAATCTACTAATAATTTCCGGAGCGCGAAAAAACGTTGCAGGCATTTCGCAGCACTTAGCCAACGAACTTCTGTATATAAAAGTAAATCATCAAAATCTGCATTATGTTCTTTCAGAAATGCTTGCAGCTTACGGTGAGTAAGCGAGCGGTTTCCTCCTCTAACAAGATTTGTAACTTTAGTTACAAGTTTCATTGTTTTAGAAAGTCTTAAAATTTTGGCGCATAATACATCCTGATGTATTACGCAATGAAACGTATAACAATTTACAGAATTTTGTTTCAGGAGTCCAAATAAACCGTTTACTGTCCCAATCATCGACGGTGCTTCATCGGTTACTATACACGTGCATCTGTCAAAAGTTGTAAATTTTGCTACTTCCGCGCGGAAAGCCGTAAATATATCCACCACCTTCGTGGTGTTATACAATGGTACGAGTGCAAGTAACTCTTCTTTAATAGAAAAGTCACTTCGCACCGTACGAATAAAAATAGCCAATTGGCTAATATCGGTTATATCCGTACTTTCATCCAAACACAGTGAAAAGTAAACACAGTTTTGGATCAAAGTACGTAATTTCTGGAGACTGTTTGGCGGAACAGAGAAACGGTTTGAAATTGTTTGGCCAAAACATCATTCTTAAAAGCGTGTGCCATAGCAATTGCACACTCTTTTATGAATACACCATCACTAAAACTTTTCTTCGCGCGCCCAATTTGTAAAGTAACTGCGTATGATGCGGCAAGGATTTGCCTATTGCTATCATCACACGCTGAGGTACTTGCTGTAGCAGGATTAGGCTCGCTTATAATTTCTCTTTTTTTCGATATTCCGTAAGTAACGCATGTCTTTCATCTGGTGAAATGTTCTGATATTTTCCCTTATGCATGGATGTATAATGCCGCGAAAGATAATATGGCTTCAATGTACAACGCAATATTTTACCGCAGATGATACATTCTGCGGTATTTTCTGAAGTTCGAATCAATAAAAATTTAATTTCTTTCGACATCGTACTTAAAATTACAATTCAACTTACTACTGGAAATGATTGAAGGAAAAGGAATAAGGTGATCTGAAATGTGCAATAGACGAATAAGCAGAAATAGAATAGTGAAAGTTAAAGTTGAAGTTAAAGTTAGAGAGAAGAGAAAAATATAAAAATTTAAATGCAGTGCTTGCGTGACACAACATTTCAGGCCATCGCGAAATCGTGCTCGTCTCGTGGTTTTCAACTGAATGAGGTTGCTTTGTGTCATGTTGACCTCCTCAGACGTTAAACAAAAGACGAATAATCCGAAATTCGCGGGAAGTAGTAGCTTTGGCTGGCTGTGACGGTGCGTGTCACTAAAGGTGCCATTTCCAATGCACGGCGCCGTTGCGGCGCGCCGCGGTACACTGGTACAATGGAAAAGCATTCATCTGTTCTCCTATCTGCGACTTCGACGGCGCGCGGCTGCGGCAGGTTGCTACAGTGTATGCAAGTCTGCTCCAGGAGCAGTCTAGGCTACTGGAGAAGCAACACAATGGGATGAGTGTCTGTTTTCCGCCATTATGGCAGAATCTATTAGCCGCTCGGCGGCCTGCGGCTGCCAGTTGCTACACTGCTCCAGGAGCAGTGTAGCGGCTGGCCGCCACGCGGCCCATTTCCACAATAGGACAGAATCCTCAGAAATAAGAAAACAAGTCAGAATTTAAAAGTTATGGAATTATGTTTTTATATATTTTTTGTAACCTAATAATATGAGGTCTTAAAAACGTAAAAATATCATGGCAGCTACTTCTGCTGTATATGTAAACATGTGTCAAAGTTTGTATGTTTTTTTGTGCAGAATTTTAAATCGAGTCCAAGAAAGTTACATGAAACCCTTGTACAAAGTTTAAAATCGATTTACCATATAGTTATCGAGAAATTATTAATTATAGTTGATGCATTTTAACACAGTGGCATATGGCGAAGTAAAAAAAGAGGGTTATAGTTTCAGTTTTTCTTCCGAAACAGGAAAACCATATTTAAGAAATGTACCAAAATTGGCACAAAAGTACATCGAAATGTCAGGAAATGAATTTATAAATTTCTGCAAAACTAACCACATAGTTTCTTCGTAAATGCCCATAAAAACATAAGTTTACATGCAAATTTTTTAGAAATTACGTAGAGCAGTGAACGTGGCAACGTCGCACAATCGATATGTTTAGACATTTAAATAGGGAACGAAGATTCAGATCCATATGAACATTTTTTCTGATATTTTGGTTATAAAAAAACGCTACGAATGAATGCGACGTTGTCAGATCTGCTGCTCCAATTTACTACGCTAACCAATTTAATATTCCATTTTCGTATTACAATTATTTATATTAACATTGTACTTTTTAAAACATATATACATGATGTTAAAAATTATTATCATTATTTCCATAGTATCATACTACTTTATATTTATCGTTTATTATCCAACTCTAATTTGATTAGCATAGTTGGTTAGGAACTACCTTAAAAGAAACAACCAAATGTCACTGACTTCTTCAATCCGACCCACTGTGCCGTTATAAATCGGACTACTTTTATACAAGCAATAAGGTAAAAAAATGTCTACTAAGATGCTTTTATTATTTGTATTGCTTCTGTAGAAGTAGTCCGAGTTGCATGACATTTGGTATGATTTTCATCAGAAAAACATAAAGAATCTATTGCTGTGACTCCCTTATCGATACGATAAACAATACAGAATTTCTTAATACGCTGAAATGGATATTTCACCCTCGACTGTGGGTCGCCGACTTCGACTCGCTGGGGTCGGCCGAGGATTCATACCTGTTTCAGAAATAAAATATTTCTTTATTCTTTATCGTATAGATATTGAAGTGACACCGATGAATTGCTTATATTTCTCCGATGAAAATCGTACCAAATTGCATGTCAATCGGACTATTTTTAACGAAGCTAGCGAGAAATTATATAAATTAAGTTTTGATCTAATTTCCTTCATTATGCTCCGAATTATGTCGTTCTTGGTGTTAGTTTCATCAGCGAAACATACGGAATCGATTGGCGTCGTTTTCGTAAAGATCTGATGGGAAATGCGAAAATCCTGGACATTTATCCCTTCTTCTTGATGGTATTTAAACCCCTTCGAGGGTCGAAAGCCATAAAATTCGGTGTCGAAGACGGTCCTCGAGACCTCATACAACAATAGACCGTTTCAAGTGCTCGAAAAGGGCCAGCGCGGCGCGTCGTGGGGCCCTGGCGCTGACGCTTAGGTACAGGAAATACCATCTGCGGCCGCACGAAGAATCCTGCGGCGTGCTGAGGCGGCGCCGCACAGTGGTCCGAAATCCCCATATCAAGGAAAAAATATGATAGCATCAATGTGAAACATTCAATTTACACCAAACTTGGTATCCCGGGGTTTTTGGGGTCACTGTTTACAAATCTGAAGTCAAAATTACTAAAAACAAAATGGCTAATCCAAAGTGGAGCAATAATTTGCGTTAACGGTGTTTTGAGAGGTATAGGTACGGAAAGGCAAGGAACTTAAAGTTGGGGACGATTCATAATAAAAATAAAAGTGATAGTTTTGTGATTTGTAAAAAAATATATTTTAAATTTAAATAAAATACGAAAAGGGAATATAACTATGTATATGTAATTATAGTTTTGGAATCAATCATTATTTTCTACGAGTAAGGCCTTCACATCATCGTTTAATTCCAAAACCTTTTTCTTTGGCTCCGTTCTTAGGCTGTTTATGTATGGATCAGAGGAAGCAAGAAGCATGTGCATTATGTCCTCATTTGAGAATATACGTGAAGACTTTCTCGAATGTTTTAATCGGTATTCCCGGTAATCCTTATTTCTTGCTTCTTGTGCTTCCTCAGTTAACATACCTATAGCTAACATAGCAGCTGTTATTATCTTACTGCCATGCAAAAGGACCTTATGCACTGTATTCGGCATGTAGTACCAGCTATACAGCTGCACGTACAGCTCGGCAATCTCCTTGCAGTAGGTGTCAAACTTTTCTGGATCAATTGCATAACTACAGTTTATCGTTTGTAGTATAACTGAAAAGCGATGGATTAAATCTTCGTCCACTCCTGTTATTTCCGCCGTTAATTTGGGGTTATTAAAGAATCTTCTGGAGGTGTTGCCGTCATTACTAGTACCAGTGCCTTGTTCTACGCAGTCCACTTTGAGCCCCATTCTTTTCCTAAACGTTTCCTGTATTATTTTTTATTTCATTTTTTTGTACTTTCGTCTGTTTGTTTGTCCTCCATCTTTTAAACGACTTGTTGTAGGCAATATGAAGAATGCATTCCATAAATTTTATTCGTGCATGCAGCGGCGATAAACCCCTTGTTAAGGGCATCTGTAGCCTCAGGTTTTTTTCGTATCATATCCAATCTATTCATCTCAGATGGTTTTACTTTACATATGAAACACACTGCCATCGATGATGTATCTGTGACTGTTTGTGCGATTTCACCATCGATCATGGTAAAAAGGAGTTTATGGTTTACTTTATATATCTTGCCGTTTATTTGAACTACGCTATCAGTAAGATTTTTAATTTCCGTCTCCATTCTTGCGACTTCATTTTTAGTGTTCTCTGGTGTTTCTGAAACAAATTCAAATTTAACAGGTCTACAAAATCTAGTAGAGGAAGGTCTTGTATTCTTCCAGAGCACCAGAGAATCGTTTTCTTTCTCATGTAACTGAAGAGGAACGAGAGATGTGAGAAACATATTCGCATCTGTGACGTTTTCTTTATCAAAACCCTGCTTATATTCACTGTGTCCAGATGAACCGTCACATCCCCATTTAGAAACTAGAGTCATTTCACTTCCTATTCTTCCAAGTTCTTCGGTTTTATTTTTTAAAATCCTTGAAGTGGTATGATTCAGTAATGTCTGTAAATTAACACTCGCACAGTTTTCCGTCACACCAACATTCGAAGGATAACATTCTTTTTTTGTATTTAATAATTTATAGTACGAGGGGAAAATATCACAACCTATCTCCTGACACGCTTTTCTAAGAACTTCGTATTGATATTTTGACAATGAAGCATCAAGCACTAATGCCAATGCCTTCTCTGGAGTGAATGCTGTAGGTTCTAACGGCTTTTCAATTGTATGCCCGGCCATAACAATTAGTTCTTCAGAATAATTCTCACACAAATATTTAATTTTGTATCGTTTAGCTCGATCGCAGCAATCATCAAAACTCTTTTCTGGATGTCCACGCCGAAAACGTTAAGAAGGTCTTGGTTCATTATCCACAACAGCGTCTGTGGGATCCAAAGTAATTGAAAAAATTCTTTTCAGCCATTCCTTGTTTTTCGTGAAAACGGTATATTTGTTTCGCGATGCAATTTTCCATCTTCTTGAAAAGTTTGGTAAAAAATTCTTCATTAATTCATGATGGATTTTTTCCATCATTGTTTCCGGAATGCCTGGATATTTAATTTTAATATTTTCGACGCATCTATCTACTTTATGATTGCTCAACAGTACAATCTCAACCAATTCTCTGTAACCAACGTTAAAAGTTCTCATGTTGTAAGATGAAAAAAGTAAGAATATCTCTCGCACTCAGTCCAGGTGATAATGTTTCACGCCTATATCACTCTGGCTTAAACACTCGGCACAAACAGTGCTTGACACACTCGGAAAAATTCTCAATTCCCTAATATATAGAACAAAATTGTACTACCACTACTAAATAAAGACAATTGTCATCAAATGGCAAGGAAATCTGTGTATTGGGAATCCGCTGTCGCCATTAATAGTAGGAATAAATGACGATAGTTGTCGCGTGGCGATGTTCGTTTGTTCGTGAACGACTTTGTAAAACCGATATAATATACCGAATGCATCTGACTTTATTTCCTGGAATATCTCGCTTCTCTTTGATAATATCCAAAAATATTTCAGATTAAAGTTAAATGGTTTCGAGGGGAGCCTAATTTGGTGTAACTAGTTTTTTTGTAGGTGTACATGTCGAAGACATATAAAAGTCAACAATGTTCTTTTTTAACGGAATCATATATTTTTTTAACGCATTAATCGATTCTATTCGTCATTCTCTATCAAAAAGTATTAACCTACTGATGTCGGAAAACTATTAGTTTAGGAGATATTTGTATGTCAATATTAATCATTAAATTAAAATATCTCCTAAACTAATAGTTTTTCGACATAAGTAGGTTAATACTTTGTCATAGAAAATGATGAACTGAATCCAGTGATGTATTAAAAAATATGTGATTCCGATTAAAAACATCGGTTACCTTCATATATCCTCTATGCGTCCACATATAAAAAAACTAATTACATTAAATTATGGCCTCCTAGGAATCATTCAAGTTTTATCTAAAACATTTTTCGATATTACGAAAAACGAAAATAAGATACTCCAAATACTGATAAAAGTTATAGAAAAAATGCTCCCGACACCAAAGCCGCAGGTTTACGCAGCTGAAACCTGTTTGGTTATGTACTCAAAGGTATAATGCACCACTAGTCTTAAGTCTTACCTTGACGCTAGCTGTCGCAAAAAAGTTATGTCTAATGAAACTTCGATTCTATTATTAAAAATATCTCTTTGTTCAACTTGTGTCCTACTGAAATCAACGGTGGTGTCATTGACTTAATTCATGAAATTTATTTGTTCAGTATGAACATAATCAAATTACAAAATTGCGATTTTTTTTAATTTGCAGATACTTTAAATTTTACTTGTAAGATACTGCGTTTGTAACTCAGAATTGCAGGTATTCTATTCCCTAACTTTCATATTATAATTTCCTTACAAATTAATGGTATTTACAGAAAATTCTTGTTGGTTCTGGTGCTTCAACTATCCTACTATGGAATTGTATTGAAAAAATTCTGTGTATTTAACATTCAAAAAATGACTTTTTGCCCCTGTTCAAACCACTGTGCGCCGCGCCACTCGCCGCCGCGGGGAGCCGCGCATTGGAAATGGCATCTTTAGTGTGCACCCCTGACGTAGAGGGTGAAAATTAGACATCTGCTTACCAATACTAGCCAGATTGATCGGCCAGAGTCTCGCCATTGTCGCGGTTTATAACCGTATTGTCCCCGCGGGTCAGCGGTGGAACCCGCCGATGGAGCAATATACTCATTAACTCAGAGCGAAGAAAGTCAAAATCCCTGAAAAACGGCACGATGTCGATTGCCCCTTTTCGACATCTGGCAGACAAATGCTTCCGGACAGAACCTTCGGAAACAAGCAATTGCCTAGTTGTAAACGAATGAATGAATTTGGCTTCGAAAATGATTAAATCGCCCGGTGTAAACGAGTAATGAATTTTCGCTTTGCTCTGAGATCGCTTTTGTCCCCCAACACGGAACACTGAGTAAAAATAATTTTCTCATATTATTTTTAAATAGGTACAAAAATTAGTCTTTTAGTACGTTTATTTCGGTTACTTTCCTTATATTAGGGTAAATCCGGGAGATGCGGTCGGGCCGGAGAATTGGTCGAGTATCTATATTTCAAACTCTGTACGCAAAATCGCATTAAAGTGCAGACCAATTACTTCTCTAGAAGCCAAACAATTGAATGAATAGCGTCACTTCGGTTCCTTCTGTGTTCTTCTAGATTGACAGGCTATAAAAGGTAAACTGTTGTTACATTTAACCTCTTTTGTCAAACAACGGTGTACAGAATCGTATTTAAAATATACTTCTAAGTTTATATTCGTTTAATGTTTGGGAATAATAAGATAATAGAGATATTGAGGGACAATGCAGCCAAAGTATATAGCCATATTATCTCTTCCTCTCAAAACTAACGAGAAGACCATCTTTCACTGCAGAATGGATAGATGGTCGAGTTATGATTTTTTTATTATTTTTACTTTTTTTTATTTTTTATCATTTTTTTATTATTATTATTGTTTATTTATTTTATTTATTCACTTTTGTATTCATTTGCCTTGCTAATCGCTGGTAGATAGTTCGCTTTATCTTTGATGTGTTCTTTACTTGTTTAGCGTAAACAAATTAAATATCAATGAATCTGTAGTTGTGTTCACTCATAAATAATTTTGCTTTCTTCTTTGTTATTTTTCCATGAATAATTATGTGAGTGGTCTCTGCCAACGACGAAAACCATTTCTCCCGGCACCTCGGGAGAGGTGGTCAGATGTCATGACTTCAGTTTTCAACCCGATTTACTGTAAATATTGTATTAAAGCAAATATTGACCAGTTTTCCTGAATCAGCATAAAATTCTGAACATATTAGGTTTATTCTCATAAAATAAGTAATATCTGTATTAGTTTTAATAGCCATTTTATATTAGGTCGACCGCGTCTCCCGGATTTACCCTAATTTTCTTTTCTTGTCGAACTATTGATTATGGTTACAGGACAGTTTCTGTCCTTCTATTTTGTAGTTAAAACCAAACGGCTCAAATATGTGTCGAAAGGGAAAATTGTATCGAAAGGGAAGTGACGTCAATGGATTCCTTAGGTTTTTCTAATGAAAATCATACCAAATATTATGCAAATCGGACTACTTTGACACAAGCTATTTGTATTCCTGATGTAAAAGTTGTCCGATTTACACGACATTTGGCATGATTTTCATCGGAAAACCCCAAGGAATCCATCGGCGACACTTCCATATCCATACGATAAAGAATAAAGAATTATTTTAATTCTGAAACAGTGTTTAGGACTATATATTGTAAATATTAGGTATAAGTTGTACATTGTTAGTCCTTAAGAAAAGATTTTATTTATCGAGCACAGAACTGTTGCCGCTCACGCTGGTTGTCGTTATCTCAGGAAGAGATATCGAATATCGAGGTTAATAAGCTTACGGTGTCACCATCTCGGCAATTATCGAGGAAACATGTGCGTTCTCCCCACTCCTCGTCG
The DNA here is from genome assembly GCA_944738655.2 of Andrena hattorfiana. Lineage (NCBI taxonomy): Eukaryota > Metazoa > Arthropoda > Insecta > Hymenoptera > Andrenidae > Andrena > Andrena hattorfiana. The sequence continues at coordinate 50,454,198 of OX122889.2, forward strand.
CGAGCGCCTAATACGCGATCGCGAGGACCAGGCAGTCGGTCTTCTGGAATCGTTAACTTGCCACGCAATTGTGTCTACTCGATTACGCTTGTAAAAAGAACGGGAGTTACAAAATCCTCACTATCCGCTAAATTGTTACGCGCGGTTCGTATGTGCTTGCTTATAAATTCGTCGTGAATAAATCCTATGTGCTGGCGTTAATTCGCTGGAAATACATTAAAAATACCGGCTACTACTAGTGCTGGTGAAGAACTAGAATTTTACTTACAACTAATTAAACCTACTTATTTTAAACTAGAACTACTTAAAGCTAACTAATCTAGAATTATAACACTACAACAATTTAACAAACGAACAAAGTGGTCCTTCGAGCCGGATTTCAATATATATTTCGTGGTGATTGAAAAATTACTCTTCTCGAACAAAGGAGAACAAAGGAATCCGTTGCGTAATCCTTGATCCACGAGGCTTCAAGCGTTCTCGACCCAGTTTGAAAGCATAAACAGTGCCGAGCGAAGACAGTTTTTCATCTACCGGACGTTCTTGAACCTGGAACAATGCACAAAGCAATAAACGAACAGAGTACGTTATTCAAGCGAATTTCAAATCTCAAGGAGAACATGTTAAAACTCGGGAAAAAGAAATTAACGAAAGGAGTAATCACCTCTAGAGTTGACCTCTTAGAAAGCTACTGGACTACGTTTTGCAAGAACGATGCAATTATAACCGCCGGTGCCACGGAAGAAAATAAAAGGAGTTTGTATTTCAAAGAAGACTACATGAGCCTCTGCGAAGAGGCGTACCTAAATCAAAAAGCGGACCTTCTCGATGCTCTGGACTCTCTTCCTGCACGAAGGAAGGACGATGAACAATCCGAAACCGACTCCGACGGAAACAACGCTTCTCGTGGCAGAACCTTGCAGAAAATCGCACTTCCTGTCTTCTCAGGTGATTACCAGCTTTGGCCAAGTTTTCGAGACCTCTTCAGCTCGTTGATAATAAAAAACTCGTCCCTCTCGGCAGTGGATAAACTGCATTATTTGAAAACAAGTCTTTCGGGAGAAGCTGCGCGTTTGATTCAAAACGTGACGATCACGGCTAATAATTTCAAACGCGCGTGGGAAGCGGTTTCCGAACAGTATGACGTTCCCCGTCTTCTGATTCACGCTCAATTGAAGGTTCTCATGTCTTTGCCTTCAATGAGAAAGGGGTCGGCTTAAGAACTAAAGGATTTGTTGCACGGGACTCAAGATGCAGTAGAAGCATTGAAAACGTTGCAACTACCGGTCCAGCACTGGAGTGCTTGGCTGGTCTTCTTGACAGCTGAACGCTTAGACGCCGAAACGAGGAAGCAGTGGGAGACGTCCATCGATACTTCGAAGGAACATCCCACGTTCGAGCAGCTGCAGAACTTCCTCCGCACACAAGTCCGAGCCGCGCTGGCTTCGGAAGGTAGGAGGTACCAGCGGATCAACGAGCCAGCAACCCACTGGATCATCTGGACAGCGAGGAGGAGATCGACCACAGCAGCCGACCTCCAGCAGTGCGACGCGTCGCCCCAAGACGCACTGTGTGACGCGGAACAACACCGGGAATCCGAAGTGCTCCCTGTGTGCCGGAGAACACTTCATCCTCTACTGTCCCTCGTACAAAGCTCTGGGTCCTCGGGAGAGAAAAGATCGGGTAATAGAAAAGAAGGTGTGCTTTAATTGTCTAGCTGCACATTCCTCTCGTGATTGCAAATCCAGCAAGCGCTGCCAACTCTGTCTGGGCAAGCACCATACTACCATTCATATTCCCTTAGAACCAGATTCTGTTTCTGGTATTAATTCGCAGATAACGCAACAAACGGGACCAGCAAATCAAGGTGCATCTCCGTCGCTGAACTCGAGCACTCCTACGACTCATTGCGCTCAGACTCAGAAGATGGGCGCTGCAATACTTCTCGCTACGGCCTTGGTTCGTGTGGCGTCCGAGACGGGTGAACAAATAACTGTCAGGGCGCTGATCGACCCGTGCTCCGAGGTGTCCTTGATTGGTGAGAGTATCGCACAATTACTAAAGCTCCCAAGGTCACTCATAAATATTCCTGTAATAGGCGTAGCGAAAAACAAAACTTACTCGAAGGGTGCGGTAACTCTAACGGTCTCGCATCGCCAACGCGATTCGGTGAATCTCGCTGTACAAGCCCTGGTACTTCCACGACTGTCTTCCTATCAACCAAGTCCCGCTCAATTGTCTAATTGTATGCCGCACTTGACGGACCTCGAACTTGCTGACCCTGCATTCTTATCCTGCCGAAAGGTGGAATTACTTTTGGGGGCAGAAGTGTACTCGCAAATTATACTCGAAGGGTTAAAACATGGCCCTCCTCGCACACCCATAGCTCAAGCTACAAAACTCGGTTGGATCCTTACTGGCCCGATCGCTGATCGGGGAAGTCTCTCTAGCGCGAATACCGCGATTACACTCCAGTGCTCGACGGACGACGATATCTCTGAACTTTTGCAACGGTTCTGGGCAATTGAAGAGGTATCGACACCATTTACTTCGTTAACTAATGACGAAAGGGTTTGCGAGGAGCATTTCGCGCAGACGCATACTCGTGATGACAGTGGCAGGTATGTCGTAAGACTGCCGTTCTCGCGTTCAAAATCTAGCCTCGGTCTTTCTCGCGCGACTTCCGAGGTTCTCTTGAAAAAACTCGAAAAAAGATTCCAAACCTCTTCCGAATTGGAAACGGCGTACCGCCAATTTATGGAGGAATATGAGTCACTTAATCATATGACTCCGGTTTCGGGAGATTCTCGTGATATTTCGAGTCACTATTATTTACCTCACCATGGGGTCATACGCCCTTCAAGCACTACCACGAAACTTCGTGTAGTTTTCAACGCGTCGTGTAAAACGACCTCTGGTCTCTCGTTAAACGACCTTGTACATAAAGGTCCGAACTTGCTTCCCGAGATATTCGATATCTTGTTACGATGGCGTCTTCACTCCGTAGTGTTCTCCGCGGACATAGAAAAAATGTACCGACAGATACGCGTGCATACTGACGATTGCGACTTTCAACGCATTCTTTGGCTGAGGAACGCGTCAACCTCGGTTCAGGCTTATCGGCTGCTCACTGTCACATACGGGATGGCGTGTGCACCCTATTTGGCCATTCGTACACTAAGGCAATTGAGCACGGATGAAGTAGAACGGTACCCTTCTGCCGCTCCGTGCCTGCTTAATGACGTCTACATGGACGACGTCATCTCGGGAGCCGATACAATCCCCGCCGCACTCCACATTCAAAAAGAGCTAATTTCCTTACTCAAGGCTGGCGGTTTCAAACTCCGAAAGTGGGCCTCGAATGCGCCCGAGCTTCTCGAAACGCTGCCGCTCGATTATGTGGCGGTCACTCCGGAACTATCTTGCAATTTCGAGGGCACCTTTTCCCTGCTGGGTCTGAAGTGGCAAACCACTTCAGATTGTTTCTTGTTTTCCGCTACGCCTAAAAACCGAGACAACGCTCTTACAAAGCGTATTGTCTTCAGGGAAACCGCGAGTCTGTGTGACCCGTTAGGATTTCTAGCTCCGGTAATCATTGCAGCGAAATTTTTCATGCAATCTCTCTGGTTAATTAAATCTGGATGGGATGACCCTCTCCCTTTAAACCTTACGGAAACCTGGGAGCGATATTACGATGGATTGGGCGCTCTCTCCTCGTTGAGGATACCTCGATGGCTTGCCGTTCGAGCAGAATCCGGTTCTTACGAACTACACGGCTTCTCCGACGCGTCGGAAAAAGCCTACGCTGCAGTAATTTACCTACGTTCCTTGTCCGCCGATGAGCCCCCTCGTGTTAATCTGGTCGCGGCCAAAACTAGAGTCGCGCCCCTCAAGCAGATTTCTCTGCCACGGCTAGAATTGTGTGCCGCCACACTGCTTGCCCGACTAACTATACGAGTTGTCCAAGCTCTGAACCTATCTCAGAGCGATGTACATTTATGGTCAGATTCAATGATCGTTTTGAGTTGGTTACAAAGGCAGCCCTCTCAATGGACGACCTTTGTCGCCAACCGCGTTTCTGAAATTCAGACTACATTACCAAATGCGAAGTGGCATCACATTCGGACAAAGGAAAATCCCGTGGACTGCGCTTCGCGAGGTATTCAAGGGGACATTCTAGTAAATCATACGCTTTGGTGGCAGGGACCTTGCTTCTTGAAACAAAGTCAGATCGATGTTGAGTTCAACCGAGTGGTCGAGTTCAGCACGACGGAAGAAAAACGCTCGAAATCCGTTAATCACCTGATAACAAAGGGCGAGGCCACCCCTATATGGGAGGTCGTAGTCAAATACTCCTCGTATAAAAAATTAAATCGCATAACCGCGTGGTGCATTCGCTTCATTTCCCGACTTCAACGAAGGTCCTCGCTTGAAACTGAATGTAAATACTTAACTGCTCCCGAATTAGAGGTAGCCCGACTTACCTTGATCAGAGTGGTGCAGCGCCATGCCTTTGCTCGAGGAATCTCGAATTTAGAAAACTCCGCTTCAATCTCCCGAGGCCCTCTCGCTCGTCTCGTTCCCTTCGTGGATGCTCAGGGCATTCTTCGTGTCGGCGGTCGACTGAAGCACTCCACGCTCGACTTCGACGAAAAACACCCGATCATTCTACCGGAGAAGGGACATTTTACTCTTTTAATTATTCGTTACCACCATGAAAAGGCGCTTTATGGCGGTACACAACTTACTTTGAGTACGCTGCGTCAAACTTACTGGATTCTTAGAGGACGTCGCGTTGTCCGCACATACATTCACTCTTGCGTCACTTGCTGGCGATGGCGAGCTAAGGCTTCGCAACAACAAATGGGGAATCTGCCCCCCTCGCGCGTGACTGCGACGCGACCTTTCTTAAACACTGGCGTTGATTATGCAGGGCCCTTTCTTATGAAAACGTCTCCGGGACGCGGTCAACGCACGCGAAAATCCTACGTCGCCGTCTTTATATGTCTATCAACTCGAGCGTTACACTTAGAACTTGTATCGGACTATACTACGGCCGCTTTCTTAGCCGCGTATCGGCGATTTGTTTCCCGCCGCGGCCATTGTGCTTCCATGCGTAGCGACTGCGGAACGAACTTCGTAGGCGCCGACAAGGAGCTTCGACAGTGGTTCTCCGCTACAACCTCTGAACTAGGCGAGTTGGCCTCTCTGCTGGCTGACATGGGTACAACGTGGATCTTCAATCCGCCCGCCGCGCCTCACTTCGGCGGCATCTGGGAGGCTGCGGTAAAGTCCATGAAATTTCACCTTCGCCGAGTCATCGGTGATACACCGATGACATTCGAGGAGATGTCTACATTGCTGACACAAATAGAAGCCTGCCTCAATTCCAGGCCCCTCTTTCCCTTGAGTGATGAGCCAGACGATTTCAATTTTCTAACGCCCGCGCACTTTCTTGTAGGCTCTCCTTTGACAGCCGTGTCCGAACCGTCTCTTGCCGCTGAACCCAGCAATCGACTGACGCGCTGGCAATTGATTCAGCAGATGAGAGACCACTATTGGCAACGTTGGGCCGCAGAGTACCTGCAAACTTTGCAGGGGCGACACAAATGGGTAACGGGCCACCCAAACGCTCAAGTGGGCGACCTCTGTCTCGTGCGTAACGAAGCGACGCCTCCAACTCACTGGCCCATCAGACGGATTACTGCCGTCCATTCGGGGAAAGACGACCTTGTCCGAGTAGTCACTATCAAAACACCGTACACCACTCTGCTACGGCCGATCGCTAAGATCAGCATTTTTCCCTCGGCGTCTAGCGACAGTGATCCGAGGCTCAATGCCATCACTACTTGACCGTTCCCCAGCACTGCTCTCGAGCGAATAACATTCGTCTCGTACCCGCGACGAAGGCTGGCGGAATGTTTAGGACTATATATTGTAAATATTAGGTATAAGTTGTACATTGTTAGTCCTTAAGAAAAGATTTTATTTATCGAGCACAGAACTGTTGCCGCTCACGCTGGTTGTCGTTATCTCAGGAAGAGATATCGAATATCGAGGTTAATAAGCTTACGGTGTCACCATCTCGGCAATTATCGAGGAAACATGTGCGTTCTCCCCACTCCTCGTCGTGAGCGCCTAATACGCGATCGCGAGGACCAGGCAGTCGGTCTTCTGGAATCGTTAACTTGCCACGCAATTGTGTCTACTCGATTACGCTTGTAAAAAGAACGAGAGTTACAAAATCCTCACTATCCGCTAAATTGTTACGCGCGGTTCCTATGTGCTTGCTTATAAATTCGTGGTGAATAAATCCTAAGTGCTGGTGTTAATTCGCTGGAAATACATTAAAAATACCGGCTACTACTAGTGGTGGTGAAGAACTAGAATTTTACTTACAACTAATTAAACCTACTTATTTTAAACTAGAACTACTTAAAGCTAACTAATCTAGAATTATAACACTACAACAATTTAACAAACGAACAAACAGATACAGGGTAAATCTGGAGCAACGCCAGTCAAGGAGATGCGGCCTGGTACCGGCCTCGTGGAGAGACACAGGAAGAAAAGGGGTAGCCCGCTGTCGGCGCGAGGTCCTCCCTAAAAATTCGCACAGATTCCTTATCTCTCCAGTATAAACACGAGCTACACGTGCGAGAGAAGGTGGGCATTGGGGAGGAGGTATTGCTGTGAAAAGGGTCTCTTCAAGAGAGCAGCCGTTTGCGAGGGATGTAAATCCGATTGGTCTTAATACAACATGCTCCCTATGGTTGAAATTTGGTCCAGCAACTTTCACACCTCCTAACTCTAACCAATCGAACTTGCATCCCTCCCAAAAGAACCGGCCACCCGAACATAGAAGCAAGTGCGAAATAAAAGAGTAGTCAAGTTGAAAATTGAATCATTTTTTCTACCTCTTGATACCGTAGTTTTACCTACCTAAGTAGCATTGTTCAGCTTTTGGGCCTGCCATTCCTGGCATAGACCTTTGACAGGTAGGTATCTGCTTCAACAGGCAATGACACCCGTGGCGTTAGTAAGACCGCCCCGGTGCTTGCTACTCCAGCGGGTTTGATCTGAAAAACGAGTGGAAATAAAGTGTATACATTAAAGCTTATTGAATTTGTCTTCGAATTCACTATCAAGTGATCTCTTTAAAAAAATGGTTCCATTTAAAAAACCATTTAATTCCATTTAAATTGGCCCCCTCGAACCATGAATTCCATGTAAAAAAAATTTTTTATCTCCAATACTTTAGGAGATATCCAGCTATCCAGTCTTCCCGCGGACACCCTGTATAACCTAAGTTCGAGCCCGAGCGTCACCTTAGATCAGGGCTGCACACGGAGCTTTTTTCGGCGCCTAGCAGCGAGCAACCCGCCTGTCCCGTTACCAAGGTTGGAATCGGTGAGGAGAACTGCACTAGTGTACGTGCATTTGGTATGACTTGAACCCAGCCATATATACTTACGCTACGAGCCTACGAGCATGTATATATACAGGGTCATCCGTTAAAACTGCAACCTACGCGCGCGCGAACAGACGAAAATGGCAACACCGCCTCACGGACACATTCCACTACAATCATTCACCGGCCCAGCGTTCGGAGGGTTGCCAGCGACCTGGACTGCGGTGATGCCCGAGCTTCGAAAATTTTAGGATGGTCTCTTTCAAATTAACGTCGCAAAGAGCTACTTGAAATTGTCCGGTCCGGGTTGAAGAATTTGGGGCCTTTTTTGTATAACTTTTGAACTATAAAAGATATCGGAATGCAATTTGCGCCGCAAAATGAGGAAAAATTATTCCCTCTTAATGATGGATAATTTAACATATTTTACGTTTAATAATTGTTGTGAAAACTTTTGCGAACTGTTTATTTCATACTGTATTTAATGTTCTTTTTAAAATTCATGGTGCTGATAAACAATAGGCTAGTTGTTTCTGTATCATTACTTTCATAAATTGAGAAATTAAATTTTTGTTCAATTATGTGTTAGTTCTGCAAACCTCAGAATCTATTGTTCTGTTTTTCTTTTTTATAATTTTATCCTTAATGCAGTGCATGCATAGATCGGACGTAACGGGTAACTAATGGGACGTGTCTTTGATTGTAGCGGTGTTTGAATTTTTTTCTACAATTAACTACTACTACTTTTAGCTACTCAACGCCACGCCTATACCGGCTTCCGTTAATACATTTTTTGGAACGATGCGTCAATATTGTGGCTTTTATACGCAGATGGCGAAAAATCTCTCCGTACAGGGGTATAACACCACTGTCCACCCTGTCATAGCTAAAAATTTTTAAATTAAGACGGGTACAAGACTAGTCGACATTGTTTTCAAACCTCATCGCAGTAATCTGGGGTGCGAGTGATAAACCGATCATAAAAGCGGAGCGCGTGGCTCGTTTACCTAGGCCGGGAAATACCGCACAGCTCTTTGCAACGTTGATTTGAAGGAAACCATCCTAAAATTTTCGAAGCTTGGGCATCACTGCCGTCCAGCGATCGCTGGCCACCCTCTGACCGCTGGGCCGGTGAATGGTTGTAGTGGAATGCGTCCCTGAGGACGTCTTGCTAATTTTGTCTGTTCACGGGCGCGTAGGTTGCAGTTTTAACGGATGACCTTGTACTACTGCAGTTCTCCTTACCGATTCTAACCTTAGCAATGGGACAGGCGGTTTGCTCGCCGCTAGGCGCCGAAAACAGCTCCTTGTGCAGCCCTGCTCTAGACCAACAACAGAACAATCGAGAATCCAAAAAGTAGAAAAAAAGTATAAAGGAAGAAGTAAAGAAAGCGAAGAAGAAGAAGATTTTGATAAACTCAGATGAATAAGCAATGATTGTTTAACTAATGTATATCAAATGTTTAATAATGATCTGTATTTTCATTTATATTTTTTAGAAATGTTTATTTGTGTTCAGATTTGTATTTAAATAAGTAAACCAGATGTGTTACAATTTACCCCGGACTGGGGCACATTGTAACAAAGGTTCAGATTTGTTTAAGATGAAGCTAGATGTCTAAGTGTCCAAGATTTTGTCACGTACATTAACGCAATCAGTTCACCACATATGTAAGTAGTAAATCACGCAAATTATTTTCTGATTGAGGAAAACACTTTCAAGAAAAAACTTGTGAAAACTTTTTTGTTACAAATAATCAATTATTCTTATCGGTCCGGAAGCCTTTTCACCCAGTGGGTATACAAACCTTCAACAAATGGGTAAAATCATTAGTAAAACAAGCAGATGTGGATACAAATACATTTACTGCAATACATTAGTAGACATGCTGCTACATCCGCAGCATGTAGAAAGGGAATAGATATATGTACGCACTATTAAGGCGCGATCTCACGGCGCATGACTCGGCAAGCCTTGTAGGCTCGTCAAATCTATTTAGCGAGCGCGAGCCGGCAAGCCATGGGTGTCTCGACGACGCGGCTAGCCTATCCGCCATTCCATATAAGAGTAGACCTACGCCCTTACCGATTTGCGGCCGATTTGCGCAGCTTCGTCGGATCTAACACACGCGATTGGTCATAGCACTTCTGCGATTGGCCGTAACACTTTCCCGGTCGGTTTCCTACCAATCAACAGTATATTCCTGCGCGGAGTCTACTTTACAGTGCAATGCAATATAAACTGATCATTCCCACAACACGTGACTCCTCGAGTATGTACGACGCGAAACTCGCCGAAACACGCGCTCTGGGATCGTACCTTTAAATGCACCGCAGGTTAATCTGATCTGTTGACCTCATCTTTTGGCGCTTAGAGGATGGTAAAACCTGATTAATGGGGTTTCAATGGGGTTTTAGTCTTATTCCTTATGAAAGAATAAGAGTTTTCATTAATTTTAATTTAGATGTGGTCCGAAACTACACATTTTGTGAAAATGCTCGAATTTGTTTTGAATCAATTGGAACCTCCGTTTTTGAGTTATCGCTACAAAACAAAAGAAACCTTTTTTAAAAAGCCTCTATAAACCGGGAATCCACCGGGAAGCTAAGCTAAGCTATGCTATACAATGCTATGTTATAACGTAGCTTTTGGTGGAAATGGATCCATAAGAATGTATTCAAGCTAATTTTTTTAAAACGTAACATTGCATAGCATAGCATCGCATAGCATAGCTTAGCTTCCCGGTGGATTCCCGGCTTAATGATCCATCTGTAGCGTCATATATAATACATATTTTTCCCTAAACAAACCAGTTTTTTGAAGCTTATGATGTTAATAAACTTCATGTCAAATAACAAGTCTCAGTTTCAATTTGTTTCTTTGTAATTAATTAAAGCAGAAATGTTTCATTTTAGACAAGAACGACTGCCTAGTACCCCTAAGACTCACCTCCCTAATAATACGTTTCTTGCGAACAGTCTCCAAATTCCACCTCTGTAATATTACATTAAATAGAATCATAACCGTATCATTAGTGACACACTCTGGAGAACATCTAACTTTTATGACATTCATTTATGAAATTTAATTTATGTTTTATATTATTTATAAATTAATAATAATATAATTTAATAATACTGTATATATTATACTGGTTTATTAGAATTTTCATGTTTTTCTTATCCATTTTGTCCACTATGTACAAACGTAATATTGCGTAGCTGAATTTAACACGTACAATTTCTTATTATATGTACAAAAATTAAAGCTTTTTTTCGAAAAACAGTGTTTCATCCCGGATTATAAACATTTTCCTATATAGTATGTCAACGTCACCAAATTTAAGGGTGAGGTCGAAGGCGGATGGCCCCATGCTGTCTTGCCTTCAAGGATTTTATGGCAGGGACTTAGCCCGCGCGCGGTATTGATAGAGGGTACGCGAGACTAAACAGACCTGGCGACGGACGATAGCTGATGACCACGTTGAGTCTCTTAAGCCTAAGGCCGCGTCCAGATCTGAACCGAACCCCGAACCGAAGGCCACTTGAGACTCTCTAATGCCACGTTCCTACGTATGGAACGTATATTTCTAGCGATCTTCGCCAGTTTAGACAGAGTCTCGTGGCTCGCGACAGCTAAAGATTGAAGGACAGAGAGTGTTTAGAATAGTGCAGACCAAAGGTTTGCCTGCCATATGACACCGGGCAAGGGACCTCGGGACCCTCGACTGAAGGAAAGTCAGGCTCGCCGCGATGTTCGGGCTGTTCCCAGCCGATGTCAGTAAAGACCCGTCGCAACAAGACAAATTGGTCATAAACGCTCGAAATTTATTGTATTTGCCGAATGTCTCGAAAGCCCCCAAGAAATTGAACTTGATGGAACAAATGTAGAGAATTGAAATATTGCAACAACTAGAATCGGAATAATTACTTAAATGTTTCCATTTGAGAATTTCATAATATTCAATTGTATATATGAAGTCCAATGATGGTTGTTCTTTATGTAGTAGGTATGTACCTATATTGTAGAGTGTGACTGAAGGTATTGAGAAATTGTTCTTACGCAAGTTGTTTGACATGAAGTGGGAGATTATGTGGTGTAGATACTTTTTCTGCAGGTAGAGAAATGGGAGCAAATTCAGGGACAACTTAATTGTTTTAAATGAAACGCTATATTTTCTCATTCTTCACATGATAGCGTGTGTTGCGAAATTTATTGGGAGAGTTGATGTCAGCATGCGTGTAAAGACGCGAAAGAGATGATTTATGGAATACGCTTGGGAAGGTATGTGGGACACTCTTCGTTTGTCACCAACTTGTCTTGTTTCTTCAAATTACTTGACACACCCAATGGCAAGGACGACAACAAGTCATGGCGATGTGAGGGACAGGGATACACCACTACAGTTTTTGATCCTATGTGGGTGAGCCATTTCTTTGATGCGACGGGACTGTACCGACATCGGCTGGGAACAGCCCGAACATCGCGGCCTAACTTTCCTTTGGTCGAGGGTCCCGAGGTCCCTTCCTCGGTGTCATGTGGTAGGCAAGCATTTGGTCTGCACTACTCTAAACACTCTTTGTTGTTCAATCTTTAGCTGTCGCGAGCCACGAGACTCTGTAGAAACTGGCGAAGATCGCTAGAAATATACGTTCCACACGTAAGAACGGGGCATTAGGGAGTCTCAAGTGGCGTTCGGTTCGGCGTTTGGTTCAGATCTGGACGCGGCCTTAGCCATCGGGTGTCGAAGGTTTGGTTGTTTAGAGTAAGATAAAGATTATGGGAATGGCAATCGGCCCGGCGCCGCATTGTCAAAGAATAGGGACTCTGTTCTTCGAGGATCTGGCCACAGAGTGAGGAAGGTTTTGTCTTCTGGTAAGAGGACTGTGATGAACCATACGGCATTTACCCCAGAACTGTCCTGGAACGCGCTTCCTTAGCTTCTTTTCCACCCGTACAGGGTAATTATTCTCACAAGTAAAATAAAAACAAAAAGGGTTGGTAATTTTTTAACGTTGTTCTAAAATTCAGTGAGTCGTTAATGGGTTACGAAGACCTGATACTGACTGAAATTAGTTTGATCTCTCGATTTGTTTAATCACAAAAACAAAAAGAAAGGAAAAGGAATCGAGCATCACACAGGCTCTAAACATCTACATGTAATCTCGAGAACGAGGCGCTTCATACATATGTATAATTATTATACTATCAAACGAACTTATATGAAACGACCAAAAATTTTAAGTGGATATTAAGAGAGTGAAAATGATGACTTCCTTACTAGCGAAAGAGAAAACAAGGCATTAAAGAAAATGCTGTAATTGTAATCTTTAAGCTATTAACATAACAAAATATACCGTTTTAGATAATATAAGCATCATAGAAGGTAATAACGATCGGAATTCAACGATTCATTAAGTGTTTTTATTTATTAATTGGGTGACAGTGATTGGTATAAGCGTTTCTAGCATTTTAGTATTACTGTCATAGCAGTAGTTGCTCATGTACATGAGACGACATAACATTAAAATGATATAAGCAGTATTAAGTTAGCTGGCAGTAATTAGGGTGTCAATAATTCAGTCCAATACATTTTAAAGGTGTCAGTAATAAAACCCGAAATATATTTTTAAAATTGATGAATTTATACATAAAAATCGAAGTTTTAGGAACCACCAAAATTTTTTTATCAAGTAAACATATGAAATAATAATAAATAACAAGAATAACATATACTTGTAGTCTAAAGTACAAAGCTATAAGATAATGTCAGAGTCAACGCTTAAAGCGTCAGTAATTGGATCCTTTACCCAATAACTCGAAATAGATCCCTCCCAAAATATGTATAAGAATATGTTCTTCAAAATCATCAAAGCAACATTTAATTTCAACATTGTTGGCAAATTTATAGTCACACCCCACCTTTCTTTACCCTGTTATGAGCCAAGAGCTAAGGTCGAGAAGGACGGCAGCGAAGCTGAAGAGTGAAGTTGCTTTATTGAGTTTGTTAGTTGCGGGCAAACCGGTGCCTGGCTAGTACCGGGAGCCACTAGGAAGGTGAGTTCAATGAGAAACCGTAACAGTGCCTGGTTACACCGGGAAAGCGTGGACGAACCGGTACCTGATTAACACCAGGAGCCACTAGGAGGCTGGTTGCCGTGGACGAACCAGTGCCTGATTAACACCGGGAGCCACTTAGGGATGGTAATGTGGTCTCGTAACGTTATAGTCTGATACACCTCGAGCGGTTAAAGTCTATCGTTGTGGGCTTACTACTGAGCTGAAAATCAAAGCTTGATTTTGCTTTCAAACGAAGAACTCTAAGATACAAAAACTTAAGTATATTCAAGTTATTTGTAGGACTTTTACAAATAGTAGAGTGTAATTTTGTTGCTTAAGCAAAGACCAGCTCTTGCTTTCGATGTACTGAGATATGCAATAGTCGCTTTTAGAGGATGAAACTGAGTAATGCCTAACAGTAAATTACGTACTGTATGGTTTGGAAAGATGCTCGAAAGGGAAGGGAACCCGATATTTATATAGCTTCTATCATCTACGAAGTGGGGATACGCCACTTGTATTTTCTTGGTTTTTCGCGAGAAAGTCTTCCGTGGGAAAGATCTGTTTGCATCGCGTTGTCGCGTGGGTGTAGCTGCATTCAGGCGTGTGTATTCCAGAACCCCCCAAGAGGGTTAAAGTAAACGATAACGGGGAGTCTCCGTATGTACGTAACAACTCGTTCTTTAAGCAAACCTCGAAAGTTTTATTTTCGAATGCAAATGAACGCTCGGTGGAGATATTTCGAGGAAGGAATCGCGAACAACGGAGGATCCTGAGGTGAAACAGCATTCGTTAATAATGTGCCCTGCAGTATCGTATGTAAACAAAGATAAACCAGAACCATGAATATGCAGCTTCACCGAGGCGTGGTAATTCCGTTCGACACGTGCGGCTCCGTTAATTCCCCGCTGCTTCGTGCATTAACCGCTGTCATTTCGGTACAGGGCTGGGAAATTCATCTGCCGCGAGGGGCAACGCCATAATTTTCGCCGCGGCGCCACGTAAATCGGATTTTTGCGTCCCCCGTTATTCCCTTCGTCTCTGGTAATCATTTTCTGTTCTCGAGGTGTAGGGCGCGACGAACCACTTTAACGCGGCAACTCGCGACTTACATATCGGATAAATAGCTGAATCGTTTTAATATACTTTGGTCCATTGCTTCAGAATTTTAATGCCGCCGTAGTTAATCAATAATTTACGAAGATCTCTGCTACGGATATTATATTATGAAATTGAAGGAGAGCTATGGACGAACTTGAATCTTTATTTTCTTATTTTTCTGGTTCCTTCAGTGTGTTCTTGATACTTTTTCACTTTTCGAAATTGTGTGTTATCCGTTAGAAATAGAAGTTTGACATTCTTGTTCCTATAGATCGATAATTATTATTCTTTAATATTGGATAAGTAACCGAATCGGGTTATTAATATTCTCTGGTACACTGCTTTGAAATTTAAATAGTGCTGTGGTTAATAAATCTAACACCTCTGCTATGGAAATTGGATCTCGAGATTGGAGGGGAGCTGTGGACAAACTTATAGTACAAACCAAATCTAATTTCCTTATTTTTCTAGTCTCTTCAGGATCAGTCGCTGACACTTTTTAACTTCTCAAAATTGTGTCGCATTTCGTAAGAATATAAATTCTTGATTTTACACATTCCAATATTTCTATTGTTATTAGGTTCAATTTAATACGAATTGAGCAACACATATGAAATATAAAATAAATACCGAAATTGTTAATAAATATTTGTGATTGAATTTCTCAGTAACAATCCATGACAACATCATCGAAAGATTAGCAGATGTAGAACATTAATAAATAATATGCAAAAACTGCTTTCGCTTCTTTTAAAGAAATTTAATCTCAAAGATGTTCAAAACGATCATAGTTCTTAAATAGATGAATGGTTAATAGCTTGCAAAGAAGTACTAAGTACTTTTATTCTCAATGAATACCTACTTTCAAGCAGGACTAGCATTAAACAAAATTATTTATGAATAATAATAAGAAATATTTCATACTTTAAAGGATAATTATTTGTCAGATAAAAGTAAATCGATTTGCTGATTCATACGCTATTCTACTGCGAAATAATTCAACTAATTGCAGATGGCTCCGAAGCAATTATGTTTCATCCGTGACGTGGAAAATATTTCTATTAATATTTCACCAGAAATGTAACAGGATGTTTTATTATTGCTTTACGCGACGGTTAAGTAATGATAGTAGTAATATTACATAACGCCTTCTTCCGCAACACTGATGTTTCATAAAACACCGCGCAATATACATTTCCCATTACATTAATTGCATGCAACGTTGCACTGTGGTAGTATTATAATGCAACACTTCGCATTGGCGCGAAATAGAACGAACTCATTAAGAGGAATAACGACTGTCTTAATTTAAAAAGTAAAGTCGACTTTATCATTCATGTTTGAAGTCATTGCCAGTAATATTTTCTGCATTGTTATTTACTAAACCATTAAAGATACATTCTGCAAAACGAAACATAAAATAGAAATCATTAAAAAAATCAATACTTCTACGTGTAATTCTTCTTCGTCGAATTTGATTCATATGAAAAATAGTTGTGTAGTGGTTCTCAAAATTTAAAAATATATTGCTTACCGAGCCCTTCCATCGACGTAAAATATTGCAAATTCGTTTAAAAAAAATTATACATAACAATGGAAGGAAGGCCCTTCTCATTTTTTCAATCTAAAATGCTTGAAAGAATCCTGTATAAATATCTTCCAGTTGCTGTTCGATGGTGTCCATGAATGAAACTAATCCCGATTGAGCACAACATACACTTTAAATTATGCTGTTCTGTTTCATACTTCACTTCAGAATGAATTTATTCTTGTCAGATCATATTACCAGTTGTATCACTAGATTGTGATTGTGTATTTTTACTCTGGGTTAACACTCTCAGTAGCACGAGAGTTCGAAAAGTGCATTTACTAAATAACGGTTATTAGTAATCGCTACAGCCAGCCAGCATGGAATACAGAACGAATCAAAATGGGAAAAAATTGACTACAGGATTAAAGTCTGGGCGTCAATATAAAAGAGTTGAGACAATTTTAAAATTAATTCAGTAGGACAACTCACGTATGAGTTAATGCTAATTTGCTATATGAAAAAAAGTTTTTCAAGTTGACGCACATTTCACTTTTGGTATTAGGGAAAATAGATAGACATTTTATTTTAGAACGGAAATCTATGCTATTATTGCCAATGAAAAAGTAAAGAATTACAGACAAAAATATTCTGCATTGATAAATTTTCTATTAATTTTTTCCCCTATTAAAAACTGTCCATCATGTCAGCAGTTTGATAAATATTATTTATACATTTTACCACTGCCCTAGGCTGCAACCTACTTCGCTTATAGGTACATACACAAATCCGTCCTTGCTGGGCGTACTTATCAGTCCTGTGTCAGTTTCGTGCCAGCGGCGTCTCAGGAACCAGATCCTCTATTCCCTCTTCTTCTTACCACTGACACGTCGACGCGGAACTGACACGAAACTGATAAGTGTGCCCAGACCTTTAAGCGCATTTTTTTTTTAATTCTGGGGTCAAAGGGAGTTGGAACGTTGGAAGGTAAACTCAGTACGCGAGGATTTAAAATCAGTTAATTACAGAACAGCGGTGACACACTAGAATCCATTCACGGTTTGGGTAAACTTGTTGAAAAACTACCTCCTCACCGATTTCAATGACCTTCACATATCTTCTCAAAGTCATCATTCTGAACATTTCCCTTTAAACTTTTTGGCAGTTGGCTTTGGTTTACAAGATATTCGCAAAAAACTTTACTCAACACTAGAATTACCGAGTTTAACACATACTCACATCTGTTCGCTACCATGCTTTACGCACCAACGAGCGGGCGCGTCGCCCCCCCCCCCCGTCGTAATCTAGCCCCAACCAATACTAATACTGTCGGTAGTGATGGAATTCGAAGCACTTCGAAGCGCTTCGCATCTATATATATAACGAAAACTTCGGACCACTTCGAAAATGATTCGAAGCTTAAGTCCCGTTACGCACTTGGCGACAAATCGCCGACGACCATGAGGTGCACGGGGACATATGAGTTCGTACGCACTTGATCGCGGCGAACAACAAAGGTTTTTGGTCTCTCGGCGATCAAGTTGCCGGCGACTGGTCGCAAATGCGTAACGGGGCTAAAACTCTTGAAAGTCTTGATAAGACTTGAGTCTTGATAGGTCTTGAAAGTCTTGAAAGTCTTAGAAGTCTTAAAAGTCTTGAAAATGAACATGTGGTTGCCAAAAACTACTTAGCCAGGTTGATCGGCCAGACGGTCTCGCCAGGGTCGCGGTTTATGACTGTATTGTCCCGCGAGTCGGTGGTGGACGTACATAAGGGTCCGAAAGCTACCAAGACTTTGAAGTAAGAGTTTCAAGACTTTCAATACGATCAAGACTTTCAAGACTTTTAAGACTTCCAAGACTTTCAAGACCTATAAGACTCAAGACTTATCAAGGGTTATAAGCTTCGAATTAGTTTCCTGATGTACAAGACAGATTCGAAGCGCTTCGAAGTGCTTCGGATCCCAACACTAACTGTCGGCTGTGAAACAGATTTCAATATATTATGCCGAAAGTTGTTTTATTAATATCTCCAAAACTAACCGCCAAAAAGTTTAAAGGGAAATGTTGTTCAGAATGACGACCTCGACAACATATGTAAAGGTCATTGAAATCGGTGAGGAGGTAGCTTTTCGACAAAGTTTACCACGGTTTGTTTTAACATCCATGTCACACGAGTAGTATTTATTGCAACATTACTTCGAAAATCTAATTTCATGTATTAAGAGACACTTTTCATGTGTAAACGTTTCTTCTTTTTTTCAAGTTTAAATTAACACTTTGACTGACGCAACATTTTGAAAGATGCTCCTTCAAGTTGGTCAGGCCTTCTGAGCGATCGCTTCTGCCAAGAAATTTTTGTGTAAAATTCGCACTCTAAATACATGACAACGCTAATGAAAATTTTAACTTTTAATGTCGCCCTTTAAATCTTAATGGTATTACTACGATTGTATAGGTCATATTTTTCCGACGAAAATTAGTCCAAGCACGACCATATTCGGACCATTTTTAATTACACATAATTCGAATCACTTCAGAGTTCCGTAGACAAATTTTACACCATGTATGATTAAAAATAGCTTCACTGAGATACAGTTTAGACTTATTTTCATTAACAGAATCACGCCACTCCATTGTTAATACTTTCACGAAAATCTAATAGATAACAGAGGAATTACAATTTTCATTACTAGGTGACTCGTCGAAACTTGGTTTATTTTCAAAGTAAAAAAATTGATGACCAGGCAGGCTACATGAAGCATAGATAAATGGGCTGCCAAAACCATGCACGGGATGCAAACCCCTCGGCGTGAAAACACGTCGACGTCACATAAACTATCATTCAGCAAATTCAAATCGTCTGTTCATTAGTCTGTTTCCCACTGTTCATATTGTTAGTATTTTAATGTTAATTCTGGGTTACATTACTTATTACAATTCATTCTTGTGTAAAAAGAACCCAATCCTCGTTAATATTTGGTTTCTGCATAAATTCTGTGCACTAAAATACGTTTTCTACAGATTCTGTTATACAAAGGATATATAATTATTTGGGTACTTCAAACTATGTATTTTCCATCATTATTTATGACCGTTTTCCGTCTACGTGGAAATCGTGTTATGCCTTTTTTTTTATAAAAATCTTCAAATTTATCATTACAAAAAGAACTTATTGCACTTGTTATTGCCACGAAATTATTGAAGTATTACGATGCACATCCGGTGAATATGGTAGACGGGGAATAAGTTCCCATTACAGTTTCCACATTTTTTCTTTTGAACACCCTATCGATTCACAAGGGATGATCTTTTAATTTGTAGTTCTTGCTGCACTCTTTCAAGTTGTTGACTATACAAATCTGGTAATTGTATTTGGATTGGGAAGCTCGTAATGTGTAGGGTAAACTTGCCTAATTCGTACCTGCGCCTAAATCGTACCTCCGCTGTTTCTTTTAACCTAAGAGAGTCATAATCGCCTCGATCGGTAGAAACTGTATACAACAGTTAGCCATACGCCAGGGCTGCACAGGGAGCCTTTATCAGTGCCTAGAGGCGAGCAACCAGCCGTGCGTCGAGCTGTCCCGTTGCTAAGGGTAGAATCAGTGAGGAGAATTGCAGTAGCGTAGGTGCGGGCTCGTAGGCGCGTAGCGTAAGTATATATGGCTGGGTTACGTGTACAGATTTGTTAGTTATACAACTTTCTGCTTGTAAATATCACTAAGTGCAATGATAAGCACCAGATGCGTACTGTACATATGTATATATTCATATATCATGTTCTACCTTTTATAAATGATATACAGTGACTCACAGCCATAATCGTACACTCTTTAAAATCGCATAACATTTTTAAACTGGGTCCAAACGACTTGAGATTTTTTGAGAAGCTAGAAGGATTAGTGTGCTAAGTGACGTGTTTCGTCGTTTTTTAAAAAAAAATGCAATTGGTCGGAATAGTGAAAAAATAGTAAAGGTCGTTTTTTAAACTTTTTTTTTGAGTCTGTAATGAAAATTCAAAAAACCCGTTTGTAGATTGAAGTAAGTTATATACATGCCTAAAATTTCATCGAAATCAGTTAACGTTGCTCTGAGCTACAAACGTTTAAAGATCGCAGAATAAGGTCGAGAATCGCGGAAATTCCCGAAATCAGCGAAACGGCAGTAGCAAATATTTTAGAAATTTCATGAACCCATCGAATTATATTACGGGACCTGCTCTGCACTGGGGCCCCACAAGGAACCCAATCATATACAGGGTTAACGTTTTATCCTGCAACCCGCGCTCGTGCGAACAGGTAAAATGGCAACAGCGCCTCACGGACGCATTCCACTACAACCATGCACTATCCCGGCGTTCGAAGTGCTGCCAGCGACCGCTGGACAGCAGTGATGCCCGAGCTTCGAGAATTTTGGGATGGTCTCTTTCAAATTAACGTCGCAAAGAGGTATTCAGAATTTCCCGGTCCGGGTTGAACAATTTGGGGCCTTTTACGTATAACTTTTGAACTATAAAAGATATCGGAATGCAATTTGCGCCAAAAAATGAGGAAAAATTATTCCCTCTTAATGATGGATAATTTAACATATTTTACGTTTACTTAATTTTCTTCTATCAATTTTTTAACCATAATTGTTGTACAAAGCTTTTGCAAACTGTTTATTTGATACTGTATTTAATGCTGCTTTTCAAATTCGTGGTGTTGATAAACAATAGGCTAGTTGTTTCTGTATCATTACTTTCATAAATTGGGAAATTAAATTTTTGTTCAATTATGTGCTGGTTCTGCAGACCTCAGAATCTATTGTCCTGGTTTTCTTTTTCATGATTTCATCCTTAATGCAGTGCATACCTAGATTAGTCGTAAGAGGTAACTAGTGGGACGTGTCTTTGATTGTAGAGGTGTTAGAATTTTTTTTCTAGAATTTTTGTGCCTGAATATTTTAGCTACTCAACGCCACACCTATACCGGCTTCCGTTAATGTCAGCTTTTGGAACGATGCGCCATTATTGTGGCTTTTATACGCAGGTGGCGAAAAATCTCTGCGTACAAGGGTATAGCGCCACGGTCAACCCTGTCGTGGCTAAAATTTTTTAAATTGAGACGGGTACGAGATCAGTCGACATTATTTTCAAACCTCATTACAGTAATCTGGGATGCGAGTGGTTAACCGATCATAAAAGCGGAGCGCGCGGCTCTATTATCTGGGCTGGGATATTCCCAATAGCTCTTTGCGACGTTAGTTCGAAAGAAACCATCCTAAAATTTTCGATGCTCAGGCATCACTACTGTCCAGCGGTCGCTGGCACCTCTCCGCTGGGCCGGTCCATGGTTGTGGTGGAATGCGTCCGTGAGGCGCTGTTGCTATTTTACAAGTACGCGCGAACGCGAGTTACAGGATAAAACGCTGACTCTGTATACTTACGCTACACGCCTACGAGCCCGCATCTACACTACTGCAGTTCTCCTCACTGATTCTACCCTTAGCAACGGGACAGCTCGACGTACGGCTGATTACTCGCCGCTAGGCGCTGAAAAAGGCTCCCTGTGCAGTCCTGCCATACACCATTACCAAGCCGAGTGTCCATACGGTCAATCCACAAAAAATATAAAGCAGGTAAGTTTGTTCGGGTACTTTTCACTAAAATTTTGCCATGATTCTTAAGGATTTTGTACAATTACTATTTGTGAGAATCAGTGAAACAAATTTCTATGTGAAACTACGTCTATTTTCAAGTTTATTTCTTGTTTTGACATCAACGAACACTACCCTATACTTTAGCGCCATAGATTTGAATTGAAATTGCCCTATGTGGCTATTTCGTACCACCGTGTGTAAGTTTAAATCGTACTGGTACGAACATACAGAAAGAATCCAGAAAAAAATTGGATGAAGCTAAAAAGAAAATTATAACCAGAAAAAACAGAACAGCAAAGAAAACTCGTACGAGGAAGACTACCACCAATACCAATATACAAAAGAAAGAAAAGAAGAAGGAGAAAGATGATGAAAATGAAGGCTGGTTTTGTAAATTGTCAAGAAAGTAGACAGGAAAATATCATACAATGCATAGAAATAGATAGGGAATAGATAGAAATACTTTTGAATATGTATGTGATGATTGTAGTAATTAAATTTGAAAGTACGAATTAGGATAAGTATGATACGATTTAGGAACATTAATCCTAAGTCGTACTTTTTCCATATTAAAAATAAATCGTTTTTATGAATAGAAGTTGATTACTTTTTGTTGTATGGGTTTATAAAACTGTTAATTCTATTAATAAAGGGTTTATTACCACTAATTTTGTTTCATTTTCCCTGTTATTTTTCATGTAATAAATATTTGTTCTTAAAGGGTACGATTTAGGCAAGTTTACCTTACTCATAGTATAAGCGACGTGGTGGACAGAACTTATGCGGCGATCTAATAAGTATATAAAAGTAGAATTAAATGTTGTTAAAGAGATTAACCACGACCACAGACTCCAGACGGATCGTTAGTACCGGGCAGAGAGACAGAAAAAGGGCGTGACTGCGCTGAGAACGGAGTTACTTAGTTAAAAGTTGGCCCGCCTAATTTACTTGTCCCCGCTTATTAGATCCCCTTCGACGACGAAAGTTTCCTTCGGCCACAGCTGCGGCGACGGGAACGATGTCGCCGTTACCGTCACACCAACTTCTTAATAATGCAGCCGCGCGACGGTGCACCGCCTGTTGCAATATGCAACGGCCTACAAGCAACGAGATCCGACGGATACCAAAGTCATGGTCGTTGGCCAGCGTTCCCGTGCTCCAAACTTCTTTTACACATGATAGTCGCTTTCACGCCACTTGAGGACTTCTGTTCACGGCGACACAACGCGACGTAGAAGAAGTGGTTAGGGAAAGGATGGCGCCGAGGGACGTAGAGGGTGGTAGAGAATAATGAAGGCACTCCCTAAAATTCAGAATTCTGTCCTATCATTCATTCAAGTTCGAGTGTGTGTAAAGGGAATCGCGTGAACACAAGCTAAACTGTATACCGAACAAGATTCAGCGAGATAAAAATGTTCGCTGTAATTAAATCTAACATCGTAGAAAGAGTAATAAAATTGTTAAATAATGTGCAACTTCTTTAAAATCTTAAACAGTCTCACATACCAACGTCTCTTCTCTTCTATAAAGTCTCAAGAAACTTGCCTAACTACATCGACTGACGTCGACGTGTTTTCACACCTTGGGATTTGCATCCTGTACGCGCTTCCGGCGTAATTTCACACCGAAACCTGTTTAGGGGATCCATTTCAAGGCTTAAAACGCAAACTATAAGCTTATTATAATTTGGTAGCTCATAACGTCAATGTTACATCGTTTCTGTTCTGCATGTATTAACTATTTTCCTCCCTTTTTCTGTTTATACACGTACTGTCTCCTTGTAGGGTAAATCCGGGAGACGCGGTCGGGCCGGAGAGTTGGTCGAGTCGTTATATTTCAGACTCTATACGTAAAAACGCGTTCAAGTGCAGACCAACTACTTTTTTAGAAACCAAACAATTGAATGAATAGCGTCACTTCGGTTCCTTCTGTGCTTTTCTAGATTTACAGACTATAAAAGGTAAACTGTGGTTACATTTAACCTCTTTTGTCAAACAACGGTGTACAGAATCGTATTTAAAATATACTTCTAAGTGTATTTTCGTTTAATGTTTGGGAATAATAAGATAGTAGAAATATTGGGGGACAATGCAGCCAAAGTATTTATCCATATTAACTCGTCCTCTCAAAACTAACGAAAAGAGTATCTCTCGCTGCAGAAAGGAGAGATGGTCGAGTTACGATGTTTTTATTATTTTTATTTATATTTTTATTTTTTATCCTTATTTTATTATTATTATTGTTTATTTATTTTATTTATTCACTTTTGTAATCATTTGCCTTGCTAATCGCCGGTAGGTAGTTCGCTTTATCTTTGATGTGTTCTTTACTTGTTTAGCGTAAACAAATTAAATATCAATGAATCTGTAGTTGTATTCACTCATAAATAATTTTGCCCTCTTCTTTGTTATTTGTCCATGAATAATTAGGTGAGTGGTCTCTGCCAACGACGAAAACCATTTCTCCGGGCACCTCGGGAGTGGTGGTCAGATGTCATGACTTCAGTTTTCAACCCGATTTACAGTAAATATTGTCTTAAAGCAAATATCGACCAGTTTTTCTGAATCAGCATAAAATTCTGAACATATTACGTTTGTTCTGATAAAATAAGTAATATCTGTATTAGTTTTAATAACTATTTTATATTAGGGCGACCGCGTCTCCCGGATTTACCCTATTATGATTATGGTTGTAAGTAACTAATGGGTACTCCCCATTAACTAACTAAATAAAATGAAAAAATAAAATAATTCTTGAAAAACGGTGAAGGTATTGCCCAAGGGTACTACAGGGTGTTCCCATAATGCTGCGGTTCCTTGAAGGGGGTGACTCGGGGGGTGATTGCAAAATACTTTTTTCCTTTGAGAAAATGTTCTCCGAGGTTTCGATAACGAGATATTAACAAAAGGCACCGACCAATCAGAGCGGGAGTCTGGCGGTCGAGTTCCCGCGCTAGTGTGGCTGTGTGCCGCGCTGCGACTGCGAACAAGCAACTCGGCATGCATTGAAGGAAATTGCGTAGAATGGGAAATGAAAAAGACGTAACAAATAAAATCGAACCTTTTGTCATGGTTTGTTTGTCATTTAAAGTGAATAATGAATAAAGGATAAATGGATGAAAATCATGTGTAACGTAAAAAGACGAATACACAGTTTTTCTTAGAAGAATCGAAAGTAATAATTATTTGAAGTGGAAGGATAAGGAATACGTAAATTTCCTTGCGTTAATAACGTAGCCACGAAAAGGTAATGTAACAGGAAATGAACGAAAAGTGATCGTAGTTCGTTATTATGATAAAAATCCGCAATTCAGTAACGGCCAACACTATTGCTGATAACGAATAAATCTGTTTAAGAAGCTCGAAGAAATATCTACGTACGGAAATTTTGAGAATTATTGCCGGAAATAAGCCATAGCCTGCGTTAAATTTAAAAATTAATCATCACCAATAAAGTAACTAAAACTGACCCTTGTCGGAAATTCACCTGCAGCTTGCAAACCTGTGTCACTGGATCACTGAACCGATCCTGGCCATCGACAGATGCGCCGAGTGCATAGCTGATCTCAGGTACGCGACACCATCCAAAGTTGAGAGTCGCAACGTTAAGTGCGTCCGGATTAATGTATCGAATATTCACTTCACTGCCCGGCTACTAACACTGATCACTTAATTTATTTCAGATGGAACAATCGGCCCCTTTCGGGGCCACCAATTTTTAAAACGTAGGAACAATACGTTCCATGAAAAATAAATTAAATGATCAGTGTTAGTAGCCGGGCAATGAAGTGAATATTCGGTACATTAACCCGAACGCACTTGACGTTGCGACCCTTAACTTTGGGTAGTGTCGTATACCTGGAACCAGCTGTGCACTGGGCTCGTCCGTCGATGGCCAGGATCGGTTCAGTGACCCAGTGACACAGGTTTTCCAGCTGCAGGTAAATTTCCGACAAGGGTGAGTTTTAGTTACTTTACTGATGATGATTAATTTTTAAATTAAACGCACGCTATGGCTTATTTCTGGCGATAATTCTCAAATTTCGGGCTATTTCGTCTTTTTACGTTATTTGTTTCGTAATATTTCTTCGGGCTTCTTAAACAGATTTATTCGTTATCAGCAACAGTGTTGGCCGTTACTGAATTACGGATTTTTATCACAATAACGAACTACGATCACTTTTCGTTCATTTCCTGTTACATTACCTTTTCGCGACTACGTTATTAACACAAGGAAAATTACGTATTCCTTATCCTTCCACTTCAAATAATTATTATTTTCGATTCTTCCAAAAAAAAAAAACTGTGTATTCGTCTTTTTACGTTACACATGATTTTCATCCATTTATCCTTTATTCCATGACAAACCATGACAAAATGTTCGATTTTATTTGTTACGTCTTTTTTATTTCCCATTTTACGGAATTTCCTTCAATGCATGCCGAGTTGCTTGTTCGCAGTCGACCGCGTTAAATGGGTTTGTGTGCAAATGAAACATCCACGAAAGGAATTTAAAATTTGTATATTTTTCATTGTATATGTGCGAAGGTATTATCACTGAATTACTGAGATTTGTCTGATGAAAATGAGTCTAAACTCGACCCCATTCGAACTATTTTTAATTATATGTAACGTACAATTGATTTACAGAATTCGGAAGTAGAAATTCATCGGAAAGGCCTCTCCTATCCATTTGTGACGAACATGCAATGTACATACAACATAGAAGTTTAAAGTTTTAGTAGTGTCGTCCCATGTTCAAGGCGCGGGGCGAGTTGCAAAACTCGGGAAGGCCAGATCGCCTTGAAGGGACACTTTTTAAAGTGCTAGCCAAGGTGTTAATTTTAATGTGGAAATGGGGAAAACGATTACACATGAAAATAGTTTCTTAATAAATAGATAAAATTCGATTTTCGAAGTAATGTTATAATAAATATTAGGTACTCGTGTGACATGGATGTTAAAACAAACCACAAAGGGAACACTTCAACATTGTTCTATAATTAACTAATTTTAACCCTCAAACACCACACTATATTTTCCTAACGCTTCCACCACATTGGGTCCACGCGACCCAAAATTTTCTTTCCTCTATATGTCAGGATTTGCTGCAACGATTTGAACAATTTTTTTTAATCAATTCGTTAGACAATAAGGAAATGGAATATATTGATAGTTTGGTCAAAAATCTTTTGATGCTCAAAATATTTTGAGAAAAATGACGTCCGTGCTCTGAAAGTTCCGTTTCTTCTTTTAATCGCAGTTTTTTTTTCTAAAAAACAGTACAGGGATTTTATTCTACATCAATCGAAACGTTTTGAGTCATACTTCAAGGAAATATATAGGGTGACTGTACCTAATATCGCCTAGTAAAAGTTAAATCGCTGTAAATTGAATAATAATTGATATTTCTGCATGCAATTCATTTCAAAGTAGAGAGAAATTATTCATGTTTCATGTAGCATAAGTTAGAATTGTTGAAACCTACAAATTTTGAATTAGGGATTAAAAATGTAAGACATGCAAAAATTCAGTCCTGAAAAATGTGTACCTAATATCGCCTACTCAAGAAATATTGATTAAATTATGTATATATATAAGTTTTCAAAGTCATTTCCACATGTGCTTTTTACTATTTCTTGCTCTATAAATGTTTTTTATCCATCTTTGATTTTATTTTTATTAGAAAAATATAGAAATTTAAAAATATAGATTTTTAAAATATTTTATTTTTTACTTTCCGATGTACATATTGGAAAAATAAAGTTTATTTCGGTTGCTCGGCACATTTCGTAACCCCACCTGTAACAAACATTACATCGAAACCATTGTTCTCCGGTAGGCAGTATTGAGAATACGCATACTGTTAACAGAAAAACACTATTTTCATGACGAAAAATATTTGAATCGATTTCATTCCTTAAGTACATCATTAATTAGGTATTTCTAGTAGATATTCTTGCATTCGTGGAATTATTAGACTTACCTTCTCTGAATGTGATGTATAATTGCGGCAGTCCAATAAATTTTTACACTATTAAGATTCTTTAAAATTCTTCTCTTTCTGTAATTGTTGATCACATGACGCTGCAATTACAGTATGTCTTCCTACATATGTTTAGATACTAATTCAGTGCATAATCGATCAATTTTAGTGCTTACTTTGTGAGGTATAGCGAGTGGCGATATTAGGAACATGGGCGATATTAGGTACGGTCACCCTATGTCATTATGATTGGTTCCAAAAAATATAATTATTTCGAGAGGGAAGTCGAATGATTTTTTACTTCTTCCGAACGAATGTTCCCTGTGAAATTATACAATGGTTGGAATAATAATTTTTTTCATAAAAACAGTATAAATCACTGTGGAATCATTCATTTACATTAAGAGCAGTCGCCACATATTCCCTACACAACGGCCATTTGCATTTTAAACACTTTCTATCGATTGAAGAAGTATGTTTTCTACTTTACACAGTGTAGAAATGCTGTCGGAACAACAAATCACTGCACAAACAATAATGTTCTATAGCAACTGTTAACTCCACTTTTTCGAAAATACAGACGTGGATACCACACTGGGTCTGAGCGACCTATAGACTAGGGGAGACCGGGGCAATAAGAGACGAAAAAAGTTTGAAGTCGATAAAAATTTTTCCCTTTGAATAAAAATGTGTGGAAATCGATTTATAATATAATTTGAACATTACTATTGATACATGATGAATAGCAATGCTTAAAATAAACTTGAAGTATATTAAAATTCAACTTGAAAAGAAAATGTCAAAACAACCACATTACCCCATACAGGGTGTCCCAAAAATGTCGGAGTTCCTTGGAAGGGGTAACTCAGGGGGTGATTTGAAACAACTTTTTCCTTAGCGAAAATATTGTCCGAAGCTTCGTTGAGGAGATATTAACAAAAAACCCCGACCAATCAGAGCGCGCGCCTTCCGTCCGAGCTCCCGCGGTAGCGTTGGCTACGCGGTAGGCGACTGCGCTTGTACTACGAACGTACGAACAAGCAAGTCGGCATGCATCGAAAGAAACTGCGTTACACATTTTTTTTAAAGCAGAATCTTAAATAAGAATTATTTGAAGTGAGAAGACAAGAAGTACGTAAATTTCGTTTTTAAATAAGGCATAAACGAAAAGGTAATGTAGCAGAAAATGTACGACATGTGATCGTAATTCGTTATTGAGGTAAAAATCCGTAGTTTAATAACGGCCAACACAACTAAATTTAAACAATAATATTAGGTGTATGAATAAATTCTTTCCGACTGGATTTACATAATCAGTACAAAGCTACTGAATTTCTATCGCGGTGGTATTCATAAGCTGCCAGAAAAATGGCAAAAGGTAATTAACAATAATGGAAATTATTTCGATGATAGAGTTGTTTTCAGTTTTTTTAAATCGAACTGTTATTGTACCTTAAAATCGGAAAGAATTTATTTCTACACCTAATAATCACCAATAAATTAAATAAAACTCACCCATTCGGACATTCCTTTCCTTCCTATTCGGAAACGAAAAGATTTATGGTAGGGTAGCGCCCAGTGCTCAGCTGATCGCAGGTATTCGCAGGACACCACCCGAAGGTAAGGGTCACAACGTCAAGTGCGTCCGGGTTAATGTACCGAATATTCACTTCACTGCACTGATACTAACACTGATCACTTCATTTATTTTTCACGGAACGTGTTGTTCCTATGTTATAAAAATTGGTGGCCCCGAAAGGGGCCGATTACTGTTAATTGAGCAGTTGCTCGATGTGGCCACCCTCAGCGTCTATGCACGCCTCCGCACGTACAACCAGCTGCCTTTGGACGGCTCGCAACGTTTGTAGCGTTATGTTTGCGACCGCAGCATGAATGCGCACGACTATGTCTTCCAGTGAATCCACTGGCTGACGGTACACTTCATCCTGAAATGATTGTTGTACAACAAATACAAAACGTAAGTAAAAAAGAATACCTATAAAACATTAAAAGCACTAATGAAATTACCGTCAGGTAGCCCCAGAAGAAAAAATCCAGAGGGGTCATATCCGGTGACCGTGGGGGCCACGCAATAGGACCGTCGTGGCCGATCCACCTGTCCTGGAAGGTTTCATCAAGGTAGTCGCGGGCAATTGTGGCGTAGTGAGGTCCAGCCCCGTCTTGCTGATAGACCATGTTCTGTCGGACCTCATTTGGAATATGGGCCATAAGACCCGGCAGAACATGCTCTAAAAAGACTTTATATGCTGGACCGTCCATCCTGTCTGGCAGCATGTACGGCCCAACGATAAATTCGCCACAAATGCCCGCCCATACATTAATTGACCAACGGACTTGTGCTGCGCGTGTCCGAAGCGCTAGCGGATTCTCGTCGCTCCACACATGCTGCCAGACAGGATGGACGGTCCAGCATATAAAGTCTTTTTAGAGCATGTTCTGCCGGGTCTTATGGCCCATATTCCAAATGAGGACCGACAGAACATGGTCTATCAGCAAGACGGGGCTGGACCTCACTACGCCACAATTGCCCGCGACTACGTTGATGAAACCTTCCAGGACAGGCGGATCGGCCACGACGGTCCTGTTGCGTGGCCCCCACGGTCACCGGATATGACCCCTCTGGATTTTTTCTTCTGGGGCTACCTGACGGTAATTTCATTAGTGCTTTTAATTTTTTATAGGTATTCTTTTTTTACTTACGTTTTGTATTTGTTGTACAACAATCATTTCAGGATGAGGTGTACCGTCAGCCAGTGGATTCACTGGAAGACATAGTCGTGCGCATTCATGCTGCGGTCGCAAACATAACGCAAACAAACGTTGCGAGCCGTCCAAAGGCAGCTGGTTGTACGTGCGGAGGCGTGCATAGACGCTGAGGGTGGCCACATCGAGCAACTGCTCAATTAACAGTAATCGGCCCCTTTCGGGGCCACCAATTTTTATAACGTAGGAACAACACGTTCCGTGAAAAATAAATGAAGTGATCAGTGTTAGTATCAGTGCAGTGAAGTGAATATTCGGTACATTAACCCGGACGCACTTGACGTTGTGACCCTTACCTTCGGGTGGTGTCCTGCGAATACCTGCGATCAGCTGAGCACTGGGCGCTACCCTACCATAAATCTTTTCGTTTCCGAATAGGAAGGAAAGGAATGTCCGAATGGGTGAGTTTTATTTAATTTATTGGTGATTATTAGGTGTAGAAATAAATTCTTTCCGATTTTAGGGTACAATAACAGTTCGATTTAAAAAAACTGAAAACAACTCTATCATCGAAATAATTTCCATTATTGTTAATTACCTTTTGCCATTTTTCTGGCAGCTTATGAATACCACCGCGATAGAAATTCAGTAGCTTTGTACTGATTATGTAAATCCAGTCGGAAAGAATTTATTCATACACCTAATATTATTGTTTAAATTTAGTTGTGTTGGCCGTTATTAAACTACGGATTTTTACCTCAATAACGAATTACGATCACATGTCGTACATTTTCTGCTACATTACCTTTTCGTTTATGCCTTATTTAAAAACGAAATTTACGTACTTCTTGTCTTCTCACTTCAAATAATTCTTATTTAAGATTCTGCTTTAAAAAAAATGTGTAACGCAGTTTCTTTCGATGCATGCCGACTTGCTTGTTCGTACGTTCGTAGTACAAGCGCAGTCGCCTACCGCGTAGCCAACGCTACCGCGGGAGCTCGGACGGAGGGCGCGCGCTCTGATTGGTCGGGGTTTTTTATTAATATCTCCTTAACGAAGCTTCGGACAATATTTTCGCTAAAGAAAAAGTTGTTTCAAATCACTCCCTGAGTTACCTCTTCCAAGGAACTCCGACATTTTTGGGACACCCTGTATACGGGGTAAAGTGAGCTACTATCTGGGATAAAGTGACCTGAAATAAAATACGAGTTTTAATGAAGGATATAATTATAAAATTAACTTTATTAGAACTTTTAAACAATTTAAACTATTTTTTAAAAAATATATTTCATTTATACAAGTTTAACGTTAATAATTTGTACTTTGTAACTTTGTGCTTTGTGTAAACACATTTTCTTTTGTAAATGAGTTTTTAAATCAACTTTGTTTACATGAACAGTCTGACATATTATTACTAAAACAAATGCATACATAATTATTAATAAAATGCGTACTTATACTATCTAAATATTTTTTTGCAGCTAAGTTTATCCCGGTCACTTTGCTCCGAATGTGTACTCAGTGGAAAATTAATTATTTAATAATGTTAGGATTAATGTTTTCTCGAACGCGTGTACACGTATGTTTATAAGCTTGTTATAAACACGCAGAAAAAATTTGGAGTTAAAATAACACATTTAAGACTCATTTATCCAAAAAGCTAAATTGAAAAAAAAACAAATTGGAAGTCTCTAAAACTTCATTTTTAATTTTTTAAATGAATTTCCATTTTTCGATATCTGAATGTGCATAATTATTATTGTGGTATTACACACATTTATTACGTCACCAAAATTTGTAAATATCTTCTACTGTTAAAGAATAAATTAAGAAAGCTCATTTTACCCCGAGGTTCACTTTGCCCCGGTCTCCCTTAAGGTGAGATCAGACGGCGGGTGGTTCGGCGAGCTGGCTCGGCTCGTCTAGCTCGGCAAGTCGGCTTGGCGAGCCCGACTCGGTGATCTATGACCAATCAGACGACGCGTGGCTTGGCGAGCTGGCTCGGCTTGTCTGGCTCAGCAAGTCGGCTTGGCAAGCCCGGCTCGGCAAGCCATGACCGATCAGACCACACGTGGCTTGGCTCGTCTAGCTCGGCAAGGCGGCTTGGCGAGCCTGAGCGAGCCGAGCCCATGACCGATCAGACGGCGCGTGGATCGGCGATTCACGCGCAAAGTTCGCCGAGCCACGCGCCGTCTGATCTCACCTTTACCTTTTTCACGATGTCACTCGGCTTCTTTAGGTTAACGTGGGGTCTCATGGTGTGGAATCCGTAGAAGGGGTCACAAAGTTTTTTTCCCCCACCACAACAGCTGACCACCATTTACCGTTTAGTAGTGGCCAGGAATTTTTCAAACGGCCTGTGTTTCGGGGACCCAGTGTGGTGTTTGAGGGTTAAATCTCACCCTACTGAAAGGGAAGTCAAGTTACCCGAAAATTCTGATTTTTTTTAAATTGTGCAGGGTTGTAGAGGACCTTTAATAGATGTATCCAGCAATTTTTCGCCTGTGCCCCTTTTCGGTTCTTCAGGGTGAAAACACCCCTTAAAGGCTAATGTGTGATTTCCTACTTTCCTATATACATGTATCTTGAAAACTATAGTAGATATAAAAAAAAAGATATTACAAGCGAAACTTAACGGTTTATTATAGCCTATAAAACTATGTAATCAAATTGTTTAAAATTTGCAATTTAAATAGAAAAACGTTCCCCACCACAAATTTTAAACAATTATACATAGTTTTTACAGCAGAAAAAAACATTAAATTTTCTTTATAACATTTTTTTGTATCTACTATTGTTTTCATGGTATACTAGAAAATAGGAAAACACTCATTAACCTTGGGGGTGTGTTTTCATAATACTGAAGAACCGAAGACAGGAACAAACGAAAAATGGTCTGATACTTCTATTGAGGTTCTCTACAAACCTGCACAATTTAAAAAAAATCTGAATGTTCGGGTAACCGGGCTTTCCTGTGAGTATACCTTTTAACGTTACAACTCACTTTGATCCCAGAATGAAAAGAACGCAACATTTCTCACTACGAAAATCCAATGTCCACTCAAAAGAAAACACTGCTTAATCCTGTACTGAATTTTTCCCGATTTACAACGGTCCCCTATGTGCCTGGCGTCGGTGAGGATTCATCATTTTGATTCGCTCTCTATTCCATACTGGCTGGCCGCAGCGATTATTAATAACCACGCGGCCTATTTAAAATTCAGCAAACGCGACAGCGGGAATCCCGTAGCCGTCGAGGATGATATTTATGAAGCTGTGATCCACGTCAATTTACACGATCGTTTGTAACAATAAATTCCTCTCTCCCGCAACTTTCCATCAAAACTTCATGGTCGACTGTTCCAACACATTGTATTCCCCGAATAATCGATCGAACCGCGTATTCGTTTTCAGCGTAGCCCGTTCGAAAGAGAGAAACGAAAACACAGAGAGAACGATGAGAAAAAAAGAATAGAGTGAGAGCGGAAGGAACAGTGTCGTTTCCGACTCAAACGACGATATGTCTTTCAATATTTTGCGTGACGCACTAGGGAGGGATTTATACTTGTCGCTGGCAGAGAAATCGTTCCGTCAATGGTGGATCATAAACCGACATGAGCGGATTCGCCGCGAGGTATCGATCACGTCCGTGCAATTAAAAGTAGATTTTCCTCGCCTCTTCCTGGACCACGAGGTATATTTTTCGTGGGGACATCAATCTAGGATGCACCAATTCGCAAGCAGATATTCCATTTGACACTTTACTCAGAAGCAATATGGGGGAGCTGCAACTTGTTCTCGGAGAATTGATACGTTCCTGTGATAATTGGATAGGCGAGTTGCAGTTTTGCGGTGAATTTTATGACTTGCAAAAGACTGAAAAGTAGAATTGATCACTTTGTGCTGTGGGAAACTTTCTAATTGTGTATACCCAAATAGTAAGGATCGTTTTGGACCTTAGTAGCATTTCTGGTTAGCCAACGGTAGCCAACAGTTGGGAATTAGTTGGGATATACAGTCTTCCCCAGATTATTGAAATGCTTTTTTCCCCGGATCATTGGGAAAGACCTACTCACCCCACAGTTTTGCTTTCTCAGGGCGAGCGAGGGCCTTCGGTCCCGGGTAGACCGCCCGTTGACTGCCGAGAGCAACAAAATCGTTAAACCAGGTAAAATACCCAGTAGAGAAAAATAAAATGTTCATGTTTTTGATAAATGTTCATGAAAGTATTACCAATGGATTTGTTAGGATTTCCCAATGAAAATAAATTCAAATATGGGGAAATTCGGTCCATTTTTAGCGAACGTAGTGTGTGTCGCAGGTCAGTCACTAGAAGCGTGTTCCGGGGAACACTGGATTTTAATCGTGTTTTCATAATAAAAAACAGACCGAATTGCTTCGTGTTTGAACTCATTTTCGTCGACATAAATTTACCAATCCATCGGTAATACTCTCTTCCAGATGTAATCAGTAATATGAAAATTTTTATATTCAATACAGAATCTTAATTCGCCGTCGACCGAGGGTCTCCTACTAGTGCGCTATTTCACTCACTCTCGGTTTACGTCGTTCAGTCTCCTTGTCAGGCGGTTCGGGCGAGGGTCCTGACAAGGGTCAGTTTATTAGTTGTTAACTACTTCCTCTGTCCCGGTTTATGGAGAATTCTCCGGTCCCGAATCTTTCTCGATAATCCGGGGAAGACTGTAGTTAGTGTTTTTGCCTACAAATTCCCAACATAGAGCCTACGGCAAAAAAATTACGATAATGTACCAAAGAATATTCAATGTTGGGCTTATAATTATTATGGTTGGTTAATTAACAAAAAGTTACAACAGTGTCCCTACGCATATTCAATGTTGGGCCTACAATTACTATGGTTGGTTAATTAACAAAAAAATTTCAACGATGATTAAATGACATCTTATAAACGGCAGAAAATTTTATTATATTCCCTGTTATTATATTCCAAGTTGTGGTTTTTCTTTTCTTATTTATAAATACGTAATGTATTTATGTATGTGAATACATAAATAATTGAGACGAATGTGAAATTTTCAGGAATGAGTCTAAAGCTCAAATGATGATATTTTGTAGAATATTTTGCGTCATTGCACAGTTTTTATAAACAATTAATACTAGTTATGTAACTAGAAATTAGAAGTGTTTACAAGAAAATGTGTTGGGCAAGTGCGAACAGCAGTTGCTTCGTAAGCGGAAAGTTTGGGCTCGATTCTCCACACCCCCGCGATTGTTTTGCTTAAACCAGGCCTGAAAAAGACGTGTTTACAACGTCTTTTGAAGTTCTTTAAGACGCCTTCTGGACGTATTTAAGACATCTTTTGGAAAGAATACAAATAATTGGGCAACAGTATGAACGCCTACCTTAGCCATCTGTTGTTGGTCTAACCTGAAAAAAGGTGCCAAATCTAACTGTTGGCCAACTAATATTATGTGCGTGGCCCAACTGTATGCCAACAACAAATGCTACTATGGTTATCCTTAATTTTTTTCAGATATAATTTCATGCTGAAGATTTAACACAAATGTATTATAAATAAAATGTGTTTATTACCCCCAAATATTACCATATTGATTTCTTTTCATTAACTGATAGAAATAGTTAAATTAAATATATATTCAATAATTGGGACACTGATAATTAATGACTGGGACACGCTATGAATTTCATTTAATTACTGGGCCATATGAACAGTTTCATGTTTTAATTAATTTAAAACTTTTCTTTTAACAAATGTAGATCCTTGTTACGTTATCTGAAAGTCGAAATTTTACGCTGTCGAATAATTATATTTAGTTATAATTTCATACTATTTAAATATAAAAGAAATTGCAATTATCTCAACTGCTTCCTTAACTGTTTCACCACTGGGCCATTTATCTTGCATGGGCCCACCACGATCACTTTGCAGTTTGTCAGTATCAATGCACCTTGCACGGTCTTTTGTCCCTTTAAACGCCGTGTTGTGTCTGCGTGGAGCACACGAGCTACCTACCCCAGGCCACTACCCTTCGGCTCCTTTGAAACTTTAATTTTAAATGTTATAAACAATTTTGCGGCAAATTTCTTTTGCAAATCTCCACCCATCCGCGGGTGTAGATTCGCCTCTCCAAGCGGAGAACAATACTTTGTTAACACCCTATACACACAGCATTTGCTTACTTCCCTTCCTGCTGTAATTTGGACGCCTGGTGAAATAGTACAAAGAAAGACATGTGCTCTGCATAAGCTTCATAAGCCGTTGATTTCTTGCTAGCTTTTGTAGTTGCGTGTTTTTTAGTGTAGAATTTAAAAAAGAAAAGAATTTAGTCAGAAATTAAATTGGGAAGAGGTTTCAGAATATCACCAAAAAAATATTAGACGTTATAGTCCCTTGGTACTGTACAATTTTGGTAAATAAAGTTCTGGACATCTCTAAAAATAACGGAGCTGATTTCGGGTGATCAAAGTTATTGCCCCACCCTGCATGCTACAAATCGTTAGGTATTTGGTAGGGAGAGGATGATCTTATCCTTTAGTTACTGAATGAATAAATCATTTTTTTTTATAAACTATATGAGTGTAGTTTCCGTTGTACGTACGGATTCTTTGATCGAAAACAAATTTTTTTAAATACGCCCGAAAAACTGCCTATCTTATTCGCGGATTTTCGAAACTTTTCTTCTAAAGCGCACCATTTTTACAAAACTAATTTGTTTGAGAAATCGGTATGTACAACGGAAACTACACTCACATAGTTTATAAAAAAAAATGAAATTTGATTTCGGACCTTCTGTTCCATAGTTACACATTCGACCAGCTCGCGTGGGATCTAGAAGATTAATTAATATATTAAAATTTATGGATGTTTTTTTATTTATTTTTTTTGTATAGTCTCTTAAGACAGCGTACTAAAGGTAGGTAATACAAATTTTCTATGAAAACTGTAAATTATTCCTGAAAAAAATTCTTAAAAATGGTTTACTTTCCGGCCGTCACAGTGGTGTTCCCCCTTAAGGGGACATTCTATCCTCTCGGCCGAAGATTCGGCAACTTTTCAGTAATGATTTTTATAATAAAATAAACACTTAACGTTTTCGTGTTTTGGGGGGTACTCTTGAAATACAAGAAAAAATCTTTGTTGTTTGTTTATTTTATTTGTTTACATAAATATTTCGCAGTGAAGTTAGCCTCTTGAAACTTTGACCCCTTGCTGGCGGTTGCAATTTCAGGCGACTGGATTATCGGAAATAAAAAAAACCAAACATATTTTTAATTTGCAGGAGTATGGCTATCCGTCTTATCGCGAATACGTTAACTTTTTGAATGCTTTCCCACTTTTTTATATCGATTAAGTGGAAAAGAAATGCCATGCTCGGTACTTTCAATTATGACC
This sequence comes from Andrena hattorfiana, assembly GCA_944738655.2. Lineage (NCBI taxonomy): Eukaryota > Metazoa > Arthropoda > Insecta > Hymenoptera > Andrenidae > Andrena > Andrena hattorfiana. The sequence continues at coordinate 50,492,042 of OX122889.2, forward strand.
GATCGCCATTTTAATATTTTTTGTCCAAAATTTCTTTCGCGGTATACCAGACAATCAGATTCCTGTGAATTAGAAATATCTGTGGTTTTGTTATTTCCCATGATCCAGTCGTCCGAAATTGTAACCGCCAGCAAGGGGTCAAATTCTGAAGACGCCAACTTTATTGTGAAATATTTATCTAAACAAATAAAATAAACAAACAACAAAGATTTTTTCTTGTATTTCAGGAGTGGTAGAATATACCCCCAAAATACGAAAAAGTTAAATGTTCATTTCATTATAAAAACCATCACCGAAAAATGGCCGAATTTTCGGCGGAGAGGGTAGAATGTCCCCTTCAGGAAGTTTGATACCTCACTTGCGGGGCAGGCGACGAGAGAGGTAAGCCTATGTTTATACATGGGAGCTCTGCAGTGATACCAATCTGAGGTAAAAGCAAATTATGTAGACAAAAATGTTATTTACATGTCTATTCCTAATAAAATTATTACTACATATTTGCTTTTTGAATTCAATTAAACCAAAGAGTTTAACCAAAGAGTTAAACCAAATGTTTAATGTAGTTAGAAACACAATATTTTCATTAAAAGTAGCGTAAAATATGTGTATGAAATACGGCAACGTCGCTTTGCGTCCATCATTTTTTTCTTTCCATCTCACACTTGTGGCGTCTTATTGCGCGTTCGTAACTTTTTTTTAACAAAAAATATAAAAAAAACAATAAAAGCATACTAATAGGAATAGAGCATCTGCCCTACATATATGTATATTGAGTCATCCCATAAGTAATGCGGTTTTCCCGTATTAGTCAAAATGAATGATGCAATATATTGCAATCACTGCGTAAGCGTAAAATGTCTTTGTGTTAAAAAAATCGATGAAGTATTGTCAGTAATTCTGTGTCAGTTTCGCTGTCCACACGTGAATATAAGAGTGCAAACATAAATTTATCATGGAAGTGTCGAAAGAGCATGTAAGGCATATTTTGCTTTGCGAGTTTCACCAGGACAATACTGCTGCAGCAACAATAGATAAAATTTGCCAAATTTATGGTCCAGGTATTATGAGTGTAAGCCAAGGTCAAATATGGTTCCAACGCTTTTGTTCTGGAAACTATAGCATGGAAGATGAACCACGGTCAGGACGCCCCCAAGAATTTGATGACGAAACACTGCATGCACTGATAGACCAAAATACCACTTTAACGATAGAAGATCTACCTCAACAGCTGCAAGCAACCCATTCAACGATCCATCGGCATTTAAAAGCTATTGAAAAAGTTTCTAAACTGGGACAATGGGTTCCGCACGAATTGTCGGATATGAATTTGAAGCAACGAATAGAAATTTGCAATTCTCACCTCTGCAGATTAAAGAAAGAGCCATTTCTCAATCGAATAGTCACCGGTGATGAGAAATGGATTATTTACAAGAACATACAACAAAAAAGACAGTAAATAATAAATATATTATAGATTAAAAATGTATGTGTTTTCTTTTGCGTTACCTTCAACTTGACTCAGAACAACAGCATTACTTATGGGATGACCCAATACATCACTACCCGGCGTATAGCGTTGCCACGTTGCAAACAGTTCCTTTAGGGCTTAGGCAGTTCCAATAATACAAGAACATTGCTGCCTAGTTATTCAATTATCTAATATACCGGTACGGTTTATGTCAGATTTTCTTTTTTAGAATTTCATAGAAATATTGAAGCTTTTCATTGCAACATTCCTTAGAACTTTTTTTTATCATTTTTAACGACTCTGTGTAACATTTTAAAAGAATTTTTATCGCTTCTCCCATAAGAGCCTGTGTATAAGCGCACAACTTTAATTTTAATTTTTTCAAAAACCGTGCGGTCAATCGACTTGAAATTTTGACACAATGCGGTGCGGTCTACACTTTGAATACTAGATTAAAACACTTTTCAAAGAATTCTTATCACTTTTGTTCGGGTATCGATCTTCCGAAGGAAAGCCTGACCGTCCAACATTATTTGCTGTGATATGCACAGGTGATTCCACAATTCTACGATTCTTGATCAGTAGAGATCCGTTAAAAACATATACCGCAAAATCAATTTTGATATTCTTTTAGGGGGATAAAGAATACCACGATGCCCTGTTCCTATTAATACCAATATCCATTTGTTTGGATTACTATTTGAAACATTGCTCCCTTGACTCTTCTTGTTCTCTCAGTGGATGGAATAAGTTAAGGTCAACACTTGCAGCACATTCTTTTAACAACAGAATAATTTTTTATATCTTCTATAACTTTGCTTAACCTTTAGAGGACTGGAATTTTTTAATTGAAATTGTAAATGTTTTTATTTAACCCTTTAAGGTCCAGACACTTTTCTCCGCGGAAAAAAATGATTTCTTGCGATTAGTTAACTGAAAAATGCTCCTAATACATGCACTTCATCGCTGTTTTCCCAAAAAAACCAGTCGAAATATGATTTTCTCGATGTGACGTATACGTCAAACTGGGCGTGTACGGATTAAAAAAGCGATTTTTTTTCATAATTCAAACTTTACAAGCATTATTCTTTTAGTATAACAATTAATTAACACGTATCTACCAAATAAAATGTAAAAAGAAATTTTACTCTAAACTGTGTTACGTCCTGAAGGGACTTTTGAGAATCACCCCGAGCGGTCGAGATGAATTATCGGGTTCTTGCTCTGTTAAGGTGCTAAAGCACGCCTTGACTACACTTACTGTGGATCGGGGAGGTAATACAGGGGTCGAATAAAAGAGTACAAGGGATATAAAGGAAAAAATCAATCAAGAAAATATATTGTTACAGAAATTAGTCAGAATTTCATACCTCGAGACGGCGCTTCGTCTCAGCTGTCGCTCGCTGTTATCGCACGGCACGCTTGCCGTCTCGCGTTTCGCTCGCTTGCTGTGTCGCTCTACCTAGCGCAGGTCGTGGTCGCTCGTTCTGGTTTCGGGTAGCACACGGAAGTCGGTGACCTGGGGTCCGTCGCGCCTCTTAGTCTCGGATCGTCGCTTATCTTCGCGGTCGTACGTCGGTCCTGATTGACGCACAAGGGCACTCCCGGCTAGGCCGTTCTCGGTGTGTCGGATGGAGTTACCCTTTTACGAATTACTATCGGCCGAATGCGCTACGCGGAATCAACGCGGAGACGTGGTCGCGGTATCTAGACGGCCCTCCGGCTCGTCGTGACTCCCTAACTTGAACTCTCGAATATGAATGCATCTTTTCGGCTCTCGATCACGGGCCGAACCTCGAACGATCCCCCTAAGTGGGGAATACTGCCCCGTCGGCAGCTGTCGATTGCCTTGCTAATTTCCCTGAATATTGCGAAATATCCGGGACCGACACGAGCGCGGGCGCCGTCCCTATGACTGTTGCCATGGGCTAAGCACAACGTGACTTCTACACGCGAGGCGATTCCGCTGAATCGCCTTTTGAAAGAAAGCGACGCGAGGACAGCGAGCACGGGATTGACCTGAAGGGTCTATGTAACACCTCCCCCCTTAGACACGAAACGGTCTCGTGAGGCTGTTTCGTGGTTGGCACGTGTGAAGCTGTCCGCGCGTACACTTTCGTTAAGCGTCTTATGATTACGATTAACGCTACTAAATCTACGTGGCCGCAAGGGAATGCAATTAATGATTCGAATTAAGCGAGAAAAATTAGAGAATTCATATATTGTTACATGGAAAAATTAGTAATAATAATGAAAATAATTAAGGATGGGGGGGGGGCTCCTGGTCGTGGCAGGAATAACGGTGCTCTGCTGCGAATTGAAATAAAAACGAACAAATTACAGCCCGGTCGCGTCACTTTTAGTGATTACAATTTTGTGTATAATTTACCTATCGTGAGAAGTGCATGCTTCTCATTCCGCCCCAGCGGGCACTATCCAGGGTACGTCTCGGGGTTTAGGGGGCTCCAATGGTCGTGGCGCATCGATGACCGGAAACGCCGCCAAGTATTTGGGGTTGCAGTCCAACATGGCGCGGATGCACCCGGTGCAGCCGGAAGGCGTCCTCCACTCCAAGTGCCGGGTCCGACACTGCGTGCACTTTGTGAGGGCCACCGCCCTCACCTCCTCTGCGAACCAATGTACCGGCGTCTTATCATATTCGGCCAAGTCCTTTGGTGGCCGCAGCCACGCGCAGGTGTCACACAGCGTGTGTGTCTTCCGTGTCCGGTGCGTCCATACACGCCCGTCGCCACCGAGGATGCTCCTCACGGGTCGTACGCACAATCTCCTTCCGAATGGCGCGTGGAGGGATCGAGGAAGGATCACTTCCGCGAGAGACGTGCGTCTATACAGTCTATCGTCGAATTTTGGTGTGTTCATTTTCGATTGGTGTTTGTAAAATTTTGTAACGACTGTCTCTCGTCCGCTTGATTGATGACTTATATGCTATTGTCCCTACTACCTAATTATCGCAGCAGAGCGCATCGCGGGGGTCGATTCTACAGGTATCGCGTGGGGTTTTAGTTGCTATCAGCGAGGTACTTCCTAGAATACATCGAAGTACGGCTCGGCATCCGCGAAACTTTTCTGTCGTTCCACGTGGGCTCTATATCCTGTGCTCGTGGGTGGTATAACGGGTAGGTCTGAAGGAAAAGATGTAATCGCTAGAGGACGGGGTCTAGAAATTATAGGAGGGGAGGGACGGTGTGGTGTCATTTCAATATTAACCTTTGTCTCTTTCCTCAAGGGCTCGCGATGTTGATTTTGACGTGCCCTCCGAACACGGTATCCAATCCAGATAACGAGGATGATTATGAAAATGCCTCCTAGTCCTGGTAATCCATAGGTAACATATGTTGATAAATTTTTTGTCCGATGGTGTGTTGCTATTTCTCTTGCTTGTCTCTCTATATCCTCCAATGCGATTGCATTAGCTTTTGCATGGGAATCTTGAAGGGTTCCCTGAGGTTCCTTTTCTTGGTAGTCAGTTAAAATTTTTACATGATGTTCCGTGAGGGTTGGCAGAATTTCCGAAATGTTGATGCCGATAGATGGTTTGTAGATGGTTGTTAATGCCTCGGTGTCCACTCCGGTTGCCCAAATCTGGTCGGTCCCGATTTTGGCCTCACAGTCTCTCCTTAGTTGTAATATTCCCGCCCCCTGTAGCACTTCATATCCGGCTGCGTGCTTATTGCATCGGACCTGCAGTGCCAGGGTGTCCTTGACGGAATATATCCAGGTGTTAGGTGTGATCAACTTCTTCAGATATGTTCGGCCCCCGGGAAGAGCTTGAATGTTGCAGCTAGGCCACTCGATATTTTGTGGTTTTAATAGGGCATTCGTTTCGCAGTTTGGTGCCTTTTCGAAATCTTGGAGGGGTACGCTGAGTTCACACATGTACATCCGAGGGTGTTTTCTGCATCCTACGATGTAGTTCTCGTCGGGCATGAAGTATTGAGAGTTCATTTGGTTGATTGCTAAATATGCCGTTCTTGGCTTTATAAATATAGGGGTAGAGACATTGGTCGATATAGTTTGAAAGGAAGGGCAGGGCTGAAGGTAATAAAGGTCGAAGGGAATTTGATCTAGTAAAGGGATGTCGAGTGACACGATAATTCGGCCATGTGAATAAACCACGTTTAATTTGGTCACCCCTTGTAGCTGTTCGGAATTTAATTCTTCCGGAGTCAGCGGGAATTCATAAGGAGTCGATTCGCGGATTCGTTCGCAAGTATTTGCCAGCTGGCTAGGTGAAAGAACGGCCGGATGTAAGATACCAAGTTTCGCGAACGTGAGCGCGTCCGTAATTACGATTAACGCGGTTACATATTCGTCCACGTGTCTGGTCATTAAGAACGTCCACGACGAAAAAGCTAGTTCTAATTCTAATTTTGTTTCGCGCTTGTCTAGTTGACGAGTACCCGACGCTATTTCCTTAATTCTATCGCCCATGGTTTGCACGGAGCTTGTTACAGTTTTAAACGAGTCGTGTATATCCTGAAATTCTGATTTTATAATGTGCGTTTGGTTTGCTAACAATTCGGCGAGATGATTTTGATCTTTATAAAGCTTATCTATTTCCTTATTATAATACTGCGCATCGTCGCTGTCCAGGGTTCCGAAAAGGGCCTTGCTCAGCGATCCGATGAATCCCAATGGTACAGATCGTTTAGAACGGGGGAATCGTGGTTTCCCTATTATACTGAGTAACAATTCCTCGTAACGTTTGGCGTCGAGGAGTTTACGTTGTAGGGCCGTGTTAAGGGCGTCGGCCGGGCAAGGCGTCCAGTTGTATGTTGTACATAACGCTTTCATTCTGTTGATCTGGGGTTGCGTTAGCGGTCGCGAGGCCAGTATTTCGGCGACTCCGATGCCCGTGACCAGTCTCCATTGGGTATGGAAAACTCGGAGAGGTCGAATTTTTTCGTAGTACAAGCCCGGGTTGGGGCTCAGCGGTGATATTTGGTAGTCTCCATCTATGGTGTTACTAGCAACGCTCATCCATAGGAACGTAAATATTAGTGGGCCACGTCCGTCCATGGTGGCTGTAGTACTCGGTTTTCCGAAATGTCTTACGCGGGGAATTCTATTGTTTTAAGTAATTGTCTACTGTAAATACGAAAAACAAGTGAGATTAAGGGGAAGGGTGTGAATTCTATTGTTTTCGAACATATTATTTAAATCAATATTATTTGAAAACAAGTGAGATTAAGGAGGGGAGATAAGGAATTGAAAATAATAACAAAAGAAATGAAATTAGATCTATAAGGGGTCGGACCTTGGTTATGGGAGTCAGCTAAATGAGCTTTTCCGCCGGTCCGTTGTAAGCTTAAACCACATTGAATACGCTCCACTGGCGTCAAGGTGGCTTATCTTTAATATAAGCATGTTTCAATTTGTCGAAATGTTTAATAATCTGTTGGCCCTCATCCGTAATTAATATTGCATTGTTTTGTTCGGTAATTGCTTTTATTTTGTACGGACCTATGTAATGGGGATCAAATTTATGAAGGCGCGGTTCCTTTTGCACGTAAACGAGGTCATTTTCCGCGAATGTGACTTGGTTACTTTTCTGGTCATAAATATTCTTTGAACGTGATTTGCTCGCGTCCAAGTTTGATCTTGTGGTGTTTCGAATTTCGTCTAAACGTTCTACCAAATTTTGTACGTATGTCGGATACGTTAGTAGCTCCTCGTGGGACATAGGCGTAGATGGGTCTCGAGCTAATTGTCCGAAAATCACCTCATATGGAGTGAACTTTGTTGCTTCATGCACCGAGGTGTTGTATGAGTACATAGCGAATGGGAGGAGAAGGTCCCAATCTTCGTATCTCTCTAGGTAATGTTTCAAGTATTCGGTTAAGACGATATGACTTCTTTCCAGAGAACCGTTAGTCTGGGGTCGGTATCCCGAAGTAGTTACGTGTTTAATTTTGAACGTATGAGCTATTCCCTGTATTGTGTTATTAATGAAGCTCGTTCCGCGGTCCGTTAATATTGCGCGCGGCGCGCCGAAAATCGCGATAAAGTAACGTGATAACGCGTCGGCCACGGTAAGGGCTCGGATGTCGGGTAATGGGACGGCCATACAGAATTTAGATAATTGACATTGCATTGTAAGTACATGACGGTTTCCGCTAGGGGTAAGGGGAAGCGGACCTACGGTGTCTAGGGCTACTTTATCGAAAGGCCGTGCAGGCGTATCTGTGATTAGCATCGGTTCCCGAGTTTTAATTCGTACGAGCTTTTGTTCTTGGCAACTCTGGCATCTACGTACGTAATTCTCTACATCCCGATGTAGGTGAGGCCAGTCAAACAGGTTGCGTATGCGTCGGTACGTTTTCGTTACGCCCTTATGCCCTCCTATCATGGTTTCGTGGTAGTGACGAATGATATTTTCGCGTTCGTTTTCTGGCGGTGATTTAACTTCGCCGGAACAGATTATAATTGAGATGGGCGTACGTTTGAAAATAATTTTGCAATGTTTTCGGAGCGTTTCAGCATCGAATCGGTGTAGAGTTTCTCCGTGCGCCGCTATTCGAAGCGACCGGACGTGGATTTCGGTTTCTACGGCGTCCCTGAGCGCCATTAGTGCTGACACCAGCTCTCCTGTTCCCATTTCATGGTAGAAGTTTCGTGCTCCAATGATGCTAAAAATTTTTCCTATTTCGTTGCGAGTGATTATTACATGATTTTTAGAGAATTCCTCAGATATTAATTTTGTTTCATCCAAGAGACCTGTAGCTATTAGAGTTTTACAAATTGGGCTAGTTAATAATCTGTCGGATGATATAAAATGAGCATAGTTGTCAGGGTGAGATGTAAGGGTGGTCCTCACAATTTTTACTAAACATTTTGTTGGCTCTGCTCCGTGTGCCGAGGTGTATTCAGGCGATTCCTGGGAACCCCTTTGCAAATTAGGGGGGTCTTTGAATGGCCCCACGGCTGTTCCATAAAGTTCTGTTGCGTCGGGCATTTTGATTACCTCGGGCCTTGGGTTCATGCTCGAATCTTTTCTAGGAGGCGGTTGATCATTCAGTTCTTCCATGTCTTCAACCTTCGGACCGATCATGGTTGATTGCGGGATGTCCAGGGCTTCTTCGTAGAGAGGTACGCCCCACGACACTCGCTTCTTAGGGTCAGATTGTGGTTTTGCCTTTTGAGGACTAGTATTTTCGCGGGCGTTTTTTGGTGTCTCCACCTCGTCGTGGGGGAGGCTTCCCGCGATGGTGATTCTCGCCTCCGTTTCCGGGGCCTTGGGAGTATTAATGGTCCCGTGGGTGGAGTCCAAGTCTTCTCCTTCGATATACTCCCATTCGGGTGGTTCGTCCAGGCTCTTTAAAAAGGCGTATTGGTCCTCCGTATATTCACCTGCTCCCGGGCCCTCCGTTAATATGGGGGAGTAGTCTGCTTCAAAATTTTCAACTCCGTTACGATCATACCGTACCCCCTTGTTTTTGGAGGGGTACTCCTCATCCAGGCTTTTTAAGAGTGTGATTTCTTCCTGCGAAAATGGACCCATGCATGAGTCTTCGTTTAGACTGATTGAGTCCTCGTTGCTTTCTTCCAGATCTTCGTCCTGGAATTCGGGCAGTCCCGTTCGTCCATGTGTTGTGTCCAAAACGGTAGAGTTGGCCCTTATCTCTATCTCTCCCGTTTCGTCTCTTGATAGCGTAGAATCGTCTATAAACGACGGTGGTTCTTCATAATTAGGCCGTGGCTGGCCATGACGGCGCTCCGCTACGCGCGCCGCTATGCCTTCGTTTCCACTATTGGGCGCGGTCTCCTTCGATATTGTCGGAAAAGCGTGTGAGACCGGGTTTCGTGATAGCGCGTCGGCGTTTGCATTTACTCTGCCGGGTTTGTAGATTATTTCGTAATTGTAATCGGCTAGCGTAATTTTCCATCGGGCGAGTCGCGATACCGGGTCTTTTACCGAAAATAACCATTGAAGTGGCCGGTGGTCAGTTACTAAGGAAAATTTCCGTCCATAAATGTATGTCCGAAATTGTTTTACAGCGTAGATGATCGCGTAGCACTCCTTTTCTGTCGTCGAGTAGTTTCCTTGGCAAGGTGAGAGTACCTGTGAGGCGTACGCTATTGGCGGGTCCTCGCCTATTTTGCCTTGGCTTAGAATCGCGCCGACTGCTACGTCAGACGCGTCGGTAGTAATGATAAACGGTTCGTCGAAATTTGGGTAACGCAAAACCGGTTCTTGGCAAAGCACTTGACGCAAATCTTCGAAACTTTCTTGGTGTTTCTCTGACCAATAAAAGGGAATTTTCGGGGTTGTTAAATTTGTAAGGGGTTTAGCGCGCTTTGCCATGTCCGGAATAAAGCGACGGTAATAATTTACGAGACCCAAGAATTGCTTCAAATTTTTTCGATCTTTTGGTACGGGGAAGGCAGCGACGGCCTTAATTTTCTCAGGATTGGGTCTTACTCCGTCAGCTGCTATTATATGACCCAAATATATGACCTTGTCCTTCAAGAACTTGGCCTTTTCTGTCTGTAGGGTTAAGTTATGCTCGCGTAAGCGTTCGAAGAATCTCTCGAGTCGGTGTTCGTGCTCCTCGAGTGTGCGTGAATATACGACCACGTCGTCTAGGTACACGAACAACTCCTTACCGATAAGCCCCCTTAACACGTGGTTCATTAAACGCTGGAATGTGGCCGGGGCGTTTTTTAATCCAAATGGCATGCGGAGATATTCGTAGTGTCCGTCGGGAGTGGTAAACGCAGTTTTGGCACGGTCTTCGGAAGCCATGGGAATTTGATGAAAACCGTTTGCTAAGTCGAAAACTGAAAAATATTTGGCACCACCTAATCGGTCGAGGATGTCAGTAATTCGCGGCAAGGGGAATCGGTCGTCGATCGTTTTTGCGTTCAAGATTCTAAAATCGGCCACCACCCTCCATCGTTTGTTTCCTTTTTCGTCCTGCTTCTTCGGGACCACGTGCAGAGGTGAGTTATGTGGCGACGACGAAGGCGCGATTATTCCCAATTCCTCCAAATTGTGCATTTGTCGAGCAATTTCTTCGTCCATCAACGGGGAATGTGGGTATTGTCGTGTAAACACGGGCGTTGGATCGGTCAACGGGATGGTGTGCTCTATTGATGTCGTTCCGCCAAGCGGGTCTCCGGGTACGAAAAACCTGTCTGAATACCTTACGACTAAATCTTCGATTGAACGACGCGGTTCCGGATCTAATTCTTCCAGTTTTAATGTTTCTACTATATGTTGTAGCCGTTCCTCGTGGGGTTTCTGTTCCACGCGGTAGTCTCCCAGATCCTGATCTTCGTTAGCGTCGAATTCTTCCTCGAAAAAGGGGGTAGGGCAATCCTTCTCATCATCCTCGGGACAGTCCCGGGTTTCAGGGAGGCAAATGCTCACCACGTTCCCATTCGACTCGGGTTCTGGTGGTTTGCTTAAACGCGCCAAGAAGTCCTCGTGGCTTTGCTTACATTCCACTAACGTGCGTTCTAACTCCTTATAATTGGAGAAAACTACCGGGCTGATTGGGTGTTTAGCTGTTACCATAGTGCGTTGGTGATAGGAAACGATGGCTTCTTCCTGAAGCAAATATGGGCTCCCGACGAGGCCTGCGATCCCTTCGGGTAGAGTGGGCATGCGCATCACATGGAATAATGCCCAACTGCCGTTAATCTTTACAACGGTCGTCCCTAAGGTCATGACCTTTCCGTTCAAACCGTTAATTTCGAGGGGAGTCGTGCTGAGGACCATGGCCTTTTCGCTTGCAGATCCGATTTCTAACAGGTTCAAAGCGGAACCCGTGTCTACGATGAATTCTCCCTCACCGTTCTCCAGTTGTTCAGATTTGACCTGGATGCGGGGGGACTCCGCGCGTATGAGTCCCGTTGCTGGTTCTGACCCTGGGGCGATCTTTGGGCTTGCGAGGAGGACCCGCCCGCCTCGTTCTGGTTGAACGGGCGGGCGCGCTGGGAGTTTAAATGACCGGTATTTTCGGTTGACGTTCCACGTTCCGTCGATCCTCGCGATTCTTGAGTTTCATATCCCCCTGGTTCGCGTGATTGATATCTTTGTGATTCCGGAGGTTCTGACCTTTGAGGTTCGCGGGGTCGGTACCATTGAGGTTCGCGAGGTTCATATCTTTGGGGTTCGCGGGGCTGGTAGCGTCTATCGCTTTGATATCTTCCGCGTGCTCCTCTGCCGCGTGGAATATACGGTCTGGGTTCGTAGTCCAACGGGCGTTCACCTTGCCTCGTCAGCACAGCGTAGGGACGGTGTTCCGGCGTCAAATCGCGATAATACTGGTCCCGATCATGTTCGTTTTGATAGCGCGGGGAGCTATATGCAGAGTAGGAAGATTGAGGCTCGTAGTACGAGTCCTCTTCGCGGGGTTGTCTCCATTCGGTCCATTTACGCTGGGGGTCATACGGCGAGGGCGGACGCGCGTTCCGAGTGTATTCGTTCGTGTTCTCGCGCGGCAAACCGGATAATTCTTGCTCTCGCCTTTGAGTGTGTACTGCTAAATCGAACGCGTCGTGCAAAGATCCGGGATTTGACAAAGCTACTTTAGTCGAAATTCTTTGGGGTAACGCCGTGATAAACGAGGTCCGTGCCAATCGTTCTACATCAGCTATGGTTTTCTCGACATTTTGTCCGATCAATTCTTTCGCTCTTACAGTCACCTGTCGATACAGGCGAGCCACGCGGTGGATAAAGTCTATTAGACGCTCCCGGGGAAACATGCTTATACGTTCCAATTCCAGTCGGAGCTCCTCATAACCGCGACATGGGGAATATCGGACCCTTAGAAGGGAGAGCAGATCGGCCACGCTTTGGCAACCTTTATCCTCGACATAGTATCTAATAGGATCTGTTAATTTGTATATAAGCTCGGACAGAAATCTTTCTTCCTGACCGGGCGGAACACGCCTTATTGCGCGCTGTATTGAGGCGGCAAAGTCCTCCAGGGTTACAAAATCGGGGTCGAAACGGGGAATGTTGTCGAGCGCCCGATACACTCTCTCTTCGTCTTCTCGGGAACGCCATATGTCTATTGTAGACATGTCTGGGTCGTTCGTCCGAGAACCCAAAGAAGGCCGATCGCTCGAGGAGGGCGGTACCGGAGGAGGAATAACCGGAGGAGCGATAGCAGAAGTTCGGGAATCAGAAAACTGTTGTGGAGGAGGTGATCTCAAAATACCACCCGGCATTGTTATGCAATGCCCGACAAGAGACTTTGAGTAATGGGAAGTGTAGTCAAGTTACGAGCAGATAAGATTGCGGCTGTCGCAGTTCGTAGCGACGGCATGCAAGGGGAAAAAAAAGAAAGAAAAAGTGGATCCCACTTCTGACACCAGTTTGTTACGTCCTGAAGGGACTTTTGAGAATCACCCCGAGCGGTCGAGATGAATTATCGGGTTCTTGCTCTGTTAAGGTGCTAAAGCACGCCTTGACTACACTTACTGTGGATCGGGGAGGTAATACAGGGGTCGAATAAAAGAGTACAAGGGATATAAAGGAAAAAATCAATCAAGAAAATATATTGTTACAGAAATTAGTCAGAATTTCATACCTCGAGACGGCGCTTCGTCTCAGCTGTCGCTCGCTGTTATCGCACGGCACGCTTGCCGTCTCGCGTTTCGCTCGCTTGCTGTGTCGCTCTACCTAGCGCAGGTCGTGGTCGCTCGTTCTGGTTTCGGGTAGCACACGGAAGTCGGTGACCTGGGGTCCGTCGCGCCTCTTAGTCTCGGATCGTCGCTTATCTTCGCGGTCGTACGTCGGTCCTGATTGACGCACAAGGGCACTCCCGGCTAGGCCGTTCTCGGTGTGTCGGATGGAGTTACCCTTTTACGAATTACTATCGGCCGAATGCGCTACGCGGAATCAACGCGGAGACGTGGTCGCGGTATCTAGACGGCCCTCCGGCTCGTCGTGACTCCCTAACTTGAACTCTCGAATATGAATGCATCTTTTCGGCTCTCGATCACGGGCCGAACCTCGAACGATCCCCCTAAGTGGGGAATACTGCCCCGTCGGCAGCTGTCGATTGCCTTGCTAATTTCCCTGAATATTGCGAAATATCCGGGACCGACACGAGCGCGGGCGCCGTCCCTATGACTGTTGCCATGGGCTAAGCACAACGTGACTTCTACACGCGAGGCGATTCCGCTGAATCGCCTTTTGAAAGAAAGCGACGCGAGGACAGCGAGCACGGGATTGACCTGAAGGGTCTATGTAACAACTGTTTAAAGAAAACAAGAGCCACGTGTCAGGTTATCGAAAAATATCTAACATGGATTCGCCAGAAACGTTTCAATGGTTACAGTAAACATTATTTACGGTAAACGCATCAGTGGCTTGTATCCCGGAGCCATTTAGAGAACTGAACCGTTTTGGGACCCAAAATTATCGACTATCGATTTTTTTTATACATCTGAAAATGATGTGACGTATACGTCACACTGGGTGCTAAATGGTTAAATTGCCGCAAAGTACCCAAATTATAACATGACCACTACAGTAGCCACCCCGACCGTCTAAAGATTAACACATAACGCATCTTCGGTTTCTTACTTATACTCCTGAAAAAGCTGCAATAATTTGGTCCAAACATTTCAGTACACTCTGCATAATTGTTACAAACGAAAAGTTCAATTCCTAAAATGCAGCCAGCCATGTTTGCCAAGTACCCGGAGATCCAGGTGGTTCTACTTCCTGGGCGCACATATTATTCACTGCAGCGGGGGCGTTTTTCACGCGAGCAAGCGGGCCAACTTTAATTACCAACGGTCGATGCTGGCCTTGCAAGAAGAGCGCGCCAGCACAGTGGCGCGATAGAGCCTTTGCGTTCAATTTTCTCATCGTGCGAAAGCAACTTTCGCGTGCTGTCTCCTCGTAACAGCCTCACGCTCCAACCCCTACACGTGTTCGCGCCGAGGTGGCCCGCATCTCTCGCTCTCCACCCCTCCTTTCATTACTGAGAATATTTCCATGCGACTAGGATAATGTTCCAACCCGCAAGGCCAACAGATTCAACTGCCATGACATTTATGACTTTTCGCGTGCGTGAAATGGCAGCAACAAAGTTCCCGGGGGCACGTTTGACTTTGCTGATTTGAAAGCGTCCCCTGTGAGGGGGCGCGAAGAGCTACGTTCTGAAAGGCGTTAACGGATGAGAGAAATGAATAGAAAATGATACATTGCGTTTCATAACTGTGAAACCATCCCAAGATTTCTGATTCTTGCATATTGCAATTAAGATGAAGCAAAATCAACTATGCTATGTGTAACCTCATATTATTATCGAGTAACAATGTTTCGCTAGAAAAATGCAATGTTTCTCTACCCTATAATACATTATGCATTATATTTCCTAGCACATGTAACGTACCGCTACGAACCGCCGTACATTTTTCCGTTTCTATCTATATTAATCATTACTTTTGTTCATTCTTATCCTTTGTAACATTAATATTAAGAACACACGAAACGCGCGCGAGCGACACGCCATGCGGCGGGAAACAGTGAACTAAACGAAGCGCAACGCATGCGCATAACCGCCCATTCAAACAGTGAACTCAGTGCCGCGAGTGAACCAAGCGCGCATGCGTAGAACGCACGATCAACCGGACGCCGAATAAACCAAGTCTAGTGCGAGAGTGGCGCGAACCGGATGTTAATTATAATTGGTGCGCGAGTCCGCACAGCTAGTAATTGGTGCGGGCCAAGTACCACAGATCGGTATAAATACAGGCCCGCCAGCAATAGAGAGCAGACTTGGTTCTGCCACCGAACCATACCGAGGCCGCTTTAACTAGCCCCTCAGTCTAGCAGAGTTCTCAAGAAGTATTCTTAAAACTTCTAAATCCTTCCGAGGCAGCTTTAATTAGCTCCTCAACTACCAATCCGAGGTAGCTTTAGTTAGCTCCTCAAATTCCATACCGAGGTAGCTTTAGTTAGCTCCTCAACTTCCAATCCGAGGCAGCTTTAGTTAGCTCCTCAACTACCTCGAGGTAGCTTTAATTAGCTCCTCAACATCCCTTCGAGGCCATTCATACTAAGTCCTCCACCTCATCTTCCAAAGCGTGGGGCCAGCTGATAGGCACCAGAAGCTATTACCAAACTGAGGGAGAGCTACCAATAATTCTACTTCCATCTGGGGACGCCCTAACCGGCTACCTGGCTACAATCCTAGAAAGCGTGGGCAAGCTGATAGGCAACTGGAAGCTACTACTAAATCAAAGAAAAGGAACCCTCTGCAGTTCTCAACTTAACATACCAAATCGACCAAGCGTCATTTCTTGTACTACGTTATACCGACTACGTGTCGAGACCTTATATCCAATTAACGATTTAGTATCGTACCATTATATCATATCTTTAATAATAATTACGCGATATCCTTAATTATCGACTTAGCGTCAGAACCGAGATAATACTCTTTATTACCGACTTAGCGTCGAAACCGAAATCAAACGTTATACTTTCATTATCGACCGATACGTCATAACGCAATTACTTTATGTTCCATTATATTAGTTCATAATCACAATTCCCACGACTCAGCGTCATATCTTATGTTCCATTACGACCTAGCGTCAAAACTATTTTCTTGAATAAACCATTTTTGTTACTTATTGTTAAAAGGAAGGACTCTAGTTTCGTGAAATTTATTTCTTTATCGCACGCCACCCGAACCAATCCTACTATTTCCCAGGTAAGCCGCTCTACTTGTGGAATCTCCTGTCACTAACGGCAACGTCTTGTTCGAGAACGTTACACACATGACAACAAAAGAAAGAAATTGATTCATTGTTATTTCGTAAGTATATAACCACCTACATAAATAATGCTTTCTATCAGTATTTCGCCAGTTTCGTTTGGGCCAAGGTAGCGTAAATACAACAGAATTTCTTATTAGCTAACCCGGATGAATAGCGAAAAATATATTGGTATATTAGAAAATCACTTACTCTCATTTGTAACGGAAAGTGCAGAAATAACGTTGTCATTTCAGCAAAATTATGCTGTCGCCCATACTATAAGTATAGTCGAGCAAATGTAGCGTGGATTTGAGATTAAAAAATTGATGATTTAGGGTGGCTACCATGTTCTTCCGGCAAAAATCTGATGGGAAACACGGAAACATGTAGATTGCGGACCATCATCGTCCGAAAGGTTTATGCCGGAAGTAAACGATATTAGAACGCAACAGAATTAAAGACTACATTGACAACAGCGTGGAATTCAAGCAAGAAGCTATATGACAAAATCTGTTTGAAAGTTTATAAATTCGAATATTTGAACTTGTTGAGAGTAGAGAAGGACTCGCACATTAAATTATTCTAACAATTTCATCTTATTGCCTTTTTGAGTTTAGTTTCTGTGTAATAAAATGCCTTATGGGAATGGTTTCTTACGCATGAAGGAGCATAAACGCAGATCATTTTATTGATTCTTAGATACAAATGTGCGTATTATTCGTTTTTGTCCTGAAACAGATTTTTTATGCATGATTTTTTATGTTGCAATTTTACTTTCATTCGGATTCAGTTGTAACATATAAGACTTAATTTCAGGATGATTTCACAGTTATGAAACGCAGTTTTGACAGTGGAGAGAAACGATGGGATTCGCTGTTTCAACCGATTCACTTTAACTTGTGCATCGCGCTTCTTGATTATTTTGCCAATATTAAATAATGAAACTTTATTTTCTACTTGTTCTACATGCTTACACGGTTATTACAAAGGTTAATTTTATTTATGTTTATTGAAATAGCATTCCATTCTACATATACACTCCCGTCCATAAGTTTAGGACACTTATCGAATTCGAAGTAAACCTGTTTACGCGCAGAGATGGTTGAGGATTAGAAACAGGTTTGGTCGAATATCTTGAAAACTACTAGAGCTAGGAGAATGGTCTAAATAATTCCAAATGATTCCAAAAAATAATGTTATTTTTAATGTATTATTTAACAACCGGAGCTTTTTGGAATCTATTTGCACAGCTGCATTCTTTATTAGAAATTACACCATTTTTCCATTAAGACCGTTCTCCTAGCTCTAGTATTTTCCAAGATATTCGACCAAACATGTCCCCCACCCCGCACTTTGGGGGCTGTTTTCATCCCTTAAACATGAATGCCAGCCGAAAAAAACTACTTTCTACCAACGTCGTATCAAAATCGGTGATGGTCACTTCGATATGTTCCCTTGTTACATTGCAACATAACGCATAATTTTTGCAGAATGGGGTACGAAGGAAGCCGATCTAAAATATTCGAAATTTTCGTGGTAACATTTAGACAGTAAGAGGGAAAGTCATTGGTACCTACCCTGACTAGTAATATTTATTTAAAAGATTATTCAAGACATGAAAAATCCGTATTGAAAATACTTAGAGTTAAGAAGTTAATAATTTTCTGGTATTGGAATTCTAAAACCGACAGGTAAAACGTTCAACTTCTCAAGTATAGAAAGGACCTCGTGACAGGGCTACTTGGCGACACGTGAATCGACGAAATTACGTGAACTTATCGAATCACGAATTGCTTATTTGATTTCCACTTCAAAGTTGACCGGAGAACCGCCTGAGACATCCGAAATAGACGTCCAGACCTTTTAACCACCGAGAATCACCGTCAGGAATAAGCGAATCCTGTGAAACGCTTACGAGGCTGACGGGTCTTTTTCGATTTAAATTTTGTCGGTGGTCGTTCCCATTCGTCCGCGAAGTCGCAGAAAGATAGACGTGACAAGCAGAATGGAGCTCTTTGCGAGGCATTAAAACGAATTCGAAGGCGTGAAGCGAAAAATTAGATTTCTTTCCCAGTGAACACTCAGTGACAGATTCGGACGCCCAGATTAAAATTTCTCGTGTGAAGTAATTCATTCGATTATTCATCCCGCCATCAGTCCTGCCCCCTCTATTTCGTCGTACAATTTATTTTACCTTCTTTGAATTTATAAAAGTTTGGTAAAACTCGAACTGTTTTAGTTGCTCTGTCAATACCTATTTCGTTGATTTTTATAGGCACTAATCCTAATGGCCTACATATGTCTTAATCACTTGGAGCTAAGTCTGGTGAGTACAGTCTTCCCTGGATTATCGAGAAAGATTCGGGACCGGAGAATTCTCCATAAACCGGGGCAGAGGAAGTAGTTAACACTTAATAAACTGACCCTTGTCAGGATCCTCGCCCGAACCGACTGACAAGGAGACTGAACGAT
The DNA here is from genome assembly GCA_944738655.2 of Andrena hattorfiana. Taxonomy (NCBI): domain Eukaryota; kingdom Metazoa; phylum Arthropoda; class Insecta; order Hymenoptera; family Andrenidae; genus Andrena; species Andrena hattorfiana. The sequence goes on from OX122889.2 coordinate 50,510,736, forward strand.
GTAAATCGGGAGTGAGTGAAATAGCGCACCAGTAGGAGACCCTCGGTCGACGGCGAATTAAGATTCAGTATTGAATATAAAAATTTTCATATTACTAATTACATCTGGAAGAGAGTATTACCGATGAATTGGTGGGTTTATGTCGACGACAATAAGTTCAAACACGAAACAATTCGGTCTGTTTTTTATTATGAAAACACGATTGAAGTCCAGTGTTCCCCGGAACACACTTCTGGTGACTGACCTGCGACACACACTACGTTCGCTAAAAATGGACCGAATTCCTCCATATTTGAATTCATTTTCATTGGGAAATCCTAACAAATCCATTGGTAATACTGAACACAATACATGAACATTTATCAAAAACATGAACATTTTATTTTTCTCTACTGGGTATTTTACCTGGCCTAACGATTTTATTGCTCTCGGCAGTCAACAGGCGGTCTACCCGGGACCGAAGGCCCTCGCTCGCACTGAGGAAGCAAAACTGTCGGGTAGGTAGGTCTTTCCCAATGATCCGGGGAAAAAAGCATTTTAATAACCCGGGGAAGACTGTATGGCGCGTGCGGTAGAATTTCCCAGTCCAAGCTGAAGAAACTATTTCAGTAGCTTCAGCAGCGTTTGTATTAAGTTCAAGTGCGAAGTGTAGACTTATTCGCCAACGTTTCGAGATGTTCAAGGTGAATGAAAAACCTTGGCCATCGTCGCCGATATATACAAATACGCGTTGCGGCGTGAGGTGGCATTTAATTTGACTATTGCGCAACGAAGAAGCAACCGAATAAAAGTTTGACGCGGTTCGGGATAATATTTGAGAAACAGTGTCATTTACATTATTATCCCGCTGCTGACCACTCTCACGTCTCGTCAGTACCAATGATCCTCTCGCAAACCAATAAATTCTCCTGCATATGCAACACTTTAGAAATCATAAATTATGTCTTTACTTCTTCAATCCCTAATACAATCTGCCTGTCACAATCAATATCCTACCGGTCACCCACGCCGATTCCACTCGCTCAAATCCCTTATTGTTTTTTATCTGAATGCCGCCTATCATTATCCTTCCACGCACTATACGCTTTAGCGGCGACCATTGCACAGTGGTTTGAAATCCCAGAAACATGGCAAAAATATAAAGGTTTGATATTTACAAAAATGAGTATAGGTACTAAGGTTATCGAGGTCGCTGATTACGAATCTGAAGTCAAAATGGCAAAAAAATAAAATATCAGGGAATATCAAGGTGGGTCGATTTATGTATTAAAAATATACGGTTCCATTTAAAAGAAGCGACCACTGGTTTGAAATCACAAAAACATGTCACTAATTCCTTACTGCAATTTTAAAAAAAAGAATTATTGTAATCAGTGTTCAATATAAATCATTGCAGAAGATTCAAAAACTTAAAACAAAAATTATATTAAATTGTTTAAATTGTTGATTAATTATTAAACAAGAGTGTCGAATAATTGTATAAAATGAGATTTATCATTATATATGTACCATCGTTGTGTTTTTGTTTGAGAAATTATGAAACTGCATGTGAGGATTCCAGCATTTCCATAACTTCCGCTGTGAAATCTTTCAACTTTTTTCTGGGTAGTCGCCGAAGATTTCAAATTATTGGGTCAGAAGATAAGAGTAAATAATTTAATATATCGCATCTTTCCGTGTCTTTCGTACGATAGGTTTTTCAATATTAAAGTTAAAATATCTGCTAAACTAATGGTTTTTGGAATAAATAGGTTAATACTTTTTTATGGAGCATAACCAGATGAATAGATTTATGTATTAAAAAATATAAGGTGCCGTTTAGAGAAACAACACTGACCTTGAAATTTTATAAATACATAATTTAAAAAAAAATCATGTGTCATTGCACGTGTCCTTCTAATTGTAAGCAGTACAACTTTGTCCTCTGGAGCTTTTTCATACGCCCACTAATAACGAAGATATTTAGGTGTTTCCATTTAAATGCCGCGTTCTGTACAAGCTAAGCCAGCGAGGGCCACATCGGGTCATTTGGGAGCTCGGTCTCCATGATATTTAGCATAGCTGCGCGGAAGGGGAGCTCGAAAGCCAATGGTAACATGGGCGCGCCACGGATAGGGAAAGTAGTAGTAGTGTGCGGTGCAACCTCATGCCCGTACGATAGGCTTGAATGACTGGGATTCTTGGGGGTCCCAGCGACCCTCCAGTGGATGGTGTACAAGGGATCCCGTTGCCTGAGTTTATGATATGGCAATTGCTATTGAAAAGTAGAAAAAACTAAGACTCGCCTAGGATGTACAGTCTGTCCGATTAAAATATGTTCGGGTTAATTCATAGAAAGGTTTATTTAAATGAATTTTAAAATACATGCAGACTTTCTTTGTTCTTAGAACTAAAATGCTATTATATCAGTAGGGTGTCCAGTCGCCAGCAGCGTCGATAATTGACTGGCATCTCCGAGGCATACTTTGCACCAGGTTGACAGCGTATGTGTGTGGTAAGGATCTCCAAATCTGGCGAATCTGTCGTAATAATTGCTTTACGTTGAATACTTGTCTCCCACGAAGTCTCTGCTTCATATATGCCCAGACGTTTTCAATAGGATTAGCATCAGGCGACTGCGACGGCCATTCCAATTCCTTGATGCCAGATTTCTCTTTCCACTCAGTACAGAGCCTGCTTCGATGTTTTGGATCGTTATCCTCCTGTAGGATCCAATCTTCATTTTGCTCAATAAACCAACGTTTGGCAGACAGTAATAAAGCCTTTTTGTAAATTTCCAACATTTTTTTCGGCATTTAAAGTGTGTGTAAATAAGTACAGAATGCCGAATCCCTGTTCTGAGAAGCAGCCCCAAACGTGCACTTTTGCTGCGTGTTTAATAATCCGCTGTACCACTTTATTGGTGGTGGTAGACCAGGTTCGTTGTATTATACTACGTGCCCAAAAAGACGCTTCATCAGTAAATATTACTTTGCTCCAATCTCGGTCAATATTTTCCTTCGCCCACTCGAGTCGCGTTTTCACGTGTTTTTCGAATAACAAAGGTTTTTTCACTGTGCTTCGTCATTTTACATCATGAGCACGAAGATGGCGTTGGATACTGTCCAGAGAAATATCTAAACATTTCGTCTTCAAATTAGCCTGTCCTTGATGCAGTGTAAGCCCAGGATTTTTCAAGAACAGGTTCAGTATCCGTTTCTCGTCTCGTTTTGCGAATTTTCGCTTCGTACCACGATTCGGTAAATCATCGACTGTTTTTATTTATTCGTACCGCTGTATCCACTTTCTAATGAATGCTTTTGATTTCCCCATATACTTAGTAGCGGCTGCTTGGGACATTTTCGGCCCTTTACGCTGTTTACAAAGAAACACAGCTTCAAAACGCGACACATACGCGGCACTCATGATGCTTTCCAAACTGACGGTTACATGTCGTTCTCGGTCAAAAGTTCGACATAAACTGCGTGTTTCTTTGGAATGCATTGAGGCAAGGTCTATTGTATACCGACTCGCATAAGACTTACAAGTGTACCTGTTAACAATTTTGGGTTAAGCCGAACACGCTATTTTCGGACAGACTGTAGTTAGTATTCAGAGATCTTCCTGCTCATAAATGAATAAAATTTCCCTAACGACTCAATGAAAATACGGATGACAGTTCCCGAAAAAGTGCTAAAAGTCACGTTTGTATCGTAAACCCCAGTTTGCAGATATTAGTAAGCTGAATAGAAGACGTTTTCTTTAGCATTGGACTGAGACATAAACTAAGCATCGATGTGTGCAATTGTGTGGTTGCCTGCACGTGTATAAATATGTACACATTTTTAGTAGTTACTGGAATTAAAATGAATTCCTTGAGTGTAAATATTTATTAGCTAAGTATTATTAGTTATAAGTATCGGTTTGTGGAAAACCACAACACTATAATTACGTACGTTTTTAATCAACATCGTATAGATAATAATACATCTTTCCATTCAGTGTTTTGTGAGAATGTAATTGACAATGATCCCTCTCAATGTATATATCTGACTATGTTCTTACAGAGATGGGCAAAAAATTATTTGAAATAAAAATTTCGCACACAAAAAACAAAATGAAGAAATTAAACGAACTGATTTAAATAAAAATTTATACAAAATGAGAAATAGAGTACAGTGTAAAAAAAACACAGTTTTATTAACACTTTCAAGTAAAAAAGTATGTATAACTAAAAAACTGTTAGCCAGAGTAACTCTGGCAGCGAACACTGGGGCCCCCAAGGAACCCAGTCATTCAAGCCTATCCTACAGGTACGAACCTGTGCCGCACGCTACTACCTAGGCACTTACAGTTTTCCCTATCCGTGGCGCACCCACGTTACCATTGGCTTTCGAGTTTCGAGATCCCCGTCTGCGCGGTTATGGAGACCGGGCTCCCAAATGGCTTGAAGTGGCCCTCGCTGACCTAAGCATAACCTACGCGAAAAAAAATGTAATATCTCGGAAAGTGGCAAAAAGTGGCAAATTTTCTTTTCGGATTATTAAAGTCCGATGTTTACCTATTATAACCCCACAAAAATTTACACTGCGAAGTGCTGGGAACTATCCTAAAACTCTAACAACGTACTGAAATTGAATTTCACTCCAGCGTTACCAGTAGCCACGAAGTAGAAAAATGATTTTTTATGTATTTTGTTATTTACCCATTCAGCTACTAGCTTGGTTAGTATCGTTTTCCAATTCCATCATATGCAATAAATATAACATTTTAAACCTCACTTTAAATGTGTAAACTAAATGCAAATAATAATGAAATATGACCAAGCTTATAAAACAAAAGAATAACACATAAAACAGTTGTGACATATAGTCTACTATCGATTTATAAGAGAATACATTCAATTTACTAATTTTAATTTTTTTTTTTTATGTTTCTGGGATAAAAAACCACTGTGCATTGTATCCACGACTGTTTCTGCGTTATACCTATTGCAAGCAATAGACAAGCAACACGCTATGTCACACAAGTGAATGTCAACACTGTGAACAACCTAAGCAGCGAGAAGATACCTCACAATCAGTCTGAAGTGATTTGATATACTGTATAACCAAAAACATGGAATTGCCTACATACAAAAGATTAACCCACTGAGGGTGCGTTCCGATTCGCGCATTGAACGCATGAAATTGTTGGCATCGTACGATTCCTTAGAATTTCTCTCACTTGCGGTGCGTGAAGCGCGCAAGAATTGCTACAACTCCGAGTTCCTGCAGTTTCTGCGCGCCTCATGCACCGCAAGTGAGAGAAATTCTAGGGAATCGTACGATGCCACCAATTTCATGCGTTCAATGCGCGAATCGGAACAGACCCTGACACTGGACATGTGGCCCAGGGTTGCCACCATATGATCAATCACAAAGTGCCACACGATCCGGAGATTCGAATAAAAACCCGGAGATGGAAAAAGTTTTGTTCTCGAATATGCAGAAAACAAATGTACAATTCATGTAAGCTTCAACAATTCAGAATTTAAAAATATCTGTTTTTTAATTAATAACTTTTATTGTATATAAAATTAATAACATCGTATAATACCACAGTTTCTTATTATCGTATATTTTTCTAGAATCCGGAGATTTGTCCCGTAAAATCGGAGCCCGGAGATTTGCTTGAAAACCCGAAGTCTCCGGGCGAAAACCGGAGAGGTGGGAACCCTGATAGGGCCCGACTCCTATCGGGCCGACTCCTAAACGTTACATCGTTAAGGGAGCTCCACAAGTTGCCCTGTTCAACGTCTACATAATCCAAGCTGAACACCGTCGTTTATTTTTATTATTACTGCTCACTTCATCGATCGTCTGTAAATGCAGGGTTTGACACACAGTTTCCTTTTACGAGCAACGCGCGGTGTCGTTAAAGGGTGGGCCGCTGTCGTCTTCAGTTCGAAGGGGGGCCACGTTTAATTTTAACGATCGCGCAGACCCCGCACCACGAGCACGAGACACCGTCGACGACGAGACGAACAAAAGAAAAACGATTACCGAGGGTCGCTGGTAAATTTGCACCGCGCTATTCGTTTAACGAGCAAACGTAAACACCAGGAGACGGAGGGAGGGGGGAATCGGCAATTAATGGGGTCATGATCGCGTAAATTACAACTTTACTTGTATTCTCGTTGCACTTACACCTCGCCGATGGAATTTCGAATATTTGATCACACTGTCTAACAAAATTGAACTCTTTTTCTTTTCTGTAACATTCAATAGCCGTTTCTTATAGATTTTTGTGCACTGAAAACGAATCCGCAAACTGTTTGTCCCCATGACCCTCAGTTTTCGAGAAATTCGATTTTGAAGAAAAATACAAATTTTCAACTTTGAACATCTTTTGTGTTCAAACAGTAATAGTTATTCGGTTGCTTGTTCCGTCAAATTCTATGAACCCACGCGAACACAACGATATAAGCGAATAAGTGAGATATTATTGAATTATAATCATTTAAATATGTTTAAATAACGATCAACGGGTAAAGGACACCCTTAATGCACCAATTTTTGCACATATAATTCTATATATTTTTTTTAAAAAATGAAGGGTCTAGGAGAAAATCTGACTACTCCACGCGATGCAGCAGACATTTTTCCTTCGGAAACCATCAACAGAAGTGGTAAAACACCTTTTTTCAATACAGAAGCGAAATAGTTTGGCAATACGTGCGGCGCCGACAGTGGTAGTCACGCGCGTTAACCGATTGTGTTAAGGTGGCCGTTCCAATGAGCGGCTGGCGACTGCGGCTGGAGACGCTTCCACTAGTGCAAAGGAGAAACAGGTGCATACTTCTCCCTTGCACTAGTGGAAGCGTCTCCAGCCGCAGTCGCCAGCCGCTCATTGGAACGGCCACCTTTACGCTGAGCGGCAGTGGATCGCGCGTCGCCCTTGACTACCACTTCGCCGCCGCACGTTTTGCCAACTATTTCGCTTCTGTATTGAAAACAAAATGTGACTTACCACTTCTGTTGATGCTTTCCGAAGGAAAAATGTCTGCTGCATCGCATGGAGTAGTCAAATTGTCTTCTAGACCCTTAGTTCTGGAAATAAATTGAAAGATACCTGCAGGAATGAGTGCATTTCGGGTGTTCTGTTCCCTTTGATCGTTATTGAAACATATTTAAATGTTCATAATGCACTAATAACTTATATTCTTGGGAAAGTTCGTAGAATAAATTGACGGAACAAGCAACCGAATAACTATTACTGTTTGAACACAAAAGATGTTCAAAGTTGAAAATTGGCATTTTTCTTCAAAATCGAATTTCTCGAAATCTGAGGGTCATAGGGACAAACGGTTTGCGGATTCGTTTTCAGAGCACAAAAATCTCTAAGAAACGGCTATCGAATGTTACAGACCAAAATGGCTGTTGGACAGTGTCATTTTGTAACGAATCGTTACTAACCTTGCTTTGTTGAACAGAATTATTATTATTTATTAGAATTATTGGATGGATATATGGTGGATAAACGAGTAAAAGCTTTTACGATAGATTTTAACCTCGATATGATCCGAAATTCTTATTTTCTATTTTCTGAACAGCCATCGAGGGCTAAGATTCATTTTATTGTTGTCGATATCATAAACAAAAATGGTCAGGCTTATTGTTATTCTTTGCAGCAGTATTTTGTATGTCTACTGTAAAGTATTGTATTTTTAACGCGGCTAAAATCCACCAAACCGTAGTATTTTTAAATTACTGTTGAATACTGATTCTTAGCGAATAATAATAAAGTGCGAACCATACCAAGACCACAATGGAAAAATAATGGGTCAACAATGAGAAGAAATTTTTCTCAGGGTCTTTCTTGTGCACTGTTTGCACACTATATATGGAGAACAACAAGTAGAATACTCGTAACCCTCGTATGGCAGCCAGGTATTATACAGGGCGTACCTTAACATGTGGGACCCACTTCACCAGTGAATGGAGGCCACGAAAACGGTGAAAAACGTATTTCCGAGTTGTAGCTATTTTTATCCCTCAGTACCACGTGCGACTACGACATCAAGTGGAACTTCTTCCAATATTTCACTACATTGCTGGTTACAGAAAATTAACCTGTTAATTTCCCATTATGAAAAACAAGTCCAATTATAAAGAGTTAGAAAAATATTTAGTAGAATCAAGTTACACTATCTCTGCTTGCTATTAAGAATTAGTCGAGTAAAAAAATGGTTATAAATCGGAAACAAGGTCAAATAGGGTACATGTTTGTGCGAACTCTTTCCATCCTTTTTGTGTTCCCCGTCCACCGTTGGTTCCACATGCTAAGATATACCCTGTAGAAGCGCCGAGTATATGCTGCCTGAAGCGCATAAACTTTCGAAAATAATTGTTGCACTTCGACTTAGGATATAAATCCATATATAAGCAGAGATTTATTTAGTTACTTATCAAGATTCATGAGGAATAATCCTTTGAATATAATAAACAATTGTATACAATAAAGAACACAGTGGTCGAACACGAATTTAGTACCTGTTTGGGTGATCGTAATTGCACAAATTTTAGGACCCTCTGTAAATTATACTTAAATGACGTCAAAATATGCAGAAATAATAATGTGCTTAATTAGATGGCCAAACCCCAAACTGATTTCTATATATATAAAAAAAGAAGTCCTGACTGACTGACTGCCTGATTGACTGACTTATTAACGCACAGTTCAACCCGTTTAACCTAGGAACGTGAAATTTGGAAGGTACATTGTTTTCATGATGTAGGTGCCCACTAAGGAAGGGTTTTTGGAAATTCCGTCTTCAAGGGGGTGGAAAAGGGTAAAATGTATTCTTACTCAGAAAGATTGCGCACACAAATCCCTAAATATCAATTTGAGGATTTTGCAGTAATCAACCCCTAAGGGGGTGAAGAGGGATCAACTGAGTTTTCATGGAGTCCTTAATATCTCTTAGGCCCAAAGCGAAGCGCGGGGTATTTTGTTAGTCACATATATTTTCTTTAGACAATCTAAGTAACATAGAATTTCATTAATTCCAACAAATACCTAGCATGATATTTGATATTTACTGTTTTAAAATTTGTTGCTTTTTTTGTAATAAAAATTAAACTCGTACAAGGACGAATTTAAAACACCATTATAATCCACTCTTTCCTTTCTTTATCGCAGAAAAATGTATATCATACCATTTCGAAATTACAATACACGCTTTCCTACTTAAAGCAGGTATCACTCTTAAAATACGCTCGCGTATCTTAAGACAGGGCCATACTTATGGAAGTCAAACCATACAGAAGAAAAATGATAAAGATTACCTTTAAAACTCCGAAGAAAATAATCCTTAAAGAATATTCGCTATTGGAATCATTCAAATTACATATGAAACGTTTTTCATATCACCACAACTGAAGAAGGTAATTAGGTAGTCTGTTTGAAATGAAAGCCCCTGTACACTTCAATCATTTGGAAAGAAAGAAAGATAACTTCGAAATTTTCACTAAAAACTGAGAACAAAAAAGATTCTCTTTCTAAACTTATAATACTAATAGGGTAAATCCGGGAGACGCGGTCGACCTAATATAAAATGGCTATTAAAACTAATACAAATATTACTTATTTTATGAGAATAAACCTAATATGTTCAGAATTTTATGCTGATTCAGGAAAACTGATCGATATTTGCTTTAATACAATATTTACTAATCGGGTTGAAAATTGAAGTCATGACATCTGACCACCTCTCTCGAGGTGTCGGGAGAAATAGTTTTCATCGTTAGCAGAGACCACTCACATAATTATTCATGGAAAAATAACAAAGAAGAAAGCAAAATTATTTATGAGTGAATACAACTACAGATTCATTGATATTTAATTTGTTTATGCAAACAAGTAAAGAACACATCAAAGATGAAGCGAACTATCTACCAGCGATTAGCAAGGCAAATGAATACAAAAGTGAATAAATAAAATAAATAAACAATAATAATAATAAAATAATGATAAAATATAAAAATATAAATAAAAATAATAAAAAAAATCATAACTCGACCATCTCTCCTTTCTGCAGCGAGAGATGGTCTTCTCGTTAGTTTTGAGAAGAAGAGTTAATATCGCTAAATACTTTGGCTGCATTGTCCCTCAATATCTCTACTATGTTATTATTTCCAAACATTAAACGAAAATAAACTTAGAACTATATTTTAAATACGATTTTGTACACCGTTGTTTGAAAAAAGAGGTTAAATGTAACCTCAGTTTACCTTTTATATATAGCCTGTATATCTAGAAAAATACAGAAGGAACCGAAGTGACGCTATTCATTCAATTGTTTGGCTTCTAGAGAAGTAATTGGGCTGCACTTTAACGTGTTTTTACGTATAGAGTCTGAGACAGTTATGATTGAGATACGATCGATACAAATCAACGTACTCCTTGTACTGTGGTTTGCAAAATTGTTGGCGTTCAGATGCTGACCAGGGCAAAGAGGCTACCTCGTTCGCGCCGCCCCACTCTCTGCCGCGGATCTCCCAATTGCCCCGCTCGCTCTCTTCGTCAAGCGGTGCTGCGGACTGATTCGTTATGCCGCGTTTACACCAAGGCGAACACGAACAAAAACTGCCGTGTCCACACAGCCGCAAATAGAACAAAACGTTTACATACGATTTGTACACCGAGTTTTGTTCATGTTTGCGGTGGTGTGGACACGGTAAGAACAGACGAAAACGTTCGCGAACAATGTTTTTGTTCGTGTTCGCCTTGGTGTAAACGCGGCATTAACGCGACGCGTTAGCCAATAACGACAATACGTGTGCCTTACATCTACCACTGTGTTAGAGAACGTGGGCCTATGAGGATGCACTCGATTTGACCACCAAGTTTCTTCCAGCAATATTTTTGCAAACGACAGTACATATGTGTATTATTCAAGAATTACATTAAATCTAATTGTAAGTGTGCAACAATGTATTCAATTGCATTGCACGCCACATTAACAAAAACGATAGCTGTAAAAAGGCAGAATATATCAGCTCGATCCCCCGACTTGTCGATTTTTTTCGTTTCGAGGTGACTCATTGACCTCTTTTTGCCTGCGATACTTCCCGTGCCACGAGAAAATAAAGTAACACAAAAAGTGACAAGTATCGGGGTAGGTTGAGTAACAGGGACCGAGGGTTGACGTTGGCTAACCATGCTTCCATTCGAGTAGGAAGTGGCTGTAGCGCGAGGAATGCAAAATCCGACGATGTCATGCGGAGATTCCCCTTCAATCTACAAATTTCAATCGCTTTAACACTTTAAGTGTCCGTAGCACTTTAAGTAACACTTAACTTTATTTTGAGTGTCGCTTCTGCCGGGAATATTTTGAACACGGTCGACATTAATGGAAATATAAACTATAGTATCTATCTATTAAATCTACATAGGACTACTACCAATGGATAAGAGAGGCTTTCCGTGTAAGTAAACATTCGGGGACTCTTGGACAATACTTTCAATGGTTTCCAAAGAATATCGACGTGAAAGCACAATGCCAGTCGAAGTATTAATCAGAGTCGTGATAAACCCTGCGAATTTAAAATGCCCAATCATACGTCAGATATGTATGTACTTCCCTGTCAAAAGTTAAAACAAGATTACATATTTCACGATTTCAACACTGTGATCCGCATAATAACAAATATGTTCGCAATATACTATATCCTTCGGTAGAATTGACCCATACGTAAAGCTACTGGGAAGAGACTTACATATGTACCCCTATAATAAGATAAAATTACCTATACAATAAGATAAAATTACCTGTACAGTAAGATAAAATTAGCGTTTTAATTTATGTAATTCATTATTTCAAAATATTAACTAGCCAGTTTTGTCTAGAAATCACTCAGACTCGGATATTATTTGAATAAAATAATTTACAACCAATTGTTCAAAGAATACATAATCGGATTTGACTAGAAGTTATTTTTTATTAACTCTTTGTCAATATTTATGTAAATTTTTAAACGTTAATAATAAAATTTTGAAAATTTTGTGAATTTCAACCAAAAAAAGTTTTTATCCACAATTATTTTCTCAAATACAAATTTCAACGTATCAAAAATTACATTTCTATACAAAAATTTAGAGCACGATTTTATGGGTATTACGAATGTACAATTATTACTCAAAAGTTAAAAGATTCAAAAATACGAAAATGGTAACTCAAAAATGACGTTGGGTGCCGTGAACCCCATGCGACCAATTTGTGATTATAAGAAGGTGTGACTACGAAGGGTTAATAGAGATAATAAAGTGACACGAATGATTCAGTATCTGAAACATTATGTTCATTCTGTATCTTAAGTAATGTTTTTCTAAATCTCACTCTATCACTCTCACAGTGCTCCTCTTTGTTTTAGGATACTTTCCCCTGCCATCCGTCTACTGCCTCGTATGGATCTGTCTGGACGTGTTGTTCTGCACAGCGAGCATAATGCATCTGTGCACCATCAGCGTGGACCGATACCTGAGCCTACGTTACCCCATGAAGTTCGGTCGCAACAAGACCAGACGAAGGGTCACCTTGAAGATCATCTTCGTGTGGATCCTCAGTATAGCCATGAGCCTGCCTCTCAGTCTAATGTATTCGAAGGTGAGACACGTTGCACGAAAACCTTGACAGCTCCTTTCGGAAACGGTTGCAAAAATAACTGTTTCAAACTGTTATACATATATCGATCCTGACTGAAACAGTTATGAAGAGCCGATATTCTGACTATATCGATTTCGGATGTTATATCGGTTCCATAATAAGTAGTTATATATCAGTTTTATAACAGTAATTTAGGTATGTATCGATTTCAAGAGTTTATTGTATAACCGATATACGTGTAACCGTTATGGAACCAATATACTATTAGTAGTATTATCTTAGGATAGTATCCTTGATTAGACTTAAGAAAATTGCTCACCGCCGTTTTAAGCTCACAAATGCGTTACCCGACTACCTTGTTTTTTCTAATCTTAGATCGAAGTGCAAAGATTTATCCCAACGCTGTTGGGCTATTCATGTTGCAAAGTCTGAAGTCACGCTTTAAACACGACCAAGAAGTTTCTGGAATTTTGCCCGCAAACTTTAAAATGAATCATCCCTTCCTGCCTATATTTCCTATAATAACCATCATGCCGATACCGATCAGACCATTCCGGACACCTTTGCCGATTTTTTCGGATCTACGTACTCCTCTGACACCAATCTTTCTCCGTCAGTTAACTAGGATAACTCAATTAATATCTAGCCTTCACATTGATATCAGTGAAGTCTTTAATCTCATTAGCTCTTTGGACGTTAACAAAGGTCCTGGATCTGACGGCATCCCTCCAACTTTCTTTAAATCCTGCAATTTTATCATATCTTGTATCCTCTGGATTCTTTTCAACAAATCTTTAGATTCTAGCACATCTCCTTCTGCTTGGAAAACCTGTCTCGTCTGCCCTGTATTTAAAGGTGGTGTCAAGACACTGGATACTTCATACAGACCGATCAGCTTGCAGAATGTTGTGCCCAAGCTCTTCGAGAATATTATTACGGCAAAACTTTCGTTCATTTGCAAAAACCTTATCATTACTCAGCAACATGGTTTTGTCTCTCGACGGTCTACCGTCACGTATCTCCTTCCGTACCACTGATTCTTATCCGTTCGCGTCGAAGAAGGATTACATTTTGATGCTGTTTACACCGACCTGCGCAAAGCTTTCGACTCTATCAACCACCCCATACTTTTTTCTAATCTCTGCGCTCTCGGTGTACATGGTAATCTCCTTGATTGGTTGTCCAGTTACATAACCGATAGAACTCAGATCATGAGATTCAACGAATGCCTCTCTAAGGTGTATGGTGTTAACGGAAGATAATGTCGTATTGTTAAGAGAGTATGGTAAATAACTTTAGTATTACCCCAGTAAAAATGAATAATATAGCGCTTATATACATTAAAATATAGCTTACTTTTGGAACACCAAGAGGTAAGTCCATGCAAGTTTAGCTGTAACAGTACCGCGTCTTCAACGCTCGTTACAGGTCGATAAATCTTAAGGTCGTCAGCATAAAGACTAAAATTACTACTCAGAAATACACCAGAAATGTCATTAATAAACAGAATAAAGAGAAGTTCACCCAAATGATATCCCTGAGGAACGCCAGGGCGGACAGTAATCTCCTTAGACCAGGGTTGACTAACCGATGGCTCGCGAGCCACCGAGGGCCCCTCCGTCTTGCTGCCACGCTGAACGGCCTCCTCCATACATACCAGACTCTGACGATCGCAGTCGAAAAGAGAAGGAAAGAAGCAGGAATTGACTGCGATCGTCAGAGTCTGGTGGGTATGGAGGGGGGCCGTTCTATGTGGCAGCAAGGCGGAGGGGCCCTCGGTGGCTCGCGAGCCACCAGTTAGTCAACCCTGATTTACATCAAGGTGAGTAGTGTGTTCCTATATCGTTATTTCCTTAACGATTTTGGTAAGAACAGGTGTATGGTTCAGGTAAAAAAATTCGTAGGTTATTAACTCTTTATGACTGAACTCTTCACTTGTTAAACTCTCATAGTGTTCTATATTTGATAAATGGACCGCTTTTGTTATACTAACCTAAAAAACACATAGTTTGTGGGGTGGTCAAGTAACGACTCTTGTCATCCTAATTGTTTTTAGAAGTTGACAGGTATAGTCAATTACTAACTATGTATATATTGTGAGTGGTTTTTGAGGTCGCTGATTCCGAATCCGACATAGGATTTATAAAATTAATTTATTTAAACAATTTGTTTAACAAATTATATTGTAAAAAATGTTTTAGAATTAATAAAAAATTTCGGAGACTTATACATGTTTGTTTAGTTATTTTCCCCGCAGAACACGATTCTATAAGTACCAAAACATGAAATTTTCTAATCATTTGTTTAAACAAATTGTTTAAACAAATTAATTTTAGAAATCCCATATCGGGTTCGGAATCAGTGACCTCAAAAATCACTATCATATATACAACTTTTTCGTGCATTTACCCAGTTTCTTTTAATTTCACTTTCCTTTTTAGTTCTAACCTGTTCTAAATTATTGACAATAAACGATGCTAAGACGATTGCCTACATCATTGCCTTAATTCTCTTTGTAGTATAGGTGCTCAATTACTGACCAACATAGGGTCAACTACTTGTATTTTCATTTTCAAGGATGTTCAACTTCGGAAGCAGTTACTGAACTTTGAAGAATGGTTCTAAAATTTTTATAACATAACTTTTTTAAAAAATCGTTTTCATTACATAATTTAGAAAACTTAGAGAGTGTCTTTAGACAGCGAATGTCACTATTTAATGACAGAGCAAGTAATTACTACTGTTTACTTGAAGGATTTCTTTTAACTGGTCACCTACTGGTGCCTTTACCTTAGTATTTTGTACCCTCGTGGTGTTGTTTTACATACCATTTGTTTGAGTCTCAGATTAATCAGTATCGTTCAGAGGTTGAAAATGGCTATGATATCGGTTTTGGTTTTCGTAACAGTTATAAAAACCGAAATAATCTTGAAACAATTACGAGTGAAAAAGGTTCTGGCCTATATTGGTTCCAGTTGTACAGAACCGATAATATTTTATAATTATTATTTTATTTGATATCAACGGTTCATAATCCTTTATTACATAGCTATGACGGAAAGTAGATTATAAATACGGAAAAAGCAATAACAGAAAGTAAAATAAATTAAGTGATGCGGAGTGATGAGAAAGCAGAGTATTACATTCTGCATATCGCTAGGTTAACCGTACGTTCAAATGAATATAAAGAATTATTAAAGAAGTCGAGTGTATCGCAGAAACGGTTAGCGATTAGACACAGACGGTTGAAACAGTTATTGTGGCGATAGAGAGTGCGATGCTGTTCAAGTGCAAAAAGAGTATGGCTTCTAAGACGTCGCGAAGGAGTCTGAAAAGTCAGCATATGTAGGATGTCAGGAGAGGCGATACTATGATTTATTACCCTATATATAAATAGCAGATTGGCAAAAATACGACGGCTTTCAAGGGACAATAACCCGAGCCGCGACATAATGGGAATGTAGTTATGGCAATAAACAGACATCGGCATATCAGTATAGTGCGAAACCAGTCTAAGAAACTTGTGTTCTACGCTTTGGATTAACGATATATGCTTTTTGTAATGCGGAGACCAGATCATACAGTGATACTCTCTAATATAGAACGGACCAAAGACTTATAGAGTATCAAGAGAGTATTAACCACTTGCGCTGGAAAGACGTACCATGTACGTCGTAATGCTTTTGTCACAGAATCGCCAACGACGTGGTATGTACGTCGTCATGTTTAGAAAATATAAATCTTTTTCCGATTTCTCTGAGGCATCGAACACTGTGTGACGCCTCCCAGCGAGTTACACTGGACCGTTCTGGTACACGCGTCGGTGAATTTTTTGCCAGCGCAAGTGGTTAATGTTAGAAAAGTGTTTCGGCTTCATTTACCGCTGTAAATGAAGCCGAGAGCTTTGATGTTGAATTCGCAGTTATCAGATAATGCGCATGAAAGGACAAATCGTCAGAAAAAAGAATACCAAGATGTATGTACCAAGTGCGCTTTGTTCAAAAGATCGTCACTTATAAATACCATATTTTTCACGTTTTTCTAAAAAGTGGTAAACTACTGGTGCCTTTACCTTAAATATGTCCTTCATCATGCATTAGAAAACTGCACTTATTTGGTCTATCGCTGCTTGGCATTGATATTGGGATAACTAAAAAATGTAAATTTTGAATTTATGATCAATATTCAGCTGTTAATCATATGCAAATTTTAAACTGCATGTTCTGCAAAATTTATATTTTTTTAGTTATACCACTCTCAATATCAAGCAGCGGTGTCCTTAGACACTCTGAGTAGACCTTAACACTTTGAGTGGCGTAGGGTTTTGAAATGCAAACTCCGAGTTTTGTTCGTTTTCAAAGTACTTTCGATGGTTTCCAGAAAATATCGCTGTGAAATGCATCATGCACAAGATGCAAACCCCTCAGCGCGAAAACACACTGTCGCCACTCAGAGTGTTAAGGTACCAATGACCAAAAAATATGCTGAATATATAACTAGGTTGACTTAATACCCTCAACAGCCCAAAATCAGGCCCTTCTTCAAACGCATATTCTGAAGTAATAAATGAATATAGAGATAAATTTTGTTTTAATTTTTAAGCGTTATTTCGTTGACTTTAATGCGCAAGAAGAAAATTTTAAACATACTTATGGGAAACAAGTTATAAATATAAATGTGATAGCGTGTAGGTATGCGATGCACCGTTTGATGGTGAACACGATTCCGGACAGGTGAATTACGTAAAACACAAAGTAAAGGCATTTTTATAATCTGTAAGACAGTCTTCATCTTGTGCAGGAAGCAAAATTTTGATAAACAAATTAATGCAATTTTACGTTCTCAGTTTTATGTTTTTTGATTTTATCCTTTTTTTGTTGGAAAAATATTTTTTATCTTTTTTTTTAAGAATTTATATTGAAAATGTGCTCGCAATACATAGAGAGGAATAGTTTCCTGCGTCTCCCTGTAAATTTTCACTCGAATAGTTCGAGCGGTTTTCGAGATTTTATGTTCACCGTTTTGGATTATCCGATCTCATGTGCAGGCTCGTACATTTTTTTACTGTAATTTCTTCAATTTTTGAAATTTCGGGGACCGATGGCGCTTAAAATACGTAGAAAAGATGTAGCTAGCGGAATATGCAACCATACTAAAAACCAATTTTCGAAACTTTGAGGGTAACCTACCCCCTTAAGAGAAAACACTACTGATTTTGCCCTCTAACGTTTTTACGGCAAGGCTGGGTATCTGCAAGGCACAGTGTAGTAGAGAACCTCGATGATGTGAATGGTACTACGTGTTACAAGCTGAGACATCGTTACCGTAAAATGTATCACACGATATCCGAGTTTTCCTCTGGGGTTGCCCGGGTTTTTAACGTTTTTATTATTAAGGGTAGTATATTATTGTTATCTACTGTAGTTATGGGTTTAGTAAAAGAAAAATGAATAAAAATAGTAAATAGTAATAATGTTGTGTTCGGTGACTAGAGATTAAGGAATGCTGTCTTAAAAGGGTAGGTTACCCTCGATAGCTCTAAAATAGGCCTTTCTTCAAACAAAAATTGTAAAGTGACAAATAACAGTAGAGAGAACGATTTTTTCCTAGTTTTAATCGTTATTCTATGAGCTTTAACACAAAAAAGAACAGTCCAAATATTTCCATGTACATAAAAGTTTTGAGTAAAAACGTAAAGGCGTGTAGGCGGTACACCGTTTGATGGTGAACATAAAATCTCGAAAACCGCTCGATTCGAATAAAAATTTAATGAGAGATGCAGAAAACCATTTCCTACGATGTGACGGGAGCAGATTTTCGAGAAAAAAAATAATACAATTTTTATGTTGAAAAATACGATTTTATCGATTTATTGCATGATAAATATTTTTTATCTCTTTTTTAAGAATTTATCTCGACAATCTGCTCCCGACAAATCGCAGGGAATGGTTTTCTGCATCTCTCATTACATTTTCATCCAAATCGAGCGGTTTTCGAGATTTTATGTTCACCCTCAAACGGTGCACCGCGTACACGCCTTTACCTTTTTACTCAAAACTTTTATGTGCATAGAGATATTTAGACTTTTCTTTTTTTGTGTTAAAGCACATAGAATAACGATTAAAACTAGAGAAAAAAACGTTCTCTCTACTGTTATATATCACTTTATAATTTTCGTTTAAAAAAATACTTGTTTTGGGGCTATCAAGGGTAACCTACCCCTTTAAAGAGCAGATATCTGGAAAATGATAATAATCCGACAATCAGTAGTTAACAGAAATTGGTGTATAGGATGCATTTATTACAGGCTTGAGATTCAGATACGAGTAAGTAGGATAAATGAGTTGGTAGCATATCCGGTATTTTCAAGTTTCCGAAACCTCGTCTATGAAACCGTTGTTAGGCATTTCGTGAAACCTATGCTTTTTTCTTCTTACTCGCGTTTCCGCCTTAAATTGCAGGAACTAAAGGCAAGCAGAAAACGAGCCTCTAAAAGCGCATCTAAATCTTTGAAATGCGCGGGATCGATCCGTTTCAGAGTGGTCATTTTGAGAAACATAATGGTGTGAGGAATATAAATTGTTATTATAGTTGTAAAGTTCTTACAGATTTGAAATACCACTTGTAACAAAAATTTATTATGTTATTACTACCATTACGATTACCAGTATTTCTACTACTATTATGATAACTACCAGTATTATTACTATAATCTGTAACAAAAATTTATTATGTTATTACTAAGTAGTACTACGACTACAAGTATCACTACCACTGTTACGACTACCAATATTAACTACTACTATTACTCCTAATGTGACTCTACCAGTCTTATCATTACAAAGGTACTACGAGTACGACTATCAGAATTAATATTCTGCACCACTGCTAAAACCATTACCAATCCTACTGACGCTACTATTACTGTTATTATTAATATTAATATTATTATTATTATTATTATTATTATTGCCGTTATTGTGGTTATTTATTACTACGTACTACCTATTCGAAATCCAAATGAACATAAAATAAGTGATACCTTAAAACTGATTAGCGTTAAACAAATTTCTTACTGGTTACGTGATAACTTGAGAGCTACGAATCCTCGTTTGTAGTTTTCAATGCCACAAATGTAAACAGTTGTAGGAGCAAGTTTGATCACATGAAACCCACTGTAAGAATGATAAATGAGGCAAACCTAATACAATAAAAAGAGTCGAATCCATTAATAAGATGGAATAATAAGAAAACGTCCCAATGGAAAACTGCAAATCGAAAATCAAGAAGATGCAGCGCGGAGCAGTTGAAATATTTAAATTCATACAATTTCCGTGCAAAAATGCACGTGAAAAATTGGGTCGCTGAATTTTTCAAGGGAACACTCGAAGTCAATATCCCAACGAATTTCGAATTTGCATTCCCGTGGAATTCAAACTCTCGTCGCCCAAGTATATTTCAATTCATAAAGATACCTGAAAGCTCCTCTTGCGAAGTAGAAATCAGGTGTTTTTTTTTTCGTACGAAGGGGCGAAGATACTTCGTACGTCTTCTACGCGATCTGCAAGCAAGCTTTAACGCGTACCAGAAGGCTGAAACGCGCAAATGGGAATCTTCATTTTCACACGCCTTTCACGAATGAAAAACTGAAAACCTTTTTATCATTATTTTCCTATTTATTATGTTAGGAATAAGTAGGGGAAGATGCTCAAACGAGGAGCTTCTTTCGTCTGATTTCTACGATTCAGGATACTTCACTACCAGCTGCAACTTTTCAAACTGTTTTTTAATATTGCAACAAATCATTTGCATCAAAAGATTTAAGGCATCCGACTGCAGGCAATTGAGTTAATTCAAATTGTTAATTCATTTTAGTTCGCTTTTTAAGCAGTCGGGTTTTTTAAATATTTTTAATTTTCTTTATTTTGTAGCGGCCATCGGCATCACCAAGTACGGACATTTGGCGTGCAGGTGGTTGGCATGGTTTATGACACGCGCGCCAGCAAAGCTATTTTTGAGTAAGCCGCTTTTCGTTCCTTTCGTGATTGAATTTTGAACAAAGCATGTTTTCCTTCGAGACTTTCGTTTACGGCCTCAATACGGCATAAACCTCGAGTTTCCGAAGGGCCCACGATGCGAGGCCGGGTGGCCTGCGACCGGCCACGTCACGCGCCTCGGGGCCTGGGGGAAATCCGGCTGCATTGGCAGGAGTATTCCTCCCGCCAAATCTCACCCCCGTTACGGTAAAGCGCGCCGAAGACGCGCGAAATAGGTGGCGCGATTTTGGGACACGAAAAGTACCGATTGGTTGACACCGGCATCGGGTCAACCATTTAGGAGGTGTTTCTTGTCGCGCGCGTCTTGCTGGAAAATTGTGCGTCCGGCAGACGCCAGTCTTCGCCCACACCTTGACAAGGACAAACGTCTTGTCTGTTATAAGACATAGAAATAAAGAGACTCAAGTCTGAACTATTGTGTGTTTTAATAAAGGAACTGAATCAACCTCATATTCCTTCAATTCGTTACTTTTTTGAAAATTATATATCCTATAACATTGGGAACGTCAAGACAATTCGAAAGACACCTCATTTGTCCAAATCGGTGAATCCGTACAGGCTCTAGAGCGTAACATGGGACATACATAGCCTGATAAACACAATACCCTCCTTTGCGTGCCGCAGTCGGGTAAGAACAGTCATAATTAAGATTTGTACGTAAGCAGTTGCCTATAGATAGTGGTGAAATCCAGTTGACAATCAATCTCTTTTGTCATAATCATACAGAGAAAGTACCAAAACCATTTCAACTTCGAAAACAAGTAGGGTCATCTCGAAAAATGGTCTTAAACTTCGTGGTTCCGAGCTTTCGAACAAAAGAAACGAGTAGCAAAGTGTAATGTACCGACTCTTACGTATCGTTTTCCTCTGACTTTCTCTGTAAACATGAATCACACTAACTACCCAAATGCTGCGTAAATGTAAATACTGCGTCATTCCCGCTACCCATCTTAGCTAATGCGTCACCTATTCAAAATTCTGCAATTCTGCCCTATCCCGTCATCCCCTCTCTTACATTCCGAAACCTTTAAAACCCATCGCATTCCCTTATCTGGGAGCAAAATCTTATCTATTCCAAAAGCCACCAGTCTCAGTCACAGAGTCCAGTTCGAAACAATTGAATCTCTAATATTCTTAATTTAGTTGAATATATATATGGTGTACCATTACACCATGGTGCCCTTAATATTCTCCACCATTCCCAATGGCAATAACATAAGTTAGAAGTTTGCAAATCTAAGAGTTTCCTTATTGCACGTGTTCTAAGAAAAAGTTATAGGTACGTTTGTTGCAGTGATGACTGGCGGTCAACGTGTTAAGGAGCTGAATGTGTCTTTCATCCCTTATTTCAGGACCACGTTTAACTGTGAACTTTGCCTGATTTGTCACACGCATGCCCTTTTACAGAACTACAAAAAATCGATTTTTAATACTATGTGAGGTCCCAATAGGATCCTGCACCAGGGAACCGAACCCTAACCCATACCCGGTTCGGTACGCCGTATCGTCGACTAACCCGCCTAACCGGGTAACAGAATTCATCAGTAACCCGAGTAACCCGGTTAACCGGGTTAATGCGGCTCCAGTAATATGGTGAAAACCATAGTAGGGTGATGCATGCATGTGAAAGTAATAAATATGCGAGGTCAAAGATTAACTCGGCCACACCGAATTCGCGAGTCTTTGCCGACGCACAGTGTAAGACTTTGGAAAAAAATCGCTCGACGGCGCAAATCATAACCGATTTCAATACTTTTTTTTTAAGATACACGTAAAGAACTCAGCAATAACGGAGCACTGCAATAAAATCAGTATCTGTTGGTGTAATCTATAGAAAATTCTATTTACATGACATAACATAAAAACATAAAGAAATAAATTTTGCAGATTAAAGATATTAAAAATTATTTTTTGTAAATTTAATATTCACTATAAAATAAAAAATTTACTTTATATTTACAAAATTTATGTTTTAAATAAAGTGTATAGCTGATTTAAATCTTATATTTTTAATTTTTATTATAAAATTAGATACTACAAAATATTCGATTCTAATTACTCCGAATTACAATTATTAAAAAATTATTTTTAAATTTATATATTGAAAACAAAAAACAAATCGAATCAAATTGAAATATAATTTAAAAATATAAGATTTAAATCAGCTATACAGTTTATTTAAAACATAAATTTTGTAAATGTAAAGTAAATTTTTTTATTTTACATCTAATATTAAATTTACAAAAAATTAATTTTTAGTATCTTTAATCTGTATAATTTATGTTCTTATGTTATGCTATGCTAAATAATGTTTTTTATAGATTAGACCAACAAACATGGTTTTTATTGCAGTGCTCCGTTATTTTTTAGTCCTTTACGAGTATTTTAAAAAAAATTATTGACTTCGGTCACGATTTACGCTGTCGGCCGATTTTTGTCAAAAATATCACACCGTTACGACGGTGCCGGTTTACGACCTGGTTGTTCGGTGCTTCTTCGGTAGTACCTGCCGCACGAACAAGACCGACTGTTGACCAGATGACGGGAATTATTCGAATGCTAGAAAATATTAAACATTGGAAGCTATAAGGCGAAACGCGTACACAGCTGTAGAAGATATTGGTGGTAAAAGATATTGGTGCTGAGTAATTCTTGAAGTTTAACAAATAAAGTATAAATTCCGTTTCTAACAACCCTCTAAAATTATTCAATCCCGCATGGATTATATACTCGTATATTTTAAACATTGTGTTTTCATTTGATCTGAATGTGTATTGCCCGTATTAGATTCATATATCACTGACTTGCCTTAAGTGACTGTCTAGTCTAGACAAGACTGTCTTATTTCACTAGTAACCGGCTTGTAGCGGGTTAACCGGGTTACTTTGGTTCCCTCTAGAATTTAAGAACCGTTCCCTCGCGGTTAGTATGGGTTACAGAAACCTTCCTTGATTAACCGGGTAAGGGTTAGAGTTACTAGGCGGTTCGGATCCCTGTCCTGCACTGATGCGAAGAGTGCCCACTACTTGAGTTTTTCTCAAATACCTGCGCAAGACCCTCCAAGTAGACGCCATCTTACTACCAGCTTTCTTCACTCGAAATATCGAACTTTAACACCATTGCTGAGAGGTGATCCCAAATGTATTGTACCTGGAAGCGATATACCTAGGTCATAAAAGTTACGAGAATTCCAAAGGGGTACACTGTAGTACAGCTTTGATGTTTTCGAACAAGAGGTTTGACATTTTTTGTGGAGATAAGGTTTTCAGACTCTCTGTAGCAAAACCTCAAAGCCTCAAAGCTGTAAACTTTGAGAATCTCCCAGCTCTAACGACCTCGCTATACCCTTTATAAATAGACCTTAGTTAGTATACCCCCACTACCAAGTTGACTCGTTTTCAAGCTCTTCGCATCCTGGCGTATTAGCGTGGAACAAATGGTGGCTCTGTACTCAATTCGCATGGAATCGCACATAGTACGCCAGGAACGAGTAGTTTCAATGGAGCATATAGTTTTCGATAACTCGCCTGTGTCTATCTGACGTTCAGTCATCAATCTTCACGCCATTGTAATTTCCGTGTACAGAAAGCCTGGTCTCGAAATGGAAGGGAACGTATTCTGGCGATGCACGCGACTAAAGGCGGCCACATACGCTCCGGCCGGCCTGTCAGTTCGGCCTGCACAGGCCGGACTTTGCAGATCGGCCGGACGCTCGTAGTGCCTCCACACGCTCCGCTCTGCCTGACAGGCTAGCTGGATGGTGCGTCCACACGCTCTGGCCGTTTCAGAAAAAAATTATTTATTCTTTATCGTGTCGATATGAAAGTGATACCGATGGATTCCTTATGTTTTTCCAATGAAAATCATACCAAATTTCATGTAAATCGGACTATTATTAACGAAATTAGCTTCACGTTATGGGAATGAATTTTTCATGAAATTTTCTTCATTATGTTCCGAATTACGTCGTTGTTGGTGTCACTTTCATCGGCGAAACGTAAGGAATCAATTGGCCTCGTTTTCGCAAAGATCTGATGAGAAATGCGGAAGTCGAAGATTTTTCACTTCTTAATAGACAATTCAATCCCTTCGAGAGTCGAAAGCCATAAAATTCGGTGTGGCACTGCGGAGGGTTGTCCTCGCCACGGGGTACCAGCCCGTTTCTCTTTGACAGGCGTAGCTCCAGTATCACCTGTACATTCAGGCCGCTCGGTTTTTTCTCCACAGTGGTCCCAAATCCCGAAAACGTGGCCGAAACTCATAACTTCGTTCGATTTGCATGAAAACTGGTATTTTTATGTTTTTGGGTTCGCTGACTACGATTCTGAGCTTAAAAGTAAAAAAAATGGCGAATCCAATATGGCGGACAAGTATACAAGAAGAGTTGTTAGTTGTACTCGCAAAATGTTTTTTTTGGGGGTATTTCTAAGGTCGCTGATCAAAACTCTAAATTTAAAATTTTGAAAAGCAAAATGGCGACTCAAATGTGGCGGACAAGTATACAGAGAAATTGTTAGTTGTACTCGCAAAATGTTTTTCTCTGTGTATAAAATGCCCTAAAAAATACAATGATTCATTTATTGAAGTAACAAACATTGCTGCACAAATAAATTTTGCTGAAATGCAGTATTGAGGTAAAATAAATACTCAATAATGAAATAAAAATAAATATTTATGGTGATAATATTATACAGTTTTTAGTCGCTCTCTGAAGAATAAGTCGGACTGTTATTATTAATATCACAACTTGATTCTGTAACTGAAGGTGGCAGCAAAAGTTCAACCGCTTGTGGAGATAACGATTTCAGTTTTTTCGGTGGAAGTTTTCGCAAACTGGAAATCAACGTCTGCGACGTTATTAAGAGCCTGCGAAAAACGTCTTCTATGTTTTTAGTACGGCTACATTTTCGTGCAAAGTCTTCTCGGAATTTTTTGATGTACTTGTTGCATGATTCCTGAGCCCCTTCAGACATTTGTCCGATAGGAAGCATCGAGGATTCAATGATTTTATGCCCGTGAATTAGAACTTTATGCACGCTTGTTGGTATGTAAAACCATGGATAAAGTTCTACGAATCTTTTGGCGGTGCGTAAAGAATATTCTTGAAATTTTTGCACATTAATTTCAAAACCACTAGAAAGGGTCTGTAATATAATGTGGAATCTTTTACTCACATCTTCATCAACTCCCGTAATAGACGCTGAAATTGTCGAATTTTCTAAAAACCGTCGAGCTGTGTTTCCGTCGTTGCTGCAACCGTAACCTTGCTTCGGTTGGTCAACGATAAGCCCCAGTTGTTGACGGAAACATTTCTGTATATACTTTTTTCTATTTTCTACACTATTTTTGTCTTCTTTACGACCTTGACATTTTTTTATTTCTAATTTATAAGCTAAATGCAAGCAGCACTCAAAAAATCGTATCCACGCATGTAACGATGAAATTCCGAATTGTAAATTATCTTCACAGATTGGTTTTTGTAAAATCTTATCGACATTATTAAATTCTTTAGAAGTAGCTTGGCAAAGGTAGCAACGTAGACTTGATGATATATTCGCGATGGCATTGCAAACTTTACCATCAACCATCGTAAATAATAATTTGTAATTTACGTTTATTTCTTTTCTGTCCATTACAGTTTGAAAAGGCATAAGATTTTTTTCTTGCTCTTTAATGTAGTTTACTTCTATTTTAGTTGTTTCGACAGTTTCAGGCAAAAATTGTATTTTGATAGGACGGCAAAATCTCGGGGAAGAAGGTCGCAAGTTTTTCCAAATAATAATGCTTGGTTCGTCTTTTTCATTATGAGATAAAATTTGCAAGGGCACGAGAGAAATAACGAAAATGCTAGCATCTGATGTTTTACCGTCTTCGTCAGTAAATTTTTGTTTGTAAGTGCTTTGACCAGAAGTGCCATCGCATCCCCATTTGCATACCAAATTTAAGTGACGCAGTTTTTCTGCTGAAAGGCTCTTAATAACGTCCAATTGCGTTAATAATATTCTATCAACGGTATGGTCCAATAAAGTTTGAAGTGCAACAGAAGCTCCACTTTCAGTGACAGCAATTGTTGACTCGTCAGGATAACATTTTTGTTTTGCTTTCAATACATTTTTATAAGGCGGATACAATGTACTATTTTTTTCAATGCTTATTGCACGTATACCTTGATATTGACTTTTTGATAGCTTACTTTCGATTAAAAGAGATAATGTTTCATCATCAGATAGCGTACTTTCTTGTACACGGTGCAAAGATTTCCTGTACATTGATGGTTTCGATGGACTGCCATTCGTAATGTCCTTCAAGATGTATGCTGCATCCGCTTTACCTGCTGCTCTTAGGTGCATTTGTGTTGCGTAAGCCAATTCATCGCCAGTGTTTTCTGCACGAATTTTTTCGGTTTTCCTTCGTTTCGATCTTTCACTGGAATTGGCGAAGCTGCATGAGGGACGACCCGTGTTAGTTACCATGACGGGTTCGTTGACAAGAAATACAAACGTGTTTAACCAGTCGTTAAACTTTTTCAAAAAAATATTTTCCTTTCTGCTAACTTGTTGCCACTTAGTTTTCAAGTCGTACAATATTTTACGTATGAGTCCCTTTTTCTCTTCTGATAACTCATACGAGCCATGCAATTTTCTAGACATTTCTTTTTCAATAATTCTATATATTATTGTCGCGTTATCATTGAAATGTTCTTTAAATAGAAAAAAGAACTCTTTTTTAGTTAAGCCTTTCGATTTCTTTGTATTTAAAGAATCTGCAATATAAAATAGCAATGATAATGAAATTTGACGAATAAATACAATCGAAATTTTATCATCATTATAATAAAAATATAACTTCATTGTTTCCTTTTGGCAGATTTCTACAACGTTGAATAAAAAGTTGCACAGAATCCGCATCCGCAGCTATCCGCAGCCAATTTTTACGTAGTTTTATAGTAAAATGTTCATATAATAACGTTTAATAGGTCTCGTGACAGAACAATGAAGAACAACAAACTGTTTCTCTGTTTGAATGTAATTCTCCTTTTCACGACTTCAATAATTTTCAAAGAATTTCTTGCTAATTTGTTACTAAGTACGTTACTATTTTAAACTTTGGTTTACATATTTTAATTGTACATACCTTCAGTAGATAAATCCATTTTACCAAATTAAAATTGATATACTACACGACTCACAGTGCACTGCGAAATACAATATTATTTTTCGCCTTTTCCGAACGCTCGATGGGACGCGTGCGAGAGATACATTCGACATTAATTTTAAAACAAAATAATAACGCTCGTTACATAGCAACTCCCAAAATAAATTCCCAAAGCGATTTACTAGCGAACCCAATAGTGAAAGTTCCTTATATAGAAACTTCATTTTTGGACTTTTGGCTAGCTTTTTGGGATTTGGAACCACTGTGCGTCGGCGCATTTCTCCGATTTTTTGTTCGACATTCCTTCTCGATCTGTGTGTTTCTTTCCGTTTGCTGTCTCGTTCGAATATCCACTGTTTTCATGCCCTAGCTGATTCCTCAGTTCGTCTTTTGGCATGGTATAAAACAGGTAAGGGCTGAACAATTAAAAAGAAGAAAATTTAAACACTCTCTCAAAACATTAAGGGCTTGAGGTGGTATTCTCATTCGCAAGTGGAAAAAGAATGTGATTTTTTAAACATCTTTTGCAATAAACATATTAATACGAACGAATTATGATTTTATAACGAGATAGTAGTATATAATTACTCTACATTGTATTTTATAGTAGTAAGTAGGTTTATTTTTTGCCTTTCGGCCTCAAAATCGGGTTACATGTGTTATGTGTGTAAGTACATTGTATTTTATAATATATGATATTTTTATTTCCTGATATTGGTACACTTGTCGAAAAGCTACCGCCTCACCAATTTCAATGACCTTGACATATATTTCTTGAAATGATTTATTGTCCGAATATTTCAAAATACCCTTTTAGAAATATGTTCTTAATACTGGAAAATATAAAAAAGAATGCCAAAAACAAAAAATATATTCTTTTGGCCCGGAAAATGAGAACACCCCGTTAAGGAACGCGAAAGTAAGAAGAATTGTACTGTTCTTGTTTTAGAGGCGGAAGTAGAAATTTGAGGTTATTGAAATATCTATACGGTTTTCTCTGCGACGTAGTTGGGCCTAACATTTCAACCTGTGGCTTTACTAATTCAGATTTAACCGCACTGACAATGTTCTTCCACTTTCGTTCGTAGTCGGTGCCGAAAAGGAGAAAAAAATTCATTTTACATAAAGTATGCTAAAAACTAGTATTTTGTAGTAAAAGCACTGAGTTATATGAACAAGATAAATAGTTTGCAAATAACCATTTAAGTGTAGTTGGTGCGACCGTAAAATATACAATAAAAAAACAGAAAAAGATAAATATTTTTGAGTAGCTTGCTAAGCGATTGTTCATTAACTGATTATTATTATATTTGCCTATTCTCGGCGTATGTATGTATATTAAATGAGATCGGTTTTATCGTTTTTCGCCTTGCTTGTCTGAAGAAGCAACCGATTCATGCGTCATCCTGTAATAACTGATTAACAGCTGACATTGCAGATAGACGATACAATGAACTGATAAACACATTTGTTACTGTGTAGTTACTAACAAGAAAATATAAAACACTGAAATGGAACGAATTAATTTTTTCATTGAATTTACAATTTTGATGCTGAATATCGTGTCGAGTAAGTGCATGCATCAATGAACTTGTGTTAACGTAATGTACTTGCCACTCGAAAGTTTGTAATACGTCGGCTACGAGGATGAGGATTCTTCAAAAAGATCAAAGACAAAATTTCAAGCGTAATTTTCTAATGTGAAGGTCTACACACATACATACATGTCAATTCAATGACGATTCAATGCTGCCAATGTCAGCGGTATATGTATAAACAATATCATTTCCCTATTTCAGAATGGACTAGTTTACACTTGACCGTGTCAGTTAAGCCTGCCCTATACGATGAGACTTGTCTCGAGGCATGCCTTTCTAAGTGACGTGTTTCGTCGTTTTCGAAAAAATAGCAATTGGTCGGAATAGCGAAGAAAATAGTAAAGGTCGTTTTTTAAACTTTTTTTTGTGAGCTTGTAATGAAAATTCAAAAAACCCATTTGTAGATTGAAGTAAGTTATATACATGCTGAAAATTTCATTAAAATCGGTTAACGTTGCTTTGAGCTATAAACGCTTAAAGATCGCGGAATAAGGTCGAAAATCGCGAAATTCCCGAAATCAGCTCACTCGTCTAACCTGTCGCCTCGAGTTGCTCGGCGATGTATCATCGATTATGCAGAAACAGAATTTCTTTATTTTTCATCGTATCAATATGAAAGTGAAATAATTTAAATCGGGCTACTTTGAACGAAACGGGCTTTCAATTCTGCAAATAAATTTTATGTGTAATATCGTTAATAATGATAGTTCATATTGTGTCAGTGTTACGTCCCTACTTCCTATTCGGGGCCGCGATTTTTAGGGAGTTTATATTTTCATCCGCTTTTGAGCTGGTCTAGTGACTTTACGCTCTGGGATAGTTGAGTACGACAGATGACAAATTATAACGTATTTTAATTCCGTAATTACCTTAATTTGGCCGCGGTGATGGCAGATCAATTGATATTAGCTTCCACTTTATGGTGGCGTCTGTAGTCCCCTCGATCTCTGGTGCTGGATTTTGCCTTGGCGGGGCCCAATCCCCACACACCACCACTATTCTGTGGCTGGCTAGGTAAGATACCTCCCTGACACAATGGGTGCTGGGCACTCCTAGCAAATCAAATTGTTCTGCTGGGGCACTAATGTATCTGGCCGCTAATCGCCGGAGCTGGACTCGTCGTCCCGCACGATGGTTTCGCGGCATTCGTCTTTTGGAATTTACAATATTAATTGTTAATTGACCGATTAATCACTCTTTGCCTTCCGCACCAGGTGCTACCGGGGGCAACGTTCTGCTCTTTAGCGGCATCATTTGGCGGAGACAAAAGTGATTTTTCTGATTCGCATACATTTATTTTGAATTTCTTTAATACTTAATATGATCGCGCCGCTCACGACCCACGCTTAATCTCAGGTAAAACCCCGGGCAACGTTCTGCTCATAGGTGATACCATCAATCAGCGCGACTCGTGAACTTGTAATATCATTTATTTATATTGGAATAAACCGCGTCGGTCACGGTTACACTTAGTCTCTGGTAAGACCGCGGGCAACGTTCTGCTCATTGGTACTACCATTAACCAGCGCAATCCGTGACCAGTCAATAGGCATTTTCGTTAGTTTTATTAACTATTCCAATAGACGAACGCTCGATTTTGTGGATGAGGAGTTAGAAGAGAAACACTTCACTCACTGTTTACAATGTTAACAACACTTTTATTTGTCACTTTAGACTTTTTACACTTTGTTACAGGTAGTTGATAAAAATATGTTTGTCGATGAACATGGTAATTATAATAATATTAATCCCCGCGGGTGGTCAGTCCCTTTTTATAGGGCTGTCGATCACTCCTTCTCCAGGTTTGTCACATGACAATTAGGACGGTGGGAGATGATATCTTCCAATCATTTGCCGTGGGATCCACCTGAAGAATTCGTTCCAGCGGGCTATCCGAGAGTTTTGTTTACTGCAGAATTTGAGCTATTGCGCACCTATTTCGGTGTCTTCTACGTGACTTAAGACGTATTTCTGCAGTTATACGAAACTCTCAGTAGCGTCGATAGTTAAATTCTTATTTTAATTCATTTTTTAGATGTTTACGCTATTGGGTTTTCGATGTGCTCTGTACGATTGGTTTCGTACAGCCCACATACTAGGGATTGAAGTTAATACACATCGGTTCCGTATTGGAGCTCGAATTACGGGAAATAATGGGAGGGCAAACTTCTGGCGATGATCAGGAGCGCAGATCCGTGAGGGTGTCGACTGCATTGGTTGATAGGGGCCTCCGTCCCACGCTGAACGTCAGCTGGTGTTAGTTGGGCCTTCCTGGTATTTGTGTAGCCGGCTGGCCGCCACCTCCTGTGATAGCTGCTCTCTTGCTCGCTGTTGCCATCTGTAGACTCACGGTTCGAACTCTTCTTATCGCGATTTTTGGTTATAGTGCCTTATTGGCTATGTATTGTTTTAATTACTTATGTGAGGTGGTTATAATACCTCTAAAGTACGAAATAGTAAATATAATGATTTATAAGGTTAATATATATTAGACTCCACGTCGCGGGACGTGACAGTCAGGTTTGGTATTTTTCCATTTTTCCTTCTTACACGCCCGGACTTCTCTATCTTTCATTATTGCTACGTTCAGCAAGGCTCTGACGCTAGACGCAGTTCTCGTGCTGTATTCCTTCTAGACTTCTCGATAAAAAGAGAGAACTCTGAGGCAACAGCGCGGCAGAGACAGAGAGAACAGAACATGTGGCAACTATGCGGAAAAAATTCGTCTACCCAGAGTACCTGGAGATGTCATCTCTCTACAAGTTCTTTTTAGCGACCGCAATAGTTTCATTAGGGTCTGTTTGTTTACTGGGGACGCTTCGATCGATTCGGATCATAACAAAAATGAGACGGCAGCCTTAACCACAGACCAGGTATAGAATAGACCTATTACGGAATGTAATTTTGTGTCACACGCTCGGGGGGCTCGCGAGCCCCCTTACCATTTTCGTGTCACACCCAACGTTATCGATTCAGTCTAAAATAAGATTACAATGCTACGAGTGGTAGGAATTGAAATTAAATCTTATCGGAAACGTTTAAAATCTAAAACGGCATGAACGTTAAGACTAATTTCAAGAAACATGTTGCATAATTCCGTTTACTAATACATTTTGATAGAAGCATAATTTGCACTTATTTCCATAAATTTCGATTAGAAATATTATATAAATACAACCACATAATAAACATTTGTACAGTCTCTTAGTTAGGTTATATTTTCGGTCACTTCGAAGAGTGGATTTTCTGTCCTCGAAGTGACAGAAAATATACTTAACCTATATGCTACAGGATAATAAATGTTTATTGGATATTTCGTTCTTTTGGGCTACATTTGTGAACTTTTTATGACTTAACATCCTTCCAAAATATTATTATTACGCCTCAACGATATATTTATGAAGCCGATGAGTGTAATTATTCGTGGTTAAGAAATCAAAATTTCCTTTTCATAACGTCATTTTTTTAGTACATTTCATCGAAATAATAAGTTTTAGCTTAACTTGTTTATGTTTGCCAAATTCATGCCTTTTATTAGACTCTACTTGATTTTAGCATCAATTTTCATGTTTACAGATTTCTATGCTTGATTAGAGGTGTGACTATCGATTATTGATAGATTATCGATATCTTATTGATATTTAACAATATATCGACAATATCGTTAAGATATCGTTAAGACGAATAGATCTATTCGCCTCTTCTAGAAGAGGCTGAGGTAGAATATAACACACTTTGTTGCAGCAACGATGCAAATAACAATTTTAAAGACATTGTAAAGCAACGATACATATTCATACTTTTAAAGATATCGCTTTCGATACTCAGCGGCTCAGCACCGATGTTTTCGCCCATTCACAACGGTGTTCTTCGGTGCTGGATAGCGCCGTGAATGGACCCAGCACCGGTTTATACGGTGCTCACTTTTCGAGCACCGTTGCCAACGGTACAGACCTTTTTCCGCTTAGAATGCAACGCATTATTTGTATAATAAAGTCAATCAGAATCTATTTGTTTGTATTTGAATTCACGGCGCTATCCAGCACCGAAAAACACTGAATGGGCTCAGCACCGATATTTTCGTCCGTTCACAACGGTGTTTTTCGGTGCTGGATAGCATCGTGTATGGGCCCAGCAACGCTTTCTACGCTGCTGACCTTTTTTCGTGTATACCTCAGCTGATTTCCCAGGTAGCACACGTCGTCTATAAGTCGTGTGCTATCTGGGTCTATTCGCGTCAACGATATCTTAACCATATTATCGATATATCGAAATATCGATAACATTTCGATAGACACACCTCTACCTCAAAGTGACAGAAATTATAACCTATATGCTATACCCAATTTCATAAATATACCGTTGCGGCGTAACAACGATATTTTGGAAGGATGTTAAGTTATAAAAAGTTCACAAATGTAGCGTAAAGGAACGAAATAGCCAATAAACATTTATTGTCATATAGCATATAGGTTATATTTTCTGTCACTTCGAGGAGGGGACTACATAATAATCACGCGCATCCAGCCTGCGCATTTTCCCTAGCCTGGGCGGCCGCATGAAAGGGGAACTTTCCCCACCCTACATTAGTGGTAGTTGGAATGATATTTCTGAGCTTGGGTACGCGGAAAATTTGACTTGCGGTCCCAAGCGGGGAAAAAGTTCATTAAATTTCATTAAATTCTTTATATTTAGTGGGATTATTACTAGGGACTGTAGCCGTAATTATTTCTTTTATATTTCGAAGAACTGTCTTTAAATGTTTAAATAATTACTTTAAGCCACCCTGACATTCAAT
Source organism: Andrena hattorfiana (assembly GCA_944738655.2). Lineage (NCBI taxonomy): Eukaryota > Metazoa > Arthropoda > Insecta > Hymenoptera > Andrenidae > Andrena > Andrena hattorfiana. The sequence goes on from OX122889.2 coordinate 50,544,972, forward strand.
TGACTAACCTGCTAAGAAAACTATTAAAAATGGTATATTACGCGGCTAAATACATGCTTTTCTGACTTTCTTTCTTCCATAAAATATGGTAAGATCGGATTTTTCGAGTCGGTCTTATAAACGTTTTACAACATTTACGCTTGAGACAACACAATACAGCATTTCCTCTAGTTCCTATCACTTTTTTAAATATGGAAACATAGATATCAGGTTCACATAGATTTCTAAAATTGTTCAGAAGCTACCGACTCTTTATAACAACATGTTGGTCGGCGCTTGGAAGGAACACAGGGCCATTAATATGCAGTATCCTCTAATGGAAAAATAATTTTTCAATATTTTTATCATTATGCAAACATCTGTATTGTATGTCAGAATTGTCTACTAAAATGAAACCAATTACGACGCAGTTTGGTATGAGGAAGGTACGGCAAAAAATTGGTGCAGAAAGAGGAAAAATAATAACATATTTTTTTAAAATCCAGAAAATAATACGATAGCGAACGTTCAGTAGATGTGCGGCCTTTTTCTCATCGATTGTTGAGGTCAAGGCCATCGAAAAGTTCGTCTTTTTTTTTAAACAGACGCCGTTCCCAGAAACGCGATACACCTGAAGGCAAAAATCAATGCGACTTGAAATGTCTTGCAAGCAGAGCTCGCTAAATCAGGCGTTTGCTTTTAACGAATCTTTACCATTTTTTATTTTGTTTAAATGCTAAACAAATAAAATATGAAAAAAGTGGGTAGGTAGTGATTTATTTTTAGGGTTGCCATAATTGTCAAGCTTTGATACGGAACATTTAAATGCTAATTAAATAAAACATGAAAAAAGTGGGTAGGTAATGGTTTATTTTACTCTGTAAAATATTTCACGGGAACAGTGAAATACGGGACAGTCCCGTATATACAGGACGTATAGCAACTCTACATATGTACATACCTACTTGCCCGAATCACGTCGTATTTGATTTTCCTTTTATTAAAAAAATCTCACTAATATGCCGTAAATGCTCGAATCGAGCCGAAACAGAGAATGTAAAAATTTCACCTTATGATTAGCTTAGCATGTGTACATACATGTTTTCCGCTTTTAGCTACTGATTACGGCTTTTGCAGAATTTGTAGAAGAAAGTAAAATCTAGAAGGCTAGCTTGTCCGTGGACCGACATCGACATGCGAAAATCAGACGCACGGAGAATGCAAGAAGACAATGTAGTATTATACTTTGTTGCCGCTGCCAGAATGATCGTTTGTCGCGTAAAGGACCTCCGTGCCGTTTCCCTCCCATTTTATCTCACACGCGAGTCGCGACGTCCGTAAAACAGGACCTTTTTTTTTACTTGTGCTTTAAAAAATACCATAACTGTTTTCTGATATGTACATATCTAGGAATAATGAAAACAGACCTTAACGCAAGCGATACGCTCGGGTACTTACATCGGAGATGTTCTTTACAATTTTTAAATCCATACAATAGTTAATAAGGAAAGGGCCAATCAATTTGTAACGAAACGTAGAGTTTTAACTACTAATCTATCGTTCCCAAGTAATAACTATTGCAAAATGTCCTCGGGTGCCGAAAACTACGAATATAAATTTAAAAAAAACGTTTGGATTCCTTGTTCTCAATGATTTATACGTGTCGTAGGATGGGCACCGTCTATTTAGACATGCGCGGAGTGCAGAGATTTGTGGGAATGTCAGTAACAGCGTCAATTTTTAATATTTTTCAACATACAACTCGCGAAAATGTTAGTTAAGTGTTCCACTACACGTAAAGTACTAACAATCAATGTCATCTTGCAATTTATAGCTTGTATAAGCTTTCAAGAAGAGATCACCGAAATAGATTTTCGGAGAAAAATCCACGCGAATCCTCGTGAGTCGCTGACAAACCGAGCCAAAGCGTAGCGTAACAAAAGCCTGTCCTCTGTTAAACTCTCACTCTAAACAAGTCACAGGTATACAATCACACACACCTTTCAACATTTCAACACATTTCAGAGTAGTTCCTAAGTTGGACGCTGTTCATGAGCAGAGGCCGCTAAATTCAGTCCTCGAGTTATGGGTCGGTAATACAGTTTGGGTGGTGACACGAAGTCCCATAAGGTGATAGGTCTATTCTATACTTCGTCGATGCCTTAACTTCGCATACACTCTACAGCCTACAGTTCTACAATCTACACAATCCTTTCATATAACCACACACACACACACACGCCCTTCGCTTATAACTTTATGCACAAAATCTGTCTATCTGTCGGAACACACAGGTGCATCCGCTTAATTTTTACCACTTTGAGTGGCATCGTGTTTTTACACTCTGCGATTTGCATCCTGTGCAGAGTTACAGCGTGCTTCCACGTCGATATTTTTTGACAGCATCGAAAGTATTGTCCTCGCGTCCCCGGATGTTTACTTTGGAAACAAACCAAGCTCGGAGTTCGGGTTGAATGGACAAAACTTTTTCTGGCCGCCGCGGTAGCTCGGAAAGGCGTATTTGATTTCACGGGGATTTTTCAGAACCCTGCGCTGTCAAAATGTTAATCAGAAATGAACGAAAGGAATAACGCGTCAATGCATCCACACGATCGTTGAAATACGCGTGTAAGTTGTGAAATGACCAGAATGGATCTGAAATGTACCACGAAGTCAGATGATCGACCCTTGACTCTATTTACCTTAGGATACTTTTCTACACGGTACAGCGGTATTAATCATTCGTGTGCGTGAGATAAGATACCATATCTGCCAGAAAATGACACGCTTAGCTGATCACGCGCATATCTAGGGACAGTGACATCATTCCGGCGAATTTCATTCCTTTTACATCCATTCTGTTGGATAATCTAAGCAGGTGTCTTAAGGCGCGTTTCCACGGCGCGTGGCTCTTTGGCAATTGTAGTGCCAATTTATAATATTTATTATAGTTGAAATAAACTCAATTACTATATTTTAAATTCAGATTATTTATTAAATTAAGAACTGATACGAAACCGTGTATAAACTGAAAATTACATGTAACCGTCTCCGGTAATGAAATGGTTGGCGCTGCGGCGGAGGAGCAGAGATGGGCATTATTTAACACTATTCCTACCACGACCGGTCAAATGACCGTTTTTAAAATTTCGATTAGAATTTCCTATATACAACGTAATTGAATCGCCTTTAAACTTCACGATTTTTCCTCAAATATACGTATAATACATTTTTCAATATTCACTTATTTTTTTATTGTTTATTTTCTGAGAAAAATTTGTAGTCTATCCTACGGTCGCGGTAGGAATAGGTATACGTGAAATGTCAGTAGGAATAAGTGTTAAATAAAAAATGATTTAAATTACTTTTCTAATACATAGACTATCTTTTTTCGTATGTTGAATAAAAATCACCCGAGTTATCTTTATTATCGAAGCGCCACGGATGAAGCAGTTTAATCGACAGAAATTCATCCGACGACCAAAGATACTTTGTTTATTTGAGGGCCTTTCATCTTGGGTTTCGAATAATTTTTCATCTTTCATTGTATCTTTATTTTAGAAGCTCGAATAACCGGCGAGAGGCTTTGTGTCATCGGTTATACAGAATCTGAATTTCTTTATTTTTCATCGTATCAATATTACAGTAGGAAATAAATTTTTCACGTAATTTCCTTAATTATGGTCCGAATCATATCATTTTTAGGGTCAATTTGATCGAGAAAACACGAGGAATCGATTGACGTCACTTTCGCAAAGATGTGATTAGAAATGTAGAACTGCAGATTCGTCACTGCTTAGTGGCCCCGCTGGTTTACAGCGCCGAAGAACGCGAAATTCAGCGAGACGCATGATTGCCAGCGCGAAGGACAGGAACGGACTGTCCATGGCGAAGGAAAGTCAGCCATCTACAGAACTCAAATCGAAAAAGACAAAGAATCGTAAATAGCAGCAATTATATTGCTGCGATAGGTATACTTGTTTCTAAATGTTGAGCGTTAGCTTGTAACCTGGCCAACAAGACCGCACAAGGGTGCCTTGTGTCTTCTAACTTTCTCCTGGCAGACACGTAGTCTGTCAGTCCGTGCCTCAATGACCTGGGACTGTTGGAGACCCATAAATTTAGTTTAGACCGTAAACGCAGACGATTAGCCCAAGTGAAGACCACGGGTCTGGGAATCGTCACAGAAATAAACAGACAGCTTCGCAACCACCAGCTCACCTACGCACCAACACCCTGATCAAGATTTCCCTTCCTCATAGTTTTTCCTTCACCCACTCCCAAACTGTTTGTAACCAATAAGAGAACCGATTTGTACCACTGCGTTACTGTAACTCCACCCCTTAGAAATATTCCGAGATAGAACACAACCCAGCAAAGGTCAGTCAGTCAAAAACCAAGACCCACGCGGGTAACATTAGAGAGACTCAGTATATGTCGCAGACGCATTGTTAGTGATCAAATATAGTTGATCAGTATTGTTGTTATATGCTGTGTCACGATTATTTCATCACAACCTACATAACAATCCCACAAAATTCAAGTGGGTTCTTGTGGTCTTAAAACACCACAGAGAACGTAACGTTGCGCCGTCGGAGAGTTACGCCCTCCAAAAACAGGCGACGCATCAGCTCACAACACTAGACATTGCATAATTTTAATACACTATATATACAGATATGTGACACTGAATTGTAGTTGTCTATCTTTATCAGTTTCAAATTATACTATTTCTTAAACACAATTAAGTTACTGCTTTGATTCATCCTGCAAGAAAATCTTAGGTGTAAAGATATCATTCTTCTGTGACTTCTATATGTTTTTCCGTTCACGCCAGGGGCTATTCATACGTCACAAAAAGTAAACTATTTAATAGTGCAATGATGCATTTACCATTTGAGATTACTCGTAATAACATTATGTACCTACTTACTGTCAAAGCGTTGGCCGCCGGTGACCGCCACAACAGTGAATGTGTTATTGTAATTTCGTTTCCTATCGCATTGCCAGGGAAATATCTCGACATTTGTGGATGTACGGAAGTCAAATTTTAATCATTTTCTAAGTCAAAAACCATTTTTAGTAGCTTCAGGTAAACTAAATGTAGCTAGCTACTTAAAAACAGATGTTTCAGTATAAAATAAAGTAACAGCATTTATGAGATCCTCTATAAGCCAGGTATTTCGGGACTTTCAGTACGCATACCAGGCCATACTTGCCTACTCATTTCAGAAATGCGAATTAATCAGAGGAAATGATACACATGTATTTCTTGTGCAGGTGTAGAAAGTTAGAGTCTTGGAGGAATGCTGGTCCATTTCGTCATGATTAGGGATGAATCGATACCACCAAAGTATCGATACTTTTACTTATTGCTTGTATCGAATGAAAGTATCGGTACTTACTCGGTATCGAAGCAAAAGTATCGATACCTACTTGTATCGAAACACAAAGAATATTTTTTTATTCATGTATGGAATCGATGACTTTTTTGTACCTAGCCCCGATTGAAAGAAGTCTGTCGGGGTTCTTCGCTCGCATTGGCTCCCGCCGCCCGTGTCCCGTTTGCTTATTTTGTATTCGTCGACGTTGTCGCGCCAGCCAATAGGGATATACTATTCGGACCACAGAATTTCTCAACCGACTTCTTTCAATCGGGGCGCAGTACTAGGTAGGGTTGTTGGATAACCCTTCCTTTTTTCTGCTACCAAGAAGGTATCGCAACCGAAAACAGTGCTGCTAAAAGTACTTGATATCGAGAATTGAAACCGTTATCGATATATGTATTTCGTTATTAAATATATTTTAAAGGATACATCATGCTCTGTATCGTGCATTTGGAGTAGTTGGAACGATATTTTTGGGCTAAGTGTATCTATGTTTGCTTTCATCTTTCATGTGGAATGTCGATACTCGCTCATTCGATACGAGTACTTTTAATCGATACCTACTTGGTATCGCAACCCTAGGTATCGATACTAAAATTACTTGTATCGAAACGAAAGTATCGATACTTTACTTGTATTTACTTGTATCGATTCATCCCTAGTCATGATATACCTAATATCCTCCCTATGGCCCACCTTTCTCACATTATTTAAACAAAGAGCGTTCGTATTTTCACTATTGGTTGCAATGGTACCTAACTACAGCCTTCCCCGGATTATCGAGAGAGATTCGGGACTGGGGAATTCTCCATAAACCGGGGCAGAGGAAATAGTTAGCATGAACCGTTTGACAAGGCGACTGAACGACGTAAACCGAGAGTTAGTGAAATAGCGCACCAGCGGGAGACCCTTGGTCGACGGCGAATTGAGATTCAGTATTGAATATGAAAATTTTCATATTACTGATTACATCTGGAAGAGAGTATTACCGATGGATGGTGAGTTTATGTCGACGAAAATGAGTCCAAACACGAAGCAATTCGGTTTATTTTTTATTATGAAAACACAATTATAATTCCAGTTCCTCGGCTTAAGGGAAAAGCGTCACGCTTCTAGTGACGTTCACTAAAAATGGACCGAATTTCTCCATATTTGAACTCATTTTCATTGGAAAATCCTAAAAAATCCATTGGTAATACTTTCATGAACATTTATCAAAAACGTGAACATTTTATTTTCCTCTATTGGGTATTTTACCTGGCCCAACGGTTTTATTGCTCTCGGCACTCAACGGGCGGTCTACTCGGGACCCAAGGCTCTCGCTCGCATCGAGGAACCAAAATTGTGGGGTGGGTAGGTATTTCCCGATGATCCGGGGAAAAAAGCATTTCAATAATCCGGGGAAGACTGTACCCTCAATCTCATATCGTGTGAGAAAAAACAAACAGGACGCCGAGATAGCGAATAGGTAAGCGATGTTAAAAATGATGGCGAAACTGTGGGAGTCCTGCAATCGGTGACCGCGACGTAGTAAATCCCTTCAAACATCTCAAGTACATCTCAACATCATCGCGCCTGGCAGAGCATCGGCCCGTTTCGTGCGCGGGGCCACATAAATTAGACCCTTTCAAGTGGACGAAAACGTCGTGCGCGGCGCGCTGCTGCACTAATGGGACCCTGCCTTACTAGGGCCTGAAGGTCTTCGCTCGCAGCGAGAAAGCAAAACAGTGGGGTGGGTAGGTCTTTCCCGATAATCCGGGCCCAAACGCTTCTCAACAATCGGAAGACTGTATGAACATATTCTTTCTGATGCTTTTGACGATGCGCACAAGCAGTTGCGTGCGCGGCTTCACGTTGCACGTCAAAAAATATTCTTTTAATCACAATTAGTAATTCAGTTTGTAAGTGCAATTAAATTAGTTCAGTTCACTAACTTTTACTAGTTGGCCAATTCATTTATTTTTTAATTCGTTAATGCAGTGCTCTGGTGAAGAACATCGCAATACGCTGCTAATATTCTAGGCCTTAGAATATACGGTATTGTGCGTTTCACATGATCGTTTCTTAGCTAAAGTCGTTAAGCTTGATGCTCGCCAGCAATCATGCGTCTCGCCGAGTTTCGTGGCCTTTGACGGTCGAAACCAGCGGCGCATACAATGTTGCGCACTAAGCAGTGACGAATCTGCAGTTTTGCATTTCTAATCAGATCTTTGCGAAAGTGACGTCACTCGATTCCTCATGTTTTCTCGATTAAATTGGCCTCAAAACGATATACTAATTCGGACCATAATTAAGGAAATTATATGAAAAATTTTATTGCAGAGTTGAAAAGCCCATTTCGTTAAAAATAATCCGATTTAAATTATTTTCTGCCCAATTAATCGGGAGAATGCCAGGAATCCATTGGTGTTACTTTCATATTGATGGATCCAGTGAAAAATATAGAAATTCAGATTCTGTAGAATCGATGACACATCGCCGAGCAACGGCGATCGCGCGCGGCTCGGATGCAAAGGCTGTCTCGCTGGTTATTCGAGCTTCAAGTATAAAGATACAATGAAAGCTGAAAACTATTCGAAACCCGATGATGCAAAGGTTTCCGAATAAACCAAGTATCTTTGGCCGTCGGATGAATTCCCGTCGGATAATAAACTGGTACATTCGTTTTATTCGACGACGGAAAATGATAAAATAATCTCTTTAATTGAAAAGTTATTTAAATAATATTTTTATTTAAATAATGTCCATCTCTGATACAGCTATCATGCACGAGAGCTCCTGATTCCGTTCGGCGCGGCCTTTATACTTATGCCGCGGTACATTTTCGCCCGTGAGTTCAGTCGCGGGGCCGCGGGCCGCCTGGCGGCCGTGGCGCAACATCGGCCCATTGTTTGTCGCCATGCGCCGCGTAGCGCGCGACGTGACTTCGTCACATACATTTCATCTTAATAAATCTTACTTGTAAACAAATTATTATGTTATAAAAAAGAGTAACGTTGCTTAACAACATACAGTCTAGGGGAAAAACTCTAGAAAAACTCTAGGAACTATTAACACGAGACGCTACAGCTTGGCGAGTGGGACGCATTTCCTAAAACTTGGTCAATATTCAAATTGTCCATTCATTGGTGTTCTGAACATCAATACAGTGAGTTATTAACAAAATTGGGGCATTTTAAATGGAAAAATAAAATATTATATAGCATACCGTACCTATCTCGTAGTACTGAGTGCGTTTGCATTTGGAAAACAAAGTATCTAAAAATATATTAAAAATCTAATATCTAAAAGTGCATGAAAATAATGAAAATTGCACTCTTTTTTTGCAAGTTAGACTCGCCTTCTTATAATATGTACAAAGAATTTGGATATACAATAATAGTACTTAATTCAAACGTTTATAACTACACTATACGTCAAAATTAAAGGAACACTATAATTTTCCGAAAATTTTGGTCATTTTCAAATGGTTGTATCTCTGGGAAAAATGGTCGAAAAAAATATTTAAAATATGCATTTTAATGCTTGAAGCTTCTGGTTTTTGAATCAAGCACCCAAATTTTGTATCCATTATGATACTGTTTTACCAAGATGTAGCACAGGAAACGAAATATCAGAAATTTTTGCCTAGTTTGAACGTATGCACGGGTCAAATAAAATTTTTCCCGTAAATCCAACGAAGAGCTCTTATAAAGCAAACATTTCTCTTTAATTTCCGCTTTTTTTTTTGGTTTTGTTGCATGATTTTTATTGACCGAGTTATTCGCGATCATAGCAAAAAAGGTACTTTTCACTTTGAACACCTATAACTTGCAAACTCATGATCGTAGATAAATTTTCATGAGTATTTTGGAAAGCTAAGAAAGTTTCCTTTCTGAAGCTTTAATTGCGAATTCAAAGAGATTTTTTTAATCATATTAATTCCATTTTAAAATAACCACAAAAATGGCATATTTACCATTTTTTTAGAAAACATGATGCCAGTTCAAGGAAAGTCATGGGATAATTCAGGTGTCCACGTGATTTGCGAGTTAAAACTACCCTTAAACAGTGCGCAAAAAGCTGGACCGAACACTACTACAGTTCTCCTCACCGATTCTAACCTTAGCAACGGGACAGGCGGGTCGCTCGCCGCTAGGTGCCGAAAACAGCTCCTTATGCAGCCCTGCTCTACATATTCCCAAAGTGTCATCATTTTTTGAATTTCCGGGTTGGGCATCTTCCCTTGGCATTCCTCATTTTGTTACTATATTATTGCGAGCACCGGGTATAGGACCGTGCATAGCCTGCTGGTGCCCGTAGCTAAAGAAAGAAGGTCAAGAGGACGCACAGCTAATCGAAGAAAGACTGTTTTGTACCGAACGCCATTGCGTTCGAACGTACAGGTTTAGCTTGTACCGTTGTATACCGAAATATAATTGTGCAATGTGTACACCCGTGTATTATTCTATCCTTTTCGTCGGGGTGGTCAGCGGGGAGACACCCCGGCGCAACAATATATACGCATTGGTCCCTGGTAGCAAGGCTGAGACATAACACATGTACTCACCTCTGAAATTATTCATGCTTACTGTAATTAGACTTTATTACTTTTGGGCGAGGATGATATTTTGCACTATTGTGCAAAATAATTGCAGTTATTAATAATACATGCAACCATTTCAAAAGCACCGATGACCTCTGAAAAACCTTGAAGATAATGCCAATCAGAAGATCTGTTTGTATCGCCATATTTGCCCCCTTGAACAATACAAGTTTCCTCTTTGACATTTTCTCCTATCTGCAATCCTACCAGAGATATTTAGGTATCCTATTTCCCGTGACTCACTCTGTATAGGTGTTATATAATATGGTAAATCTAATATACGTCAGGCCTCAGTAACATTTAGTTTAAATGTTAATATTAGGTTGCTGCATAAGCTCTGTCCAGGGTTCGAAAGAGTTCTGGAACTTCACAATAGGTTCTATTTAAAACATGGAACGTGGAACTTTTTTAAAAAATGTTCTCACATTATTTAATTCCCATCAGAACCGATAAAGTAAAAGTCCTCGAAAATAAAAATTATAATTTTTCTTTCGCCTTCACAAATAAAAATTGTTCCAGAAGGATTTCAATTTCCAAAATTTGAAAAAAAAATTTTTTTCAGTTTTTCGGAATTTATTCGAAAACCGTTTGTCGGACAAGAAAAGTAGTAGAACATAAAATATGTTCCTTTTCCGGATATAGAACTTTTGTTTCACATATTTTTTTATATAATCAATAACTTTGAGTATAATTATATAAAATCGACTTTGTGAGCTGAATTATTTAAATATTCAAGGACCCAGAGGCGCCTTTTTCACCTTATCCGATCGGGTTCAAACTTTACACAGATTTTTTTTATTACTTGGAGCAATTCTGAAGGGTGCTGCGAAAAAATCAAAAGTCGAAAATAAGAGCGACCCTAGTACTCACAGTATAAACGAAGTGGCGGGCAAACCTTATGCAGCAATCTAATACTTCAAATCTATTTCACTACATATGCCTCCATTTTTCTTCCCTCTATACCTAGCTATTTTTTTTTAACATTCACCACCAACAGAATGTAACAGTTGCAATAAATAGCACATTTACCCTTACCTTTCACAGAGTGCTGATCCAGTAATTCTTAAAAAAAAATCCTATCGATACATACTGAACATCATCCCACTGTTTAAAAGTTTGAGTGGCACAACTTTGAGAAATGCCCTTTCAAATCGGTAAGACCAATCCGAACGATCGGTCCTACCGAGAAAGTTCTACTTAACTCATTTCAAGCTAACATTTAGGGGTACTCGAAAAATATTTCTGGCGATTTTTAGAACATATCGACGTGAAAACCGTGAGCACAGTATGTAAATCCCTCGGCGTGATAAAACGCCCACGCCGGTCGAAATATTTTACGGAGGACGAAAGGACGAAAGGATTTACGGTTATTCAAAAGGAGCGGACAGGTTTCGAGTAAATGAGACAATATAACGATCAGAGCAGAATCATATGTTTATTAAAAGTTGGATGGACATCGGGGAGCAGCGGTTCGACGATAGACGATAGAGAGCGTCGATCTCTGGATAGCGGGGCAGCGATATGAAATTAAAAAAAGAATGTATCGCTGTAGGATGTAGCGACAGAGTTTCTTCTCTTTTCTTCCTCCTACAGGTTGCGAACTATACGAGTGGCTCGCGTTACAATGATGGAGCCACGATCAAAGTTTCAGTGACGGATGGTTTCTAGTCCTCGGTATACTCGAAAGGCTCTGGTGGGTCTGCTTCCTTCTCCTCGTCGGGTTTCGGGCCGAAAGCTGTAACAGAATGGTAATAATTGAACGCAACAGGTCGATAACTCCACACGCGATGCAAGCGCGTTCGCTGACAGTGTCAGTCGTTGAGGCACAACGAAAGAAAACCATATAGCGAGGGCGTGAGAGCAGCAAGTAGAGAGGCAAGACGGTAGAACGCACCAGAATGACGAGGTTTAAATGCCCAAGGACGCACATGCCCTGTTTTTGAACATTAAGACGTCAATGTTGTGTTTTCATTGAGAGACACCTGACGTACTAATGCACACAGCTGCATGTAGCGTGGGGCAAAATTCGGGGAACACCAAGAAGGGGGTGATTCTACGTTTCAGAAAATTATTCAAGTATTTGTATGTTTGACTAAAAATTGGCTTTTTGTCGAACAAGGCTTTGCTTTCAAGATAATCAATCGATTTAAAATATAGTATGAATTCTGAGTAAAGTATATAAACCCTGTTATCCTATTTGTAATGAACGAGGCCCTGTCGATGATTAAAGAATAATATAAATAAGTAAACGATGATATTAAGGGTGTTAAAATTGATTTTCCTTCGAAAGGTAACTGCTCACCTTAGGACCTTTTCGCACAATACACAAAACACTTGGAACTCAGAGACTGAAATGCTGACAGTACGCCGTGTACTCTCACCCATCCTACTTGTTACTCATAACTGCACGCGCAGTACAAATGTGTATATAGATTCTAAGAAGGAATATTGGCTTACCAGCCACTGGCTCCACGAGTTCCTCCTCCGTGTCCGATTGTATGTGCTTCACCATGACGATACCACCGATCTGTATGTCCTTGACGGGTACGTAATGGCTGCCCTCGACGAGCTGTATCACCTTCACCTGCTGTCGTAACACACGTGCAGGATTCTGGAGGACCTCGAAGTTCGGTTCAGCCTCCTTCTTCTCCTTCTCTCCTTTCTCGGTTTCGTCCTTGCCCTTCTTCTCCACCTTCTCCTTCACGTCTTTCACCTCCTTCGCCTCCTTTGCGTCTTTTGCTTCCCTCGCCTCCTTTGCTTCTTTCGCTTCTTTCGCTTCCTTAGCCTCTTTCGCCTCTTTCGCCTCCTTCGCTTCCTTGGCCTCCTTCGCCTCCTTCATCTCCTTCTCCTTCTCCTTTTTCCTCTCCTCCTTCTCCTTTGCCAAAGACTCTACCGTCTCCTTCTCCTTCTTCTTCTCTTCTCTCTCCTTCGGCAGCAATTCTACAACTTCCTTGGTCTCGGGCGGGTCCTGTGATGAAAAATTAAGCGACGGAAATTAGAAGGAGGAAGCGCCAGCTCGACCCTAGTCGTCGCGACGATGGCTAGGCGATCGATCATGGCGCTCAGAGGCGACTGTCTCCACGATTATGAGGTGTGAGAAACTGTGACAACCTAGACTGTACATTTCCACGGTGCAACAGCGGTGACGAGAATAACTGAGGATGCTTCAACCGAGAACTTTAAACTTCTATATTGACTATTAAATCTCCATGAGAGCACTAGCAATGGGCAGGCGAGGTTTTTGTCGATGAAAACGAGTCCAACCACCACATTATTCGGGCTAGTTTTAATTATGCATAATTCGAATTTTTTCCAATCCGTAGACCAATAAAAACGGATTCAAACATATCATATTTCATACATGTCTTTTTGCGCCAGAAACTGGCGCGGACAAGTCTGAACTGCCTCATTCCAAAACAGGGAGACGATATTATTTACTACTGACACCGAAGGCACTGATCTATCACGGAACTGATATGTGTAAATCCGCCTTTAGTGGTCATGAAATCACTAGAAGGCACTGAAACTAACCACTTCCATCTTCTCCTGGGAGTCGCGAGCGCGCCTCTCCGATTCACGTCGACGCGCCTTCGCTGCGATGCTGAGAACGGCCGTCGTTACTTTCTCCCTTTCCTCGCGCTTCTTCTCCTCCAGGGGCGCCGGATAAGCGTAGACACTTGGACGGGCGTTGGAGCGGATCTCCAGCTTCGGCATTTTCAGCTGAGAGTTCAGGGCAATCAGGCAGGTCGGGGTGAAGGCGAGCGCCAAACAATGAGCCAGAGGGAACCAGTACCAGTATTGAGTGAACACCAGGGCACCCACCACCGCGAGCATGTTGGTGTGGCCTGTCCTCGATTGCAAAGACACTGTGACGTTACGGCCACCTGGAACAATTGTCATTGTCCTGTGCAAATGCGCAAATGTGCAACAATTGACGCTGCTGGTCTAGGTCAGACTCTGTCGGTCGCTTTGATAATGAGCTCACAAAGGGCACTGTCGAGCTATTCGGTGCGGATCAAGTATATTAAGCACAAAAATTTAAGAGACACGTATTTCTTTATTTTTGCTCAATATCAATTTTAAGGGGTGAAACAATCCCTCAAAGTTCGAAAATTGGCATTTTCCGAATTAAAGGGATATTCTGGTATGACGGGTAAAAAGATCAGAATTGGTTTTTCTTTCCAATTCGTAATATTTTCAGAGCTACAGAGTGCAGAATAGGTAGGTACCTATACGGCGCGCTCACTGAGCGGGACGGGCGACGCATAACATTTTTGTTCCTGCAAGTGTATTTCGGCAAAGTTTCGGCGGGCTGTTCTTTCTGGCGGGAAGGGGGAGGGGTTGTGTATTTTTGTGCTTTTTAGAACACAAAAATCAACCATTTGGTTACAAAGAGACCGTTACTCTCCTAGGTCACAACTTAGTTTGGCTTCGAACGTTGAGTAAACTTTAAACGCGATTTTCTCGAAACCATGTTTTTCGAATCGGTGACCGTGATATTTCAAGATCGGCTGGACCAACTCAGTCCAAGTTTTGCATATATTATCAGCACACGTGTGGCTATCGTCCCTACCAGAATTATGATAAAATATTTTGGTTTTAAACTTTCACAGACCTTTAAATTTTAAAAAATGTGTGAAAATCGAAACTTAATTTTCAAACCGCCGCCATTTGCTTAATTTTCAATATCTTTTTATCATTCTGGTAGAGACGATAGCCAAAGGCATACAAATAAAGAATCTCTTTACATTTTTTGTTTCTGATCCCTAGATCAAGCCTAATCATGGTCACAGTGACCCCATTGTTTTTTTTTCACCATTACTTTAAAGCAGTCAACTGCGTTTGATTTTAGTTTTTTTTTATTGATAAAATTTGTAAAGATAGTTCAAATATCAATAAACATGTAGCAATAAACTAAATAATAATCAAATTTATGAGTTCTTTGTAAAAAAATCCGAAATAGCGGGACGGAAACGCCTCGTCAGAGCAGAATACCCCTTTAAGTGTTTTTTTTCAGCAACATAAGTAATGATATATCTATCATTATGAAGGATATTCAGTTGGTGAAGAAGAGCCTGTGCATATGTATGTATAAGGCAATTAACATTTACTTGTAACATTTGTGTTTCATAATTTCCTGAATGAAAGGAACAACGAATTCAAAATATTGTCTTATCACACAAGAGCTTATATAATTGATAAATTAACAAATAAAACTTGCATAACAGGACAACTGTAATTAGATAACACCATGTATTGTTTATCTGCTTAATTTCATGCACAAGAAACTGCAAAGTTGTTTTCAGGTTTTCCTAGTCTTCCATTTCCCCGGTTGCCATTTTTGCATTTGTTAACACATGTATCACTTTATATATGTATCCCTTAATGGATATTTGGCATTTATAGTGGCAGAACACTTTATTCAGAAAATGCTGATTTTCGATGAAAATTCTGTTGCACCCGTTAAAATTGAGATTTGGCCCAAAATAAAAAAATATGCATCTCTTAGATCTTTATGCGTAACAACATATTTGAAGAAAACAAAAATCAGCGCCCGACATCTCTGTAGTATTCCTTATTAGTGGTCGTATTGAGAATGGAGGTTTCTTTGAATTGCCGGGGTTGATGAATATCGATGGCTTTCAGAATGTTAGTAATAGCTAAGCACTTTTCAAAACCAATCGACTTGTAGAGAAACTATAATTATTGCAATCGCGTAGAGGAAGTGAAAAACGAGTGCAAATGTGACAATGATTAATCTAATTGGGTATTCCATTTCATACTAATTTAACACAGATAAGAATCCGCTTGTTACATTTGCACTATTTTTTAATAACTTTCCTAACGCTTTTTATGCTTTTCAGCTAGAATGTTTCTTTCCCAAGTGGTACCACAAATGGCTATTTCCTACCAAAATTATTTACAATATTCTTTTTCCTTTTGTAATTCAAACAATTTTTGCCCGACCCTGGTGCAAAGGAGCTTCGATTTCACTTCCATGTCCGTAACAAGGCCTACGATAACTATGACGGACTTTTGTGTCCATATCAAGACATGGACCAACGTTATCAAGAGGTCAAAGAGTCGTTTAACAATAACAGGAGAGCAACTCACCAGCGTCGATGATACCCTGCGCAAGAATGGCGCCAAATTTCGCCATGACGTCTTCGTGCTTATCCACGACGACCTTGGCGTACAGGGCTCTGAAGTCCTTGACGCGCGGACAGGTCGATTCCGTCTGCTGAATTAGAATCATCGCGGAGGCGATCAGGGCGCCTTGGCGAACGAAATTCACAGGGTCGTTGGTCATTGGGTCCAGCAGAGCAATCGCCTCTTTCAATCCTGTGCCAGCACACGCGATACCCAGGGCCATCGCAGCGCCATATCGCACGTGGGGGTTGTAGCTCTCTGCTAACAGAGACACCACGCTAGGGCACTGTTCCGGCGTCCTAGAACAGAGAAGGAAATCGACTGTGAGCTTGATGATAGGAGAAATGCAGAATAGATTAGAAATGAAAACAGCAATGGTTTGGGTGGTATAGTTAGCAGGTGATTTAGACTCAGGTTTAGATAGAAAGAGACGTACTACTACGTTAGCAGCCTCTAGTTGTAGACATGAAGATATGTAATACTACGTAATGGTCTCTCAGTTTCAGACACGAAAAATCGTAGTACCATTACATGGCTTTCCAGTTTTAGGAATCAATGTTATAGATACAAAAATCCTTAGCGCTAAGGCATCGATCCTCGGTTTACAAATGAAAAACACATTAATCTCTCACGATGCGGAGGAGAAAGTCCTGTGCCCCGCGTACAACATCGCGACAGAAATCGCAGAGAACAAGACGTTAAATTTATAATCCTGTTTGGCCGTGTTGCAGGAGGACGACTCCGTGCTGGTGGATGGTTCATGCCAGATACCAGACCCCCTTTACAAGTTGATCGGCAGCATAATCTGCTTTTACATACCGCTGGGTGTGATGCTGCTTACGTACGCGTTGACGGTCAGATTGCTGGCGAAGCAACGACAGAATATCGGGGGAGCAGCAGCAGGTTGGTCCTCTGGATGGCTCGGTGGCCCGCAGGGTCCACCCCCGGGAGGTTAGTGTATTACCAGGTACACTGACCTGTTACATTTCTGATTGGATCCCCGAGGATGCTTACTATTGTGCATCTCTGAATTTCCCCTCTTCCCTTTGTCTAGCTCTCATCCCACAACCCTGTCTTTCGAGTAGGTCTCTATATTGGTTTACGGAAAAGTGTAATTGGTAAAACAAGAGACCAGAACCTTCAGAATGTTTGCTAATCTGAGGGTTCTGGGATGCTAATTTTTAGGGTTTTATCACGGGGATGCATCTTTTAGGTTTACTATTTCATGGTCAGGTCCCTTGGCGACTGTGCTATTGAAATTCTAACAAATACCGTTTAAGACTATTCTAAACAATATATCTTTTTTATCGTGTATTTATAGCTTTTTCTTCCCTCCTCTTCCTTTCTACCATCCTGCTATTTGAGTAGGCTTCCACATTGCTTGATAGAAGGGTCATGAAGGCTTTCTAATATCTGCGGATTTTCAAAGTGATCCAGTTCGATAAACTTAGAACATACACATTTCAACACCGAACACCGACGAATTGAAATAAACCACTCTAACAAATCAAATGACCTGTTGCATTCTTACTTAATTCCATCGTGTCCTAGCTTCCACCAGAAAACACGCGGAAATGACTGATAAAAACCATAACACTGATACTTGAGCGGCCATCAATCACTAAATGCGCGTAAATAAATAAACAAGCGAAAAACGGATGACGTTTCATTACTGTGAGAGCTTTAACGACGCGTGGACGACACGCGACATGACGTATGTTAAAGTCGAATACGATCCTGGATCACCAGCCACACTATTATCCAGCGCGAACGTTTCATTTCCATCGCATCGATCCGCTGGTGAAAGCGTGGAAGCCCCTGAAGAAGAGCATCCCTCTTGGAAAGCCGCGTGTCTTGGCTGTCCAGCTTTGCGAAACCCAATAATCCTGGCCATCGATCGACTCGACAGAAATTGCTCTGCCCCTTTGTCGCGACTCTGGCCCTGAAAAACGATCCTTACACGGGAACTCGGACGAAGAAATGAGTGTCGAGGGAAGAAACGAAAATCAAGCCCCACAGGCGTATCGATGTCAGGAGAACGCTCATTCACCAAGAGTGCTTAAGAAAAGAGAAACGAGCTAGATAACCTCCACGTTCGTGAATGAACAGCACGACGAGAGCCATTTCCTTTATAATAGCTACGTAAATGGCGATCGCGCTACGCTGTTGGTTGGAAGTTTGATCTTGACTACTGGCCTTCCAATCCACAAAATTAATCGCAGTAGAGAATATCGTTTTGAAAAACGAGGCTTAGAGTAAATTTCTATAAAGAATAAGTTTCAAGTTTTTTCTGTTTGCACGTAGCACAGCATTCGTTATTGAAAAGACATTTAACTTACAAAGCACATGGCCTATGCTACAAGCAATGGATGAAAAATAGCGGTTACTTGCAAGTGCTACGATTCCTTTCAATGAATCCAAATGCGGTGGAATTGGTTGTTAATAACAATTTGACTCTCTATGGCCCGAACTGCGAACCGATTACCGAAGGGAAGTCTATTGTGAACCAATGAGATCAATAATCTTGAAGTTTGTAGCCGCTGAGGAAATTGCATGAACGAAACTCTCAAGAAGAAGACCATTGTAATTTGATTTTCTGAAGAGGGATTTGATTAACTGCATAACTTTTGTAGAACTAATGCAGAAATTGCCTTCGTTTATTTTTTCGGTATATAGTATTTTAAATTTACGGCGGACCTTTGATTAGTTAATTGGAAAATGACATGCCTTCGTTTACTGAGAAATATAGATTAGGAGGTGCAAGTAGTGTAAAATGTGTAAATTTTAGTGACACTTGAGATCAATGAGATTGGTAATTTTCAAGTCTGAAAACAATAAGGAAAGAGAAACATATTATTCAAGAAAAAAATCCCTAGTAGAGGGTTGTGATTTAAGCTTCTGAAATTGTTTATAAAGAATCTGGAATATTTTAAATACTTTTCAGTCCATTTTCAGAATATTCATGAAATATCTTATTGGACTTTCCTCAGTATAGATATATATCAATAATTTGTAGCCATTTTCTTTAACTACTATTAAGACATGTCCAGTATAAGTTTCTGAGATTTGCGTAATATTTCTTATATTACTTTTAACATAATTCAACTTTCCTATTTAACTGATGATTCAACCTTTCACACTTTCCCATTTTCCATGAGTCATCTGGCCATTTTACTCTTTATTTATGTATTTACTCATTGTGACATAAATGGTTTTTTATCCATTTTATGCTTTGGTTTATTTGGTGTACAATGGGATTGAACCACGAGATATTATCAAATAAACGAATTAATTGCTGTGTAGGTCAGGCAGTGTGATTCGAGGTTAGTCAAACATAATGTGTGCAGAAGGGGTCAGACGACCCCCTCGTTGCTTCAGAGTGTATTCCCAAAAGATTCGCAGATGTAATCAAATTTCGGGGTTTGCCAGATTATCGAATTATCGCAGGTCGAACGACAGAACCGTGATGCTTCTTCGCGGAGATTAACGAATCGTAATGTGATACAATTTCTCACAGACAATTACTTCGATTTTGTTACTAGTAATAATTGTCACAGATGCAATTTCGTAAACGCCTACTAGCTGTACAAATTAAAAGCAGAATTTCGAAAATGAATCGTCATTCTTTTCCTATCGAGTGTGTCGATTAAAGTGACACGTCGATTAATTCACAAATTAAACATTCAATACAATACATCGAAGATTTCCATGCTGAAGGGGTTGAAATTTGAATGAAATGGATTGCAAAGTAGTAAATTAGTGGCTAAAAAATCTCCATCGTTGCAAATTAGAGATCTGAAGATCGATGCTTACGATTGCACACAGTTAAAAATTCATAACAAGTGACATAAGAGGGAACAGAGCAAGCAAAGATATTACGAATGACACGAAAGGATGTTTGAATATAGGTAAACGAGTAAAGCTTTCGGAAAGAAAGACAGAAAATAAATATTCAGCATAATACAGAAAGAATAATGTAACTGTTTCACTGAAAATATTTAAGAATTCAGGTTCCTCAAAAATCCTGCACTTTTACTAAAGATATGTCACTATTGTCCGCGACATATTTAGGCGCTTGCCTGACAGTATGTTACCAACAGCTTCTCGTATCTTTTTAACGCTAGACACAGTTTCCGTTTCCTTTGTCCGCGTGCTGGCATTATCTCCGGCAAACAAGGCGTTTTTCCCGCGTTCCCGGCGTTTCTCATAAAAGAATGAAATGTCAAAAGTTACTTTCGTGCATTGTTCCGTTAGCTCGACATTTCTGATGCGCAAGCTCACGCTCGTCTGCAGTTAACAAGGCGAATTGTCGCGCCGCTCTCCGTGCAAGCAGAGTTGCTCGTTTTCAGTAAACTCAATCTAATTCCATTAAGCTGTACGAACTGAAGGAATTCGTAGATAAGCTTCACAGAGAAATAGTAACAAAAATTTATCTAGCTACAATAGGACTTCGATATATGCACGAAGCTGGAGTTGAACATTCGTCGAAATATCAAGGCAACCCACGCGTACAGTGGGATGGGTCGACACTTCAGTAGGCATTCACTTCATTTCTTACATATTTCATCATTTACTGATTACAAGCTTTGCTCTTCGGCTTCTCCCGGAATTTAGATTCTGATTTTGTAAAAAAATTTTAATATTTTTTTTTATGTAAAAATAGTCACATTCATCTGTATTAGCCAGGCATAATGAGTTGCGGTACATTTCGTCACCCCGGAGTTTACCGTTCGAAAGTTTTTAGGCGATAGACAAACACACGAATATGCATACAGTAGCGGACAAAATAGTTACCACTGTTTCGATTTGCTATATTTTTGTTATTTTTTAACATCAACTTGGAACTGTGGTATGTGTTTAATACACATATTCTGATCGATAATTTAAAGGTGTATAAAACCGAGTTAGAATTGAATTTATGTAACTAACAAAAAAATTTTATGACATTGAACAGAATAACACATTTTTGGGATCGACAAATGAGTTACCACTTTTGGTATTCTTTTAGGCCGCCCTAAAAGCAGAAGGTGCCCTCACGAAATATCAGATTTTTTATTACTTTTCAAAAGTGGTAACTTTTTAACAACTTTAAAAAGGTCTCGCGTCGTGACTAATGTTATGTGGGGATTTTGTTTATTAGTTAAATAAATTCAACTTTAACTGGGTTTTATACAGTTTTCAATTCTCTATCAGAATATGTATATTGGGCACATGCTGCAGTTTTGAGTTGATGTTACAAAATAATGCAGGTCGAGTGGATCGAAAAAGTGGTAACTTTTTTGTCCGCTACTGTAGGTATAAACTTTGTACTTTGTACATAGTATAAGATAATCTAAGATTACAGACAATATATTGTACAATAAATACAATAATCAATTAAATCTCTGATAAGAAAGTTATTACAAAATACACAGCTTGATTATGTATCCGAGTCAGTGTCCATGTTGTCTTCATAAAATGTTACCTACTCACCTAGCAAAGATAATGTTTCTGACCACATTTGTTTTCTCCTCCCTGTTCTTATCAATGGGATTCTGGGTGTTGAAATATATGGTTTGGAGCTTATTAATACATTATTTAGAACATCTTGATTTGCTATTGGTTGGCAAACGATAGTCAATTATTAAAGTCAGGGATCGGATGTGTGCGGATTGTCATGGACCATTATTAAAACTTGCTTGCTTCCTTTTTGGTTATTCCCCAAAATTCGATTCCAATCACTCTCTGATTAAATGCATGATACATTCTTACATATTTATCCAGCGTTTCATTCATACTTTTGCACATTTCACACCTCTGCGCATTTCACTTCCAACATATATTATTTATTATTATTATATTTGATCATTACTTAATTAGTGTCTTTTGAAGTTACAAACATTCGTTTTGCATGATTATTATTTAAAATAGAAAATTGAAGCAAAATAGTATATATTTTTCGTGACGTGCACCTGCTTTTGTGCCAAGAAATATCAATTTTTCAAAGGGCCGGATGTGGGCGGATATAAATAATTGAATTTTGTGAAATTGAATCTATCCAGAATTATGAGGTATGCTTGAATTTACAAACAAATACGAACAATTCTTTTAATTTAGAAAAATTTGAAAATGGTTACAAAAAAATCTTAATTTGGTAATAGAATCTAAGTATTTATATTTTTCATTACAAGAAAACAATTAACTAAAACTATTTTAACGTAAAAAGCTGACCATTTTCTAGAAACGGAAATTTAATATTTTTTAAAATATTAGACAGAAGAAGCCCAGAAAGCTCGAAATAAAGATTTCAAAAACTACCGCGAATTATACGCAAGAAAGAGCAGCCGAAAAATGACAAATCAAGATGTTCTCAATAATTTATTAATAAGCTCCGATCCATATAAATTATAAGTATATGGAAATCAATATCAAGAATCCCATTGTTAAAAAAAGCAACGAGAAAAAAATGATTATTGTATTCATTATACAATATATTGCCTGTAATCTTAGATTATAATCAATAAATGATGTAATATGTAAAAAATAAAGTGAATTTAAGCCCATTTAAGTGTCGATCCGTTCCACTGTGTCACGTCTCATTGCAATAAAAGCAAGTGGACACAACTAGACACCGTAATTACTAAATTCATGTTCAAATTCAAATTGCTTAATAATTCTAGAAATATCATACAGTGGCACTTAAAATGTCCAAGGAACACCTTGGACCAACCAAAGCACAGATCCAAACAGTATTTCGGAAACTACTAAACGAATAAAATATGAAGAACGAAGAAACACCATGGCTCACCTTCTGCGAGTAAATCCGAAGTAGAACGGGATATAAAAACTAGGTAACGCTTGAAAGGATGCAATCGCAGCTAGCTTCGTCTTTCAACCATCTCAAAGCCGAAATCAGTGGTGGGGAATCGCTTGGAAGCATTTCTAATCGAGAATCAGAAGTCCAATGAAGATCAGACCACGAGTCGAACAGGAAATACACGCGAACAAGGCCTCCGTCGACCCTATCTCTCGACCCAACCACGCTAAGAAAGAGTGTTATAGAGAATTTCGGTGTAATCTGGCTAGGTTTCCCAGCCTTTGGCTAGCCCCGATTCGCCGGAGATTGCGATTAAGAGTTCTATAGGTTAGACGGCTTCTTTGTTTGCCATTGCAGCGTGGCGTCTGCCCCTGTAGAAAAGGAACTGATCCCTTTTCAGATTTCGAAGCCACGGACTGAGGCTCCACGGTGACGAAAAGAGGGATCAAAACGGCGCGACGAGGAAAATTGGCAGTCCAGGTTGGCGACTAATTATCATCATGGGGGAGGGAGGATTTATTTATCTATTTATTTATTTACTTATGCGGGAGGATCCTTTTATACAAAAGTAATACATTTTGATAGCAAGGAAATACAGAGTTATATCAATAATGAAATATTTTCCGTGACTCTATCTTAAAAGAAGAAATTGTAACCAAAAAAAATTTAGTTCGCTGTGTTTATTGGCGAGAGTGGAATTTATGGGTCTCCGTGACTCCTTTATGTTCTATTCGATTTCCCAAATTTAATTTACTCCGATCTCTGTGTGAAATATTTCAGAAGTAGAGTTTCAGTATTTAAGTGATAAGATAATGAACTTTATTTGAGATTAGAAAAATATAATTTTGTTTAAAAAGTTTTGTAAAGCACTGATTTCTTTGGTATAATTTGTATTGTAACTTTTACTTGAGAGAAGAATGGAAGAATTGTTCGGTTTTTGAGGTTTGATTTCTTCCGCCCTCAGATTGAATTAGAGTGGAGTATCACAATTAGCATATTGTTCCCAAAAGTTTATTAATTTTACGAATTCCGGATTTGTTATTTTGTCCTGTAAGCAGGTAGTGCGTTTTATGGGGGGGGGGGGGGGGGGGGGATAAATAAGGGTTGATAAATCTAGCTAAATAAATGGTCTTTTAGAAAAATTCACTTTTTCGTTTGAATTGTTGTGAAGTTCTTTGTACAACGATTCAGTTGCCCATCTCGTGCCGCCATTTCTACATCAGTGCACCAAATGAGTACATATTTAAGTTTATATTGGAATAAAGGTAATGAGACATTTTAAAAAAATTCTGGGGTCTGAATGCAGATGAATAAAAATCTCTGCAACGAGAAAAATACAGATGTATGAAGTTATAATCGTTTAAAAAGATTCTGTTTAGAATGAATCTTAGTCACTTTCCAAAGATTTTACGAGATCCAGTACTTTCAGCCAATAATTCCCGTTTGCAAATTAATCGAATAGTGCGGGAAAAGTGGCCGAGATTCCATTTTTTTTTTCACAAGGTCGACCAGCGAATGGCAAAGAACACTGTCCAAACTTCTCTGGAGCCGATGCACTGGCAAATTGGAGCGCGAACCGACGCCTCTTTCTGCTCAAGGATTTGCGTCGGCCAATTTAACTTGCAAATTAATCGTGGGCGTTTCGTGGCTGCGCTACGCGCGCCCAAAGTGTCCGTAAAACGGAAGGCAAAAAGGCTCGTGGAGAATTGTTAGACTCGAAGCTTTCTCGGGATTTGTGCACTTCGTGGCATGGAGATTTGTTACCAAATATAAACAGTACCTAGTACATAATCTTTGCTAAAATGCATTGAGACGTCAAAAATCATTGCAATACAACAGTTTTCCTTCGTCGAATAATTATTAGGCAATTCCATTATATTTCAATAATGGCAGGAAGCAGACGTAGATTTTGAAAAATGTGGAGTAAATAAAATTATGGATGGAACACTGTTACTTCTATTTCATTTCTACTGTATCATAATGTTAAGGAAAAGGTTTAATTAGTTGTTGTTTTGTTCCAGAGAACGGAAATTCGGAGAAATATTTTGTTTCATTTGTGTGTTGTTATTAAACTGCAGTGTGTGCAGCTTAATTACGTTGCTTGATGTGATCAATGAAATAGTCAGAGGACATTGAAGCATAGCCAGTTAAAAGTAATTACCAAATCGATTTACACTGTACTGCATACATTTAATCACAGGCAATTAGAATCGGTAACTAAAATATGCTAATTGACCAGATGCTGCGTTTTGTAATATAATTTCAAATTATACAGAGTCGTAGGCAGGATTCGAATTAACACGGCGGTACGGAGCTAATTATTATATTGAACAGTAATTATGGATACAACTATCTAAATAATCCGCAATATTGTATGTAGGTACAAAAATTTCAAGAATTAAAATCTTAGAATCTTTTAATCTGGCCCTACTAATTAACCTCTTTATTAAGAAGGCAAAATGAACGATTTTTGGTGAAGATATGGTACGATTTTTTTTTTTTATATAAGTCACAGTACTAGTATATAAGTTATTAGCAAAGTCCAAGCGCTGTGTCCAAAATAGTATGACAAGTAATGACCATGATTATAGCTCATCCAGTAATCAGAAATACAAAAATTAATGCGATTCTTGTTTTATATGAGTGTATTTTTAGTACCTATAGAAATGAATTCATAGAAATCAAAAATATAAAAATGGGTGGAACTTGAATGGCAACAGTAATTTTCACTACACCTCTTGTAACTTTTCTTTGCATCACGTGGAAAGTTTTCGATATATTGAGTTAATTTCAGTATGTTGTCAAAACGGACATTTGAGATATTGGGTTCACGAGTTTGAGAAAAACTTCCTTTCAGCGACTTATAATTGATGAGTCTGGTATCAGAAATCCTCAAAAATTAAGAAATACAACACACCTATATTCAATAAATTAGTGAATTTAATACCTCAGGATTATAACCAATATAGAAATTCAGATCACAACCAAAGTAACCATTTTAAGAATGAAAAAAAAAAGAATATCAGAAAGAAATAATTTTATTCAAAGATCCTCATCTTCGCCAAATCTTCGAATTTTTATAGAATATTTGAGAGGTATACTTTTGAAACTCTAATCGCAGAGAAGACGCAAGAAAAGATTAACTTCATTAACCCCAGACACGAAACTACCCCTTTAAGATGTTATCCTAGCACAGTTCAGTAAAGAATTAAAGAAGACGTTCCAACGAACTACGATTCCACCAATTACATGGAAATTGCATACTGGTCACAAATCAGGGAAAATACCTTCCTTCTTATCAGCAGAAAAGAAGAAGGAAACTAAAAGCATTTTATTCACTGAACGTTTTCTGCTCCCTGAAATTTGCCAGTGATTTATCGCCAGGCCGCTATATTTCACATCGTTCGGCCAGCTTTTTGCTGTCGATCGAGGCGTTCCACCACCCCCTGTGTGTCTGATCCACAGCCAGCCACAGCAATTACAAGGAGCTTCGTGATCGTTCCACGATTCAACCACCATCGAGCTTCTCCATCGTTCTCGCGATCCCGAGGTTGGTAAAATCACCAGCCCCCGAACAATGCGCGCTTAATCGTTCCTGGGAAGCGACAACTGCGAGTCCCCTCCCCGTTGCTCAGAACGATCCACGTGCCGCGAAAGGTGAAACAAAAGCTCCACAGTTGAATCAATGAACGTCGAACTTCAACTCGTCGAATCTTCGATTATCCTTAACGACTTACGTGCTGTGCAAGTCTATGTGCAGCTTTATATCTCCCAACCCAAATTCACTGTACATTCCACTGATTTTAAAAACTTACTCGTCGTAGCTTTCACCGATAAATCTGCAGACTTGGATTAATGGAGATCTGTTTGATAAATGTGTTGTAAAATTGACCTTCACCCAGAAGATACATCTTTTAACTATGATATTCTAATTTTTCATGAGATATTATTAACTGAAGGAGATATCGGCTTGGATACGAGTCGTGTTTTTTTAAGCATTAGCTGGTGGACATTCCCTAGGCCAAACATGGATGATGATGCATCTGAAAGCGAAAACTCAAATAGATTTTAAAAATAAATAACTTTTAGAAGTACCTAACGTTCTCATATTTTTAAATTTTGCTTTCAATTTTGTAATAATGGAAATACTTGCAAAGGCTTCTTGAAAAAAAGAAACATTTTTTCCACGAAATTCGATATTTAAACTTCAAATAATCACCATTTTTTGCCAAAATACAATATTAAAATTCGGAGAACGTCAGGTACTTCTGTAAGTTATTTATTTTTAAAATCTATTTGAGTTTTTGCTTTCAAATGCATCATCATCCATGTTTGGCCTAGGGAATGTCCACCAGCTAATGCTTAAAAAAAAACACGACTCACATCCAAGCCGATATCTCCTTTAGTTAATAATAATATCTCATAAAAATTTAGAATAATATAGTTAAAGATGCATCTTTTAGTAGAAAAACATTGTGTATGATTTTCACTTATACTTTTCCCCCCAAACATTCCTGAACTTTAGCTGGATGTAACCCCTTAATACATTCAAACATTTCTTCGAACAAATGTAATTTCTATTTCCAAATACTTCGTCACTAACAACATCACCATTTTTGGTAATATATTCTTTACAATTATTCATCCAAATTTTTCTCCTATTTTCAACATAATTAAGTAGGTATATTTCGCGTTTCTTTTTTTCTATTCTTCCACCTAATGTAACGGTAATATATGTAAAATATGTAATTATTTCCTTTCTCGCAAATTACTTCCAGAGAACAAATTAACTCACGCCACTATCGAATTGAACGTGCAATTGTCGAATTTGGCTATTTTGCAACAATTTTTTCATAATATTGAAATATAAATCAATATAACATAAAATAAGAGGAATCTCAATTTTTTGGGCTGTTTACTATTATAACACTATCATAATCACCGGCACAATTATGCTTTATACACAGAGAGGATAAAATGTGTGAACACAGTATTGTAAAAAAAACACATTGACTTCGAATTTCTAGGCTAGAGTCAATTTAGAAGAAAAATTTGTTGGCTGGTCTCTACTGAACCAAGTGAGGTTTGCGTGTGAAAGTCACGAGAAGTTGTTCCCAGCCCGCGCGATATGTTGAACCATCCAGAAAGTGAAAACCTTCAGGTTCCATTGAATCTTTGAACCCTCCTAATTCGCTGGACAATTTTATTCTACGATTTTATGCAGATAGTAGGAGTTTTCATTCGTGAAACACATTATTAATTCAACAGCTTGTGAAAAAGAGGACTGGGTCGACCCCCCCTCCCCCGTTCGCGTCCTCCTTATCGACGTTCGAGGCACGAAGGATTGAAAACGATCGGTTTTCTCGCCCATCGGGGCCTACGAGCTCCCTTATCTGTTCGTTTGGCATCTGGCGACGCCCGCATGCCGTCACGATAAGAAAACGTCGCAATGTCGCTGGCTAGCGACTTGCCCACCACGGGCACATGCAAATGGGAGCCCATTATGCAAAGATAGCGGACGTGACACGGTACGTTAAAAAGTCTGGTTCCGAATAATCGTTCGGCCGAAATTAATCGATACAGAAAGGCGGCACGGGGCCAAAGAAGGAGGCGTATACTTTGAAAGCATAAATCAAACCAGGGCGAAGTGGGTTTGTGCAAAATCAGTAGGGTTGAAGCATTCTGTGATCTAAATAGTAATCTCCGTTGATAGTATTTCACAATTATTTCTTTAAATTTGGAAATTATTTCTTTCAATGCTTACAAGAGAAATAAAAAAATATTCATACATTTTTTGTCTTTGAATTTTTGGTACGCGGTATTTATTGTTAAATATCTCACAAACCGACGAGTATCTACGCAAATGGCCAAGTGTGAATCGCATATTTTATTGCAACCCTTGTAAGTAATTCCCAGAAGGTGGAAGGTAGCAGGATGTCTAGTTGCTCTGTCTCCTGGGCCCCAAAATGTGGGCCAATCGTTTTGTGGCGAACAAAACGTTTTCGAATTACAACCAGGTAGTTGGCGAATTCTGATCATTCGTTAGAGATTGTAATAGGGGCGCGTAAATACCGAAACTTAAGGAACAGGCGCATCATGGCGGAAGCTAGGTTAGCATGCAGTTTGGTCCAACATTTAACGGGTTCAGTTTCAGCTATGAAGCTATGTTCCCGCGGAACTGTTGGCCCCGGAAGGGTGGCAAACCTCCCCAGTGGATACCTTTATCCCGCGGCAACGTAGAATCTATGCTTCCCAAGAAACGTTTACCAAACGTTTAACGTGAGAAACAGCGAGGGCCTGACGGAAAGCCATAATTTCGGATTAATTACATTTGTGCTATGAAGAAAGGTATTCGAATTGGGGTACAAGAAGAAGAAATGCGTCAATTTCTTCATTATTAGTTCTGCTGAATATGAGTCCCTATGAAAAAGGGTGTTCAGTAGTGATAAAAGAAGAAGAAAAGGGAACGTATCACGTTGTGTAAGAATTTCTACAACACCATGTATTTATATTGTGTTAGGTTGGTACTGTTCCATGTTTTCTTATATCTAGATAAATATTTTCAAAATCCTCTTCCCCTATTTCATCATTATTAGTCCCTTCGAGTGACCTTCTGGTGGAAAACATATTTCCTTAAAATTCGAAGAGCAAAAATGAAATAAATCAATAACTGCCAATTAATCAACAGTTTCTAAAAATGTTGTAATTTTCACTTTTGTCGTAATAAAACTAATTTTTCTCAATTATTTGATACTATCGCGAAGAACACATAGTTTGGAGCGCTGTTAATTTTCCCTCCTGTAAAAAAAAAAACAAGTTTGCAACTCATTGGGGCACAGATGAATAACAACGTCGATTATTCAAGACTAATGCTGTGGAGTTTCGCGTAAATTGAGATAGGTTGTTCGTTTCAGACAATTTCAGCTTAAGAACGGAAAATAAATGTATGAGCAGGAACGAATTTATGTAAACAGCTCAGAGAAGTAACACCGAAGACCGTCACCTTCCTCGACCATTTGAAATGTAATCAGCGAAGAGAGGGGACGAGTTTCAAAGTGAATCCAAGTGCTAAATAAGTAGTAAAGGAAACATGTCCTGCGTTCCGCTCGACACTGTTTCAAGCTCCTTGAACTTTCATTCGTTTCATAATGACACGATAATATAACGAACAAATTGCGCGACTGTACATTTGCAATTTCGTTACCTACCATGGTGTTCTAGTTTCTCCACTTCGTCTGTGAAATGGACAGCTTAATATTTGCTAAAATGCAGGTTTTAAATGGCAGACTTAGAGAACTTGAAGTGTACTGAAGATAAATTCATAATATGTAATTACAGTAGAGGTGTTGCTAGTTCCAATTGCAATTAAGAAAGGGGACAGTAATTGGTCAGTAAAGTGGTGACCTACTAAAGATGTTACACATATTTTAATGAGCTCTTAGATAAGTCGATCATTATCATTTCTTTGATAACTAGTTTTACGAAACAGAATTCTATACTAATTCTGAATTTCACAAATCTCATAACTATTAAAGACAGATTTTCGAAACCATGATCTCGTAGACCCTAAAATTATTAGTTTCATCCTCCTATCACTTCTTCGAACACCAGAGATTTAGAATAATTCTGAACTTTTTACATCTTGTACTTTTTGACGACTTTAAATTCAGGGTCACTTCTTGAAACAATAAACTTAGAAACACTGGAATCGTCCAAAACTGAACCACGAAATTATCAGTTTCAAAGCACAATAAATTCTTTGAAAATCAGGGGTCTAGAATAATCCTGGATTCTCCGAGTTCCTGAAAGCTACGAAAACCTCCAAGAATCTCAAATCGATAAAAGTTGTGTAAATTCCTCGAAAATTGCATTTATCAAACAACCTTAATCCTTCAAAGCTTAGAACCTTGACCTCCAAACTATCTTCAAAGTGCCCTAAAAGTATAATCTAAATCACCCCCAAAGCACTCGAAGACTCTGCACCCCAATTTCTTCCAGCTAGCAATATACAAAGAGTATCAAACCTGCGTGTAGGTAGCACCCGGCGAAAAGTAGCACCCTGAACCCCTCTCTTTACGGCAAGATACCAAGCACATATTTCACACACTTCTCCGCCATTAGTACTTTAAACCCATTAATGTATTTAAAACTCTAAGCAAATAGTTCAAACCTATAACAAGTGACAGAGCACAGTTTCAGCACACCGTACCCTCAAGAATACCTCCGTAAACCACTTAACCGGTCTTCAGATTAACCACTGAATCTCTGCCAGGCGCAATACTTGCTTTAAACATTCCAAACGTCCACCACTCGACACCCAACTATCCCACAGCCCCCTCCCCCTCCTCAAACAGCACCTAGAAGGGAAACAAATCACCCCCCCCCCCATGACTCGATCGCCACGCAAGCGTAATCTGATTGTCCGCGACGGCGTGTCCTCAGGACTCGACAGACGTGGCACCTGGAAGCGGTTTCTGCTGAGCAAAAGCTCGGCAGGTAGCGGGGGCACTCCTCAGCACACCTCCGGCACCTCCACCGACACGGAACTGACGAACCTGGACACCCACGAACTTTGGCTGCCGGAAACCGAGCCACCGCCGTCGGCCATGTCCGCCCTTCACGCCTTCGGCGCCGAGATGCTCAAGCTCTCGAGGGGCCTCGAGGGCATCGGCAGCCCAGGAAGCCCCACGCCCACCGCCACGCCGAGATCTACCCCTCAGCACTCGGTGCAACATCATCACCACCACCAGCCGCATCAGTCGCACCGATGCAGCTTTCGCCATGGGTAAGGTTCAGCCCTGATTGCGCGGTAATCGAATGATCTTGGGACGGGAATTTCGAGGGGGGCGGGGGGTGTTTAGTTGTGACTTGGACGATAAGGGTTTCGGGAACTGGGTTAGGTCCACTCGCCGGCTACGAGTCGATGAGTGGGTGTGTACCAATTCTGATGAATTGGATGCGTTTGGCGAACGTGTCTGTTGCAGAGCATTTTGTTCGGGTGGCACTGAAGCCTCTAACAAAGGAACATATCTAACTCATACACGCCGATTTTGATGAAACCTTTATGAGAAGTTGTTTGTAAGAAACTATTCGACACGTATTGCTTTTTTATCGACAATCGTTTCTACTAAAGACACAATTGAAAAAAATATGTTCTTCCAACACCGAATAGTTATTGAGGCATTTGGTGAAATACATTTTCGACCCTCAACTTTGAGGGCTGCCTTCACTATGGATGATAGTAGTGATGTGCTCTTTTTTCTTGCGGTTCCTACACCACCTCCTTGCACCACCTCTTCCACCGGCTACTCCTTGTATTACTTCCTACGACGAAGTCGGCACGTTATTCGCTACGCCAGGGGCCTCAGTTTTATCTTTTGAATCGTCTTCAATTCCTCTAGTTAGAAAAGCTCTGGGTCAAGTTCTGGATTATATATGGATTATCTAAGTATGTCAAAACTATGTATTTCTATCGTCTTATGTCCTACTGATGATACATAGATGTGTCATGTCAGAATTTTGTCAATGTTAAGCTTAGCCGTTTAGTAGGGATTGCTGGGGTACTGGAATTAGGGCATTTTTAGGAAGTGTGGATCCGAAGGATTTGTTTTATATTAGTTTCCTCGTGACGGATCTTTTTATGTTATCAGCGCTTTAATATCTCAATACCCAGCTATCTTACACCGCGTTCTCTTTGAAGTGTCCTGAAGGCACACCTGACCGATAAACTTGAAGATCATAACTGCTACAGTGAAATGCTTTTTAGATTGATTGAATTAAAGGAGAGGTGAATCGCCATAGAAACATAAAATGAATCATAGGTATGTTCACTTAAATAAAGAAGAATAAATAATTGTGAAAGTCACTACCTTGCTTTTGTTTCTTGATGCCTAGATTAAATAGGCCAGTTTACACGTACGGTTTTTCGATATTTTTGGAGCGTACACTCCAAACACGCAGGCCAAAACTGTTACTGTAAATGCTCGGTATGCAGTAGGAATACACTCGCATGTTTGGATTGCAGGGCCCGGCTTATTCAAAGCATTTTACACAGCCAACTCAACCTCTGTTTCGATATGATGGTTTTCGTTTTTTTTTTAAATTTCGTACCAGTGTATTGTTGTATTGTTAATTGTTCTTTACACTAACGAGAGACAAATAGGATCTGAGTACGGCACGAATTTAATGATGTCGGCTGGAGCGTTGTGTAAAACTTTCCAGCTCGGTGGAAATACCACGCTCCACTTCAGAACCTGTCACTTTTAATTTACACTGACACATTTTGGATTGTACACTCCATACCTACAATCTGACATACAGGTTTGGAGCGTACACTACAAACTTGCGCTCCAGTGTGCCATTCTGGTGCGATACATTAAAACCCACAGATTGGACTGGTCCATCACTGGGTTTATAATTTAATATAAAAAGTAAAACTACACTTATAATGTGGTGGAACGAACGTGGCAGTCTTTCACGAATAAATGTGTGTGTGACCTGTATTTACATCACTGTAATAAACCCAATGTTTTTGAGTTTGAAGTCAAAACTACGTACCGAGTATTTTATACAGAAGAAATGAACCTTCGGTCATCTAAATTTTCCTCCTTATTAAATTGGATTCCTGGTGGAGTAGTAGCTTATCTCACTTCAAGCCATTTATATTTCTGGGATAGAGTTATCCTCGGCTCAAGTGCTGACTCCCTTCGATCTTGCAATCGGCTTTCTACATGAAAAATGCCGCAAGTTAGGGAACAAAGTTCCCAGAAAGTAGGAATTGCTTATTGAAGAAAGTTCTGCTTTATGTAACTGGCGCTCAAGGAACTCAGCTCCCTTCGAATTTATTAAGAGCAGCCAAGATTTTCCTTTCAATTCCTGTTCTTAATTCGAAATAAAGATGCTGTCACCGTCCACTAAAGTATTTTAATCAATGATTAAAATGAAACGACGTTGCTTATTACTTATTTTTTAGTATAATCAAGTTAAATCGAACTGCTTATGCAACAGCTGAAAAAGGTACCTATCTAGTCTTTTCTTCAACGGAATCCATATTTATGGAGGCATTTATCTGAACGATAATCCACGAAAATCATTCGAGATAATAAATTGAGAAATCTTGTTTTATGATTTTGAAAGTATATCAAGAAGTGTACCAGTCATTGATTTCGTTCAAATTTTGTATATAATTGGCACATACCTACTATTTACAATAATGTGTCAAACGCATAAGGCACAGTGCTCAACATTTAGAGAAAAAAATTAAGTTCAAAAGTTTGGTCATTTTAGATTACAGAAATAAAAAAAGGGAAAAACATATGCAGAGTATTTCTAAAAGGTTTCGAGCTTGTAGTACTCATTGAAATAGTACAAAATGCTTAGTAGTCAGCAGAAATCAATAAACTAATATTTTCGGAATAAATAGCAATTTCTAATTTAAATTATGTAATTTACCTATTTGCACCTCTTCGTCGCGTTTGAAGAAACTATTTCATTTAATTGAATGGTTACTACTAATCTGAAATGCTTCCAACCACTTTTTGTTTGTCAACGCCCTGTATGTATACTTAAAATCACTACATGGATTACAGTTGAACACAATACAACAGAATTACAGGTTGGTACTGGAAAAAATAAATTTTTTAACTTTACCCTTCGCAACATTTTAACTAGAACACCCAACAAGTCTAACACACTATTACACCCAACGTGCACTATCAATACACCAATTCGAGCCCGGAAAGGAAACATTTACTTATAGACTCTGGCAACGCTGCATTTTCCAAACAACCTCAGAACCAGCAAAGAGTGATGACTTAAACCCCCCTAATTTCCCATGGACTACATCATACTGCAATTACATCAAAATCCCTCGTCATGAAGCGCAAAATCCGATCGACTCGTCATGAAACCCCCTGCGTGATCAGGAATCGCCTGTCGAACACTTGTTCAGTCCCAAAAAAAGAAAGAAACATCTGTCATAGGAGACTAGCTCCAGATGGTATCCTTTTCGTCGCCATCACGATGACGTTTTGCTGCCTCGATTTCCGAACACCGTGGAAATCCCATCGGGGGATCCGCCAGCGCTGAAGAAGCCTCGAAACCCGCGACAGATTTATGAGCACGCGGAATGTTTCCCGCGTTTCTCCTGCCAGCCATTCGCGTGCACGAAACCAACGCGACGTGCCGTCGGATCGAAGCCCGTTTTATTGGCTGCCTCGCTCCACAGAAATATATACTCGCGATACTCGTTGATAACTTTCGACAGAACTCGGGGATCGAGGTGGACACCCTCTTTTCGCGAGTGTTGGTTAAAGCTCTGCTTGCGGTGGGAAATTTGAAGGAGATGTAGATAGGAAAGTTTCGATATCTTTGAATTTCTTGGAGGAACGATGTTGAGCTTTTTTATGCTGGTGGAATGATTTTAGTGGTGTTTATTAGGTGGTGGATGTTGGGTGACTATGATTTCATTTTCTTTGCTGTTCAAGAGTAATAAAGTATTAGGAAAGTTACATTACATTTTTCTTGGGTAACATTATACGTTTTTGGATTTTTGAATACCTAGATGGATTTTCTCCAATATTCTGTGTGCAAGTTTATTGGATTGAGTTGTGGATTGTATTCTGTGCAGTATGTTTACACGCAAAGTGTCGGGAGGAATTTCTGTGGACAAAATATATGGTGTCCGCGATTCTATAAATCCTCTGCAAATTTGAATTCCAAATATTAAATACTCCATAAATATTAGATCTCAAACATTCTCAATACCATTCTTAAATTGAGAAAACGTATTACCTAAAAAAAGGGAATTCTGCGTAACATAAATAGCAGCACTGAAAGTGAAGAAAGTTAACAGCTCGAATCCCACCCACTTCTCCAGACTCCTCTTTCTCTTTCTGTAATTCCAGCATTAAGAGCCCCTTCGCTGAAATAGTACACGTAAAATTGCAAATCCGGGGCCAGGATTTCTCGCAGGAACTCTGAATTTGTACCGACAGGTTAACAGAATCCCACCCCTCGGTCCAGGACGTAATCCGCGCCTCAGCGTTTCGTCGTTCCCATTACTTTCCATGGAGTATAAGTGCAAACGAGGATCTCAGCCGAGTAACGAGGCAAAGATGAAGACAGAAGGCAGTGTCGTTGGTAAGACGCAGACACGGGGAACGGTCTGAATTTTTAAGAGGCATTCCGCTGCTTCGCGCAACCACGGGATTACTTGAGAGCCCGGTTTAATTTCCAAACGCGCGAAACACCGATTCCCACTGATTTAATTCCGTGCCGAGAGATAAATGTAGATTCCTTCAACTGTCTCTTGCCTGTTCCATAAACCAGATTGTGTCGGAATTATTAGTTCGATCGAATACACGCGGCCGTGACGCAAACGCGGAGCCAAGGAGAACGCGTATTATCGATATCACGTCGGGCTACCTCGAATTCAAGCCCCTGCACGGGCTATGGCTGCGTTTCGTTCCCACTCGACGCCGCCGCGTGTAGGTTGCGGCAACGTTTCGGCTGAAGTTATGTTGCCAGATCCGATCAATTATGAATTGGAACGCATCGGGGATGTTCGGTTTAATCAACCTCTGGGATTATGCGCGCGGCTGCACCTTGGGTAAATGGATGTGGAGGTGCGCTGAAAGCTTGAGGATGTTGGCAGAGAATAAAGGGACTGGATTGACGTGACTACTGACTAGAGGGAATGTGAGGGCAGTCATATTGGTTCGGTGGTCCTGTGGAAATTTTTTAATAGCGTAAAGAAGCTTACGATGGCATATTTGGTTAGTGAGTATTAGTGGGTTCATGTATATGTAAAAGAAAGTAGAGTTCATGAAGAAGTACGAGCTGGTCATGTTGGTTCTCAGCGCGAGGTTACTTCAGATGCGAAGGCGCGTCCTTGCTCGTATGTATATACGTGTAGGGAAAGTGGCAAAGTATTTTTACTTTGAGAGAGATGTTTAACTTTCGAGAGAGTTTCGAAAAGTATCTATTTGATCAGTGACTGCTACAGCTGTTTTAGTAGAAGCGTCGCTTCAGGCGGGGTTAGTTGATACAGTGATAAAGTGCAACAAAATGTTTGAACAAATATTTTGGCTTAGGCGCCTAAGAGTGAATCCTTTGCACCATTACATCCGGCTGGTGAACACGAATTAGTCCAAAATTAATGGTGTCAGTTATACACGACTAACATAGCAATCAATGTGCTTTAAAGGTTTCCCTATTAATCCCTCATTATCTCAAATTCCAAGCATCAATCACATTTACCACAATCGGCTACCCAAAACACTAAAAATTCAACTTACCCCCGACCAAAGCTGTTTTATTTTATGTCAATGGGGAGGCAGTCTGACCTTTCCTTTAGAACTGATATACGATCCAAAGGAGGGCGACGGGTGTGTTCAATTTTTGGACACCGTTTCCCGGAAGAGGTGGCATTTTAGATCGTTACATCAAGTTCCAGGATTTCAGTTCCAATTCCAGGTCGACGCCACCGTTATCTCCTGATCTAGTCTCGGTGGCACGTAAGTGGTGTCGCCGCCTGTCGCGAAAACGGGAAGTCGCGGTGTAGATGGGACGTTATTCTCGCCACGGAGATTGGCTATTCGTTACCGTTCGACCAGACCCGACAACTCACTAAACGAGAAATTCAGGTGGATTCTCCTGAATCATGCCTGAGCCTTCAGCAGACACGGCCCGTACGGTGCAAATAAGAAGGGGGATTTGCCGAATGACCAAGATGGACGGCTAACGAAAAACGGCGATGGGTAATGGTACTTCAAGCCATTGAATATGGTGTTGTTCGATCATATTTGGCTAACATCAGACTATACCACAGACAATCACAGACAATACTACATTCAACTGCTGCAAGTTATCCTGGGTAATGTCCGGGTACCCGGGTACTCGACGGGTCAAAAAGTAAGAGCTCTAGGTAATGAGCTTATCACACAAGACACTTTTGTGGGTCATTAATCGTGTTTTCAATGTACACTACCGCTCGACAATTTGCATTCTGCATTCAAAATGTAGGGTGCAACATTGCATATATGATCTCTGAATAATAATGATAATAATGATTTCTCAAGTTGTAGTTACTTATGTGGCTTTTTAACAGATATCTTTCCGCAAAAATATGAACAAAATTTACATAAAGTAGAAATGAAAATGTCAAAATTATATAAAGTATACAGTAATAAAAATAAGGTGGGTATCTTGGCACAAAGAACATTTCATGATAAACAGCGAAAATTTAAGAATTTTTTCACTAATAGGTGCGCTCAGTCTTTTAACTAATGGCGTATTTATACTCACTCGGTTTCTGGCTTCTTCTATTATTTTTAATTGTTTGCACTACAAGTATATCTACCAGGGACACCGAAGCTGTGAAAAATGGTCCAATTCGGAATTTATAGAATGAAATCAAGTATTGACTTTGACATTACTCTGCCACATTATTTTTGAATTTTAATAAGCACATCATTGACTAAAGATATCTCGGGTTCACCGATGAGCAACTAAATTGGAGTGGAGATCACTTCTACCAAGCAAAGAGTGTCACAAGAGTGTCTCGTGTGAAACGGCTTTCAGGGCCAGCAGAATAGGATGCGGCAACAGCGTCGATCGTTCTTCAAAAGTGTCGATCAAGATACGAATTAACTTCCCTATATCAAGGTGTTGTATTCAGCTGGAACCACTTCTGGATTCTCTATGGAAAGGTTTTCCGATAATATTGGATGTTCACACTCCCTCAAGCGTTCGGGGCATGCAGATTCTCAGCGTTTCTCCATGAAGTATGAAGCGTGAGATAGCTCCCTTAACTATTCGGGCGAGAGACTGTTCCAAGATGATGAAATATGCGCATCTTGTTAACCACGGAGAATTAGGCTTCTCACTGGTGTAACAATTTTAACGAATTTGGCGCCGTTGTGTTGTTCCCGTGCATAATGGGAATGGTTTCGTTGCGGATGAAGGTGTAAGACCGTCTGTATTATCCTTCATTTTCAGCTTTTCGTTGAGCAGAACTTAATATGATCTTAATTTTTTGTTTGCAAATTGTTTCACATTTATTAGAACTGGAACTTTCACCGAACAGGCGAACGTATTCCACGTCGATATAAAATAAGGGAAAAGGAGGCCGAAATTAGGAAAATCTTTACAGAACTGCTATGTTTCTATGATTGACCGTTACAGATTAGTTCTATCTAAAGGATATTTGAAATATGCTAAAGTATACTCGAAGTGAAAAGAAACCATTGCAAGCTGCAATACCATATCAAAAAGTGCTCTTTATTTAACTAAAAATAGACAGAACATTTCCGTAGTTCACAGTTAGCTTCCTGTACATACTCAACTGAGAACTGCAACGTACCTAAGCTGCAAAATAAAAAAACAAGGAAAAACGTAATATTCCCCCAGAAAAATGACCCAATCCCGAGACCCAATGAATGCGCGTCGATGGATTCGAATCCATGCAGAGGCATATTTACCTGAAGCAGACGTACACAAATAAGAATCGAGGATCAAGGCCGAGGAGCCGTTCAAAGGAACCATCCGCGTGGGAGTTGCAAGCGGGTAGCAATTTATTCTCTGAGCCGATTGCTCGTCATTTCTCGACAGAAGCACGCGCTCGAAAAGAATTAAGTCCTAGACCGATGGGATGGCGTGTCCCGCCCTCGCGCCAACGTGTCTGTGAGCACGTAGCGAGGCGAGAGCCTTTAAACACCCTTCACTCCGCGGGGAAGACGTTATAAAATGTCGTCGTGTAACAGGTCGACACTTCTGACCCCGTTTCCCAGCGTCGGAGATTGGCTATTTGTTACGCTCTCACAGCAACCGCCAGGAAAAGTAGAAACGATATGAACGGTGGATTAATTTCAGCTGCCCTTTAAGGGATGAACCGGCGGCGCTAATTAAAAGTGAAAAAGAAGCGCGGGCGTTTGACGGGGATCATATACGAAGAGCTTCCTTTACCAGGCATGCTTCGGAGATTAAATTGAAGACTTGCTGCAAAAAGGAGCCAGCTCCATAATTTGCTGAAATTCAATTATAGGCAGCATCGTATGTGAAGGATGTTGGCATTATTAACCCTTAACTGCTATACTGTTTTTTTTTTAAACGTAACTGGTACACTGGGGTCGCGACAGACCCCAAATAAAAATGGACAGAAATTTGTAAAGTCGACACTAGATCAACCTCTATGAATATTTTGTTCTTAGGTAATGTATAAAATAATAGAACCGTAGAAAGTTAAACTATTATTATAAAATTAAGTAGACGTTCAGTTTACAAACTTAGACAACCAAAAATTTTGCAGCGGACTTTGCGCGCATGGGGTCATGACCGACACCAGGATACCAGTTAAGGGTTAAAGTCAGTGTTCCTACTTCTGCGCTTGTTTTTGACACTTTCTCTATCCAAAGAGATGTTCGGGCCGGAACCCTCACAAGAGACATCATCGAGGGGCTCGGCGCTGATTTTTTTCTCCTTGAAATATGTTGTTGAGCTCAACGTCTAAGAGATGCGTGTTTTTTTTACTTTTGCCCATTTTCAATTTTAAGTGTGAAACAGCACCACATTTCCCGAATGAATGTTCTGTCACTATAAATCCAAATGTCCAACAAATAACGTGCATTTTAAAAGGAAGGCATATTATATAGATCTTTGCGGTAACATTTGCAAAAGTGATAACTGGAAGAGTGGGATACTAGAGAAACTTGAAAGTGTAAAGGCCCTTAACCTTCACTCTGTGTACTAATAGTTTAACGTTAACCGTGTACAGAGGAATAATTAGAGCCCACGCATTTTCAGTCCCAAATGTACAAAAAAAACTGTAGCTGCGTAAGTATTTGCGAAGTTTTATTAATTTTTAAGAAGAAGTGTACAAAAAATTAAACCATTTAATTTAAAATACAAAAATTAAAAAGTTGTATATAAATAATAAAAAATAAGTCTAAGATGCATCGTCAGAATCGGTGCGCATTATTTCTTCATCGTGAATTTCGGTGTTTATGCATTTGTCGCAAATATTGTTACTATGATTTTTACATGTTGGTTTTTTACAAATGTAGCAACTGAAGCTGGTCTTGAAGTCACTAGACCGATGGCACAGATAGCATCTGCGTTGAGATCTCTTATTTCTCTTACTGGTGGTGGGTTCGGTAGAAACAAAATAAATAATCACACTCTCAACATATGTTACTGTACTAATTAGCATCATCTTTACAATAAAGAAACACTATAATTGTGGAATCAGGAACCCCCATCATAAGAGAGTACGCGGAATAACCCAAGATCTGGGGAGTCGGCAGTAGCCGAGGTGGCTAAAGCAGCTGGCCAGTGCGCAACGAATCTGGAAATCGCAGGTTTCGAGTCCCGTCCGAGGCTTTCCCCCTTTTCCGTAATCCTACATAATTTACTCAACACTTACGACTAATTCAATAAAAAACTTATCTTACTTCTTTGAAACGTAAGCAAAGACCGAATTGAAACTGCAACAAACCATTAATTAGAGATTAATGACTATTGGGGTGCATATGGACCCTTGTACACGGTTAAGCGCTCAGGAGTCTTTGAAGGCTACTACTACATTCAAATTCAGCGATTTCAATGAAATTTTTATCAAATTCTGTGTGAAAAATGTCAGAGATAGCATTCATAAAAGATTCTTGGGAATGTTTCCATTTGTTAACTTTTTATTTATGTTTTTACTAGCTTGGGGTCTGTTTGTACACCTGTCCACAGAGTGAAGGTTAAGGGGGAAGAAATTTTCGAAAAAATCGATTTTTCGATTTTTATATTATCTTGAAGTACATCTTGAAAATATTCCCTAAAAGTGTCCAGTTAATCCGGCCAAAATTGACAAAGTTATACGCGTGTAAGTAGGTAGGTGTTCCTCGGTGTAGCACTCAGACCCAAAACGTTAAACGCGTTTTCCTCAAAATCATGTTTTCAAAGTCGGTGACACACATAACTCAAAAACTAATGAACCGATTTACTCCCGGCTTTGCAGGCTTATTTTAGAGTTAAAGATCTAAGCGCTATCGGGAACTTTTCCTTTTTTTGCCTAGATGTTTTTACACTCGAAACGAGCAATTTTTGCCAAATATCGATGCTTCAACTTTGCACAGCCGTCATTTTGTCACAAAATTATGTTCACAAAATTGGGCCCAATAGCGCCCAGATAATTTCACATATTATCTAAAAAAATCGAATTTTTAAATTTGGATGATCCTGAAAGAAGGACATCTCGGGCAACGCCTATAACTCACAAACTTTTGAATACTTTTTACCACAAAAAATATTGAAATATCCGTAAGATGTAAGACTCTTTCCAGTAGACTAATGTTTAATAATAAAAGTTTATCGGTTTTTCTAGAAAAAAATCCCAAAGAAGCATGTAGTTTTGACCGTTCTAGGTAGACCTCCCCCCTGAAACCACTCTTTAATCTTGATATTGAGCAACAATGAAAAAATACGCGTCTTTTAGACTTTTGTGCTTGACAACGTTTTTCAAGGAGTAAAAAATCTGCGCCAGACCCGTCGGTAGTGTCTCTTGTCAGTTCAGCCACCGTTTGTTGTCTACACCTCACCACTACCAATAAAAACGGCCAAATACAAGGAAGTCATGTATTTAGAGACAAGCTTTGTTCCCCCAAACGAAATTGAATGTTATAAAGGATTAAAGAGTGAGTTAACTGGATGTGAAAATCATTCTGTCGTTTCTGGTAGGTACCTACAAATGACGATGATCAAGCAGATGACCTGTGACACTATCTATACATGATTTCACTATAATTTTTCTAAAATTGTGTAGATAGATATTTTCTGATACGTTTCCATGTACCTATTAATACATAGCTTTATAACATAATAATGGTATTTAACCCTCAAAGATCACACTATAAATTACTCCCGTTACAGGCACACATGGGTTAACGTAACTCAAAGCGTCCTTTTGTCTATATCTCTGGATGTACTGCACCGTTTTTAATGTTTCTTATTTTGATCAATTTATAAGACAATAAGGAAAAAGAATATATGAAAGGGATTCAGTCGAAAATCGTTTGGTACTTGAGATATCTTGAAAATAAAGAGATCAAGTTAGAGAGAGTTCTGAAAAATATGTTTTCTTTTTCCTTTTAATCGCAGTTTTTTTCAGAAAATGATACGAGGGTTTAATTATACAGCAATCGAAAGGTTTCGAGTCATACTTTGAGAGAAAAATGCGTTATTATGATTGGTTAAAAAAAATATAATTATTTGGCGAGGTGAATTTGAGTAATCTTTTATTTCTATCGAACAACTGTTCCCTGTGAAAAATCGTCTTTTTCGTTGAAAATAAGGAAATAAACTGCCACTGGCATTGAGTATACAGTATCGGAAGTAATTTCATTGACCCAGTGTGACCTATGAGGGTTTATGTAATTATTTACTCAAGATAAGGGGAGTTTTATAGAATTTGTTGCAAAAAGGGGGCAGCTCCAAATTTTGAAAATAGTTATAGTGCCAAATGCTACGTTATTATATGTAGATTTCAAGTGGGTAAGATATTTTGAACATATATTTAAAAATATTTTGCTAACACTGATTTTATTAATTTTCCAATACGGTTGGACGTGTTCCCTTATTGCTGTAAAGTCTCTTACACGTCTTACTTAGCTGCGGGGGCAGATCTCGCGCTTTCGTTGCAAGGGAAATGGCGCGAAA
The DNA here is from genome assembly GCA_944738655.2 of Andrena hattorfiana. Lineage (NCBI taxonomy): Eukaryota > Metazoa > Arthropoda > Insecta > Hymenoptera > Andrenidae > Andrena > Andrena hattorfiana. Next base: position 50,588,569 of record OX122889.2, read on the forward strand.
AAAATTGAACGCGCGTGTGAATGTGCAAGTGGCGCAGGTTTTGAACGAAGGGTTCTTTCCTCTTTCTTCAGAGAGTTATATGGATATTCATTAAGAGTTTATATGGATATTTGTTTCTTCTTTTTTGAGAGAATTCGAAGATGTCATCTTGAAAATCGTGAGAAGTAATACTTTTTCAAATTCTTTTGTTTATGCATTTATTTTTACTAGTTTGTAGAAATTATTATTATTATTAATCTTTATTGCGAGCTTTTGTAACTCTTGATTTTTTGAAGTGCATAATTGCAAGAATAATCAGTATTTTATTCTAAGGTTTGCTGATAAATATATTTGCAAAGTGACTAATTTAGGTTGCCCTGTTACGTGTAAAACATTCTTTTGCAACATCCAAGCATCCAAATTCCAAAGACACAATTTAGGCCGAAGATTTAATTAGAAATAAACAAGTTGCTGTTTAAGTAGATGGAAAGTAGCACACCACTAAGCGGAAGGATTAGCACGTGCGATTTAAAATCATCAATTTTCCAGTGCACGTTAGGTGGCTGCATTATTCAATTATTCAATACGAAGAAGCTTTGTCACTAATTTCCATTTAAATTTCACACGCCAAGTAGCTAATATTGTCACATCTACCTCCCGGATTGTTACCTCCAATAAAAGAAACTCAAGTATTAAAATACAATTCTGAAGAATCCCCCAAAACAAGATTCACTCGTTGAAACAGAAATAACATCGGCAAATATTTCACTCAATCCCTAAGAAATCTCGCCTTTTCGCTCTCGCGTCGTTTCAATTTTGCATTGCGAGCGATCCAGCTTCGCCAGTGAAGCCAAGACTCCCGAGGAAGCACTTGGTAAACGTGCTCGAGATTTCGAAAGCTTTCCAAGAGCGGCGGCGCAAGGCGTGTCGAAGAAGGCTACTGGCACTCTCTGCCACTGCCCTCAGCGCATAAAAACACCACGTTACGCGAACTAGCCCTGGATATTTTCCAAATCTCCTACCAACTACGACATTACCTCGTTACGTTGTTTACCGTTATCGTCGACGAGATTTCCTCCAACCCCCCTGCTCGTTTCAACATTATCGCGACGCCAGTAGCTCGCCACAAAATGGGTCGTGTATCGGAATTATATCTGGGAGTAACAATAGCGTCGTCTTTCTCAGAATCGGGTTTCGTGAGAGCACAGCTCGAGCAGCCCCTAATTAGCAACACGAGCCACCAGTTATTTTTTTTTATTAGGTCGTTCGACAACGAAACCTCCTTTCCGCGAATAAAAATAGCGAAACCGCTGGCTTTCGAATGGTGACCGACTATCGAAGAAAGCTGTTCATTAAGAGTGGAAATATGCTGCTTATCGATTAACATGCAGTGCTTTGTCAGTTAGCAAGAAAAGCTGGGAGTGAAAGTAGAAGTTCGTACTTCGATCGATGGATGTTATTTTGATATTCGACATTGGGGTGTGGGGTCTGTCAGACTTGGAGGAGTTTAATGTTCATGAGAGATTATTAATTATTTTAGGGACTGAGGGTGATGTGGGGAGGGGGGGAGTAATGGTTGAAATGGACGTCGTCGTTAATTATTTGCAGAAATCGAGAGGTACCTTGCCTCAAATCGATTTGAGGGCATGAAGTTTTGAATTATGAGAGTTTTATGTTCTGGGTATAAGATATCTTGTTCGATTATACAATTTTCAGAAAAGTAGTTTGAAGTAAAGGATAAATGAAAAAGCTGTGTGGAATTGTTTTATCGAATTCCTAAAAGATGGGGATTGTTTGTTGATATAATTGACTGGTAATTTGCTATTTCAATTTTGCTTGGAAAAACGTATGTACCTTGACAAGATTTTAAACATGCAGTTTCTCTCTCGTTGCAATGAATTTTCTAATACAAAGTACTCCAAAAGACAACCAGAATTCCAGTGCAATTAAAATTTAGACAATTCTCTAACTACCAAATGGTAACAAATTGAAAGTTCGTTTTTTACAACCTCCATAAAATGCATTCTTCACCATAATAAAAGAATAATCTCCAAGGAAAATATTTCTCCATTATCAAACCCTGCATAATTACATACAAGAAACACACCTCTAGATTCACCTAATTCCCAAAAATTCATTGATGACCAAATCTAATGTATTTCCCAATACTATTTTCGCCCAAAAAACCCCCATGCTTCGTCCCATTCGTCCCAATTCCTTTTCTCTACTGTCGTCGACTCCTCATACGTTCGATTACCTCCCCCAATCAACAACAGTGATCAGGCATTCAAGAGACCTCGACCACGCGACAACAGATTCGTTAAGGAAACTCTCCGCTTCGCGACGAATACGTAAGACCATCTTCATCGATCAGGCACCCTCTTATCGCTTCGAAAACGATCTCTCCTCCGTGCAATCGCCTGGAAAACCAGTCCCTCCGAAAACACCCAAGCTCCACCAAGATCCTTGGGTCCAGTTCCACTGGTATCAGTTTCGATTCAGTCAGGCGGATCGAACCTCCAATCTTCTTTCCTCATAACACTCGTAAAATCAGATATCCAGCCGGAATCGTAATACTAGGAAATCCAGGCTTGAATATCCTGACCTCGCCGACGACATCGAATCGTACCAAGTTTGATTGCAACGGTTCTGTCAAGGGTGGATCGAGCACGACAGGGCTGTGGAAAGACCACTGTGGTCGATCGATGATCGAGGACCAGGAGAAACACGGGAATCTACTGTCAACGAGCTGGACGTCCAATTGAATTCCTCTAGGACGCCTCGAAGATCAAAATCGTTCGGACCATTTCCCTTCATGGAAGGGGCGAGGGGCTGGCTAAGGATTCGTTGGCTATCTGGAGTCAGGAGAAAGAAAAATGGCAGGTCCAGTATCTGGATTTGAGGGGGTGTAAAATCGAATGTTAATTAATCTGGGGGAGTGTAGATTGATGTGTTGACACTTTGAGTGGCGCAAGTTTTTGAAAAATGCTTTTTTAAGCCGATCAGGCCTTTCCGAGCCTTCGTCGGGAAGATTCTGTACAAAGCCTAAAAACCGAGCATCTTGTTTGGTTTCCACGTGAAAACGCGCCGACACTACACGAGATGTTGAGAGATAGTGGAACGTAGGGATAAGAAGCGTCGAAAGATTACAGCTGAAGACTTTGTTGCAAAAAGGAGGCAGCTCCATAATTTGCTGAAACTGAATTATGTGTAAGTAAGTAGAGTTGAATGTAAAAAAATCTGTATAGATTGATACAAGAAGGAGGCAGATCTGATAATCCAGTCCCAAGTTATAAGAATGCTAGTACGAGCAAGTAGGGGAGAGGTGGAATGAAAGGGACATTTTTGTTTAGGATCAGATAGTAAAAAAACTAAATAACCATTCGAGTTTTAATTGGTAACATTAGAAAGGCCAGTTATTTGGCTATAACAATATATGGGCCTATTAAGCTTCTCTCTATATTTACATGTCATATTTTTCGTTTTCTAACAAAGTGTGTTTTGTCCCTTTCATAAATTGGCTGTATTGAAAGTGACATTGGTGTTTATGAATGGGACAGTGTAATAAAACCAGGTAATATTAATATCATTTTTTTAATTATTATTTATGCAGATACCGAAATCACAGTAGCTATTTTAATTCGTAATAGGAACTAAAAACTCAACAGTTAAGCTTATGTAACTAAATGATCTTAATAGCTATAAATAATGAATTGTCTAATGGCATCCTAACCCGAATTTTAGGTGGCATATTTTCACTGAAACAAGTGAAGAATAGTAAGGTTTTTAAGGGGACAGGTATGAAAATGATGTCCCTTTCATAAATTTTTGTTGTGTCCCTTTCATAAATAAGACACCAAAGTTGAAAATCTAATTCCTACAATTACAATACGAAACAAAAAGGATCGGACATTATACGATATCGTTCTTAAATAAATGCCTGTTTAGATGCAGTAATAGAGAAATCAGTCGCTGGTAACAGCACTTCACAAAACAGTTCAAGGAAATAGGAAAAATTTTACTTTGAACCTCAAAAAATTCTAACCGTGTATTTCTGTCGTCGTAGATACGATAGCGGCTTGAAATTTGGCTTGATTACACATGAATGAATGTGGTTACAAAATAAAAATACTTTTGGCCTGGGCAGATCCTTTATCTTTGAGATAATGACCATGTCCCCTCCAATACGTGTCCCTTTCATCCCACCTCTCCCCTACTTGCATCCTATCTGGATTTGGCGAAAGAAAGGAGCATATTTGACAATAATTTTTCCAGAATTGTATAAATTCAGGCTTTCTAATACCTTTTCACGTACTAATACACAGCTTTATAACATAATAATGGTTTTTAATATAATTATTCACCCGAGATAACAATATGGATTTTTATACACTTTGGTGCACAAAGGGGTTGTTCCAAATTTGAAAAGATATTTTTGCTTAGTAATAGTGCTAAATGCCGTGTTAATATGTAGATTTTAAGCGGGCAAAATACTTTGAACATACGCCTAAGAATATTTTAAAAGTAAATACATTTGGAGCCGCCCCCTTCTTGCTGCGAAGTCTTCAATTTGTGGTAAGCATGAACTAATGCAGCACAAGTACATATATATATATATATATATATATATATATATATATATATATAAGTCTGTGGCCTAGTAGGGTGACCGTACCTAATATCGCCCATGTTCCTAATATCGCCACTCGCTATATCTCGCAAAGTAAGCACTAAAATTGATCGGTTACGCACTGAATTATTACCTAAACATATATAGGAAGACATATTGTAATTGCAGCGTCATGTGATCAACAATTACAGAAAGGGAAGGATTTTAGAGAATCTTAATAGTGTCAAAATTTATTTGACTGCCAGAATTTTACATCACATTCGGAGAAGGTAAGTCTAATAATTCCGTGAATGCAAGAATATCTACTAGAAATACCTAATTAATGATGTACTTAAGGAATGAAATCGATTCAAATATTTTTCGTCATGAAAATAGTGTTTTTCTTTTAGCAGTAAGCATGTTCTCAATACCGCCTACCGGAGAACAATGGTTTCGATGTAATGTTTGTTACAGGTGGGGTCACGAAATGTGCGGAGCAACCGAAATAAACTTTATTTGTCCAATATGTACATGGGAACGTAATAAATAAAATATTTTAAAAATCTACATTTTTAAATTTCTATATTTTTCTAATAAAAATAAAATAAAGAATGGATAAAAAAAACATTTATACAGCAAGAAATAATAAAAGAACATGTGAAAATGACTTTAAAAACTCATATATATATATATATATATATAAATTAATCAATATTTCTTGAGTAGGCGATATTAGGTACACTTTTTTCGGGACCCAATTTTTGCATGTCTTGCGTTTTTTAATTACTACTTCAAAATTTATGGGTTTCAACAATTCTAACTTATACTACATGAAAGATGAATGATTTCTCTTTACTTTGAAGCAAATTGCATGCAAAAATATCAATTATTATTGAATTGACAGCGACTGAACTTTTGCTACGCAATATTAGGTACAGTCACCCTATGTTGAGTGTGAAAGCGAGGCAGTAATTACTCGAACCCCCGCTGTGTCTGTTAATCGAATGATAAAAGTTCTTTATTATGCAACATCGCACTCGATGGTCGCAAACTACCCACAAGGAAGGATCCGTTTGTTATCTTTATGGTAACTCGCTGGGACGAAGATCGTGTCAGTGAAAACGACCCTTGGTCTAGATGGGATCACTCTCTTGTACTTTCTCGGGGGAGAAAGCCGCGTGGGAACTAGGCCTATCCTCCCCCAACGCATCAGCGATAATGATACACTGTAGATCAAATGTCGCTGTACAATGAGGGACAGACACGACTCCTCTCGTCAAGATAAAGAAGGTTTGTAGTGTTTTGAAAAGGAAAAATAATTTCACTCTTGGGCGGTGTCAATTTTAACCCCACGTTAGAATTTTGTTTATATCGTTCTTTATAGTGAACTTTGAACTTGTCATAAGATGAAATTCTTATTTTTTTTTTTTAAAGCGGAGAGGCTAACAAGTAGGTATGTAGTAAAATAAGTATAAGGGCTTGCAGAGACATAGTGATTAATGTGAAATTGTTTTTCATCGCCGACTATAGGGTTGAACTTGTTTGGCCATATTGCTACGTATTTCAGGAACATAAAGTATGTAAAAAAAAATGCTAAATAAGTCTTCAAGTTTTTGATTTGTCTGCACTACACTCAAGTATATTCCTACAAGTCACTTCAGCAGGGCGAATCCTTTGCAGATCAACTATGAATCTCAGATACCCCAAAGTTTAAATTAAAAAATTCGTGACTCGTCGAATTAAATATTACATTATTGATTTTGACATCACTACTTATATTATATTGTTTCATATTCCACAGTTGTGAACTTAGTGAGTGCAGCATTGAGGAAAAGATCGCTGTCCAATTTTCGAGCAAATAAATTCAAGTGTAGAGGTAAAACCCAAATTTGACGATAGCATCGAGAGGTCAAGCGAGCGGACAACCTAGGCAATCATCCTGCTGTCTTGCTCGTGATCCAACACCCTCAGCGGATTATCCAATAACAGTTCCTGTCCGCTCCAGGGTTACGTGCCACTAGTAACGAAGGCAATTAAAAACGCGACCGCAGAGTCAAAGAATGGGGCGCAGAAACGTCAAAGAATCCTCTTCACCGCGTTAATTAAATCATTGTTTCGAAGACGAAGAGAAGGAGAGATGAGGAGGTAGGTCGAGGAAGAAGAAAGCTCCCCAGAAATGGGGGAAAAAGCCGCGGCCCGTTTTCAGGACAATTAGGAAGCTCGGCAAAGTTCTTCGAAAGTGAGGGGTCGACTTCAAAGAGCGTCAAAGTGACGGGGCATCCCGAGCGAAGGCGCAACGAATCCTTTGTGGGAACGCGTTCAGGCCGGCCGTTAAGTGCATTCCTTTATTAGAGAGTTTCAGGTAGGGAAGAGCAGTTTACTTAAGTGCGGCCACCGGACAAGTGCAGCCCCGTTTTGCACTTTGAATGCCAGCAGCTAAGTGCAATCCACTCTCGGGGCCATGCAACCACGATATATACAGGGTGTTTCGCCTAACTCGACCACCAAAAATAAATTTTTAGGGATATGTTTATGGAATCACTTGAATATTTAATGTATTGCCATTTACTTACGTGTGAGTTAATTCAGGGACATGTGTTCACTAGTAGTGGGATGGACTGGACTATGTATGAAATTTAAATCTGATAAGCTATGCTTGAATTTACCTACAGGTTGTTGCAAGGCTCCACGAAACACTGTCACTCTCTTACGATGATTCATGATCGCAGGAGCCCACTGATTAATTTATAAGAAATACGGAGGTGTTGGGAATTAAATAAATGAAAGTATGTACCGCACTTGTGCAATAACAGTTATTGCATATTCTTAAGATAAAATAACACATAACTCATTGCTTTAAACATGTTAGAGTTCTCAATACACGAGCTGTGTTGTACTGGGTTAGATGAGGTCTCTTTGGAGGAATGTTGAGTTCTCGATATGCTTTGTTTCCTCCAGGAAAGATGTATCTAACTGAGTTCTGTACGAATCTTCTATGAGTTCTCTAATTTTGCTACATGACTTCTGATGTGGTACTTCCCTGATTGTTGACAGTTATGGAGTCCCGTTCAGGTGTGCGATTTTTAGAGAGAAGTGGTAGGAATAATTCTTTGGTGGGAAGCCATTAGTCAATAGTCCTTACCTTCTGGAAATCTTGGTTCTGTTCGGGCTAATAGCTTTGGTTTCGTAATTTTACAACAATTCCAGGTTTATAGAGGACTGACAGACCAAGTATTTGCCAAATGAGATGTATGTACGAAACACAGGACACGCTTACGGTTCCTCGAGTTATATGAAGAGACTCTTTTTCCTTAAGAGTTTTTATAGGAATAGGAAGATAAACGATAGCTGCACAACTGGAAACATTCGATATATCACTTGAATACTTAACATGCTATCTGTTATATGCTATTCAATTCAGAGATATGTGTTCACTAGTGATGCGATGGAATAAATAGATCGTAAGTGGAATCGAAATGTGATGAGATATGCTCGAATTCTGTAGGACTACAGAAACAATATTTATACTACTGGAACGATAATACTTATTGCATCACTCAAATATTTAACACATCAACACCTATACCGTATTTAATATCAGCATTGGGAATATATTTTGTTGATTTTGTCGATTAGGTACCTATTCAGTTCTCGATATCTTGGGCAAAATAGGTTGGATATCATTTACTTTATCGATCGTGCAACTATAAAAATTGTGCACATAATTGTGGTTGCTGGAATACATTTTTCCAGTATTGTGTATGCAAAAAGAACTATCTGAACGCGATATTATTTGTCTACAGAAGGGAATATATCGACATAAGTACAATTTTTTGAGTGTCATATTTTTTAAATTTGGAGGTGATTAATTTTTTTTTCTTCAAATCTGGCAACGTATTTTCATTACTACAGAATTGTAAGTGATAGATTTTCGTAATGGAACTGCATGTGATTCTTAGAAACATTCTATATTAAACTGCTTTAATTGAACAATATTTGGAAGGAATTTGCATAAATTCTTCCCTTTTAATTGCCTTGTGTCTGTCTAAATTACAGAATAACTCTAAAGGGGTGACTGAAATTCATTGTACAGAGTACAAACAGGCATCGGTTACCATACCTCTGAGAAAGCTATTTCATAATGCTTCACAGGTCGAAGCACTGTGCAACACCATCGATAAGAAATTCTCCATCGAGTTCGTGGCTTTTAATGCCTCCAGGAAGTTCATTATTGAAGAAATTCTTGAAATAGTTTATCGTGTTGCTGAAAGAGGAAAACTTTCGAGCCATTCGCATTGCAGAGATGGGGGGATCAAGAAGGAATGCGCTATAATGCAGAGTATGCAATCTCTAATTGAACGTCCACACTTTAGGAAACGAATCTAAATTATATCAAGAGTCCAAGAAACTAGATATTTGCCATTTCGGATTATTTAAGTTCGAAATAAGCAGAAACTTTTCTCAAATTATAATTTTACACTTGCTAATCTAACAACTTTGTTGTCACATTCTATTGTTGAAAAATTCAGTGGTGAAGATTTATTCATAATTGCAGCGGTCATTTCTATGTTACGTTATTTCAAACAGCTTACAACTTAAACGTAAGTTGTCTATGCTAAACTCAACACGGGCATACTCAGCCATTCTACCATTTTGCTATTTCAAGAAGAAGCAATAGACGACGTTCGATCACAGAGTGTCTAACCAATTCCCTCATCTACCTTAATACACTAAATAGGGTGGCCCTTATTTATACGTGTCGAATTTCTTTTTTGTATTTCTTTGCTCTCACCCCCTAAAACGGTGCCATTTGATAAAAAAATAGTCCCTGAAAAAGTTTATTGCAATCGGACAACAACAGGAAAGGGTGCCGACCCGAGCTTAAAATTTAGAATTCATCAATAGTTTGAATTTTTAAAGAATTTCTCAAAAATGGTAAGCCCTATCGAAATTTTATTCAAATAATGTTAAAAGACCATTCAATTTCCTACAATTACTGTATATATAATTTTTTCGTGCTTGCAACCATTTTTTAGATAATAGCATTTCAATATAGAGAGGTCTGCACTACGCGCGTATGGACCAGACGCGACGTCTCTATATTCAAACCCTATTATTTAAAAAATGCTTGGAAGCACGAAAAAATTATATACACAATAATTGTAGGAAATTGAATGTTCTTTTAATATTATTTGAACAAAATTTCGATAGGGCTTACCATTTTTTAGAAATTCTTCAAATTCAAACCATTGATGAATTCTAAACTTTGAAGCTTGATCGGTACCCTTTCCTGTTGTCCGATTGCAATAATTTTTTTCAGGTACTATTCTTTTATGAAATGGAATCATATTAGGCAGTGAGAGCAAAAGAAATCACAGGTTGAAAATATGTGCCACTCTATTAATACACCCTAATATTACCAAACATCAGTCATTTCCAACTCGTCACTTAAAAAATCAAAATTCCCCACATTCGTATACAACTTTTCCTCCAATATCTTACCCTAGATTCAGCGCGTTACTAAAAGAACCTCCTAATAGAAGATATCGAGGCATATCGAGGCATATCGATTAAATACACTGGGAAATGTGAATTCCTCAATTTCTCCTGGAAAATCTGCATTTTTATACAAAAAAACTCTGCCCATAGATCCAAAATAAATAAAACTAGGAAACTATCCATGCATACAACGAATACAGGGGAAAGAGTGCTCCTCTGCGTCTGTAGGGCCTACATTTCAGCCTCGATGGCCCGATCTGTACGAATAGGGGAACACTCCGAATACTTTTGAAATTGAAACTGGATCCGCGTCGAATAGGAAATTGTTAGCGGTGACAATTGTCGCGACGGGAGGGCCGTTGACCATGGTTTTCCTGTTCGAACGATTGAAGATACTTTGAGTGCTTCCCGGGAAAATAAAAAACGCGGCAGGCTCGCATCGTCGACGCGACACTCCACATTGTGTTTCCGTTTCGTTGTCAGTCGATGGATACGGTTTCAACGACAGGCAATCGTTCGTATCATCGTCGTTCGTTGACGCTCCAACGGGCAGACCTTAACATTCCAGAGCGAGTTGTGCAAAGAGCCTTTGAGTTGTCGCACGAAATTATACGGGAGGAAATGGAAGAGTTTCATTCATCAAATGTTTCGTGTTATTATCCAGTTTGGGCGATTTAAAAATTGTTCTTTTCTTGGTGCAAGAGAGCTATCCTCTCCTCAATGTTTAAATCGATAGCTCGTTCTTACAGCTATTATTCATTTTTAGCGTTACGATTAAACAAACAATCTACGCGGAGTTAAAATTACTTTCAATTCCATATTTTCATTATTTTCATTTCTACTATACAGTACTTCCATTTTCGATTTCATTATTCCTCTGCTAGATTGTTTAGAAATGAAGCTAAAAACAAATAACGGCTGTAAGAACGAGCGAATTATAATACAAATGATATATTTTTAATTGTCCTAAATTTAAGGACATATGTAAATGGCGTAGGTTACATCAATCACAACTAGGAACTGTAATCGCCACTTTTCTCTCGACGTTAGGATGCCATTCGTGGGCAGAAAACGGAATAATGGCCCTGGTGATCTCCAATAATGGATAGAACGCGTCGAAAATGGCGGCTGCGTTTCATACGTGTCCGATTTATTAGCAACGACCCCAGTGTCCATTGACCTTTCCCTCGACCAGCAGGGAAAACGCCAGACTCGTGCATTTTTTTCGATCCCGCGATCCATTACGTTCCACGTGGCCGGGGAAAAAAGCAAAAGGTGTGACGAAACACCGGGATAATCTAAAAATGCACTCCCTTTCGAGAACCTGTCTATAGATTAATACGCGTTGCTGCCTCAGGATCTGATAAACTATTATGAATTGTCCTCCCTTGGCAACTAGGAGCTGGATTTGCTCGTATCGAACCACTTTCAGCCCTAATTCGTTGTACAAGTTTAATGTGCTGCGTGATTCCTCACCATTAGGGGAAAGAAAGTTAGGTTTTTAGTCTTTGGGTAAAAGAAAGTAAGGTTAGAGGATTGAGATAGGGGACGTGGTTCTAGTGTATGTTTCTTATGGGCAAGTGGACTCTGGGTAATATTTATAGTATTGGGTACAGCTAGGTGTCTGAGTTTCAAGTGTGAGTTTGACTGTGAACTATTGGGTATTTTACGTTAGTTTATGTAATAAGTATTTGTAACAGGAAGTAATAATCATAAAGACTGGTTGACTGGTATTATTTTTCTAATGAGTGCCTATTGTTACCACCATCATATAATATTTGCTGTTATATTCTGAAAATTTAAAAGAATCAGATATGCTGTGCTCAACAGTACTAACTTCCCAGAAAATCTATAATTTCTCCCTTAACTCGTTGTGCACAGTGCCACTCCGATACCCTTCCCGATATACACCAGAAAATATATTAACAAAGTCTCAAGACTGTTCTTAAATAAAAAGAACAAACAGAAGAAGAAGAAAAATAACTATACAACCTCCCCTTTATTTGTTAACCAGTGGAGACGAATTATTGGAAAATTTTCCCGTGTTATTATTATGTAAGATAAGTTGATTCCTGGTGGTAACTAAAAAATTCCGCTAGTACAAAAGCAGTAAATACTATGACAGTTGACATTATTGGGTTAAATGGGGTTATTACGTGCTGTGTTTATAATTATATTTTAAGTGTTGCATTTAGTTCTTTGTTCTAAAGTTCGTCCAAATATGTCAGGAAAATACATATCTGATACGTACTACGTTTATGAGTTTTCAGGGGGCACTAGAATCATAGAAACAGTAAATAAACATTCGCTGCGTTCTGGACGATCAAAAGCAATAGCTGAGGATGATTTACATGCCACAATTGCCATAAATCGACGCATCACTACTAGAGAACTCGCAATGAAGATTTAATGTGGCTCCAACATGTATTCTTGAAACACTTTATAAGAGTTTTTTCCCGCTCTTTGGTACATAGAAAATAGAGGAAACCAGTAGATAGAAACACAAAAATGAACAAAATAAAGGGAGAAAAATATTACCTGGACAGAAAATAATCAAAAACAAAAAAATGCAATGAAAGTTAATAGAACTTAACGAGAATTGTTAACCGCTTTCCTCACTAAGTGCTTGAAAGAGTAGCTATAATAAGTGGTAGAAGGAATCAACTAAATGCGGCAATGTGGCAATATCTAATAAAAGAAGAACGCAAAAACTTTCCGTTCAACCCAATATTTAATTCATCTGTAATAAGGAATTTTAAAATAGCAGAGAGACGGTTCCCGGGTTGAGGATGACCCAGTTAACAGTTTAATCAATGACTACAATTTCAGTCTCGAACCGTCACCTTCTTTCAAGACAGGCAGTCTTTCCGACTTGCCTTTATTGCCTTGTCGTGTAGAATGAGAGATATGTACGCCGTGTGCACTGAAATCTCGGACATCAGCCGCACCCACACAGTGAAAGAGCTAATCAAGTGAGGGGAGCGCCTACAGGCGAAATTACATGGTTCACTTTGGTTGGCCCGTTCACTATGCGAGTGCGGCTGGTGCCCGAGGTTTCGGTGTACACGGTGTACTGCGAATGAGCGAGAGAGAACGACAGTGAGTGCCATCTCGCTTATAGGCAGTCTGTCTCATTCGCCGCGGCAAGAACAGAAGTAGAGAGACAGAGCTCACTTTAGTTCGAGACAGAAACCCCGTCCTCAGTTCAAGACAATACTGTGCGACTCAATTCAACATCCGAACTAAGAGTACTAAATCTCATAGCATTCTAGCCCATTCCAAATTCATTCCCCTCTTGCTCCACCGGCAACCAACCACTAACATCCCCAAATTACAGAAGCGGTGAAAGTGGCGGCAGCAGCGTTTCCGGTTCACGGACCAGCCTTTCCGCGCAGGAGGACCCTTGCTCGCCAACCCCTTGGAAGCACCGTCGAAGGGCCTCGACCTTCAACGAGGCCCACCTCGAGCGTGCAGAGTCGACCTCACCGAAGACGCCCAGAAAGAGGTCCTTCAGCTTCCACGAGCAGCCCGTTTTTGGCCGGGTCTCGACGTCCACGAAGAACTCATCAAACGAGGACGCCGTCCAGAGGAAGCCTGTCGAGAGGCAGGAAGGCGAGATCGTGCTGCCACCACCGTGCACGTGCCCCTACTTCGGGGAGTCGTCGAGGAAGCCGCCCCCACAACCCTCCAGCGAAATCGTAATTGTCTCGAGCGACACCATGAAACCGATCACGGGCAGGAATCTCGAGGCGGGGCTCCTGGGGAGAAATAACAGCGGCAGGATGGAGCCTAGCAGAAACTACGAGCTCAACTCGATCGTCACTTGGAGGGGTGGAAGAAGAGGATCCAGCTTAGGTGGGTTTCTAGATATTCTGACTTTTCTCTTTGATGGGGAGATCGAGCATGAAGGTTTGATATGAGGATTGAAGTAGTTGCTGCAGATTCCTGTAATCCTTGAGCGATCTGTAACGACACGTCTTAAACTGAATTTTAAATTTGCATTTACCAAAAATTAAGAAATACGGACTTGGTCAGTTTTACCGCACAAAGATATACACTTGTTTCGTCTTACTTTCATATCGTCCCCACGACTAACACGGAAACGTTCCCAACTCGAAAATTCTGGAAGAAACATATTGGAATAGGACAAGGAGCAATTTGTTCTGCAGAAATTCACTTTAAAGGAGTGAAATCAGCTCTTAAAAGTATCGCGTTATTCGTTTTTTCCGATTTTTTTTTATAATAAAACTTTGTAACGGTGCGAGATACAGCAAAACTTTAAATATAATAATTGTCCCATTTTTTATACTCTATCACACTACCAAACTAGAAACAAAGTTATGTTAAAAAATCGAAAAACGGTATAACTCTAAGCCAGGAATCCACCTGAAAGCTAAACTAAGGTATGCTATGTTATGCTAAGTTTTATAAAATTAGCTTCAATACATCCTTATGGAACTGCTTCCAGCAAAAGCTAAGCTAAGTTGTGCTATTTTTTTTTATGTTTTATACCACAACCAGACATAGCATAGCACAGCTTAGCTCCCAGGTAGATTCCCGGCTTTAAGGGCTGAGCCCTTCAGAGTGAATTTCCGCTGAAAAAAATGTTCCTCGCATACTCCAATATATTTTACATTCACACGAAGTTCCATTAAAATCAGAATTTTCGGGTTTAGAACGTTTCTTTGTAAGGCGGGGTCTGCTAGGTAAAGTCCTACTAATGAAACTCGCAGGCCCAGGACAAAACCCATACCTCCATTTTCTTCTTTTCCGTGCAGGGTCCATTTTATCTAATAAATAAGTTAATTCATATGCACTACGGTATAAGCCTCGCAATTAGGTTCTCATCTTGTTATCAGATAAAATCCTCATTTTCTTCAAGAAGTATATACCTACGAAGTCTTATTAAGTCTAAATCTTTAGTAACTAAGAGCAAGTAACACATGTAGCTTGAAATTCAGGATGGGTCCAAACGAACTCTGTATTCGCCAGGTAAGGGTTAATGGGTGGAAGTAAGGGAATCCTGGTGATTTGGCGAGGCTGCGTTCGTCGAAAGGGTATGGATGGAAAATGGGCGACCAGGGGAGAGGATTAATTATTGATCGCTCAATAAAAGAGTCCCTGACAGGAAATTAGCAGCTTTCGATCGGAACACAGTTTATGATCCGCGAGTGGTTTACAATTTCATAATCCGTTAGCATACGTTGCTTTCTACATGGACCTTACACTGAACCAATTTTGGCCACAGTAAACTCGGTATTATTTCTAGCAAACAGGCAATCTACGAAGCATAACAGTTTACTGTTTACGTCTAAGCGTTATGTTCAACCACAGCAGACGTTGTCCCGGAACTGGGGAAGTACGTGCTACTTTAATTTAATTCTGAGTAGAGAGGACAGGTTTTGGTTATGATTAAACAAATCGTATAATTAGCGAGTAAGTAATTCAATTCATTTATGTGAGAATTATTCGGTTTAGAATATAATGTTGAACTTGAATGTTTTGCCTAGAAATTGCATTATAGCGATGACTTAAGTATTCTTTGAAAGTGGTAACAACATTTGACTGTTTAAGATATGGAAAATAAAGTTAGTTAGAAGCATGACATACTTTAGTTTAAATATAATAAGCTTGAAATCATTAGAAGTAGCGTCGTCACGCTAGTCATGTCAGAATTTACACCCACTTCAGTATCACCTCACCCATGATTAGTGAGGGAGCAAAGGAAAAGTGGAAACATAATAATCTGTTGATAAACCCTTCTTTCATCACCCTACAATAAACCCAGTAAGCTGAAAAATTGGTATGATATACTTCTATCAATTAGTAAATTAGTTAGTGAACTCACAAGACAAGATCAAGAATTTGTCCTATAATCCAACAATACTACGAATTCCTACTGAGAAAACACCAAAGAATTCCTGTTGATAAATCACTAAAAATTCTCACTGAGCGAATACCAAAAGTTCCCATTAAGGAAACACCAACAAAAACACCCAAATTTCTATAAAGAAAACTCCAAGAAATTCTTATTCAAAAATACCAAAAGGAATTTCTACTAAGAAAACACCATGAATATCACCTCTCAAATCATTACTAAAAATCCCTCCCATCATTTGACGTTGCAGGGAACACAAGGACCTCCCTATTATCATCAAGGGCTATTCCCATCAGGCGGGCGGCTACGATGCGAGCCCATAACGGTGCAGCGAGCATCAGCTCGAAAAAGAGCAGCAACTCGTCCTCCCCCTGCTTGCACAGATACTCGGGTCCGGTTCGTAGCCATCACTCGAGAACCAGCAGCGTGGTATCACGAAACAGCTCCCGCCACGGTAGGATCATCAGGCTCGAGCAGAAGGCGACCAAAGTGCTAGGCGTAGTTTTCTTCACCTTCGTCATCCTCTGGGCGCCATTCTTTGTCCTGAACCTGATCCCGGCTGTCTGTCCCGACTGTGAGAGGCAGATCAATCACAAGATCTTCGACCTGGCCACATGGCTGGGCTACGCCAGCTCCATGGTCAACCCCATCTTCTACACCATCTTTAATAAAGTGTTCCGACAGGCCTTCAAGAAGGTCTTGCTCTGTAGGTACAGGAACCAAACATGGAGGCCGTCAAGGTAGGCCTTCGGCCCCGGGACACCGGGGATTGCCGTCACCAGAGTTTAACATTATCAAGAAATCGATTTCGTGCATCTGAACTATAGTGAGTGGAGAACGTTATTGATAAAATCGTGGATCCCATGAGCGGTGGATTGGAGATACGGTCAATGGTGTGTATGAACCATGAAGGTTCGATTTATCGAACGAAAATTCGAGAAGTTTCCTACGGAGAAGGTGATTAAGGGGCAGGTGAAAGTTGAGAGATTCCTCGGATTTAGAGTTCGACGATCATTCCGCGGTTGGTACGAAATAATGGATCATGAAGCAGGGTACGGATTGAGATTGCAAAGCGCGAAACACTTTGATTCTCGAATCAAGAATGTCAAGTGAACTGCACGCCATGTTAAACATTTGATCTTCCAATAGAGATTCGAGAGCCTCTCCTGAGGAATTGACATCACTTTCATAAACTGCCTGTAGAAAAAGTGAACATAGGGATGTTTGAAATAAGGATTCCGCGACAGCCGACGTTTCAACTATTAAGATTTTGTGAGTGAACCTGGCGAGTGTTTGATTTTTCAGTGGATGATGCAAGAGGCAATCAGAACGTCGAGGGAACAAGACTATTTCTACAAACTAAGATTTAGGAGTTCGGAGAACAGGCCATCAGGATGGAGGACTTCCTAACGAGCGACAAGTGGACTCGAGTTTCGCCAACGAGGCTTCAATCATCCAGCAAGGATTGCTGAAAATCGCTCAGCGATCACGGGCGAGGAGAAAAGACACGCCAAGACGATCGAGGATCGTCTAAGAAGAGACCTGTCGCGACGGAAACTGTCCGCTCCGACTGTTAGCCGCGCAGTTTGCCAACAACGGCCGAGTGGCTCGTTGACATTAACCGTTGCTCATCGAGAACTCTTCAGCGTTATCAGGAAATTAAGGTCTAACGCGTAGAATTGCCGTAATTTGTTCACGAAATGTCCACCCCCGTTAATGAACGCGCTCCTCCAACTTTTAACGAGTAGTGCGGAGCGAGAAGTATTAAATCAGCCGTGATGGGGCGTTGAGGAGTCGCTCATCCACAGCAAATCGGCCATTAATGGTCACCCATAAACACGAGTCGCCGAGAGATAATTAATGCCACTTCCGCGAATTGTTATCGGCCCATTCGTTTCGAATGGTCGAATTTCTATCGCCTGCCGACCGTAGGAATCCCCATTGCATGTGTGACATTCGAAAGTTCACGCAGAGACTGGCGTCCTCGCTTTAACTCTCGGACGGCGGATAGATTGATCGTACGTTAGATGCAGGGTCCATTTTGACCCACAATTCCACTCATATACATCTTAAAATAAGCTTTTGTATTAGAGTCCAATCTTGTGATCTGAAATCCTTATCTTTCTGAAGAAGTGCGGCGAATGATAAGCAATAGGTATATGTAATTTGATATTTAAGAAGGGTCCGAAAGGACCCTGTATTCGCCAGGCGTGAATTAATCGATGCCTAAAAGCGCTTTTCATCAAATCCTCCACCAAGTAAGATCCCATCGAATTTTTGTATTCCTCATGCGATGATGAGATTGTTCCATTCCGCTTGTACTAAGCTCATGCTCGATCTATTAGATATAAAGGGGATGAGAGGTATCCCAATTACTTTATTCCCTCGCTATAAGATCGATTTACTCTCACGCTATAAGCTCGTCGTTATCGCCGCCACTTTTGGTAGTTATAGTGGAGGAGCTGTCTTATCGAAAACGAGAGTGAAAGGACATCGAAATGAGAAACGTGACCTCTACGCGCTGTGAGCTCGTCGATGGTCCTCAGCCGTGAGCTTATACCGAATAAACACTGTATATGCGGTACTTGAGCCAAATTGGTGTCCTTCGTGCGTTTCCTTCGTGAAACTATACAGGTGGAACAAGATCAGCAGTCTACGGAAATCATGTTTATTGCTCTGTTTTATCTGGCAGAGATCTTGTTCCGACTATAGCGTTGTCCATTAGCTGTTGCGATCAGATTCGCAAAGCTTGAACCGAGAACATGTACTTCTCTGGACGAAGTAAAACATTTCTCTAACAATAAACTGACTGATTTTTACAGTTGGGAGCAGGCAGGAAGCGATCCGAAGAAAATTCGAGGCCTATTTTAAAATTCAGCCGAATTTTGTCTCTGTTTCTTGGTACGCGTGTTATCTGCTAATAGTGTCATATATTGGTTGGCATATTGTCAGCTCCCTCGGGTCGTATCTTGTCAGCTCCCCACTGTACTGGCTAAAACAAAGCGCACGAAGCTGCTGGAAATATTATTGCAAAGAAATATGAATGCGAACTGCGTAATGAAAATAAAATTTGGTGACCGAAGGGTGAGTCGTAAGTTCCTGTCAAGTTTACTTTTTCCATCAAAATTCATGTGATTAATACCAATTTTTTAAAAAATGGCTATTATGGTCTTAACCCATCCTGATAATTGAATTTCCTGTACTCTGTGGCCAATAAGAAAAGCACAGGAAGCTATAAACTGGGCAAGAACTCATGACTCGCTCTCCGCGTGGGTGACGTGGATTAAAATCGCGCATATCAGCGCGACAGCGGTTGCCAAAGTGTTAACTCGATGAAATTGAATACAGAACCAGAATTCGATACCAGGCGCGTGTTCTTGGCCTCGAAACGGGAAAAGGAGAGTGGCCAAGAGCCAAGTACGGGCGTGAACCGAACGCGCTCGAGGGAAGCACAAAAGGAGCTTCCCGTCGCAGAGAACTCTCGACCATATCGGCGAATTACGCCTACAGGAGTGGCTGGTCACGATCAAATTTTAAATCGAACCCTGGGATGCTGGTGATCGGTCGATTTCTCAGGCGAGCCCATAACGTCGACTGGAAGCCTGATGGAGCGTTCAATTGCCCCGTATCCTGGCTAGAAGCGCTTGTAAACAGAAAATTGCTCGAATTATTTATCGCCCCGTGGACATAGTAGCGCCCTTCGAAGTCGATGGAACGTGGTCGCGAGAGGGGACTGCCATCGAAAGTCAAATTCCAGAGGCTAGATGCAACTAACGTTGGAACTAACTGAATGATTCAATCTCGAATACTTGATAAGTACTCGAATGTTACGAATACATCTTGAATATTCCAGTGTTCAAATACTATTATACATTTGAGTTAGAGCTGATGTAGCATTCCTCTTTTGATATAATTTTATGTATAAAGGCAAACAGGTTCTGTTTAAATTATTTCCCAGTCGACAAATATTTAGTTTGGCATTTATTGGAGAAAGGCTACTTGTATTGGCAAGCTCTGAAAGAATATTTCACCCCTTGGTGCGTTTATTAGCAGACACATAGAAAATACTTTCTTAATGTATTTTTATTGCGCTGGGAAATACTAGTTTGAATAGAAAAATAATTCCTGCAAGTGCGTTACCTTGTAAAGACCTTACCTTGGGGTTGTATTCCATAATTCGAGTACAGTCCTAATTCGAATGTATTATTACTTTATTACACCGAATACTCCAACAGAGAGAAATTCGAAAACCAGTTCCAGCTCTAGTTTAAGCGAAATAATCGAGCACGTCGTGGCGACTGTTTGTACATAATTCATAAGCCTAAATAGTAGTCGCGTTTTGCATTGCTGAGGAGACGTTAATAAAGTTACCTACTGCGCGTGAGTGTGTGAATGGATGGCACGACGAAAATTGTGTAGAACGAAGTGAATTTCGACCATTGGGCGTGGAACAAAGGCTGGGGAGTTAGCCTTGCGTCCTGTGTTCTGTGTGATATCGAGATGCTTGAGAGATCGTCGAGAAGATTGCGAAAGATCCCCGACTCCAGAAATCCTTTCCACGGTCCCTGGGACTCGATTGCAATCACAAAGGGGACGATTTTCCCATCGACTGCACGGTGTCGTTGCATTTCGACGATGTTTATCATCGCCACGTGGGCGACGGGATCCGTCGATCGTTAACGCTTTACTGGCCTGGTATTAGTACTAGGATCGCTGAGAGTTTTCAATGTGAAGATTTTGAAGAATTTCAAGAATTGCTGCTTTCTTATTGCCTGCTACACGGTTGTGAGATGAACTTTTACTTAAACCGATGGTTACATTAACACATTGTGGACTGGGAACATTTCGAGCAATTAAAAGCCTGTTCCTGGGTGCTTGAACCCCTCCATTATCGCACTGAACTCTTTACTGGAAGGAATTCACCTTTTAAGCTATTAAGATGAATATAATCAACATGCACGTGTGCATTATGCAGCACTTAACTCCACTACGTACCTCGAGCCTTTTTCCGCTCAATCAGATTCTCATTTCCTTGCACCGACTGCAGCCTTCGGGTCTCTTTTCAATCCAATCGTGTTCCCATTTCTTTAAAAACTTTTTCAATGTGGAGGATACAGTTGGCAAGAGTCAAGCTACCTATGTGTCCCTTTTATTCAGCACTGAATGAACATATTCTAAAAAAAATTATTTTTACATTTCTCTCATATGATCGATTACATTTTGATCGAAGATTTTGGCAAAGCGTTGCGTCACTTTTAATACAGGTTTAGTAAACCTTGTATTTTTTGCTTCTCTAAACGCTCAGAACTAAAATTATTGTACATATTTTTTTCAATCGATCAAAGAGAATTATTAAAATCGCTTCAATAGTTTCCAAGAAAAAGGTGCGTGGTGACACAAAAGCACTATTTTACAGGAGAGTGCTATTATTTATTTATTATTACGAAAGTGGTAAACGGGTAGAGCCCAATACAAACCATGATTATAATAACTATGGCGTGATAGGGTTTTCCTGATGTAACAATCTGTACAGCTTACTCTTGAACGAAGAAGGGCTAAACCACTTATGATGCTAAAATTGCTAAACCAACGCCATCCTCCCCTCATTTCTCCACTCGAATGGCTACATATTCTTTTCTAGGACAAGGTGAGGCCAGCGATATATAACTATATAACTATAAGAAGAAAAACTGAAATAAATGTGTTGATATCATTATAATACACATTTTTTTCTCCAATTCTGAATACATTTTCAACGCACATAGACTTTTCCGGGAAAAAAATCTGATTGGCTCAGAATGTCCAGCAAATGTTCTAGGATTTTCTAGTAATTTTTGTCTTGGTCTTATTGAACTGTACCTTCCCCCTTGACTTTGACAACAATATACAACCGTACCTATTAACATGTGCACTCGTTCTTTGATAACAATTAAATACACGGTTGAACTGGAGGCAGTAGAAGGTTAAAGTAGACCATGTTCGCGGTGAATAACTTTCCCCAGAACTGCGTGAGACTCACTACCTGTATTTGTGATTCTATTTCACTTCGTAGGTTCGAATTACGTTCTAGAAGCACACTGTGCTCCCTGTAACGAAATAATGAGGGATTATAAAGCGCGCTTCTAATTGACAGTGCCACTTTATTAACACCAATTTCTCCTTCCATTATGCGCGTCGATTCAGCTGACAAAGAACATTCCTATGCTAGTGTTTTCCCCTTCTGGTGTTAGATTTGGTTACTGGGTGTAAAGAAGAAATATGTTTTTGAGGGTAAGTGTTATGCGGTTCGTCGTATTCCTCAAGCCAGAAGGTACCCTCCCTAGCCTTTCTGGTTCCCTGGACAGACTCTTTAGGAATAAAGTCCCTAGTGTTTAACAATACTACGAGTAGTCACTTGCTATTCCTAAACTCTTGCATTCTTAAAAATGTCAAGTCACACTTGATAGTCACGGGACTTGGAGTCAACAACAATTGAAGAATCCAGGAGGGAAAACCGTCAGAGTCCAAAAAATGTGAAAACGACATTATAATCGCATTACGTTGCTTTCATAGGTAATTTAAACATGGCAAGTTGTGAAGGGGAACAACTAGCTGAGTGACAAGGTATCGAAGATTTAAGAAACAGTGATTACGCAATTATATAAGTAACTGCGTAAATGAATGGAAACCTAATGTTATTATAATTTAAGGGGAAAACGACAGGAGTTTAACCAAGATTTAAAAAATATCTTCTTTGGGCCAGATACAGGAGTATCTGATTTATAGTGCTTCAAAGTTTAGTTGCTTTCTCCTGACACTGTGGATTTTCCCTTGCAACTTTCAATTGTATGATGCCATGGTGGTGCATGACAAAGAAAGTTTAGCACTTTGAGTGGCGTCAGCGTCTTTTCGCGCAAAGGGATTTGCAGCTGTTTTCATATTATCTGGAAAGTATCAAAAGTATTGTCCAACAATCTTCGAATGTTAAATACAAACCAAGCTTGGAGTTCGCTTTGTACAAGACTTTTGTTGTCGAAAGAGCCATTTTTTGAAACCCTGCGCCACTCAAGGGGTTAGAGAGTAAAGGAATATTGAATAGGCTATAATTGAATAGGAGAAAGCTATACTGGTATTTACAATACTGGATAGATTTATTGCATCACCTTGAACCCCACGTAGCCTGCACATAGTTACATGATTAATACAATGGTTGGTATCCAACTTCCTTTGGCCAAGATATCGAACACTGAATAACTAGTGAACAATCACCCCACAGTATTTTCCTAGGGTTAATATTAAATGAGGTGTAAGTGGCAACATGTTAAGTATTCGAGTGATGCAATAAGTATTTCCAATAGTGTATACGTTAGAGTCAGAGGATTTTCTAGAATAACCCAGGGATACAAATATAATTAGTAAAGCCTCACGTTAAAATTGCTTATATATAGATAATATAAAATTGTTGTTCGTGACCTTTCTTTCGACCACCACTGTGATACAAATAAAAATTGGAGGGGAAAGCAGTCTGGCTTGAAAAACGAGCTTCTACGTCTCCCAGCTGCAATGTGTTAAGAAATTTGCTAATAGATTGCGTCTATTAATATCCATTTCTGTGCAACAGATCCAGTGCAGGAGAACTAGATAATTAGAATGTTCGAGTTAATTAATTTCAAAATCATCAATTTTAAGATACTTGTTTCGTAACCTAGTAGTTCCCTACCTTTAATCGCCAAATTTTTCAGGGCCGCGATTGTCACGTACGTAATTAATAATCTATAATTCACTCAGCTTTTCGCAGATATTAATTGTAATCCTTTGGAGCATAAAATATTAAAAAGTTTAAGGGGGTATTCTGGTCTGACGGGTAAAAAAATCAATTTTTTTTGCATTTTCTAGTGGTACATTATATGAGTAATACGTGTGCAAAAGGGTTTTTTTCCAATTGGTAATATTTGAGAACTACAGGGTGCAGAATGGACAGATACCTATAGGGCGCGCTCACTGAGCGGGACGGGCGACGCATAACAGTTTTGGTCCTGCAAGTGTATTTCGGCAAAGTTTCAGCGGACTGTTCCTTCTAGGAGGAAGGGGAAGGGGTTGTGCATTTTTGTGCCTTTTAGAACACAAAAATCGACCATTTGGTTAGAAAGAGACCGTTACTCTCCTACGTCACAGCTTAGTTTGGCTTCGAATGTTGAGTAAATTTGAAACGCGATTTTCTCGAAACTATGTTTTTTGAATCGGTGACCATATTTCAAGATCGACTGAACCAACTCAGTCCAAGTTTTGCATATGTTATCACCACACGTGTGGCTCTCGTCCATACCAGAATTATGATACAATATTTTGTTTTTAAACTTTCACAGACCTTCAAAGTTGAAGAAATGTGCGAGAATCGAAACCTAATTTTCAAACCGCCGCCATTTGCTTAATTTTCAATATTTTTTTATTATTCTGGTAGGGACGATAGCTACAGGCATACAAATAAAGAATTTCTTTACATTTTTTGTTTCTGATCACTAGAACGAGCCTAATCATGGTCACAGTGACCACATTGTTTTTTTCACCATCACTTTTAAATTTGTGAAGATAGTTCAAATATCAATAAGCATGTAGCAATAAACTAAATAATAATCAAATTTATGGGTTCATTGTAAAAAAAATCCGGAACAACGCGATGAAAACGCCTTGTCAGATCAGAATACCCCTTTAAGGCGTCATGCTCAGTCAGGAGGCCGAAAAAAGGGTGGTCTTTGGAAATTTTTTACTCAAAAGCTATAACACATTTCTCAAAAAATCTTGTTTCCTTTTAAGGATTGCATCTAGCACCATGCATCGTAATTTTTGTATTTAAAAATATTTATCAATAACTAAGTTATTGTCCATCACTCGAAGGTTCTCTAAAAAAAAAGGCTTCTGCGGTGACCGCTGCTGCTGGAAAGTCGATTATATTATCTAATATTTGAACAAAGGATTTTTTTATCCGATGCTTAGTTTTCTTTTAATTGAAGAAAATCAGGCACGATTTATGATAAAAATTGAAACTTTTACTTTAAACATCAGCCATTTTTTCCCAAGTCATCATTTCGAAAAATCCTTCGTTTAAATACTAGATAATATAATATAATAAGTAAATTCTTTTGAATTTTTTATTTTAGATGATCGACTTTTGAGCAGCAGTGGTCACCGCAGAAGCCTTTTTTTTTTAGAGAACCTTCGAGTGGTGGACAATTACTTAGTTATTGATAAATATATTTAAATAAAAAAATTACGATTCACGGTGCTAGATGCAATCCTTAAAAGGAAAAAGATTTTTTGAGAAATGTGTTATAGTTTTTGTGTAAAAAATTTCTACAGACCACCCTTTTTTCAGCCTTCTGACTGACCATGACCCCTTAAGAAAACATGATTCAAAGAATGGTCTCGATTTCGCTGGAATATTCCAAGGATCAAACGTTCAAAAGAAAGTGGACCCCCTATTTCGTTAATCGAAAAGAGCATTTCACATTTTCGCGTTAAAACGCTGGCTAGTAAAGCGCTAACAGCAACATGGCCGTTCAAAGGAGGGATAAATGTAATTATTCGCGTCACTGGTATAACCGTTACGCCTGAAACTAATATTCTTGAACCTTGACTTTTTATGTAAATGGCTACCCGAAGTGGTCCGAGCAAATGTAGAGCTGCGGATGCAGAATATATAGAAACACGGTAGAGGCAAGGTCAGAGTTCTCTCCTCTACACGAACTGAGAAAAGCTTCAACGATTTCGTCTAGATATTCTTGGAGTACATCGTTCGAGGGTTGGGATTACGGCTGTGCAGCGCAATTTGGAAGAAACAGGGATTATTTAAGGATATTCCAATAATTCTGGTGCTTTTGAGTAAATCAATTTAGTCTTGGAGAAAATATGAGGCAACAGAGGGATATGAACTTCTTTAACACGTTCAGTATCACGATATGTATCGGAGGGTGAAAGTTTCATTCAAAGGAAAATGGTATTTCTCGATTCAGTGCCGAAATCAAAAGGGAACAAAAAGAGCTAAAATTATTAAGAACTTGACGCAACTACTATAACTACATCTCGCAATCCACTTTTTTAATTTCCACCGTGACACGGAACGTGTTAATCATTTTGTTACGAGTGATGTTGATACTGAAAAATCTTATATTATCGATATCTAAGTATACAGAATATTGACAGTATTTTCACTTCCCCAACATCATGGTTTCCGACAGTTAAAAGGAGTTTAACATTATTTACTAAAAGTAAATTTATATGTAATGTAATTGAAATTTCCACTTCTTTTAGTAAATACAAAACAGAAGTCGAATTAAATCAAATTAGCAAAGTGCTAAAGGGAACGCCTTCGAAAACTTCGTGGCGATCCCACGTATAATTTTAGAAGGGAAAGTAGAAAACGGGGAGGTTACATGAGGAGGGATGAAACAGTCGAAAGAGAACATCTAAAGGAAGGTAGCAGCTGAAAGCGAGAGACAGATTTAACTAGGAAGGAAGAAATGAGGGTAGCAGAGGGAAAACTAATGCAGAAGAGGGGATAATAACAGACCGTGAGCAGGTCGATGGGAAAACGTTCATGCAAAACGAGAATAGCTAATAATTTTTGTTCACGGAAGCAAAAAAGACTCGATACTTTACAGTCTTTATACCCACGAACAATGAAATCGTTCATTATTGTTGTCGAAGCAAATCAGAGTCTTGATTGCCTTTAAACTATTGAGGAACAACGTTTCATTAATCAATTCTGCTGGATAGCCAAACAATTCAACTTTTATGAAAGGAAAAATCACATTGCAGAATACTGAAGTAAAAACAGAAGTTTTAAATCAATATTTGGCAGAAGGTGAAATAAATTAACTATTTGTAACTAATGGTGATAACTATTAAATATTCCAAATTGATGAATCGAATTTCCTTAGATAATAGATTTCAATATAATCAACAATCAAATATTTAGGTACCTACTTAATATTTTAATAATAGAGGTAAACAGTCCAAATCGCAAATTCTGTTACTAGTGTTAAAACTTTTATTTCGAGACTATCGACAAGTTATATTGGAAAGAATTAAAGAAGCTATTAATTATACTCTTGTACCAATTCAACGAAAATACTTGTTCAATAGCACGAAAGTTTGCGCAAACGCATTGACATCTGATCACCGATTTCAAACACTAAAACGATTACGTAAACATGAGTTTCATAAAAAAGCTTTTTTTACTTATGCCAAAAGAAAAATTTAAAAGAATATTTAGAATGTTTCCCCCATAATTTCAATTTTGATTTCTCACGGATTTTCAATTCAAACTCTAAAACACATTTCCAGCTTCAAGAAGTATCAACGAAAGCTGGTCCAATCTTCATCATATTGTTACAGAATAATGTGCGACTATAGTACTGTTATTATATAATATTCTTTAGTGTATGTTCAGTCGTGGGGACGCGTACGTGCAATGAAAACATTCTGGTATCGCACACGAGCTTAGCCTGCAATTGATTTCGCAATAAAATGGCGCACCCGTTTCCAGGAAATTCAAAAATAACATATAAACGTGCTCCTCTTTTCCTCTTTGGCATCCATTTGCTACAAGTGTTCCCACTCGATTGTTTGTTACCACGTAAACAATGTAATTAATTAATTCTTTGGTGACCTTTAAACTCACCCTTTGTAAAAAACAACCTTCAACATTTTCCTACATTTCCTCTCACGCGAAAATTGTATTAAAAAGGTTGTTTACGAATGAAAAATAGCGAGAACACCATTTACCTTTTCACGCACGAGAAATTCATTTCATTCGTGTAGTTTTCGTTTGAATTGTAAAAAAAAAGAATTCTCAAAGAAGCTCCCTCAAATTATTTTCTCACAAGCGTAGACGTATTTTCTGAACAAACGATGTACTCCAAGCCACTTCGATGTGGATAGGAAAAGATCCATATTATGTGTGCGCCAGGACTTCATGTCTGAAAGATTTCGCAAATACTTGAAGAATATCGCCCACTAATCTCGATAACGCTTCGACTCGAGGTTGAAAAGAGTATATGCACCCTCGGAGCAGAGCTCGAGTACTCCTACAATCGTCCGAGGGGAATCACACACAACTCTCGCGTAAGTATATGCAATAGCAGTTTTTAACAAGGGAAACGAGGACTTCGTGTCTCCGAGTCAGGCTGTGGCTCCGTTTGGCCGAGGAAGCGGGAAGGTAACACGACAATCAATACCTCTGAATGGTAAATTTATGCTTCTCCGAACCAGAATTCCGTGAAACGAGTGTAACAACTGTGTTTCATTCGCGTGATTACGTTGTCAATGCGCCATTTCCCTTCTATAACAATGAAATAGGAATCTTGTGCGGGGGGAGGAGGGGAAGAAAATAAGGTGCTGGGATGAGGGTGGTGAAAAATGGTGAGAAAAACTGAGGAAATGGAAATTAGAAAATGGAAGAAGAAATGTTAGAGGGTGATAGGAAAAAAATCGTGAAGCATTCGAATTTTTATGAAAAGCAAATGAAATTAAGTGATGGTAAAGTCCAGAATCGGACATTAATACAAAATATTAAAATTCCGTTTTAATCTATAATTCTGTTTCGAAGAAGTTAAAGCACAAAGCAAACCGACAGAGTGTTTGAACTTTGATTCTTAACTCTTCGCCGACGCAGTACATCCGGAATTATTTTAGTCTATACCCCTTTATTTTAAGAAACGAGTACTTATATTGAAAATATACATCTTGTTTCACTATTAAGTTGAATCATAAGCTACTGGAAGTGTATCTTATTCGTGTCCCTAAAGGGTTATATCTTCCACTCTCTGAGCATATCAGCAGGTTAATAGACAATTATAACCCTTGCAAATCATTAGTGAACCTCTAAGTCTTCCCTTTTCAAGTGCCACGAAAACAGCACAAATTTTGCATGAAACGAAACATTGTCAAGATTCGAGGCGACGCCTACGTGAAATTGCGATGCCAACACTTGAAATTTAGAGAAGATAGGTTTATGGAGTGAGAGATATTAGTGCTCTATTGTTGAAAGAATGCGAATTTGTACGTAAAATAACTATAAATATTCCGTGTAAAGGTGCGTGCAATCGAGTCTTTCGAAGTTCGAGGATTAAATATTTAAATGAGTACATTCTATTTAGAAGCAGGGTTCCCTAATTAACGCCTTGAGTGGCGTCAGCGTGTTCCCACATGTTTTAACGTAATTTCACGTCGATATTTTCTGGAAAGCATTGAAAGCATTGTCCAAATTATTCCTGAATATTGCCAAGTCTCCGATGAGTCATCCAGTAATAAAAATTGTAATTTTTATATTCTTCATTAGATCTTGATGAAAGCATTACCAATGGATTGCCGAAATTCCCCCGATGAAAATGAGTCAAAACTCGGCCACATTCGGATCATTTCTAATTACACGTAACATAAAGTAAGTATGAAATTGAGATGCGTAAAATTCAAATTTCAAAAAATTAAAAATATCCCGGATAAGGTAGTGTTTGGACTCATTTTTATAGGAAAAGCCTCGCCTACTCATTGGTAGCACTCTCGTGAAGATTTAAAAGATAATTTAGAACTTCAAATTTTCATTGGTGCTGTTCAAAGTCCACGGTAAGCTGAACAAAATATTTCCGGCGGAGGTAATCGTTAGAAAAGGCCGAGCTGACTTGAAACTATATTTTGCTAAATTTTGTGCCACTCGAAGTGTTAATTTCTCAAAATGGGAAACCCCTGAGGAAACATGGGCCTTGGCTAGGAACGAGGGGAGAAAGTACGCTTATGTTAATAGAAGCGAAATACGCGGGGTGTACTTGATTAACCACGTAGAATTACTATGCTGATAACACAAGGCCCGCGTGATCGCGCGTTAATCGTTATCGCGCCGCGAGAATCGACACGGATAACGGTTCATAAACTAGCTACTAGGGTTCGACACGTGATCGTGTCGCATGCCTGGGCGTTCCACGGAAATGTTACCATTCGTCGCTATTTGGTCCCCATTTTGAAATAGTAGACTGTAGCCAGAGAGCTGCTAGACTGCTTTTAACCCTAGAATACTAATGTACGTAATATTTATGTGCATGTCTAATACTTCCAAGAATTACTGCAGTGCTTTGCAAATAAAAAAGGAAAGCAACTGTGGAAAAAAAATACAATTTTCAAATATTCATACAAAATAAAATCCACTAAACAACACATTACAAGCTATATACCGAATACCAAAAAACATTAGTATTCTAAGGTTAAGATAATTATCTACACTGACGCTTGTAAGTATTTGCTTAACAATGTAATTTCTCTGTTGTCAGAAATGCGTGAAATTCTTTGAATATGTATTTATATTATAATAAGGATTAGCACCGAAATGTAACACGAGATTTATGTACGATTGGTATTTTAAAAAGAAGAAAGTTGTAGTGTAAGATTGTTGAAAATTGATGTTTTGGAACTATTTACATAGTAAGTACAGTATTGTCTCCGTATGTGCTCGGTTTGGTGTACACGATAGGTGTTCGTCGCTACCCCCACCACTTCTGTCTCACTCTTGTCCGGCGAAGGCAAGAGCGAGATGGAACGAGAGCCACTGAAAGCGAGCGAGGACGGTACGAGACAGACGACGCGTTGATGTTTTGTCTCCCTCCGTCTTTCGGGCGCCGTGACACTCCGTCCTTTGCGTGCGCGACGAGCGTGCGCGATGGTCGCAAGCACTTAGGTGAGCACGGGAACCGCTTCGCAAAATCTTGACGCAGGCCCGGCTCAAGTCTTTTTTGCGCCCTAGGCGAACTTGTCAAATAGCGCCCTTTATTATAATACATTTATTTGAGATTATTTATGACTTTACTCTACAAAATTAGGCGACTGCCTAGGGCGGAAAGTCGACAAGAGGTGTAAAATGATATTTTCATTACTGGTATTGTTGAAAATAAACTTTAAAATTAAATATTACAAGTTGTACTATAAATGGATTAAACTACGAATACAAATTCAGAGTAAGCTTATCAATAATCTCAAATAAATGTATTATAATAAAAGGCGTAATTTGGCAAGCTCGCCTAGGGCGCAAAAAAGACTCGTGCCGTGCCTGGCTATCTGACCGTGGCGCGCATGCGTCGAGCAGTCACGATTCCATCCGAGTGCTCGCACCCGTCGCGCACGCTCGCCGCGCACGCAAAGCGTTCCATCTCACTCCCCTCTTCGGCCAGAAAGGAGCGAGAAACGAACACTCGGAATTAGGGATCTGTTCACGATAGGAGTTCAACGCCGGTCCCGACTAGCGAGCACATACGGAGACAATACTGTACCTACATAGTATCAGCGATCTTTATACAGTGGGAAGTTTCTATGAGGCGTTTGCTTTCTATACTTTGTAAACAGTGTATAGTAATTGTGTCAAGATTTCCTGATGGCCTGAACTAGATTCTTTATTGTTCTTCCAGAAGGTTAATAAAAGATAGCAATAAGAAAAATGAACGAAGTTAAATTTAAGAGGATTATATCCTCTGTTCCTAAAAGCAGAAACACTGAATTTTTATGGCAGTTAATTTTACATAAAACAGACAGCTTCTACTAACACATGTTAATTCTTTTCAATAATCAAATCTTGATTTAGCCTGTTCTACTGGCAAACAGTATCTGGGCAAATACTTATGAGCGGCAGTGCAATTAATCTGCATTCATTCTTGAATGCACCACGTATGATTAACCGAATCATTCGAAGGTTACTTTCCGTAAATCTGACGCGCAAAGTCGTTTAACAATCATTCGAAAGGGCCAGGTGAATGTCTTCAAGTGTTAAGCTTGAAGGTGTGAAGGTATTAGATTCCGTAATGACTACATGTCTACAGAATCGACTGCATTTTACAAGTTTCCTGTAGTTACAAATGCTGCTAAGTTGTTTCATCGTGATCAATATCGAGCACGATCCTATTGTTCCACTATGTCCTATTGTTGAAATAAAAATGAAAATCTATTGTTACGTAAAATCTCGTTTTACGGATGAGAAAGAACGTCTTATAAATGAACGTTACAGCACTTAGCCCATTGCATGAACAATTACTGCAGAGTGCTTGCTAGAAGATTGACGTATACATTTATTTTCGATGGTATACGCGTGAATCAATTAAGTTTCATCTGTGAGTCGTTCCAGATGATTGGTATATGTTTAAATACCTCTGCTTTATACCCTACCTTACCTCAAATCTATCCATTGTAAGCTATCATTACAACTATTTACAACTAGGAATAGCAAACTACAATTTACAGCGAGACTTCTCAAATTATCAAAATAAATTTGACACACTTTCAAGGCCACTCTCTGATAACTCAAAACCAATTTACAGAAACGTTATTTTGTACTCTGAATTTGTTTATCCATGAAGAATCCCACCGTATTGTGTCATACCAATAATAAACCATTCCATATATCTAATACAACCCTTAGCATCATGCAACGTTTACTCCCTTCCTTTACAACAGTATATTTTCCACAATATTAACCTGAATTGCCAAAGTTCCCCCCCCCCCCCCTGTACATTCATCATCCATCACTGGTCCCAAACGGCAGATAATTGGTTTATCTCTCACCAGCTCACTCAGCCGGCACGTTTCAAGTAACCCCGAGCGCCGTAGTGAAAGAAATCATTCCACACCCTGAGCAAAGACCAAGTTGCTTTCGCGACCCCCACGCGTGGAATGGCGACCGGCAGTATATCCCAACGTCTCCCCTACCACGGCCATACCTGGGGCAAGAGTTATCAGCGATATGGACACTGTTGGACACGACATTTGCTCGTGTGATTGCACGTAGGCAGCAACGTTGCGCCAGCGGGTGTGTGCACGCGCCACCCCCTACGTGACAGTGATCACCCTTCGTCTATCAAAGCCTCGCATCGACCGAATAAATTCTTCACAACTGCGTGGCCCACAGCACGTAATTGCTATCGTTTGTCACGGTTCACTCTGTGGATATGAGGTAACTACTAGGTATGGGTATTAGGTCACTGGAGCACTTTCGAGATTCAGAGGAAGTAAGTAGTTGCGGCAATATGATTACGAAGAAAGGAGATTTTTGGGTTGTCGAACGTACGCTTGTTGGTAAAACTAACCAAGTCCACATTTCTTAATTTTCGGTTCATGTAAATTTAAAGTTCAATATTATAATAAATCAGGTAATAATTGAGAGCTACTGCAAAATACATATCTTCTTATCCGGGTGGATTTTTATTAATCTATTGTTGAAAAAAAACTTACTAATTGCTTCCATTAATTCCTTAAGGATTTTAGGATGGAATGATGGACTTGGTCTGTTTTAGCAAGAAGCCAACGAGAAGTTTGTTAGGGAAAGATTCTATAAGACTCTCGAAATGGAGGACTGCGATTTGCCTCTTCTCGCGTGGATGAATGGGTTCATTATTTTATCTTTTATGTAATCTTTTTGGTGGGAGAGACCTCCAAATTTTCTTCAGTTTGAAGTTCTTGAGTAAAGATCGTTCATTTCCATTATACTATTTTTTGAGTAGATGTATCGGGAGAATGGAGATGGATTCCCCATATTTTAATTTAAGTGCTATTTGCATATTTTGAATATATCTATGTAAGTATTTTGGGTGTAAACATATTTTACTATCACGTTGCATAATAGTAAAATAACAAACTAGTTTAAAAATCTAAATTATTATAACTTTAACTGCTTGGATTTCTTTATCACCACGTTAGAAGCTTATCTTATTATTTTTATTTTGCGGGCGCGCTTTTACAAAATCAATTTTTAAGTTTCTCTTAAATGTGTTTAATATCCAGGGTCAAAAGAAAACTTTAAATTATCTTCTTTTCTGAAGTAAAACTTGCTTGTGAAGAATTTCAAACCCCTTCCCTACCGCGTTAGAAGTCTATTTTAATAAAAACAGAAGTTTGTGTCCTATTGTAGCAATATTGGAATTTTCACATCACTCTTTAATCACTGTATTCATGGTGTATCTACTCACAATCAGATGCACTTTCCAATTATTTTCAGAAAGGGTTAGGACAGATTACGTGACCCACTCATTTAGATATGAGAGTCCTGGTTTAAAAAATGATACGCTCCCTGTCTATATAGGTAGGGAAATAAAACTGTCGCGAAAGATACCAGAAAATTTACATAATTACAAGGGGAACTGGAAATTATAATTACAAGGGTTACTGGAAGTTATGGGACTGGAAACTATTCCATGCTTAATGGTTAGTAACTATCTCGTCAAAGAATATTCATAAATTAAAAAAAAAATTCTATAAAAGAGAATGGCTAACTTAATGCTTAAAACTTGATTTAGAGAATACTTTTGACAAATTCAACCTATTTTCAAAAAACACGGCAAACATAGTAACAGACAACCAAGGAAATAAAACCTAGTTAAACTTTATCAAATACTACATATTATATTCAACTTTTAGTACCATCTACATCACGAGCAATATCTCTACTCGTGTTTATGCCGGTATCAGTTGAAAGTCAAAAAGAACAATATATCAGACAAATTTCCTGTGTCAATTATTTTTAACTGTTAAAGAAGAACAAATTTCTTTTTTCAAAATAATGGCATGCATACTTATTTCGGTTTGTTTTTTCATAATGACTTTGAAAAAGCTATGCTTATGCTTTTAAAGAATAATCTGCAACCATCAATCTACAAGACAGGTAGTGTTATTTATTGCTTTTATTACATACGAAATGTCATTCGAAGAGTTTCCGCGCGATTAATATAACATTTGTCGAGTGTAAATTCAAGAAATGTTTCGCCGGCAACTAGCGTTGCTACAATTATAAGCAGTGATGGGACTGATACCGTATCGATACATATCGATACCCTTCTACAAATATCAATCTGGTATTGATACATATCAAAGTCAAAAGCATAAAAAAGAATCGATGCTTCTTTGATACTTACATATGCGAATATATCGATACCTGTTTGATACCTACACAAAAATATCGATACCTATTTGATACCTACCTGAAGATGTCGATATCTATTTGATATCTACTTGAAAAAATGCATATATTACCTGCTTCATGCTTGTATGAAAGTATCGGTTACGATTTTATTGTAGATTGTGCCCTTTTAGATCCACGATTTCGTGATTTACCTTTCACCAGAGACATCAATTTTAAAATAGCCCGAGACCATCTTATTAGATCAGCCAATTCTTCAAATGGTTCGCCAATAAGAGAAATACGAAAATTGGAAAGATTGATGTCACCAGTGACAGAGGATTAATCCAGTTTTTGGGCTTCATTTGATAATTATATCGAAGGAAGAAATAGAAGCTCATTAGATCATAATGATGTACAATTACAGTTAGATAACTATTTTAAAAAAACTTATTTGTCCAGAAAAATAAATCCTCTTATTTATTGGAAGCAAAATGCAAAAAATATTTAATTCTAGCCGAGTTGGTATAAAATATTTTTGTAATATGGCAAGTTTCGTGCCTGCTGAACGCGTTTTTTCAAATGCTGGAGAGTTAGTAAGTAAGAAAAGAAATCGATTAAAGAATAATAAAGTAAACAAAATATTATTTCTTAATAACATTAAGACAATAACATTTCTACACATTAAGAAATAATGTATATGTACATCATTTATTAATAAAAATTCAATTATATAGGTAGTTCACGATATTGATTCCTACTTCTACTTCATTATTTATATTATCAAATCATGATTGATAATACATAATATTTTCGTGAAGTACTAAATTGCAAATCGAAACCGATACTTTCGTACTAGCATGCAGCAGGTATTATGTATATATTTTCAAGTAGATATCAAATAGATATCATAGCAGGTTTGCCATTTGATCACAGAAATATCAAATAAATAACGATAATTTCGTACAGTATCAAACAAGTATAAAAAATTTCGTAACGTATCAAACGAACATCGATACTTTCGTAAAGTATCAAACCGGTTTTGATTCGGTATAGTATTGATATGGGATCGGTTGAAAAAGAATCGGTATCGATAATTGATACCAAGTACCTAAAATTTCGATGCGTATCGATATTTCCTATTGAGTACTTTGGTATCGAATTGATTGAATATCGTCAATAGTATTGGTACCAGTCCATCACTAATTATAATAATTACGTCGGTTTCTTGGCTTGGTATTGGGAGTACTCATTATCCAATTACTGTATAACTATAGGCATGTATAAGTACATATGTTGGCAACATATTCCCACATAATTGATGATTTTGTGAAGTGTACGCTTAATATATAACCTCGGCAATGAGGAAGTGACAAAACAGATAATAAGGCTTGCCAAAATATTAAGTGGGCTTTAAGGCTCAGGAAGTAACCAGAGACCCTTTCAAAAGCAGGAACGATATTGAGAAGAGCTCCAACGCACGTGTCACTTCAGCCAGAAGAAAAAAGACAAGATTGTGTCAACAAGAGCCCATGTCATCCTCCTCCAGAGAAAACCTGGACGGCAACTCTGCAGACAATTGGTTTTGAAAATTATGCAGAATTGCATTTAAGAGTGATATGCGACGGTGTGTCACGTGTCTCACCTGGATACACGAGGATTGCGTTGAGTTCACACCTGAGGAATAACATGTCTTTGTTTACCCGAATTGAACATACTAAATAGGCGGGCCTTATTACCTGCACTACAGGAAATAAAGCCCGTTTACAAGGTTTTAAAAAACCTATTAATTTTCGTATTTGTTGTATTCATATATTGTTACAAATATTACAGTTTATAGTTTAATGTCCACAGATTTCTATAAAAAAAAAGTTTTCAAGAATATGTACAAGTTTTTTTTTTAAATTATAGATCCTTAGGCAGGCCTTACTAACCGCACTTATCTTACTCAAATATTCGAAGTTTATTCGTAGCATTTGAATACTTGTAAAATATTCGAATAGTCCCTATTTACAGTTTGTTTATCGAATCATTACTATTCGAGCTAAAAATTATAAACAAAAATTTTTCATCGTCCAAAATCATTATTTCCTTAAACATAAATTGCGATAACCCTTAATATTTACTCAAGTTATCGCAATTTATGTTTAAAGAAATAATGATTTTGGACAATGAAAAAT
Organism: Andrena hattorfiana; assembly: GCA_944738655.2. Taxonomy (NCBI): domain Eukaryota; kingdom Metazoa; phylum Arthropoda; class Insecta; order Hymenoptera; family Andrenidae; genus Andrena; species Andrena hattorfiana. The sequence continues at coordinate 50,625,615 of OX122889.2, forward strand.
TTTTTGTTTATAATTTTTAGCTCGAATAGTAATGATTCGATAAATAAACTGTAAATAGAACAAATATGTGTCATGACGAGCTTTACAACACTATATTTTTTAAAATACAGTTTAACAACATTTAATTTTCCAATATTTCTTACCGTTTTGACAATAATTTTTCCCATTTTCGAGCGCTAGTCCCCTTATTGCATCCGAGCCCTCAATTGATATAGTATTTAGTCAGAATTCCGGTTCTTTGTAATAGTTATTCAGAATATCGGTTCTTCATAACTGTTTTGTGAAGCACCGTCACATAACCGGTTATTTCCGTTTGAAACGGTTATTTCTAGAACTGTTTCAACCCATCTGGAGCAGACGTCGTTATGTACATAGATTCAATAAAAAAATAAACCAGAAGCAGTTAGAGAATTCTTAAGCTGCTGCTAGTGTATCAACACTTTGAGTGGGTCAAGGTTTGGCGAAATACAGTTTCAGATCAGTCAGGCCTGATGAAAATTTAAGTACTATATAATTATCTTCTATTAGATATTCAACGGAGGTCTAACATTGGATGGGCGAGATGTTTCCGATGAAAATGAATCCAAACACGACCCATTTTTGACTGTTATTAGTTACACGTAATTCGAATCAGTTCTGAACTTTGCAGGCCAAATTGTACATTACCTGTAATTAAAGCTTGTGTGGGTGAGGCCGAGTTTGGGATAATTCATGATCCTTCATGAAGATCTAATGGAAAATATAGAAATTAAATTTTTTATTCCCGACTGACTTAAGACTAACCCCAAATTTAACTGCTACGCAAGTGGAAGATTGTTGAGGCGGCAAAGAAAAAAAAACTCTGAGTTCGCTTTTGGTTTTCGAAGTAAACATTTGGGACACTACTTTCGATGCTTTCAAAAACTATCGACGTGGAAACACACCAAAGCCAGGTGCAGAATGAAAATCACAATTCACAAATTACTGATTACTGTACCTATCTTTTTATTCCGATGTAAGTGAACTGTAGAGTTTGCAACCTTCATAAAAATCGTATGGCAACGGGTTTCCTTGCTTATCAGCAGCCAACCCCCCGTTCCCCACAAGGATTACTTACTTCCACGGAATTCAAGAAGATAGACCCAAATGAACTTCTTTCACGCTGCATCGCCGTAGGGGAGAGTGAGGTAATGACGAAAGCGGGGTAATCGCGAACGCCATGATTACGGTGTTTTAATAAATGAAAACCAATGTTCCCTCTCCACCAGGTAATAGTTTAGGTCGTATCTAACGCCGAGCAGAAAATAATAAGTATAGGACGCTCACGCTATTCACGGTAAATACAATTTATTATTTTCATCATGTTTCAAGTAATATTTTGTCCATTTTCAATTACATGTAATTACTGTTGAGTTAATGATACAATTGTGATTTTTTCAAGTGGAAATAAAGTACTTTTTAAGCAACATTTTGTGACCAAGGCGTTGCCTGAATCATGATTCTAACCTCTGAAATAATTCTTTTTCTATCTTTTGAACTCGTGGGGTAATGACGAACAAATCGGATGGGGTAATCTCGAACGTTCGAGATTACTTCTCGTCAATACGAACACCTTTTTTCTTTTGTTGCTAAATTTTTATATTGAATTGATCGTTTCAGATGCAGTGAAATTACGAAAGGAAAAGGAAACCAACTTATGACATAGATACATTACAAAAAGCCGTAGAAGATGTGAAGAGTAAAAAATTATCATTAGGAAAAGCAGCTACTGTTTATTCTGTACCTAAAACAACTATATTTGACCAGCTCAAAAATACAGTTAAAATTCAACCAAAATATGGAAGAAAGTCTATATTTTCTATCGCACAAGAAGCGGAATTGGAAAAATATATTATAGGTTGTAGCAAGGTTTTTTATGGATTGACCATCGAAAGAGTGCGAAAAATTGTTTTTAGTTTTGCAGAAAAAAATAAACTAAAACACAATTTTAATAAAACATCAAAAATGGCAGGTAAAGACTGGTACTACAGATGCGTAAAAAGACATCCCAACATTTCATTAAGGAAACCTGAGGCTACCTCTTTAAATAGAATCACTGCATTCAACGAAACAGAAGTGAAAACATTTTTCAATAATTTGGAAACCCTACAACGAACTCACCACTTTCACGGTGATCACATTTACAATGTCGATGAGACAGGCATCACAAACGTCCAGAGAAATTCGAGAATCTTAGTCCCTAAAGGCCAGAAGCAAGTAGGAATGGTAACGAGTGGTGAAAGAGGCACCACAACAACAGCTGTGCGTGCATTCAATGCTTCGGGAACTTACATCCCTCTATTTTTAATTTTTAAAAGAAAGCGGTTCAACGACCAATTATTACGAGGAGGTGCCGAAAACATGATCGTGGCAGTCAGTGTTTCGGGCTGGATTAATGCAAATTTATTCGTGGACTGGTTACAACATTTTATTTTATTTTCTAAGCCATCCAAAAAAGTCCAATATTATTAGTCCTCGATAATCACGAAAGTCACGTTAGCCTTGAATCTTACGAGTTATGTCGCCAGCATGGAATCCATTTGTTGTCTCTTCCTCCGTATATCTCGCATCGTATGCAACCATTAGACTTAACATATTTTGGTCCACTGAAGATTGCATATAACAGAGAATGTGATTCATATATGGCCGAGAATATAGGGCGAAGAATTACACAGTATGAAGTGGTTGAACTGTTTACGAAGGCATTTAATCGCCTTAGTAATTTAGAAAAGGCATCAAATGGATTCCGTACAGCAGGGATTTTCCCATTGGATCCCAAGAAATTTGGTGATTTTTTCGTAACTGCGATAACCGAGGCTGCGCAACCAGAAACATTATTTAATGTACAGACATCGCTGAATGAACCTAAAGCTATAATTAACCAATCGGTACTACTGTCAGATATTGTCCCTCTACCTACTTTGCCACAGAACAGTACGAAACAGAATCCTAGGAAGAGGCATTCAATTATTATAACCAGTACCCCAATCAAAGAAGTTTTACGGAGAAAAAAAGAGAAGAAAGATAAAAAGGAGGACACAGAAGTGCCAAAGAATGAGACGAAAAAAAAATGATAAAGTAAAGAAGAAATGTGTTAGGTATTTGAAAACTTTTGATGAGGAGAACCTGGAGGGGAATGCAGATGAAGAACCAAAGAAGAAGAAAAAGGAGGATAAAAAGGAGGACACAGAAGTGCCAAAGAATGAAACAAAAAACAATGATAAAGTAAAGAAGAAATGTGTTAGGAATTTGAAAACTTTTGATGAGGAAAACCTGGAGGGGAATGCAGATGAAGAACCAAAGAAGAAGAAAAAAAGGACGAAAAATGTTGATAAAGAAATTATATGTATCTGTATTTATTGTGATGAAATGTATAGACACCCACCCACTGAAGACTGGATAATGTGTTACAAATGTAACATATGGGCACACGAAAGATGCAGCGGCAGCAGTGAAAGCACATCTTTCCCAAGCAGGCTTTCTCTGCGACTTCTGCGATATATAGCTCTGTTCGTGATTACCCCATGCAGTGTTCGGAATTGCCCCACTAGCAGTCGGGTAATTCCGAACAGCAGGGGTTTTGTTTTTTCATTATCAAGTTAATTTTTATTAAAATTTTTGCAAAATTCTTTAGAGTAGTTTATAGAGGACTAGTTTAAGTATGTTTATAAATAAAAAACAAATTCGTATCTCACATAGTTTTCGTTCTGTTCGCGTCCTCGCTTAGGTGTTCGCGATTACCCCACTCTCTTCTATCTCTCTGCCCCAACGGTCGATTATGCTAATTGCAGGGGCGTAACCACAGAAAACGTGACGGTCGATTATTAATTTAAAGGGGTAGGGAAACCGATGGCCGACCGGATACGTCACTTTAGACGTTTAATATCCGAAAATCAATTCGCATTAGACGATGAAGACGAAGAAGTAGGTCAGCCAGTTCGAATGGAGCCTTTCGACGCGAGATATTCAGGCAGTCGGATGATCACTCGGATATCCTTGCCATCGATTACTCACCAATCTCATTATTTCGTTTCTCCGCGGTGGGATAAAAGTAAAAACGAATTTTTAATCAGTGGTAAAATCTGCACCTCTTTTGGTCCCGCTGTAACCGTCCAAGCAGTCCTCGTGCTTCTTTTTTTTCCTATTTGGAACGTAGATAAACGAACTGTATCGTTCCAAGACACTAATCGTCAGGAATAATTAGGGGTAGAAATTCTATTTCTTAATTGAAAAGATAGTGGAACTGGCTGTCTTAACTGTCTATTTCTAAAAGTGAATCCCTGTTTAGCAGAATACCTCATGAGTGGAAGGACCGGCCCCCAGCTCTCGCTTCCACAAGCGCTCTCATTTGACCAAGTTGGAGTTGTTTAGTTATACCTACCAGATCAATTTAAGTCCACCTCTCATTCTAATCCATTCCCACTTCCAATTCCGTACAATACCGAAACTCTGCCCATCTAGCCAATTGCAACGAAATTCAGAAGCCTTCACGATCTATTCTTAATGATAACTTTCGAGTTACTGGCAGAACTGCCTCCCGTTGTCTCTCGAACGCTACCGCTCATGATTTCGCCCGAATCTTCAAGAAAAACGGCGCGCGTTGTCGATCCGCGACCTTTATTAATCATGCACGCGTCCCTTCTTCTCCATTCTCAGCGCAGTGGACCGTCGGAAGCACGAAGAAACGAATGATAGGTAGACAGCAACTTCAAAGGCCGCTCATTGCTCGCTGCAGCAAAGACGCGCGACAGAGGAACAGGGAAACAAAGAAACAGTATAGAGCTCTTCTGGAAACGTTCTTCTTCGCTCTCCGAGGCGCGCACACGAATCCCGCCGCGGTAAAAACGCGATCCCCATGGGAGCGACGTGTCTCTTCGGAGTTGCGTCCTCAAAGCGTGCCTGTGAATAGAAAGATGTCGATTCATCAGCGGCCTCGCTTCGCAAATATTTCTCGTCCGTCGCCTTTTCACGGTAACCGGTCTCGGCCTCATCACCGAAATTACGGGCGGAGATCAAGCGACTCGATCTTTCAGCGGCAAGCTTTGTGTAACAGAGGAGGGGAGGGGATGAAAGTCGGGACGAATGTGGCCGGGAAGGCCGTGAGGTCGAGATCAATCACAGCAATCGAGGCCGTAATTGAAGACTTTGCTGCAAAACGGAGGCAGCTCCGTAATTTGCTGAAATTGAGTTATGGGTAGCGTTGAAAGTGAAAAAAATTCTGAGTGGATTGGAAATCTAAATAAAATCGTTCCGTAGTTTCTGGGGCAGATGTCCATGATGAAGCAGATCAACTTTGACTATTTCATGTGATTTAGTAAGCACATTTCAGTATAATTTTTTTAAAAGTGTGTAGATTGACGTTTTCTGATATACTACCATGTAGGATTAAGGAGTGTTATTGTGATTAAGGCAGTGTTATGAAACTACTGCACGATGATTACCAAATGTTTAAACGATGGGGTCCCTGAAACATGGGTTTTTTCGCACAAAAATATTTCGTTAAAAAAATTTAATGTATGAAAATTTGCAATAGAGGGTAATGCGAAAGCCAGTGTAATTACGAGTAGAATCCCGTTTGAATTCTTAGATTCGGTAAAAAATTGCATTTTTTTATTGTGGCGAAAGTGCGTGAAAAATTGTTTCGAGAAAAACGTATGAGACCGGGGCAAAATCGGGCCGTTAAGAATAAAATCTCATAACTTTGACATTATTAAGTAAAAAAGAAATAGCAATTGGGATTCATTAGAATAAAATCTTTTTTAAATAAGGGAGGATTGCCTATATCGTACAACTTAAGACATTTTTACATTATATTTCACATTTGGTACTAATGTGACGTCCCACTATTTTTCGCGCGGTCCTAATTAACATCGTCCCTACTATCTATAAAATAGTAACTTCTAACCCTTTCCCAATCATCAATCGCCTGGACGATGTACCTTAGCGGTCCCCATCTCCAGACGATTAAATACAAAAACCCCTCCCCTCTTCGCCCTAGAAGACACGATCTTTTCCCTCACAAGTCCCTCGTCCCAAAGCCCTCTTAAATCAAGACCTCTTCCCCTCCCCTCTTCACCAATCAACATCAAATACAAGCCCCTTTCAAACCCCAATCAAAACCCTCCAAACCCATCCAACGGGTGGAGTACCCCTTCTCAAAGTCCCGAAAGAGCCGCCGAAATACGCAATAACGACACATATTTTACGCATGAATCATCAATACGCGCCGATTACATAACACATATTTTACGCATGAATCATCAATACGCGCCGATTACATAACACATATTTTAAGCATGAGTCATCGCACATACCGCAAATTCCCCGCATACCTGACATTCCATCGCTTTGTATAAATACCAGCGCCGCATGGACCACATACAGCTAGTTCGGCAACATCCGCTACGTGAGTCACTTTGTCACGAAATTCTAAAATCTCTTAAGTATATTGTATAGTGTTAAATTTCGCTTCTGTGCAACTTCCCCAAAAGGATTACGAACCGTCTACATCACTGTAAGCGCATATCATTTTATCTTATTGTCATCACTAACTTTATCGCTTTTCATTATTTTCATTTACTTATGCTTATCTACACTTATATCATTTAATTTTGCTCACGCTTATTACTTTATATTGTTTCTTTTTGCTTATGCTTATCTGCATTTATATCATTTAGCTTCTTACTCTTATTGCTTTATATTGTATTCTTTCGCTTAAGTTATTTGCTTTATATTATCTCCTTTTGCTTACGCTTATCGCTTTATATCGTTTCATTGCTTATACTTACCGCCTAATTATATTATTTCTTAAGCAAATTCCTTTATGTTAACTTGTTTATAACTAATTCTAACACTTCTTATGCTTATATATATTATTATCATTGATCATCGTTATATAAATGTTTTGTGCTAATGCTTAATGTCCAACGCATTGTTATAATACTTCTACCGCCATTGCTTCAGTAGTGCATGGCTTATTCGCACGCGTTCCAATAAATAACGCTTTTGTTTTACCCGACGTTTGAATTCTTGTAATTATCCTTCGAATACCTAGAATCATTACGAGCCATAGCAACAGCTGATATCTCTTCGCGAACACCGGGAGTTCTTATCAGTGTTTACAAGCTTACTTTCGCTTAGGGTCCCGCATGCCCATTGCTACACCTATTGAAAAGAACTACGACGCGTATCTTTTTATTGCAATGCAGTAGTTAAGCCAATTATAGAGCCATAAATACAAACCACAAGAGTTCTAACGGGTGTCACTCTGGTGAGCGATAACTCCCTAACCTTCCCTGGTCGAATTATGCTGCGAAGCTGGCCTTCGTGCTGAACGCCTTCTACCCCTCAGAGCTGCGAAGCTGGCCTTCGTGCCTGAATACCATCCACCCCTCAGAGCTGCGAAGCTGGCCTTCGTGCCTGAGCTCCTAAACTCCCCAGAGCTGCGAAGCTGGCCTTCGTGCCTGAATACCTTCCACCCCTCAGAGCTGTGAAGCTAGCCTTCGTGCCTGAGCTCCTAAACACCCCCCAGAGCTGCGAAGCTGGCCTTCGTGCCCAACCTCCCAATATTCCCCAACTTTGTCACAGCCCTAACTTCCGCCACCCAGGACGTGACACTAATTTGAACGCAAATGACTATTGGATATTGTAGCTTGATCTTTTAGGCACCTACTATTATGCTTAGCCTTTTGTTCAGAATAAATTAATTTGTTATTAATCTTTTTGTCACATACTGTAGAAGCTACGATTCTGGCAACCGGTCTCCTAAATCGTACCCCTCAGTTTCCAAAATCGTACCTCCACGAAAAAATAGTATCAATAACAAATAAAGAAAAAAATATTCAACATAAAGTAATGATTATTACATAGTTACATATACAAATGTATATGGATCACACACAGGCCGCAATAACCTATGTATATGATATATGTACATAACCTATATAACATACGAGTTGTCAAATCCTACTGGTACGATTGTAGTGGTACGATTTAGGAAACATGATCAATTTATTTATAAATATCAATTTATACTTTATAATCAATGTAATATGTACTTAAAATGAATGTAAAATATTCTACATTAAACCCGCTTTTAGAAAAATACAAAAATACAGGACAAAATTGCATTATTTGATTGTTATCAGCAAAAATAAACTGGTAAAAAGTTACATCAATCATACCTGATTTTTTTTAAATGTTTATAGCACGCACAAAATAGGGTGTAAGCTCAAAAGGTTTTGTTTCTATTTCTTATTTCGCATTTACTTGATATCTTTATTGTCAGATGTCGTTTACATTCATTAATTACTGAGAAATTGATAAGGTACGATTTAGGTGACCAGTACGATATTGGCAACTCTCCCCTAATAGTACAAATTCAAGATTTTAATAGAAGGAAAAATACACACAAAAAAAAATAATGATTTAAAATATGATCCGTTTTTACAATTTTACACTATAAGCTGGGTAAAACCGTGTACCATACTAGATAGTGGCCCTAGCACCTATAACAACGAAAGTCATTCAATTCTTCAGTCCCCTCACCAGTTAGAACAAGCTGTAAACTACGCCCAACCTTCGTTCAATTTCGATGCACCATATGATTCTTGGACATAAATGCAAATGTCTTCACCGTTTTCATCACCACTGTTATCATTATCCTTCGGTATTTTTTTTTAATTTTGTGGTTTCTTTCTTTTTAGTTGTAGTGCTTTATTAAGAGTTAGTTTTGATTTTAATGACTTCATCTTGCTTGTTCCTTTGTTATACACATTTTGTCTAAAACGAGATACCCGGTTTTACCCCAGCATACAATTTTGTAAACATTACGAATTATCAACAATACCATGGCGAAGTAAAAACAAACCTTTTAATTATTTACACTTTAATATGCAACAATTAACATAATTCACACAAAAAAGTATCTACTTGAATACTGTCAAAAGTGCTTGAAGTTTCTTAATGATAGAAAATTAGATCAGAGCCATCAAAAACTCACAAGACGATATAACCTTAGTAGACACGCTTGTAACACGATCATCTTTTGTTGATGAAATAATGCACATCGTGGCAATATGTCGCTGCTACGACGCGGGAAATTTTAAGGCAGTTTAAAAAATTTACCATGTCCCGGTTTTACTCAGGTACCCGGTTTTGTCCGCGTTTCCCCTACTTAAAGTTAGATGCCGAGCGCGTTCGTCTAGTGACGAGGACTTGCCCGTGAGCGCTCTATTTTCCATGCGTTTATTCCATTAAAACAAAAATTGATACTTTTTTTCAGATCAATAAATGTATTATTAATTAAAAGAAAAATCACATTTCGGTCTATTATATCTGCATCACAATCCATCTTAAAAAAAAAAACACCTATTTTTAAGGCCGTCACACTATTAACCCCCCTGAACTGCCTATAAAATCTGTACCGTTAGGAATTTCGATCCAAAATTTTAACCGAACATTTTTGAGATTTTGTTGAATGAAAATATACCAAAAAATTCGATTTTTTGATCGGCGGATGCCCTTAAAACATTAAAATAATTATTTACCCGAGGTAAGTTGATTTCTATACAATTGGGCGCAAAAAGTCGGCACAGCGAAAAAACTTCGCGCTTCACACATGCATTACATGTAATTAGGCTACTGAATTCGAAAGCAATTGAAGACCTTGCAGCAAGAGGGGTGCAACTCCACTTTTGAGTTTTTTAGTTATGACGTGTAATATTCGTAAAAAATCTACAACGTTTGGAGCAAGTCTGATGGAAATCCGAAAACAAATGGGCAATTTATTTCAAATTTTGAACTGGCACTCATTACCGTTTTGTGCAACACGAATGCAAACAAGTGATGTACAATCTATCAGTTGAGCCCCACCATCCACTGTACCTACATTGCTACTTTGCTACTGAAAAAGGCTTCTATAAGTCTCTGAAGTGTGCGTTGACTGAGGCTGAAGATATTTCCACAGATAATGATGACGAGCAGGCGCAAGAATAATGTTACATTTTAATGTATACAACAAGTGTCGACGTATTTCTTCCATATTTGCTTAAAAAGCGACCGATTTTTGTACTCTTTGGTGCAAGACAAGTGCAGCTCCAGACTTGAAAAATTCGCCAAAAATAGAAATAAAAACTTATCAACTGAATAACTACTACCTATTGTGTGAAAATGTATATTTTTCACTTAGTGTTCTCCTACTAATGTTATGGCATTGCAATAATTTTATAAACAGTTTTTTCCAGTTTACTTGAAACTGATAAAGATGGAGTTGCATCCCTCTTGTTGCAAGGTCTACAATTCAAATCGCGTATAATTAAAAATATCATTCTCATTGGAAAAGTCTCGTCCATCCACTGTAACTACTCTCACGAAGATTTAACAGGCAATATAGAAGTGTAAATTTTCATTAGTATCGGCATGTGACCGAAGCGCAAAACAGATTGGGCGAAACTTTCTCAGCCGAGGTTATCGCTCGGAAAGGCTTGACAGACTTGAAACGGCATTTTTCTAACCCTGCGCCGTTTGAAGTTTTAATTTAAGACTTTTAATTAACAAAGGAATTTCCTACTGGGAAGCCCTCACTCAGGCGAGGAGGGCGGCGGAACTGACACAATGCACGAGGAAAAGCGATAAGAATCGCTGCATAGTGACATTAAAGGAGGCTGCAGCGTATTCTCGCCGTCTGCCACGATAAAACGTCAGAAATGCAAAGTTGCTTCGTTTCAATGCGCCCCCATTCATCGCCAGGGAAATTTCATCAATAATCTAAGAAGAGCAGGCGGGTTTCGCGGGCTCGGAAAGAGAAACAGCAAGTAATATAAGCAGAATGAAAGACAAACAGAGGAGAAGTTAAATTAGCTGCAAATCGCGTGGGCGTACATTTGATCGAACAGTAACGAACTTAGGTGACGTGAAAGGAAATCTTTAGTTGATGAAGGAAGACAAAATCGTTCGAAGAAAAACGCTTGTTGAGTGTAATTTGTTCGAAGATTGGATTACCTGTGACATCAAAGACATTTGTACTTAGAGTGGATGAGTCATCAATGTTTGCAAAGTTTACAGGATACTGGGTATTTGTTTTTTTGGCTTCGAAGGCCAAGGAATAATTAGCAGGAAGATGGGTTACCACTGGATCACAGTGGCTTTTATTTTGAAAGCTAGGATGTATTGTATGAATTTTTATACACCATTGTGCACAAAATGGGCAAGAATACTATCTTACTATATATATTATATATTATAATAAAGCTACAACGTTTGTTGTATGTACACAAAAATCTCAAAAGCTACTGAACCAATCATTACGAAATTTTAACTACAGCATCCTTGAACAACAAGAACGGACATAGGCTATGTAAATTAAGCTTTGCATTATATGCCAAGATTTCATGTATATAGCTGCTTTGCAGACCATGTGACCCATGTATACGACAGTCTACTTCGCACGCACATGCGCATATTCGGTCCGCGCGATATCTCGCCAGTAGCAGCACCGCGATGTCACCACCAGGTGGCGAAGCATCTCGCGCGCTTTCTTGCGAGAGAACTGGATTACCGCGGATATATATATCAGAATGATCGTCGGGATACAAATTGCTTTTGTAGATTTATCCATACCCTCTTTGAATATTACTATATCCCGCGTGTGATCAAATTTGTCAAGATCATCCGCCCGAGCTCGACGTATGCAACACTAATGTCAGAATATCATCTTACCAAGAATGTTATTTTTTTGAAATATTATAAGGCAATTAAGCTATTTTTTTTTCAAAATACTTAATTTCGTTAAATGATATTTTAATAAACATGAATCAGTCACGCTAATAACTCGGGCGAAGCCGACACGGGGCATGCTAGTATGAAAATAATACTATGAAACATAAGAAAAAAAATGTTATATCCCCACCAGTAGAGAGTTACAAGCAGTTCCACAGTTTTTAACCCTCTCTGATATCTAGAAACCAGGTAGTCGAGATCGATAGAATTTCGGTTACGGTTCCGGTCGGGGTTACCGAGACGTCCGATATCTAGAGACGCGGTAGCGTCTCGACGCCAAGTATATGATCGACACCCTCTATATGTCGACTGTCGCTACCGCTATCATTTACTCGTCCCCGGGCTATTCCAACCTAACCTGAAACTTATTTCATTAATTATGTCAACACGCCTGCAATATTTTCTAAATTTAAAGGCATTTTTCTTATGTAAACCGCATATAAGCTTTCGAATAAGATCAATTTCAATAAAATCGGTCCACGAATGACAGAGATATCATAATATCGTCTCATGGATCAGTCGAAACCGGTAAGATTTTTCTCCTTTTCATGATTCTCCTTCTTGTTCAAGAAATTTTTCATCAAACATAATACGTATATACGCGTTACACGCACACCTTCAGCCAACAGAAACTAACACATGTTTTGTTCGTCAATCGCTATCTTCACTATGCAATCTACTCCAAATTTTGACAGCTTACCGTCAAATTATAACCAAGTTGTTTTTACAAATACGTATCGTTCTACCATTGAATTGCAACCAAAATGCAGTCTCAAACACAAGGTAAGTTGTTGAAATTTGAATTGCGACATGTTTGAATATCATCAAGCTGTTTTTTATTTGTAACTAAACTCAGGATTTTATGTATATTATGTACAGTGACTCACAGCCATAATCGTACACTCTTTAAAATCGCATAACAATTTTAAAATTGGTCCAAACGACTTGAGCTTTTTTGAGAAGCTAGAGTTTGCTAAGCGATGTGTTTCGTCGTTTTTAAAAAAAATGCAATTGGTCGGAACAGTGAAAAAAATTATTTTTTCGTAATAAATGTATTCAACAACATTGAAATAATTTGTTATTCTTATTAAACACTATAAACGTCAAAGGCAATGCCATATATTGTTCCAAAAGTTAAAAGAAACTTATATTTACATAGTGTGCTATCTTTTTGTCACGAGTTGTAGCCTATTGTGTACAAAATAAGTTTTTTCGTAGGATGGTATGTTCGAAGGCAGCGGTGCGCCCCGTTTCAGGTAAGGGAGCCGCGCGCTGCACTATTGAGGACGGTTTACCATACCACTCGAACCCCTGTATTACTTCAATCAGGTCAAAACATAAAATCGACTGGTTTCGTATCCGCCATAATGGTGTCATTTATGCCCATAGACTTATACAGGGTCATCCGTTAAAACTGCAACCTACGCGCGCGGCAACAGACGAAAATGGCAACACCGCTTCACGGACACATTCCACTACAACCATGCACCGGCCCAGCGTTCGGAGGGTTAACAGCGACCTCTGGGTAGCAGTGATGCCCGAGCTTCAAAAATTTTAGGATGGTCTCTTTCAAATTAACGACGCAAAGAGTTGTGCAGAATTTTCCGACCCAGGTAAGCGAGCCGCACGCTCCGCTTTTATGATCGGTTTACCACTCGCACCCCGGATTACTGTAATGAGGTTTGAAAACAATGTCAACTGATCTCGTACCCGTCATAATTTAAAAAATTTTAGCTACGACAGGATTGACCGCGGCGCTATACCCTTGTACGTAGAGATTTTTCGCCACCTGCGTGTAAAAGCCACAATAATGACGCATCGTTCCAAAAAATGACATTAACGGAAGCCGGTAATTGCGTGGCGTTGAGTAGCTAAAAGGTTAAACATTCAAACACAAAAATTCTAGAAAAAAGAATCAAACACCACTACAATCAAAGACACGTCTCATTAGTTACTCCTTACGTCCGATCTATGCATGCACTGCATATAAGGATAAAATTATAAAAAAGAAAACCAGAACAATAGATTCTGAGGTCTATAAAACTAACACATAATTGAATAAAAATTTAATTTCTCAATTTATGAAAGTAATGACACAGAAACAACTAGCGTATTGTTTATCAACATCATGATTTTTAAAAAGAGCATTAAATACGGTATTAAATAAACAGTTTGCAAAAGCTATTCACAACAATTGTGGTTAAAAAATTGATAAAAGAAAAATTAAGTAAACGTAAAATATTTTGAATTATCCATCATTAAGAGGGAATAATTTTTCCTCATTTTTCGACGCAAATTGCATTCTGATATCTTTTATAATTCAAAAGTTATACGAAAAAGGCCCCAAATTCTTCAACCCCGGTCGGGAAATTTCAAATAGCTCCTTGTGACGTTAATTTGAAAGAGACCATCTTAAAATTTTCAAAGCTCGGGCATCACCGCTGCCCAGCGGTCGCTGGCAACCCTCCGAACGCCGGGCCGATGCATGGTTGTAGTGGAATGCGTCCGTGAGGCGGTGTTGCCATTTTCGTCTGTTCGCGCGCGCGTAGGTTGCAGTTTTAACGGATGACCCTGTATAGACGGAGCGGAAGAGAGGACTGTGGTCAATGGGAACGTAAGTTCGGAGGGAAAAAGGTAGAAACCATACAGGCAATTCGGTAGTTATAGTCCAAGTCATTTTAGAAGGAACCTGCCGACCGACGAGTTTAGACCGGTTCTGCGCATGTTGACGCTCATTGGCTATGCCACAACCAATGGTTTTTCGGCTGCGCATCCGTTCTGCGCCGAAAGTATTGGCGTAGCGCCACTTTCGTATATACCGCGTGTTTCGACTTTTTTCGGATTTGATTGTCTCTTTTTTTATTGCGAATTTAGTAGAATACACGTTTTATTTGATTACTCGGTATATGAAAAAGAATCGGAACGGTGCAAGGAGAGAGGGAAGCCTTGGTGGTAAAGTGGGGGAACAGAGACCTCGCGACAGTCGAAAAGCTCATTCTACATGCGCGAAATGGGTTCCTTCTAAAATGACTTGGACTATAGATTCGGATGTATTCGGTTCGTGTCAGTTCGGCATTAATGGCTGTGTTCGAAACATAATCACTGTTACTCAACTGTTACTGTTTTAAAGCATCATATCATATATTAATTGAATGTAATAATGACTTATTGCGTAGTAAGCGGTTGTACAAATCGCAGAAAAAATAAAAACTACGAACAGTTGGAGAAAGAAAATATATATATATATATATATATAATGATAGTATTTGATTTCATATGTAAGTAAATATAGATACATAACCAACAATTTATATATAATTTTAGAAATTTAAATGTGTTGCTCGATTATCGAATAGATAATATGTTTATAATAAAAAATATTTATTTTTTAGTTTTCCTAAAAATATTGAGAGGAAAGAAAATTGGTTTAAGGCACTGAATTTAGAAAATTATAGCCTACCAAAAACCGGAGCTGTTTGTTCCGAACATTTTAATTCAGAAAATTATGAATTAGGATATCGTCGTCAAATATTGAAAAAAGATGCTGTTCCTTTTGTATGTATAAAAAAATCATGAACTTAAAATATTCAGACATACTGGCACAAACGAAAATATTAAAGTAAATACTGGCACAAACGAAAATACTAAAGTAGATACTGGGACAAACGAAAATACTGAAGTAGATACTGACACACACGAAAATATTAAAGTAGAACCTGGGACAAACGAAAATACTGAAGTAGATACTGGCACAAACGAAAATATTAAAGTAAATACTGGCACAAACGAAAATACTAAAGTAGATACTGGGACAAACGAAAATACTGAAGTAGATACTGGCACACACGAAAATATTAAAGTAGAACCTGGGACAAACGAAAATACTGAAGTAGATACTGGCACACACGAAAATATTAAAGTAGAACCTGGGACAAACGAAAATACTGAAGTAGATACTGGCGCAAACGAAAATACTGAAGTGGATACTGGCACAAACAAAAATATTAAAGTAGATACTGGGACAAACGAAAATACTAAAGTAGATACTGGGACAAACGAAAATACTGAAGTAGATACTGGCACAAACGAAAATACTGAAGTAGATACTGGCACAAACGAAAATACTGAAGTAGATACTGGTACAAACGAAAATACTGAAGTAGATATTGGCGCAAACTAACAAGGAAATTGAAATGAGGTATCAACACTGTTCTACAAGTATGTCTCCGAAAAGGATTTTTAATTCACCAGGAAAGGATCGATTGCGCAAACTACACAGAAAGGAATTAACAGAAGTGAGAAACAAGTTATATGTCAGTAATTCTAGAATGAAGAAAGCACGAAGAACAATCAAATCATTACAATGCATTCTCAAGAATCTACAGAACCGTAATTTGGTAACATCGCACGAGAGTGATATACTTCAACAGCTAGATGCAGGTACAAAATAATTAATTATGCGTGGTATAAGAAAAAAGAAAAAATTGCCTGTTAATAGGAAATATAAGGCTGCGTTACGGCAATTTGCACTGTCGTTACATTTCTACTCGCCAAAAGCATATACTTACGTGCGTAGAAAATTTGATAATGCATTACCGCATCCGAAAACACTTTCACGATGGTATCAATCAGTAAACGGGAAACCTGGAATTATTTCTGAAGCTATACGGGCGATAAGACGACGTGTAAATTCCGTACCGTACAAATTAATTGGTACATTGGTTTTTGATGAAATAGCTATACGCCGGCATGTTGATTATTATACAGGAAGAATGGTTGGGTATGTTGATTGTGGCGCACTAATTGAATGTGATAATGCACGAATTGCTAAAGAAGCTCTGGTTTATTGTGTAGCCTGCATAAATAACGCTTGGAAGATGCCTATTGCATATTTTTTATTCGATGGGATTAACGCAACACAAAAGAAAAATTTAACTATGCAATGTTTACAAGTGCTTTATGAAACTGGCATGCATATTACTTCGCTAACCTGTGATGGCTTAAGTACAAATGTTTCAATGTTAAGAAATTTAGGATGAAATTTTGCTGTTAACTGTAAAAAGTTTGAAACAAGTTTTAAACATTCTAGTAGTAACACTCGTATATATATGTTTATGGATCCTAGTCACATGTTGAAACTAGTACGAAATACACTTGGCACATTGAAAGAACTGGTTGATAGCGATGGGAATATAATCAAGTGGAACCATTTTGAAGAACTACATCAATTACAAGAAGCCGAAGGTTTACACCTTGCTAACAAGGTTAGAAAGAAGCACATGGAGTACTGTAAAAATAAAATGAAGGTTTCGTTGGCGACACAGTTATTAAGTACCTCAGTTAGTAATGCTTTACAATTTTGTAAAGACATATTACAATTGCCGCAATTTCAAGATTGCTCTCCAACAATTAAATTCGTATCAATTTTTAACGATTTCTTCGACATTTTTAATTAAGAAAATCTGCGACAATATGGTTTGAAAAGACCAATCAATAAAGATAATTTTGTAGAAATTTCAAACGAATGCACACAATGTGCAGAGTACATAAGCAAATTATCTGTAAAAGGAGGAAAGGAAAACATACTTCTTTCTCGATATAAAACGGGTTTCCTAGGATTTTTATGCAACATAAAAAGCATGTGAAAAAAAGCATTGAAACAAATTTACTGGAATATATACCCACATACAAAGTCAGCCAGGACCACCTTGAATTATTTTTTAGTCATATAAGGTTTCATGGTGGATATAATAATAACCCTACGGTAAAACAATTTAAAAGTGCAATACAAAAATTAATAGTACATACGGAAATAGGAGACAGAAATAGTTCAAACTGCATTTCGTTAGAAAATATACCCATATTACACGTTCCATCCACACAACATCCAATGAAAACTATCAATGTCTCCATAAATTCCAATGAACAATGGCTGGATATTTTCAAAGCTGAACAATCGGATCACGATTATCTACCATACGGGGAAATTATTGTCTTCAATAACGGAATATAAAAAAGAAACTATTATTTATATCGCAGGATGTGTGTTGAAACAAATTAAAAGCATGGTACATTGCAGTGAATGCATTCGTGCTTTAACGGGCACAACACAAACCGGCTGCAATCTCATTAATGTTAAAAATAGGGGATCATTGTTATATCCATCAGCGGATCTTATACATATCTGTAAGGAAGTAGAAGTTGCTGCAACTGCTTTCATAAGAACACAGAAAACATCCCAATGTTTTAAAATGCATATTTTTACATACAATGTCATGAAAAATTTAATCGGCAAAAATATTTTGAAGGATTTAAAGGCACACGTGAATGACCAATGCTTTTTTAGTAATCACATAAATAATGTATTACGTATTATAGTACAAGTGTATGCGAAAATAAGATTTATGCACGAAATTCAAAATGTAAATATCACAGATAGGCATAAATTAAATAAATTAATATTATTTAAAGGGCAATAAAAATATATATGGGTATATATGTGTCTTTTATTTATTCTTTTCCTTAAAATTAAATATATCTTTATTTTTACTATATCGCTCATTTGCTGCAGCAACGACACAACTAAAAATTTGCAGTTTTTGAATTATTAGTATAGAAAAAGCGGTTGTTGACTAACAAAACTTTTGAACCCGTTTCCTCCAAAATTATGAATTTTGAGTTACGTCGCAGCAAATGAGCGATATATATGTATTTTACTATATAATTATTTATGCATATTAATTGTGTTTATGAACTTTTAAGCTTACACAATCTTTAAAAATATAACTATTATTGCAAATATCTATAAGTACGATTTTATTTACAAAAAACTTCATTCTATTTACTAATTTTGTTATATATATAACCTACAAAATATACAAAATTTTGAATGTATGTATAAGTATACCTAACCTTTTCGACTAAATATCCCTCATAGATATATATATATATATATTTATATATATAATAGAGCTGTAGCTGTGGACCGGGTACCCGTGAAATACCCGGGACGAGGAAAATTCCCGGGTAGGCGCTATTCGCGAAAACTATCCGAGATACTCGAGATACCCGAGAGCTTATAGAGTACAGAGAGTGATTCTGGAGAGACACCTGTCAGAGAGATGCCGTCTGGCACCCCGTGATGACGTCAACCCCCTGCGGTTCCTCACCGAATTTTATGGCTTTCGACCCTCGAAAGGGTTGGAATAACATTAAAAAGTGAGAAATGTCCAGAATTTCCGCATTTCGCATCAGGTCTTTGCGAAAACGACGCCAATCGAGTCCTTATGTTTCTCCGAGGAAAATAACACCAAGAACGACGCGTAATTCGGACCATAATGAAGGAAATTTCATAAACGTTTTGCATAATTTCAAATTAACTTCGTTAAAAAAAGTTTGATTTACATGAAATTTGGTATGATTTTCATCGAAAAAACATAAGGAATCCATCGGTGTTACTTCTATATCGATATGATAAAGAGTTAAGAATTATTTTATTTCTGAATCAGATATTAATCCTCGGCCGACCGCAGCGAATCGAGGTCGCCCCCCCCGTAATCGAGGGTAAAATATTCATTACAGTATATTAAGAAGCTATTTAATGTTCATCGTATCGATATAGAAATGACACCTACGGATTCCTTATGTTTTCCGATGAAAATCATACCAAATTTCGTGTAAATCGGACTACTTTTAACGAAGTGAATTTGAAATTATGCAAAACATTTGTTCATGGAATTTCCTTCATTATGGTCCGAATTACGTCGTTCTTGGTGTTATTTTCATCGGAGAAACATAAGGAATCGATTGGCGTCGTTTTCCCAAAGATCTGATGAGAAATTCGGAACTGGAGATTTCTCACTTCTTAATGGATATTCTTGTCTCCCCCGGGGTCATAGCTTTCGACCCGAAGGCCATGACGCTCAGTGTGGCTTCAATTATGGAACGGTACTCTATGAGATTTCAGGTGTCCCGAGTATCTCGGGTAGTTTTCCCGGGTAACGCCTACCCGGAAAATTATTTTCTTCCCGGGTATCTGACGGGTACCCGGGTACCCGATTTCCAGGGAATCAACAGCTCTAATATATAACGTCATTGTATTTCCGAATAGCACCGAGGAGGAACGGAGTTACCCGAATTGCCTGTATGACAGTCCCCTTACCGCGAACCTTGCAACTCCCTTCAGCACACGCTCCGTCTATATAAGTCTATGTTTATGCCTGCGAAAGAGTTTCTTTAATTGCTTTTGTTTGAACTTCAATAGGGACTAAGTATACCCAAAAGTCCCTGTTCCATATAATATTATGGTTCAACGTAAATACGGGGTGTTTTATCCTCGTTCTAGAGAAAATGAAACCTTGGAATGGACAAAATTTCAAGATGGGTCCTTTCGTTGGCGAATGAGGGTCTATGGTATACCAATAAAGTGCAGTTTACGAGTGGCTAAATCGCGACCATAATGCCCTGAGTAAAATAGCAATTACCGAAAACAATTTTAAATACGCTTATACAACAATGGATTTAGAAGGTGTAATATAATGTTTTCGTATGTTATTGCGAGAGATAACTATTGAATCATTATAATAAATTTCGCTGTGTCATTTTTTATTTAAGTTTTTGTTAATAAGTTTATCTTCTGTTTTTTTCCACACTTGGACATACTTTTGAAATAACCATATGAAAAATTGTATTTTCAATCATTTTCTTGTTATTTGTATTTTAACAATCATTTATTTTATATTAACTACATCTATTAAAGCCGATGGGAGATGGCGAGCATCTTCTTAATGTAGTGTTTCAAATACAACAATGCCTCGGTACATTGGCGCAGTTTGGGATCGACAGTGTCGGAGTAACAAATAACTGCGACAGTCTGCTTTCACAAATCCCGTCAAGAGAGAAACAAACAATGAGAGCGACAGGAACAGCATTCATATCTTCCCGATCTATTCAGCTAGGACGAAGTGAACCGAACCCACCCGAACTAAACCGAGCCCCGGAGCCCTAACCAGTTCGTCTCAGAATTACGGTCCCCGATTCCCGACCGAAGTGCAATTGGTCAGGAGCTTCGGTTCCCTTTTGCCTCCTCCCGCTATTACGGTCAGAATTTCTTTCCACTTTCGTTATGGTTACTTGACCGATATGTGACCGGTCTGAATTTCGGTTTCTTGTAATTCTCTGCTATTTAACAAGAAAAGGAAACTTAACCGTCAATATCAGTTAAAAAATTACCTTAATAGTTTCAACTCCTACGTACCGAGTGTCTATTATTCTGTATCATAATATTCTCTAATATGTTTCTTAAAAGACAAACAATACTTTTATTTTTCATGAATTTCTCTAAATATAATTCAAATCTGTTGGAATATACCTTAAAATAATTAAAGACCACGATGGACTAAAACTCAAAAAAAAAAATTCCTCTATCACAAACGTTTTAAACAGCGCCCTTCTAGCCTCACAGTTTCCCAAGAAAATTCGAGGAATTCAAAACCTAAACAAAGATACTCGCGTATTTCTCGGCAAATTTTGCGTCGCAGCAGAGGGTAGCTGCCAAACAAAAAGCAGACGATGTGCAAAAAAGAAACCGGCAGAAAGAAACGGAGAAATAAATTTTTCGTTTGAAGCGAGCGTCTAACCGGGGGGAGGAGACGGCTCGTGAAGGGAGTGACTGAGAACGAGGCAAGACGACGTGTGAGAGGAAAAAATTGGCGGGAATGAGGTCGAAGGGCAATGAGGAAAGCTGAGTGTTCGGCAAACACTGGCCCGACGCAAATCGAAGAAACCAGCTATAAATAACGGCTCCCAGGGATTTCAGTAATGATTGCTAAAAGAGACACGTTGTAGCAAGTAGGGTGGCGGGGGGCGGAAGGGGCGCCACCCACGTTCGACGTGACGTTAATTAACTCTCGGCCCGCGAAAATGGTCTCTCGAGGTGTGATGAGCTCCCACGTGCCAGCGAATCGGCAGAAAGGTCGACTGAACACCGTAGGAAAACCATTTCCGTCCACCCTTCATCACCCACGGACAATACCCGCGAATTCGAGCTCGTCCCACATTTCCCACCAGGTCGTGGCGATATCGCACGAGCTCGCCGGCCAACGAAATCACGGGCCAAGGATTCTATTCCATACTGAACCAAGTGCTCTTCGAACGTCTGTAAAGGGAGAAAGGATTCACGGTATTGTGGTTAAGTCTGTGGTTCTTGTCTAGGCAAGGGGTAATGGACACAGGGAAATGAACGAATTATCAGATCGTTTAATTCGTAGGTGGTGAGTAAGCTGACCGTTCACAACGGATATGGGAACCATTCTGATCCATAGCAGTGTAAGAATTTCTTCTCTGAGGTTCATACAGTGAGATTAATTTTTATAGTAGTGATAGAATATAGGGTTGCTACGAATATTCGAATATTCGAATACGAGAGAATTCGAATTTGAGATTCGAAAAACCGAATAATTAGGAGTATTCGAATATTTGGAGTGATCGAATTTCGGATTGTACCTACCGAACAGGAATCTGAACATGAAATATTTTTTCTCACTTTATCGTGAAATTCTTTTCATATTGGCCTATACAATTATATGTTTCTCCACTGCGCTATTGTGCATAGACTTTTTTAAAACTGTTCTTACCAGAAATCGGTGGTTACGATGATACAGAAGTATCTTCTACCAAACTTGTAATTGAGATTTTCTCGAAACAAAGTCTTGCAAATCAATGAACCTAATGTCTCGGAAACCGTTTAACCGATTCATTTGAAGTTTTCAGAGAACGTCTTGTGGTACCGTTAAGGGTTGACTGTGTCGAGTTCTTTTCCCAAGTGCTTCATTACTTCTTCCTAATCGAACAAGCAGCAAAGAAGTATTTTAGATTTGGACACCCGATAATTTATTTTAACCTACAATTATTTCCTTCCGATTATGTAGCTAACCACCTATTAACCTAATAGGTATAATCAGCTATTTTACTTTAGAATTTCGTTTAATTTCTTTATTTCCATTTTTGCATCTCTATTTTAACAAACTTTTCTATCAACTTTTATTTGTCTAAACGTAAACAAATGTACTTTTAAGCAAAGGAAAATTGAATCAGTAGAAGTTTTTTTTAAACGTTCTTTAAAAACAAACTTCATAATGGACACACTTTTTTATTTATTTAAGTGTATTTAACTTAACAAGAAAAGGTTTGCTGAAATCTCACAACTTTCAAATTTCCAACACCCATAAATAAATCTGAATTTGACAGAAACGCAAAAATTTCCAAGTACAATCAGCTTCTAGATAGGTATAACCCACAGACACGATCCCACATAAAAGAAGATAAAAACAGTCTCTCGCGAGCAGCTGGAGAATATTTTGAGAATTCAATTTCATTCCTCGCTTTAACTCCACTCTCTCGCGACAGCTACCAGGCAATAACCGTGCGCAGTCATTCTTCGCGAAATCACTGAATTTTTTTCAGACACTGCGACTCCATCGCAGTTCGAGGGAACCTGGGAAACATAAATTCGCAGATACCAGCAATTTCAGTACGTACCAGCAATCTCGCACACCTAAAACTGAGCCCCTCCCCACCCAGCTTGATTCTCTTGCAACAGTTGCCAGATACTAAACCGCATCGTTATATTCCAAGAATCGTACACAATTTTTCTGAAAATGTTGCGTCCGACATATTCAAACACAATAATGGCGGGCTAACAAGGAAACATATCGAACCCGAAAATTCTGATTTTAATGAAACTCCGTACGATTATAGAGCATGTCGGAGTATGTAAGAAACGATTTTTTTTCTGCGGAAAAACACTCTGAGAGGGTGAAATCAGCCCCCAAATTTTCAGCGATTTTTCGTTTTTCGAGTATAACTTTGTAACGGTGCGAGGTAGAAGAAAACCGTAAATGGACAAAATGTTCAGTGTTTGATGCCGTATAACGCGCTGCAAAAGAAATGTTTGTACGTCCAACAATTTATAAATAAATTAAAATTTTCGTTATTTTACATATAATTTCTAACCGTGAGGGTTGGGGACGATCTTTTTCCGTGTAAAAGTTGTAATTCGCAATGGTTTACTAAAATGTAAAAGGAAAAAATTTTGGTTCATTTGTTTATTTGTTTACAAAAATTTTCCGCCTTTGTCCATATTACTACCATCTGCCACTTGACAATCGAGGATTTCGATGAAACTTGGTATACAAGCACACCATTTGGAACTATTCGACAAGTATTTGTCTTTATTGGCGGAAATTCATGTTTACAGGGTGAAACTACTCCCTCAAGGTTTAGGGGTGGGAACCTTCTAAAGCGTATAACCGAAAAAGTAATAGACATAGAAAGAAATGTTAATTACAAAAATTACTTGAATTTTTATGAGGAATAATATAATTCACAGTTAATAAATGAAATTTTAATTGCTATTTGTTAATTCCCAAAACAATTTAATTGTGCCTAACACTGCTCGTAAATAGTATTGTATTTGATTCTTTCTTACCTTGGTCAATTTGTGTACAATGTTTGTCACGAGTGGAAACAGGCGACTCACAAATGCAACTTATCGTTCTCGACCACGACGTTTTATTTACAACACCGGCCACCGTAATCGTGACCTTCTGCCCTCCAACAGATCGTATACGTGCATAACAATTCTATTTACATCGCTGTGTGGGCAACCGTGTTTACGATTGTTGTGACCAGACAAATTTAAAAAAGAAAAGCCAATCTACGCAGCGATTTAAAAATAGTTGTTATGTCGATAAAAAAAGCCGTGGAAAAACAGCGATTACGTTGGCCGATGTTGTATATAAAACGCAATGGTCCAGAATGAAAATTCGCATTTGTGAGTCGATTGTCAAGGTACGTGCATAGTTCTCATCACATTACGATACGTAAGTCATTACAGCACTAGTGTAAGACCTGTACTGTTCGATAGTCATCCTAGTCTTTCGATTCTCACATTTGTTAAAGGTGCACATTTGTAAGAATGGCGCGAATAAATCCTGCTCGTGTTATCCAGTTGCTCGTGATAACATTCGACGTAGCGAATATAAATCGACCGGATGCGAACCAACAAGAGGTGGAACTGTACGATATTGTAGCAGGTATTATACGAAGAAGTGTCGAGGACACATCTTTTACCATGGAAACAGACACGACGTTGGAATTCCTTCAACCATTTCGACCACATTCAGAAGACTTCGTTGATGAAGAGGCACTATCACCAGAAGACTTACTTGAGGTATTAGAGTCAACGCAAGATGAAGAACAAGCCTGCGTTCCAGAAGAAGGTGGGCTCGTGGACTTGGAATACAAACAAAACGCAGTCGATTATTGGAAAGGTGGTAAGAAAAAGCGTCTGTCACTTGAGAGCGTTAGACAAAAGTTCAGAAAGGTAAAATCGGTGTCACAGTTATACAGGTGGGAGATACTGATTTGTGACAATGGGCGTTGGAAGCAAATATAGCGGTTTCTCTTCAAAATTTTAAAGCCTCGCCAATGTGGAATTTTAAAAGACATTATAATATTGTATCTCGGAAGATAAATAAGTTTATTACCCGCTCTTACGCGGCGGACGCTGCAACTTTGGAAAACAGTGCTACAGAGTTTGTTAACATGACTGTAATTGACATGAGTGTAATTGACATTGTCGGCCTGGAACATGTGTATAACGCGGACGAAAGCAATTTCAACCTTGAATTGCATTCTGGTCGTACGTTAGCAGTTGAAGGCACGAAAAAGGTGGAAACAGTTGTTCAGTCCCTTTCAGCAATGACACATAGCTATACCATATTACCCGTAATCTCTGCAGCTGGGAAATTCATGTCTCCCCTTCTAATCGTGCTGAAAGAATCAAGTGGAACGTTTGGTCCTCAAGTGAAGAAAACATTATTTAATGCTACAAACGTACATATACAGGCATCAAAATCAGGAAAATTAAGCACACAATTATTTCATGAATGGTTTACTAATGTATACATACCTAATACACAGACCTCAAGTGCTCTTCTATTAGATTCCTGGACTGGGCACTGTCCAGCTTCTCTGTTGGAACTTGTTTCCAACAATAAACCAGTCGCCATTTACACTATTCCAAGGAAAACAACGGGAGGATACAACCGCTTGACGTATACGGATTTCGCGTATGGAAAGGCTTCGTGAGAAAATTTTCAGTATAGTATTCCTTTTAAACATAGACGTTAATTTGCATTTGCGTAACAATATAATAAAACTACAATCACTAACTCACAATCAATTGTCTGCACCAAGATACAATGCCTTGTTCAGGTATGGATGGTACAAAAGTGGGTACATACCTACTAATTCTAAATCGGCGTTTGAACATCCTGTGGATATTGCTTTTAAAAATCAAGAAAACATAGATCCACCTAAATGTGCAATCTGTGGAGCGCCAGCTGTTATTCGTTGTGCATGGTGCGACAAGTTCTTATGCTTTCATCATTTCTTCGAAGCCTTTCACTACCACGCACATTCTTCATAGAAGCGTAACATTCTTCTACGGCAATACTGTTAGAATTGCCAGTGATAATATGTATCGTAATGATTATACTGTCTTCGAGAATCATTCACGTATGTAAAGACATTGTTAGAGATACCCTCGTTGATGCCGTACATTCGTCTGTAGCACTTTTGATTGCATACCTATTTGTCTGTATATTCTGTTACGTTCCGACCAGATTTTTAATGTTAGTTTCGACCTAACGTTGGCTGGAATGTGTCTTGACAATGCTTTGCATTTTGGATTTTCCTAATTGAGCACAATCTCACCGTTGACACATTGTTCCCATATATACAAAAAAAAAAAAAAATGAAAACGACACACCTGGAGTGCAACTACTGTTTGGAAATACATTTTACGCGTACTTTATACATTTTACGGCTACTGTGACGCCACCTAGGATTTCGTTTATTATTCAGTTATTTTGATGGACACCTTCGATAATGCACGAATTTAATTAGTGTTTCTTGTTTCACTAAAGAATTATAAATTTTTAAATAAATTATATTTTATTAATAGAACTAGTAACTACACTTACTCTAGCAAAAAAAGTCACTCTATTTCTATTTATTTATTTAAAAATACCTATTAAATGTTTACTAAATTACTGCATGTGAGGCAAAGTGGAACACTTTGCGTGGGGTTAAACGGAATACCTATTTAACCCACTTCCACCAATCCAATCGTCTTAAAACTTTGCAGGCGTGCGTAGTTATGATGACAATACAAAATTATGAAAAAAAACCGGGAGAGGTGAAAAAATTACCCGGTCATCAATAAATATAACCCATAACCACAAATCCAAACGACTTGAAATCAGCCTGTAACTACAAATCAAATCAGTTCAATCGATATGCAACCAACATATAACCACAAATCAAAACTTAGACACTAAAAAGTAAATAATAAAAAAATATTCAAAAAGATTTGTTTTAAGTTACACGATTTTATTTAAAATACACTAAAATCTAAAAAATTCTCCATGCACGTGTTGATAGTCATTATTCATGTAAAAATCCATGTGTATTTGATTACCCATACCTTCCCTCTCGCAGGCTTTCAGATAATTTGTCCATTTAAAACTCAGACAATATGAGTACATTTTCATTACATTGCGTTTTAAAATAATTGTAAGATCATTCATCGACACCGATACCTTTCCTCTCACAAGCTTTCACATAATTTGTCAATTTAAAACTCTGACAATATGAATACACTTTCATTATTTTGCATTTTTTAATAATTCTTATTCATCGACACCTTGAACTTGCCTGGCCACGCCAAGTATTTAACTTCCAGGCCGCGGACATCTAGGCAAATGTCTAGATGTTAAATCTTATTTTCACATTATTAAAATGTCCATGATTATTACAAAACACCTTTATGTACTTGCAGCTCATTTTGATTTCACATCTTTTTTTATATTCTAATTATTATTATCTTCTATTTTTTTTATGATTTATTTTATAATACTGTTTTACGTCCTTGATTTTTTCGTGTACTTGGTGTAATTTTTTTACTTTTTTGAAGTTTAAAACTTTACAAGTGCGCTACTGTGGCGTTGAATGATTTTTTGGAATTTTGAAACGGTGATCATTTTTAAAACAATAAAAATTAAAAAATATGTAGAAATGTTATCCTGTAACTGATGCTTCATTTCACTCGCTGCATCACTTTGTTTCTGTTTCTGGTACTAATTAACTGGTTCTTCGAAGTTTCGGAATTTTACGCTCGCTAAATTTTATAAGCGGCCAGAACTTTCTGAACTGACATGGAAAACACAAAGTTCTGGATGCAACGGGTAACCCCCAAGCGTCAAGCGGAGGTAGCTAAAATTTAATTTCCTTTTTCGCGTTAACTCCATTTTCTTAGAAGTTATTGGTCGCTAATTGTGTCATCATCCCTCTCAGCAGAACTTTTATCGCACTCCCCGCATCTTGCACATTCGCGCGTCTCGTGAATTTTACAAAGTTTCTTCTAAAAATACAGCCCTATGAAATTGAAAAAAAAAAACACAATTTCAGGTGGCAGTATTAACGCTGTGGAGCGAATATTTCGGGAACGGCGGTTATTCGTAATGCTGAAACGATGCTCCACTTACTGGAGATCTATTTCTGTGCAAGACATTTGCGATAATAAGCAAGTCAATGTTTCAAAAAGTACTTTCCTTTGTACTCGGCATTTTGCTGTTTCTGCACCACTTATTTACCTTTCTGCCAGCAATGGCTTTGTAACCGCACTCGTGGGAAAACACGATCGTAAACTTTGCTTTGGGAGGATGAGAAATACAGTGCTTGTCGAGAATATACACTACCGCTCATAAGTGTTAAGGCACTCCTCTTTTCATGTATTATTGATACAGAATTATGTTTACCAAAAAACATTACAATAAAATGAAATACTTATCTAAAACGCAGTTCAATTATATAGACACCCATTATATCGGATTAGTTTTACTACCCTCTACCTGAGCTTGGCCGGGTTGTCACAAACTGTTATATGCTTTTATTGAGAGTGCCTAAGCACTTATGAACGGTAGTGTACCTACATACAGTATTGTCTCCGTGTGTGCTCGCTGGTCGGGACCGGCGTTGAGCTCCTATCGTGCACAGATCCCTAATTCCGAGTGTTCGTTTCTCGCTTCTTTCTGGCCGAAGGGGGGAGCGAGATGGAACGCTTTGCGTGCTTGGCGGGCGGGCGTGCGCGACGGGTGCGAGCACTCAGATGGAATCGTGACTGCTCGACGCATGCGCGGTACGGTCAGATAGCCAGGCATGGCACGAGTCTTTTTTGCGCCCTAGGCGAACTTTTCAAATTACGCCCTTTATTATAATACATTTATTTGAGATTATTGATAACCTTACTCTGAATTTTTAGTCGTAGTTTAATCCACTTATAGTACAACTTGTAATATTTAATTTTAAAGTTTATTTTCAACAACACCAGTAATGAAAATATCATTTTGCACCTCTTGTCGACTTTCCGCCCTAGGCAGTCGCCTAATTTTGCATAGTAAAGTCATAAATAATCTCAAATAAATGTATTATAATAAAGGACGCAATTTGACAAGTTCGCCTAGGGCGCAAAAAAGACTTGAGCCGGGCCTGCGTCAAGATTTTGCGACGCGGTTCCCGTCATAGTCATATACAGGGTCATCCGTTAAAACTGCAACCTACGCGCGCGCCAACAGACGAAAATGGCAACACCGCCTCACGGACACATTCCACTACAACCATGCACCGGCCCAGCATTCGGAGGGTTAACAGCGACCGCTGGGTAGCAGTGATGCCCGAGCTTCGAAAATTTTAGGATGGTCTCTTTCAAATTAACGCCGCAAAGAGCTGTGCAGAATTTCCCGGCCCAGGTAAGCGAGCCGCACGCTCCGCTTTTATGATCGGTTTACCACTCGCACCCCGGATTACTGTAATGAGGATTGAAAACAATGTCAACTGATCTCGTACCCGTCTTAATTTAAAAAATTTTAGCTACGACAGGATTGACCGCGGCGCTATACCCTTGTACGGAGAGATTTTTCGCCACCTGCGTGTAAAAGCCATAATAATCACGCATCGTTCCAAAAAATGACATTAACGGAAGCCGGTATATGCGTGGCGTTGAGTAGCTAAAAGGTTAAACATTCAAACACAAAAATTCTAGAAAAAAGATTCAAACACCACTACAATCAAAGACACGTCCCATTAGTTACTCCTTACGTCCGATCTATGCATGCACTGCATATAAGGATAAAATTATAAAAAAGAAAACCAGAACAATAGATTCTGAGGTCTGCAGAACTAACACATAATTGAATAAAAATTTAATTTCTCAATTTATGAAAATAATGACACAGAAACAACTAGCGTAATGTTTATCAACATCATAATTTTTAAAAAGAGCATTAAATACGGTATTAAATAAACAGTTTGCAAAAGCTTTTCACAACAATTATGGTTAAAAAATTGATAAAAGAAAAATTAAGTAAACGTAAAATATTTTGAATTATCCATCATTAAGAGGGAATAATTTTTCCTCATTTTTCGGCGCAAATTGCATTCTGATATCTTTTATAATTCAAAAGTTATACGAAAAAGGCCCCAAATTCTTCAACCCCGGTCGGGAAATTTCAAATAGCTCCTTGTGACGTTAATTTGAAAGAGACCATCCTAAAATTTTCAAAGCTCGGGCATCACCGCTCCCCAGCGGTCGCTGGCAACCCTCCGAACGGCGGGCCGATGCATGGTTGTAGTGGAATGCGTCCGTGAGGCGGTGTTGCCATTTTCGCCTGTTCGCGCGCGCGTAGGTTGCAGTTTTAACGGATGACCCTGTATAGACGGAGCGTGTGCTGAGGGGGGTTGCAAGGTTCGCGGTAAGGGGACTTTCATACAGGCAAATCGGGTAGCAGTGGTTATGCATGCCGAATGCTTCCGAAGCTAACCGACGTGCCTGTATGACAGGCTGTATCTGAACCTATGCCTTCCCCCCCCCCCCCCAAGCTTACCTTCCCCCCGTCCTCAGTCCCAGCTTCTGCTCCATCTATATATGTCTATGGTTCCCGTGCTCCCCATAAGTGCTTGCGACCATCGCGCATGCTCGTTGCGCACGCAAAGGATGGAGTGTCACGGCGCCCGAAAGACGGAGGGAGACAAAATATCAACGCATCGTCTGTCTCGTACCGTCCTCGCTCGCTTTCAGTGACTCTCGCTCGCTCTCGTTCCATCCCGCTCTTGCCTTCGCCGGACAAGAGTGAGACAGAAGTGGTGGGGATAGCGACAAGCACGTATCGTGTGCACCAAACCGAGCACATACGGAGACAATACTGTAATGTTTTCTGAATCAAAGTATTTTCCTTAGCTATCTACGACCTTTTGCCACTTTTCTAGTAAAATTTGAAATCCCCACTCCGCAAGGAGTGATGTCTGGATTATAGGCTGGCTGAGGTAGGACTTCCCATTTCAATCGAAGTAGTGTTCCCCTCTAAAGACCGCCATATACGCTCCTCCTTGCCGTTCGATTTACGTGTACAGTCAAAACTTGTAAAAGCGTTCATGCCAGAAAATTGAAAGTACGCACATACTAAATCGGCAGATTTGTGGAAACACACATTCCGCCTTGCATTACAACTTTTCACTGTACAAGCAGGGTTGCCACCCCTCCAATTTTCACCCGGATACTTCGGGTTCTGAAGCAAATATGCGGGCTCCGGTTTTACTGGAAAAACATCCGGGTTGTAGAAAAAAATGAGAAAATAAGAAATTGTAGTATTATACAATGGTATCAATTTTATATACAATAAAAGTTATTAATTAAAAAAACAGATACCTATTCATAAATTCTGAATTGTTTGAGCTTAAAAGAATTGCACGTTTGTTTTCCGGATATTCGAGAACAAAACTTTTTTTTCTTTGCTTTTTCCATCTCCGGGCTTATATTCGAATCGCCGAGTTGGAATGTGTGGCACTCCGGGATCTATATGGTGATAAGGTGGCAACCCTGTGTAGAAGTAAGAAGGAACGGCAAGAAGGAGCGGGTATGGTGGTCATGGAGTAGAACGTTCTGGCAATTGCTACTCACCTGAGGCATTTTTTCTGCAAATACTGCCTTTAAGAGGAGATTCCGGTCTAAAAATCGATTTTTTTTTTTTTAATTTTTCGAATGTTCCACCTTTTAGGAATACGTGTTTAAAAGGATTTTTTGAAATTCGTAAAATTCTCGTAGTTATAGGCATTTGAGTAGCGGCAAATGCATGGGTAACAACCGGCCACTCGTCACTCACGTAAAACTTTAAACGCGGTTTTCTCGAAACAGTGTTCTCAAAATCAATGGGACCTGTATCTCCAAAAGTTATTATTCGATTTGACTGAAACTTTTTTATTTTGAAAAATACACTTCTAGCTAGGGGGAAAAGCAGTAAAATTTAAAAGAAATTGAAAATTTATCATTTTTAAAGGCGTTGAAAGGACCAAAAATATAGGGAATAAGTGATTTCAAACTTCTAGTGTCGATATTTTCTAAAAAAAATGTCGTTTTTGTATTTTTTTTCTGGTTCATCCCTAGTCAGAAGTATGTTCTTCAAAATAAAAGAAGTTTGAGTCGAATTGGATAATAACTTTTGGAGACAGGTCCCACCGTCCGATTTGGATGAATTTTTTGACGCCTCGACTTTAACAACTCCCCAGTGCCGTCTGCAATGAGTAATTATAAAACAAAAAATATATTTCTATAATTCAAAACATCCTTAATAAAATGCAAAAAGTCCGATTAAATTATATGTAGTAGTTTTCCTTTAATTAATTCCTAAAGCTCACCTTTTTTATGGGCTCTAGACTGGAACAGCCCCCCTTAAACTCATTGACTCAGTGTTTCCCAACCTTTTTGGAGTCGCGAACCCCTTTTATAATATTCAAATAAGGTAGAGAAAACACATTGAAAATAGGTGTTTCAGAATATAATTCTATCATTGTGATTTTCTTAATATTGTTAATTTACAATTACGATGAAAGAGTCGAAGAGGAAGAGGAGAGCTCGCTCGAGGTCAAGGGATAGTGGTCACACCGACAAGAAACTGCAGAAAATGCAGGAACAGTTACATAACCTAACTGAGGTTGTCGCACGCCTGGCCCAGACAAAAGAATGGGAGAGCACACTACCTAGCACCTCCTCGATAACAGCATTGTCTCCAGAACATATGGGTGAAGATGAAAATTCTGTTCACGGTAAGCAAACAAAACCTTTAATCTATCCTGACTTTGGTTCCAGTCGTTTGTTAGCATCAATAAGAAGCTAACAGGCGCACACGGCAAAACAGGATTTATTCAATAAGAATATCCTTGGCAACAAACCAAAAGAGGACCTATCCACAATAAGTGGTATTTTATAGATCCCGTTGTACTTTGTTAGGTGATCACTAGGAACGCTACGGTAACAAGGAAAACATATCAGGTAATACCAATGAGATGACACAGAAGGAGATCCGCCCTGGTACAGAGAGCCCACAGAAGGCTAACCCATCCTCTGACCACACAAAAACTGGTGTACGCCCAGAATTGCTGGAAATTTTGGGGGACGATCCCAATTCATCGAACGAATTAGAAATTCAGTTCAATGCCGAACTTAAAAATAGATGGCAAAAGTGGATGCAGGATGGCTTTCTTATGGATAACAAAAAACCACTAATGCAGAAATATCTTAAAAAAGGAGATTTCTATACTGACGCACCAAAGGTCAACCCAGAAATCACAGCGCTGATGACAGAAATTGCTGTGAAGCGTGATAAACATTTTGAGATTGCGCAAAACTGCGTTGGCTCAGCATTATCTGCTCTAGGTGCCGCAGTCTCTCTGATCCTAGAGGACTCAGAAGAAGGGGTATACCAGGAAATTCTAACGCAATATCTGTGCGACGCTGGAAAACTAATGTCAGGTGTTTTCTACCAGCAAACAGTGGCTAGAAAATCGTTTATCACACCAACATTACATAAGACTATCAGACCAACACTGGAGGCCACTAAGGCAGACGAGTACGTGTATGGTTCGAAATTTGTTGAACAAGTAAACGAGGTAAAGTCGATAGATAAGGCGCGCGCCTCCCTAAAAGTGCAAGAGAAGCCAATGGTAAAATCTACTTCCTATAAGCATTGGGATTAGGGAAACATGAAATACCCATCTGCCAAACACAGGCAGGTGGGGAATTACACGCGAAGGCCACAAATAAAGTTCAAAACCAAATACCAGAGACCGAGCCAGAATGTCTTGAAGCCCCAGAACCGGAAGCCGCACCAGTCGTCGAGGAAATAAACACGGTAAATATTACAGCAGGTCGTTTAAAGAATTTTATAGAACGTTGGAAGAACATTACAACAGATAGATATGTTCTCGAGTGTTTGAAGGGGTACAAGATCCCATTTAGGGAGGTTCCATACGAACATAACCTCTCAGGTGCGCCTCGCTGGTCGGAACCAGAATTAGTAAAAATAAAAAAGGAAATTAATTCGTTGCTATTAAACAATGCCATTGAAGAATGTGTGGATAGTGAGGGGCAGTTCGTTTCCCCTTACTTATTAGTTCCAAAGCCAAATGGATCTAACAGGTTTATCATAAATTTAAAAAATTTAAACAAATTCATTGATCCACCTCATTTTAAAATGGAAGATATTCGTGCTGCTAAAAACCTAGTAGCAAAAAAGGCATTTATCTGCACCATCGATTTAAAGGACGCCTTTTTCCTAATTCCAATACAGAAAGATTATAGGAAATTCTTAAGATTCAGACTCCAGAAGAAACTCTACCAATTTACTTGTTTGCCATTTGGTTTGTGCACTAGCCCTTATGTTTACACAAAAGTCATGAAACCGGTAATGAATGCCCTAAGAAGTCAGGGAATCCTATCGATCATTTATATTGATGATATTTTAATCACTAACAAATCCTACACGCGTTGCACGAGCCATGTCGGGAAAACGATAAATCTGTTAGAACATCTCGGCCTGCTGATAAATCACAATAAAAACTCACTAATACCCAGTCAGAGATGCAAATATCTAGGATTCTATCTGAACTCAAAAGATTTCACTTTAGAGTTAACGAA
The DNA here is from genome assembly GCA_944738655.2 of Andrena hattorfiana. Lineage (NCBI taxonomy): Eukaryota > Metazoa > Arthropoda > Insecta > Hymenoptera > Andrenidae > Andrena > Andrena hattorfiana. The sequence continues at coordinate 50,660,503 of OX122889.2, forward strand.
TACGAAAAAACAGCGAATAATAAACATGGCAAATTCATTCCAAGAAGGTAAAGCTTATAAAATTCGTGACTTCGCAAAGCTACTGGGAGTGCTGACAGCAGCATGCCCTGCTGTAGCATACAGCCCTACGTTTTGTAAAAGACTGGAAAGACAGAAGTTCTTAGCATTAATGTTAAATGTTAATGACTATGAAGGAAAAATTCTTATAAAGCATACCATGATATAAGATCTATTGTGGTGGCAAAGAATGCATTAATTGGGATAAACCCAATTGGAACACATGAATTTGTGATGGAAATATCCTCAGACGCCTCTAACTGGATGGGGAGCTTTCTGCAATGGTGTAAGTACCCACGGTCTCTGGACTGAAAAGCGCTTAAGTATTAACTACCTAGAACTATTAGCGGCATTTGTTGCAATCAAATGCTTCGCGTCTCATCAGAGTAACTTGGAGATCCTATTGAGAAAAGATAACACCTCCGCAATATCTAAGCTATATAAATAAAGCAGGGGATATACAATTTCCTCATCTAAGTGAACTATCCAGAAAAATTTGGAAATGGTGAGAAGAGAGGAAACTCTGGATTTTCGCGTCTTATATCTCTTCGGGAAAAAACGTCGAAACCGATACAGCGTCAAGACTTTCCAACATAGATGCGGAATGGGAATTAAATAACACAATTTTTGAGATAATAAATAAAAAATTTGACCCATTTACAATAGACCTGTTTGCTTCGAGACTAAATAAAAAATGTAACAGATTCTGCTCCAGATTTCCTCACCCCGACGCCGATGTCGTAGATGCATTCACTATGTCATGGAAAGGTGAAAGATACTATGCGTTTCCTCCTTTCGCACTCATTCTGAGGATCTTACGAAAGATAATTGTAAACAAAGCAGAAGGTGTGCTGGTTGTACCACTATGGCCAAGCCAACCGTGGTACCCTCTACTATTCAATTCACTTTTAAAGTCACCACTGCTGATATTTGAGCCAGATGAAAACACTTTATTATCTCCATGCAGACAGAAAGTACATCCATTAGCATCCAAACTCCCGTTGATGGCAGGGAATTTATACGGAGGGCTTTTCGAAACAAAGGCATCGACGAGGACTCGGTGAACACCATGATACAATCAATCAGCGAGTCAACACTTAAGCAGTATAAGAGTTCGCTCAAATTATGGGTTGAGTATGCGTATAGAAAGAAAATAGATGTTTTTGGTGTCGGAACACCAGATATCGTACAATTTTTAAACCAGCGTTTTAAAAATGGCGCTAACTACGCAACCTTGAACTCAACCAGGTCAGCAATTGCGCTTATATCGCTATATAAGGTAGGAAAAGGAAGTTCGGTCTGAACCGTCGTAGCGATAGGACGTGTTCCGCTGTCACTCGTATTTACGTGTGCTATATTCTGCTAACTATACACTGTGTACAAGTGTCGTAAAAGTGTCTGTGATTTTGTGTTTTTTTTGTATCCGAGGTCAGCAATGTGAACAGAACTCAATGTTATAAATGATTACCTCCGGTATCGGAGAAGCCCACTCTCAACATTTATTAAACAACACAGTACCTAGCACTGCAATGTCTTCCTCAAAAGGATCATACACTCAAGTGGCTCAAAATGTTAATTTCCCAAAGAAAGAACAAGCCATCGTCACAGATGCGGTTGAAGGTTTATCTATTAAAGAATATACAATATCCATAGGTAGGTTGATCGGCCCCAGTAATATTCGCTTCGTCTCAAGAATATCTCATGGTAGAGTTTGTTTATATCTGAGTAGCCAAGCGACGGCCGACAAATTTCCTGATATCCACAAGAAGGTAAAAGTAAACAATCATATCGCTGTGTTTCGTCCGCTTGTTCCTAAAGCCAAACGTGTAATACTCTCTAACATGAGGCCAATAATCCCACACAATGTAATTGAAGACAAATTGTTGGAATTGAACATTACTAAAAAATCTCAACTGTCCTTTATAAGAACGGGAATGAATGACCCCGGTTATTCCCACATCCTCAGTTTTAGAAGACAGGTGTACGTTAAACTAGAAGATATAAGCAAATTGCCAGAAGTCATTTAGATAAATTGCGAGAATACTTTGTACTGGGTATATATTTCAACTGAAAAACTAACCTGTTTTCTGTGTAAAGAAGAAGGCCACCTGGCTAAACATTGCAAGAATATCAATAATTATCAGTAATTACCTCTCACCAAGAAGATCTATCTCTTTCTATTCTTAAGATCACTTCGCCGGATCATCCTACTGTAAATTTCGCCACTCAAGACGATGAAGCTCCAAATCAAGAACAAATAATATTTAAAACTCCGTTTGTTAGCGGTATTAAACGCGTCCTCTCAAACACCAATTCTTCTAATGAAGGCACAACAGAAGCAAATACAATTAACGTTTCTACAAATAAAGTCAACGAGAATGCAAAAATAATAGATACTAACATCAAAGGGACTAAGAACAGAAAACTAAAAAAAAGGGTGCTTTCCAATCGATATTAATGAACAACTAGAACCAGCAAAATCATTTATTTCGAATGGGGCTCATAATCTCCCTCTCAGCTATGAAAACATATCCAGCTTCTTTGTAGAAAGTTCCGTCAATCCAGACGTAGACAGGGTAGCTCGGAAATATACCGAGGACATACCAGCTCTTGTTAATATGCTTAGAAGCACTATATTTAGAAGCATTATATTAAACAAAGACAAATGAAAATTCGAATAACCAGAATTATTAAAAAACTGCAATTCACAAACAAGGAGGATACTTCAGCCGAAGACCCCAACTCCTCCGACGAATAACTATGACTAATCAAAATACACCTTATCAATCGCGAACTTCCACCTCGCACTTACAATCAAGCCGCAATTCTTCGAATCTTCGAATAGTCTACTATTTTGGAACGCAAGAAGCATCATACAGCGCAAAGAAGAAGTGGACGTTTTATTGAAGAACTTAGACATCCTAGTGTGTGTAGAATCGTGGCTGACGCCTGAAAAATGCATAGAATTTTCCAATTTTAATGCATTTAGAATGGATAGGATGCATTCACCTGGAGGTGGCATAATTATTCTAGTGCTTAGCAATATTGCTTTCTCTGAGGTAAAATATCTGATTTCTCCTGACGACACTGTCGAACTCTGTGGAATAAATACCACTAATGTTAATTCCCCTTTGAAGATAATAGCACGTTACAGAACTCCAGGTTTTGTTCTCTCTCAAGCTAATTGGGAACAAATAGTCGACTATATTGGAAAAGACGATAACTGTATTCTCATGAGAGATTTTAATGCTCACCATACGATATGGAATTGTTTCAACACTGACCTTAACGGTGAGAGACTCCTACACTCTATCGACAACCATGACTTATTCCTTCACAATCCAAATTCATCCATCCGCATAGATTTGTATAGAAATAGAAAGTCTAATATTGACCTTATCTTATCATCCATGAACATTGCAGATAAAGTTGACGTAAAAACTCATGATGAAACCTGGGGTTCCGATCATTATCCCATATTTATAAGCATTCACGTCGAAAAAAAACTATTACCGCAAAAAGACTTTCAAAATTGATTCTATTCGCAATAACTGGGAAGAAGTCATAACGCAGTTACAAAACTCCTATGTAGAATTTTTCGCACCATTTTATGACACGCTTCCAGCAATTGAGAAATATAAAATCTTTGTTAATATAATAACGAATTCCATTAAAGCTAACACTCCTAAAAAGAGAACTGTCAACCGCCTCACACATAGAAACCCTGTTCCCTGGTGAGACTCTGAGTGCGATAAATTTAAAAGACTAAGAAGAGCTTCCTATAAAAAATGGGAATGTACAAATAATCTTATTGACTTGATCAATTACAAGAAAGTAGGTGCTCAGACTAAAAGACTAGTCAAAAAGAAAAAAAAAGAAAGTTTCAGAGAATTTGTTAAAAACATTAACTTCCACACAGATATAAAATTTACCTGGAATAGAAAAAAAATTTTAAAATAAGTGGACCAAAGCAAATGTAATGAGCATAACGGAAAACCTTCAAAACGAAAACGAAATTTTAACTTCACTTAATAAAATAAGACCCCCTTGGGTTCCTACTGACCCTACTTACTTTCCCGACTGCAATTCTAACGAATTTTTAGACGCACAGTTTGATCTAATTGAGTTCAACATGGCCTTAAACTCATGAAACTCTAAGTCAGCTCCAGGACTAGACGGAATTAATTTATTACGAAGTTATTAAAATATTACCTATAAAATATAAACTAATTTTTCTAGACATTTACAATCAAATGTACACAACAAGTGAGTATCCGTTGGAATGGAAACTCTCTTACATCCATTTTATCGAAAAATCGGACAAAAAAAGTGTTCGTCCAATAGCTCTTTCCTCTTGTTTCTGCAAACTCTTTGAAATTCTTGTTAAAAATAGGTTACAATGGTGGCTTGAACACAATAATTTACATCCAACAAGTCAAACAGATTTTCGCAAAGGCCAGTCCTGTGTGGATAATCTTATTAACTTAACCTTATATGTTGAGTAAGGGTTCTATGACAAAAGGGACACGTTGGCAGTGTTTTTAGATGTCCAAGGTGCTTTTGACAATGTTAATAGTGACATCTTGTTAAATAAACTAGCCTACAATAGATGCTCAAATCGTCTAATAAGCTTTGTAAAATTTCTTACATATCAGCGGGAAATTCGTACAGGGTCCACATGCAATGAAATTAGATTTGCTTATAAGGGCGTTCCGCAAGATGGTGTTCTTAGCCCACTTCTCTACTCACTATACGTCTCAGAAATCACTAACAACCTATCTGAAAGTGTTGCGGTCTTTCAGTTTGCGGATGATATTGCAGTCTATTCGAAAGTCTTTCCTTTAGATGAATGTAAGCATCTTATTGAAAGGTCTATATCTATTATCAAATACAATCTTCTTTCCTTAGAACTCGAACTAAAAACAGCCTTAGAAATTAAAATCGTCGAACATATCATCAAATCTTGTGATTCTACCCGATTCTTGGGGATATTCTTCAGCTATAAAATGACTTTTTCATCTTATATATGTCATGTTCAAAAAAGATGTGCTAAGGGTCTGAATATCGTAAAATTTCTTTGTGGAACATGGTGGGGTTCTGACCCAGAAACATTGATTATTCTGTGCAAGAGTTTTGTTCGGTCCATTATAGAATATGGGTGCTTCGTATACTTTCCTACTCGCAAAGACGTTACAGAAAAACTAGGAAGAGTACAGTACATTGCAATAAGATCGGCTCTAGGTTATCGAATTAGTACACCTACCAATTTCTTGTTAGCAGAGTCTAAGCTACCACTAATTCAAGAACGAACAAAACTTTTATGTAATCGCTACTTAAGTAAGATATTTTCGAATACAAACTCCCCAATATACAAGGCGATACTAACTTTTCATAACAAATGCAAAAAGAATAAAAGAAAACGTAAGAGAATTTTGAGACAATATATTGAAAACATAATGGTTTCAGTTAAAGTGTTTAATGCACAAAAACATTATAATATCTATTGTCACGAATATAAAACAACAATAACCTCTGTCCCGATCGACTTTGAACTAGGCAGAACTCTAGAGAAATCAGATAACCCAAACTACATGTTAAATGAAATGCTGTCTGCAAGCAATGCATGTGCAGTTTATACAGATGGTAGTAAAATCCCCGGTAATGAGTCTGTTGGATTAGCGTGCACAAGCTCTAAAACAGATACCCAGGTAATACGATCTATTAATTATAATGCCTCTGTATACACGGCAGAATGTATTGCTTTGAACGATGCTCTGGATATTGCTCTAAAAAATAGTAATCAAGACTTTCTTATCTTCTCGAACTCCCTGAGTGCCTTACAAAGCCTCCAAAGTACGAAAATTGGCATTAGAATAAACAATTACATACTAGAAAAAAAAAGAAATATAATAAATTCTTGCAAGAAAGTTCCAATAATAACACCATAAAATTCTTTTGGGTCCCATCACACATAGGAATTCAAGGTAATGAAGATGCTGGCCGCTTAGCAAAAATAGCTACAGAAATACCTACTTCGGACTTATTAACAATCCCATATACTGATCTTTATGAAGGATTTAAAAAAAGTGCACCCGCTCAAACACAAAGTATCATAAAAGAACAAGGACGGATTAAGGGATGAACTTACTTCATAAACTTCTACACTGAAAAATTAAAGTCATGGTACGCTTATAAAGGCTTTTCTCACGAATTCATTGTTACCATAAATCGTTGCAGACCGGACCATTATAATTTGAAAGCATCACTGGCCCGTATTGGAATTGTTAATGATCCAAAATGTGATTGTAAAAAGGAAAATCAAAGTATAAATCATATTGTCTGGCATCTTTACAATGCTCAGCGATTGCAGCTAGTTAGGAAGCTACAGAAACACAAGTTTCAGTTACCATAATATATAGAAATGTTAATCGCTTTACCTACTATTACCGCGTGTTTATATATTTACAACTTCCTAAAAAATTGTAACTTAAGAATCTAATGTACAAACCGAACAAAATGTAAGTATTCAAGTATAGCTGAAATGAATCTCATCCGAGGTTCCAAATGCTTAATAAATAAAAAAAAAAGGGGGGTAGGAAAAGACGAACTCATTTCACGCTTTTTAAGAGGTGTTTTCAAATCGAAGCCGAGTAAACCCAAGTACTCCAGCACTTGGGATACAGCACCAGTCATGGAATATATAGAAAAGCTGTATCCACTATGCTTAGTTAATTTGCTAATTAAGCTACAAGCAAGTAGCCGAAAAAGTGGCAACCCAACTTGCTCCAGCGACGGCACATAGACTCCAGTCACTAGCGTTAATAAGAACGGATAATATCCTAGAATCGGATACGGGTATAACGATTAAAATCCCAGACGTCATAAAGACTTCGAATCCGAGGCGATTTCAACCTGAGCTGCTTTTACCGTTCTTTAAGAAGAAATCTAGTTTATGTGTAGCCTCCACTGTCTTAGAGTACCTAGATTATACCAAAGAGTTTAGACCTAAGGAAAATGTAAGACTTTTAATATCCACAAACGATAGGACACTGGATAAAATCCTTGCTTACCAAGGCGTAGATACTAAGGAGTAGATACAGGGAGTAGATACTAACCTTTTTTCTGCATCTAGCACTAGGCACACGGCAGTATCTGCTGCATTTAATAAAGGTGTAAATATAGATAGCATCCGCCGAACAGCCGGTTCATCCAAATTCCAAGCGATGAGTTTGCGCGATCGGTATTAAAAGAAAAACAATAATGGGCTAAGAACAGCAATGTACAAATAAAATAACATAAAACCATGAAATAGGGAGTTGTCACAGGCGCTGAAAATCTACATGCTATTATCATCAAGAACGAGACATGTAATATAATTAACCGATCAAACGAGCCCGCCGAAGGCAGGCGAAGTTCGATCGCAATTATATGAAACGTCTCGTTCGAAAATGATTCATTCCCACCCATTCTGCGTAACATCAAAGATAAAATCTCCTTTACATTCTGCCCTGGTCATCACGAAACTTCTGTGAAAACTCCACTCCACATCTCTGTGAACAAAATATGACGAAGAGGGTGCCAGAAGCCACCACCGCGGGACCGCGAGCGGGGCCCCAGGGCACCAAATTTCAAACCTTATACTCTGAACGTTGTGAAGTGTAGCATGACAAGCATTACTACATGTTATTATCATCTTCGAACGTTTCATATAATTGCGATTGAACTTCGCCCGCCTTCGGCGGGCTCGTTTGATCGGTTAATTATTCAAAAGACCATGTAGGTCAATTTCAACTTTTTAACGATGTCAGGTTTTCAGTGATAGATGGTGCAACATTTATATTTTCTCTGAGCGAAAGTACAATACAAATAGAGTTATCTCTTGCGTTCCTCGACAGCGCGGTAGTGTAACAATTTCTCGCGAAATTCATTAACTAATAACATCGGATCGCAATTACTTGATTAATGATCTATATGCATGCGACTGCGTATCTCTGGCGGACTTTTTAGCGAAAATAGACAGTGAAAATCAATACGACTGATACTCGACAACTCGATATAATCGAGAAATGTATGTAATTTCTGTAAAGGGATTGTTTCTGTTTTACAGAAAGAGAAAATAAAGTATTTATTGTTATTATGATAGAATTAGATCTGTGATGTTAAAAATTGGCTTATATTTATTCGAGGATTTTTTAGTTACTCGAGAGGGAATAAAGATTTCCCATTCCTTTCTTTCGTTGCTATGTAAAAAAAAAGTAATTGCGTCTTGATATGAGACCCTCAAAGTAAAAATTTATAAATTAAATGTAAAATTCTCTTCTCTTATTTTTAACTGGTCAGGTTAAAGGTTGATATTTTAATAATACTCAAATAAGTCTCTGAAATATAAGAAAATTTGACAAGTGAAATATATAGATACATACGTGTGTAATAACCCATAATAAACACGTATTATAAGATAAATCGTTTCATGTAGTTGAAGAACATTCTTCTAATCTCAAAGCAAATTTTCTCCAAGCAACTGATCCTAATTCTTCACTTTCGTACACGGACGTATACTTTTTTGTTCTACTTTCACTGAAGAAATGTGAATCGTTCTTCAAACAGGCATTCTCTAAATCCCGAGACGTATAAGAATTTCAACAGGAGAGATCTACATTGTCATTATCGGCCTGTTTCTAGACATGTTCACTATTTGCCAATATCTAGATCTATTTACTAGTTACCTATTCCTAATACCTATTTACTGTTTGCCTATACCTATTTACTATTTACTTATTCCTAGAACCTACATACTTATTATCTACTTTCATATCTATCCCTTAGTTACCTATTCCTACCTAACACCTAACACCTATTAAAGAGGTATTCTCATTTGCAGGCGTGAAAAATAATGTTTTTTTTTTAAAGAATTTTTGTGGAATAGTATAAGTTCAATCAAAACAGTTCTTTGGTATGTTGTTATGGACTGTTCATTGTGTTGTTCAATATTTTTTTCGACATAAAATAGATGTTCCCAATAAACATATAATACACGCAGTGTGTGATAACATCCTTCGTTGGTGGACACAATATTAGGATAACGAGTTGATCTGTAATTGATATCTTGACATTTTATTGTTTAATAGAATTATGTTCAGCACTGGTACGAGAATCAACTATAAATATGAAATATTTTTTGCTTTACTAACCTAAACGTCCAGAAGTTTTGTGCGATTTTCGATTTTCCATCTTTCTACGATTGCCATTAAGAAAATTTTCAGCGAACAGTGTTGATTCTAGTACCAACACTGAACATAACTATATTAAACACTGGTTATCCTGATATTAGTTCCACCAACGAAACACGTATTCACACAGTACGTGTATTAAATCTTTATAGAGAACATTTGTTTTATGCCGAAAAAAATACTGAACAATAAACTGAACATACCAAAAGAATGTTTTGATTGAACTTATACTTTTCCATCAAATATTCCACAAAAAAAACACTATTTTTTCCGCCTGCGAATGAGAATACGCCCCTATTTACCACTTCTAGTTTTATTTACCATTAGCCCCTTTACAATATCTATAGATACTATGTTACAAAAAAAAGCATTCGGGTCACAAAAATTGGCAACTATTCCCCTGGATATCCATACGTTCAGCTACCGAATTCATTACAGACCCTTTGAAACGGTTCCTGGATAGCGGTTAACCAACTGGCGCCAAGAAGATTGCCCTCGAAATCTTTCTTATCCGACAAGGGATACGAGACCGAGTTAATTGCACAGGTTTGCCAATTATGACAATTCCATGGCAGCTCGACCTGACTCGACTCGGCGACGACGAAAATTGCCCTTAGAGGAATACCAAAAGCGATGAATTGTTAAGGGAGTATACACGAAATTCCCGCTCAGTTAATTCTCAGCAGGCCATTCCGATTACCAGAGTGCAAAGCTGCAACGTAACTGCACTACATTAGCATACCTCATGTAATTTTGGGAACTGCGGTTGCCGGGCCCTCTTGGTCATGCTTAATTCGTCTAGTTATTTAGTTTGTATTTTGTGTCGTATGTATGCGGCATAGATGTCTGATTCAATTCATACGTTTGTTCATAATTCATACGTTTTAAATGATGACCCTTGAAGCCAATTAAGGGTGTATTCTGGTCTGAAGAAGCGTTTTCATCGCGTTATTTCGGAATTTTTTTACAAAGAAACCATCAATTTTATTATTATTTAGTTTGTTGCTACATGCTTATTGATATTTGAACTATCTTTACAAATTTTGTCAATAGAAAAGAAATTAAAATCAAACGCAGTTGACTGCTTTAAAGTAATGGTGAAAAAAGAACATGGGGTCACGGTGACCATGATTGGGCTCGTACTAGTGATCAGGAACAAAAAATGTAAAGAGATTCTTTACTTGTATGCCTTTACCTATCGTCCCCACCAGAATCAGTGGCGGATTTAACAGGGTGGCAAATGAGGAGTTGCCACCTGGGCCCCTGCCGAGGCGCCCTCCCAGGACAGGGCCCCATCTTGCAAAACAATTATGATCCAAACACTATATCTTTTTTTGTTTCTCATAATTTTCGTACTGCACACGCGTAAATTTATTTGTAATTTTGTTATGTATACAGCACACTATATGAATAGTTTTGTAATTCCAACTTGTTTGTGTCAGGATAATTATATATTTATTATAATTGTATAATACAGCTCAGTTCTGTTTATTATATATTCGCGCTTTCCATGTCACACTCAGTCTCGCTTGCACGTTCTGAATTCTTTCGCTCCAAAACTCTCGCTCTATCATACCCATTCATTTACCGGCTGCCCGGTTGACCCCCGACCCTTCTGGAAGCGTTCAGGGTTTCCAATTTCCATGCGGAGACGGCTGCCACGAAGCGTGCCGTTTAGGACTTAAGGTGTAGTGGTCGCCCCCCCCCCTCCCACGTCACCTAACAAAGTCACCACGAGTCAGAGTTGGGCATTAACTAAATAAAAAATTATTTAAATAACGTATCAAATAAAATTTACTTTAACTTTAGATTATTGGACGAATAAAGTTAATTTTTTATTCGTCGAGCGTTTCAACTTCAGCGTGGAATAAATTTTTCAACTTTAACTTTATCTTTAACTTTAACTTTATTCGGCGTCGATTAATTTTCTAGCGCGTGTTCGACCCCCCGAGGACCGTCATTGGGCGAATACTACATTGCAACGCGCGCGCCAGGCCTCAATCTCCGGTCTTCTGCGGCTTGAACGCGCGCCAGAAAATTATTTGACGTCGAATAAAGTTAAAGTTAAAGTTAAAGTTAAAGTTACAGTCACAGTTAAAGTAAAAATTGAAAAATTTATTCGACGCCGAAATTAAAACGTACGACGAATAAAAAAATTAACTTTATGCGACGAACCCGGGTCAACTTTATTCGACACATGACGAATAATTTTTTTAACTTTCATTCGTTAATCGAAATTTATTGAAATAAAAATTTTGCCCATCTGCTCTCAGCCCTTATTTCCACTTGCGACTGACAATGAGTGTCGTGCGGCTACAAACTCTTTTGTTTGAACCGCGCGGAACCGCCAGTCGCGTGCCATATACGACAGAGGATATTGTAGCTTCGCAAATAATGGATAAGAATAAGAAACCGAAGAGTGGATTTATGAAGAGGAAAGAGAAAGAGAAATGGAAGATGGAAGTGGCGGCGAATGATCCAAGACAAGTAAGAAGTCAGAAAATTCTTTCAAAGTAGTTCTGTTATCTCTACTAAAAACCAAAATGAAGATAGTGCAGAATGTGAAGATGCGACTGTAAATGAAGCAACCAATCAACCTGTCAAGGCGAATCTACGATTCATAATGAACCTGTCATTGCAACGTCCAGTGGAACAGGCTACGTTGCAGAAAAGTCTACGTCTATGAATATATCAAACGAAAAGGTATATCGACCAGTGTAACAAACCCCAAAACTGCCCTTTTCTTTTTCATTAATAAACAAAATTATTAATTACTTAAATACTTATATTCTTATGTTGTCAGATTGAAACACTCAAGGCAAAGAAAAGGTGAATCAACGCAATCGGAACAATATGTCACCACTTTTTTAGTAGAACTCTTTGCTCCAGTTCTTCCTAGCTGCTTTGAATTTTTTTTATACCACGCCTTACAAAATCGCCTTACATTTCGTGCATTTCCCGGCATTTTTTTTAATTCATAACGAGGTCTGCTCCGTACGCAATTTATTGGAGAAATACAATCATTATCATTATGCTTAGCAACCGAAGCACGACTGTTTGAATAAAGGACAATCGTAAAAATTGTCTACAGCGCCGTGGGGGTCACCGGTGACCCCCAGCACGAAAAATGCTTAAGCATGATTTTATAACTCATTTTATTTGCTGCAAATAATATTTCAACATAATATGCATCGCACAATAAAAAATTCACGTTGGCGCCTTGGGCAAACCATGGAAAATGCGCCTGACAGTCAACATGTTAATATTAGCTCAGAATACCGCGAGACGCGAGTACAATGAAAGAGAGAATTGAGTGTAAAGGAGTGGGAGAATTGAACGCATGCGCGATGCTCAGTCGATCGACGGATCGGCGAGAGCAAGGATCGGGAGCTGCGAAGTGTGCATAGCGATGAGAGAGGGAACCGAGCGTTCCACACGCGCCGGCGCATTAACCAGTCGCTCAGTAGGCCGACTGGAGAACGGATCATGCGAGCGGAGAATAACCGATGCGTAATAATCGAACTCCATTCCTATTGGTGTGCTCCCAATACTCCGAATATGTATAAATACGGGCAAGATAGCCCAGAGAGAAGGATTCAGATTCATACATCCATCCGAGGCATTACTCTGGAACGTTTAAAGCTAATAGCTGATCCTAACATAATTAATGCTCCAACTTTGGAAGCCGTTTGGTAGGCCCCTTGGTCGCGCTGATCGTTTTAAGCTAAGGCTATAGTCGCCAGGTTTGATGAGAGATTCCTGCCGTGGAAGCCGCCTTGTAGGTCCCTTAGTTGTTGAAGCTAAGCTATTAATAATTATTCTCAGGTTAGTAATATTACTCCTGAGCAACGAGGGAGTGAGATTATTCCAGGTGGCAATACTTGCCCCTGATGAAACGAAGAAACAACTACAAATAGCTTTCAACTTAAATATATTTAATTTCCTAGATCCATAAGCTAATTCCTACCTCGACCAAAACAATCATTATCTATAAGCTAAATCCTTTCAATCGACTAAAACGTCATTATTAGTTATTTAAGGGGAGGTTCCGGTCTAGAGCCCAAAAATATAGGTGATCTTTAGGAATTAATTAAAGGAAAAATACTATATATAATTTAATGGGACTTTTTGCATTGTATTAAGTATATCTTAAATTATAGAAATAAATTTTTTGTTTTAAAATTAATCATTGCAGACGGCACTGGGGAGTCGTTAAAGTCAAGGCGTCAAAAAATTCATCCAAATCGGTGGGACCTGTATCTTTAAAAGTTATTGTCCGATTCGACTGAAACTATTTTTATTTTGAAGAATATACTTCTGGCTAGGGGGAAACCAGAAAAAATTACAAAAATGACATTTTTTTTGAGAGAGACAATAATGACACTTGAAGTATGAAATCACTTTTTCCCTATACTGTTCGTCCTTTCCGCGCCTTTAAATATTATAAATTTTCACTATTTGGTCATTTTTTCTGGTTTCCCTCCTAGCTAGAAGTATATTCTTCAAAATAAAAAAGTTTCAGTCGAATGGGATAATAACTTTTGGAGATACAGGTCCCACCTTTTTGAGAACACTGTTTCGAGAAAAACGCGTTTAAAGTTTTACGTGAGCACCGAGTGGCCGGTTGTTGCCCATGCATTTGCCGCTACTGAAATGCCTATAACTACGGGAATTTTACGAATTTCAAAAAATCCTTTTAAACACGTATTCCTAAAAGGTTGAAGAATCGAAAAATGAAATAAAAAAAATCAATTTTTAGACCGGAACCGCCCCTTAAGTTACAAATCGATCTATCAAACGGGCGTTCTTTTGTACCGACCAAGAGTCGCAACCCAAGACGATCAACATTATTTTCTTGTAACGACCGAGGGTCGCAACCTACTTAATTATTCTAATTTCTTTAGCATCATAAAGCGTGAAGGTGTGTTTGTACGATTTAGAAGTGTTTTCTTGAATAAACACTATTAAGATTAATTCTTGTTCTGGAATTTTAATTCTTTATCACACACCACTCGAACCAATCCTGAATTCCTGTAATGTGCGTTACGTCACGCGCAGAAACGTTACACCAGCAACATCTGTGCTTCCTACTGGATCAACACCAATAATTTTTGAATTTGAGAATGATAAAGGTCTTTATGATAATGAAAGTGGGATTTCTTTGAATGTGGATCAAATCAGAGCTCTTTTGTTGACAGGCCCTTGCCAGCCTAGAGAATGTGATATGTCTGGCGGGGAATTCGAACAATCGAGTGACAAATGTCGATTCAGCCCTTCATTTTATTATAAGAACAAAAAAAAGCCTTTCATGGAAGATAACTACAGTCTCTGGTTATCTTATTCACCAACAAAAAATTATGCTTATTATCACTACTGTTGGTTATTTGGCGATGAAACTGCGAAAAAAGCATTTGGTACATTGGTTTCACAGACTGGAAACATTGTCATCAATCGGTCACACAACATTAAGTAATGCCCATCTCAGCAATGCAGTCGCTGCTGCAACATTTCTCCAGAAAAATGATATTCGTCATAAACTCGAACAACAAATAAGCGAAGAAGCTAAGAAATGGTGCGCAATTTTGAATATACTTTTTGACACTGTGAAAACTTTATCTGGTTTGGGCGTTGATTTTTGTGGTCACCGTGAAAATTTACAGAAGGATGAGCATCCCGGTATTTATTTGTGTATCATAAAATTGACTTCTCGCCATAATCCTATTCTACACGCGCATCTTGAATCGCCAGAACGAATCAAATATTTAAGTAAAACAATAACATACGAGTTACTAAGTACATTAGCTGAATAGACCAGAAAGTTTATTGTTGATGAATGTAAAGGTGCCAAATTTTTCACGTTAATCGCTGACTCAACGACAGATATTGCTCACTTGGACCAAATGGCCATTTTGTTACGATACATTGTTATTCAGAATGAAGGTTCAACTGCGTCCGCAATATGTATCAAAGAGAGTTTTTTGGGCTTCGTTCAACTGAAAAAGGGGGATGCTACACCTATTTGCAATGTTATAACCGCCATATTGTTTGATAAATATGGTTTCCAGAAGAAATAATTGTCTGCTCAGGCCAATGAGGGTGTAGCGGTAATGTCAGGACGTGAAGGTGGTTTGCAAGCGAAAATCAAGGAATATGTCGGGGATGAGACATTTGTTTCGTATATTCACTGTACCAATCTTCAAGTAAATTCGGCTTTGGTGCATGCTGCGGAAGAAAATGCGAGTTCTTCGATTAAATTATTTTTTGCGATAATCCAAAGAATTTACAATTATTTTTCGCACTCTCACAGACGATGGGATGAACTTTTAGAAGCAAGGAAAAATCCATCACGGAACTCCAACAGTTTTGGCATTCAGCTTTTAAAAGACCTTAAAAAAAGAGATCTTCGAACCCGATGCTGACACAGAAGACGGATTATCATACGATGAAGCTCACAAATCAGGCGAACGAGTACTCCACATTAAAGGTTTGAGTATAACGTATAAAAGCTGTGGAAGCATTCATCCAAAATTTCGAGTGCATCGTGGATTGCCTGGAGAAGGAAATTTTAAGGGGCGCAGCTACTGGAGATGACATAATGACTGCTCAATGATTGTTTTCTTCATTAAATTGGTTATTTTTTCTGAATTTGTTATGGTGACATTCTGTGCTTGAAATAATCAGTGTTGTCTAAGTTCCACTGCAGAAGAAAGAATTAAACTTGATGACGGCGTAGCATTGCACTTCAGCAGCATTGAAGAAATTGAGAGTTTTAAGGGATGAAAGCGCCTACAATAATTTCATCACAAAAACGAGAAGTTAGTGGGAAGAAATGGGCTTGGAACATGCTGATTTTCCAGTTGCAAGAGAACGGAAAATTAAGAAAATGCCTGGTGAAAATAGTGCTGATTGCGTTTTGGAGACGCCTGATAAGCATCGAGTCAGTTATTACGAAGTTCTCGATACAATGTGTTGGGAATTACAGGACCGTGCAAACGGTTTCAAAGAGATTAATAACGTTTTTGGTTTTTTAATGCCTGAAATACTGCACAGCATGAAACCAAGTGATTTTGAGACCATCACAAGTATTTTGTTACAGAAATACAGTAATGTCTCCGTATGTGCTCGCTGGTCGGGACCGGCGTTGAACTCCTATCGTGAACAGATCCCTAATTCCGAGTGTTCGTTTCTCGCTCCTTTCTGGCCGAAGGAGGGAGTGAGATGGAACGCTTTGCGTGCGCGGCGAGCGTGCGCGACGGGTGCGAGCACTCGGATGGAATCGTGACTGCTCGACGCATGCGCGCCACGGTCAGATAGCCAGGCACGGCACGAGTCTTTTTTGCGCCCTAGGCGAGCTTGCCAAATTACGCCTTTTATTATAATACATTTATTTGAGATTATTGATAAGCTTACTCTGAATTTGTATTCGTAGTTTAATCCATTTATAGTACAACTTGTAATATTTAATTTTAAAGTTTATTTTCAACAATACCAGTAATGAAAATATCATTTTACACCTCTTGTCGACTTTCCGCCCTAGGCAGTCGCCTAATTTTGTAGAGTAAAGTCATAAATAATCTCAAATAAATGTATTATAATAAAGGGCGCTATTTGACAAGTTCGCCTAGGGCGCAAAAAAGACTTGAGCCGGGCCTGCGTCAAGATTTTGCGAAGCGGTTCCCGTGCTCACCTAAGTGCTTGCGACCATCGCGCACGCTCGTCGCGCACGCAAAGGACGGAGTGTCACGGCGCCCGAAAGACGGAGGGAGACAAAACATCAACGCGTCGTCTGTCTCGTACCGTCCTCGCTCGCTTTCAGTGGCTCTCGCTCGCTCTCGTTCCATCTCGCTCTTGCCTTCGCCGGACAAGAGTGAGACAGAAGTGGTGGGGGTAGCGACGAACACCTATCGTGTACACCAAACCGAGCACATACGGAGACAATACTGTATACTGATTTCTTTACAACTGATCTCAAACATGAATTGTCCAGTTTCGCTGATTTGTATTTCGCGCAACAGCACGATTCTTCAAATGACAGTCCTTTGCAGTATTTGGGATTTATTGTGAAACATAATTTAATGGACAGCTTTCCAGAGTGTTGTAGCCTGTTCAGATTGTACCTAACATTACCAGTTACCACAGCGAGCGCCGAAAGGGGCATGAGTTCTTTGAAAAATATCAAAGAATATTGCCGTGCCACTCTAGCTGAATAAACCCTTAATGACTTCAGTATCCTTTATATTGAAAAAGCAGTTGCGACTAAAATTTATTTGTATTTGACAATCCAAATATTTGCTGAACAGAAAGCAAGGCGAGGATTTAAAACTACATACATAATAAGTATCATGTATAAACATGTATAAAACTACATAGTAATATAATCACATCTGTACTACTACACTTAGCCCGTTTTTAGTAAACTACGTCTTCATTTTCCCGAACAATGGGCCCCTCAGGACGTTTGCCACCTGGGCCTTTTTCCTTAAATCCGCCACTGACCGGAATGATAAAAAAATATTGAAAATTAAGCAAATGGAGGCGGTTTGAAAATTAAGTTTCGATTCTCGCACATTTTTTCAACTTTAAAGGTCTGTGAAAGTTTAAAAACAAAATATTTTATCATAATTCTGGTAGGGACGATAGCCACACGTGTGCTGATAATATATGCAAAACTTGGACTGAGTTGGCCCAGTCGATTTTGAAATATCATGGTCACCGATTCGAAAAACATGGTTCCGAGAAAATCGCGTTTAAAGTTTATTCAACGTTCGAAGTTGTGACCTAGGAGAGTAACGGTTTCTTTGTAACCAAATGGTCGATTTTTGTGTTCTAAAAGACACAAAAATGCACCCCCCCCCCCCCGCCAGAAAGAACAATCCGCCGAAACTTTGCCGAAATACACTTGCAGGAACAAAACTGTTATGCGTCGCCTGTCCCGCTCATTGAACGCGCCGTATAGGTACCTACCTATTCTGTACCCTGAGCTCTGCAAATATTACGAATTGGAAAAAAAACCTTTTGCACACGTATTACCCATATAATGTACCGGTAGAAATTGCAAAAAATCGATTTTTTTACCCGTCAGACCAGAATACCCTCTTAAGCTGTTTTAAGACGGATTCACAGATATCAGTTCCGTGACGGTTCAGTTATTTTAATGAAAATTGTCAGAAATAAAAAGTGTGTGGATATGTGCTAAATACCAATCGTGAATCGCAGAAGTGTCTTATGCCAATAATTAAATAAGCTACTAGGGAGTATAACTACTATACCCAGCGAATACAATAAGAGAAAGTAACAGGGAGGGTATTAATTCTACTTCCCATTATTAGAAACTGTACTTTACTGTGAAAGGTTATTAAATCACGAGCATTCGAACTGATCAACCTCTTGGAAAAGTGACTAAGTAACTAGGTTCCTAGTGATACTGAAATCGCCGAGAGATGAATCGTTTATGGTTTTGCTTAATCCAGATCAAATTTAACTGGGGGTCGTAAATTCCGCGAGAAATCTGATCGCGCGATTTAAACTCTTCTTGGTCGCATTGTTCCGTTTGAATCGGTTATTCCGAACCAGTGATTTATTGCGCACTGCAGGCGGCTATAGATTCGCGACGACGGTGTGGGGGATAATCGCTGATTTCAGTCTTCGTGAGAAACTCTCTCTCTCTCTCTCTCTCTCTCTCTCTCTCTCTCTCTCTCTCTCTCTCTCTCTTTCTCTCTCTCTCTCTCCCCCCTCCCCTGTTTTTTCTATTTTGAAATAGGTTGAGACTGTCTCGCGCCGATAACGGGTTTGAGAATCTGGGAGATATTCAGACTTTTAAAAATCTTAAGTCATGCAATCTTTTCTAACAAGCTAAGAATACGCAGCTTTGGTCAGTTTGAGACCATTTGAAGACTGAAATAGATTTGAAAATCTTGACTCTGATTAATGATATCGTTAAAATACCAAATAAACTAAAAAAATTAGAGTTCTTCAATAAATTTGCAACGTTCATCAAAATTATTCCACACCGAGTAAGAGTCTTAATACTTCTATTTGCGAACAGCAGTGTATATTTAACATCCAACATACGAATGTCCCTTGAATCACTAAAAAAAAAAAACCTCAGGGTAACTCAGACAGTAGTAAATTTTCCAAGCCTGGACCCCTGGCCTAGTTGGGCCCCAAGTGTGTGTGTAGCATGTTTTTCACCAAAACAGTAAATTTCACAAGTCACCGAGAAAGCTAGAAAACCACATGATTATTCCCAGTCTGCGTGGCTGACATGCGTTTGTTCCACGTGTTTACAAAGACAAAGGCTGCATAATGATACTGCGAAGCGGGGAAGAGGTTCTCGAACAAGAGTATCGTGCGTTGCTGGAGAAACAAGGTATTCGATACGGGCGATTCAACAGCGGGAGGATTGTTTGCGGCGGAGTAGAAGGGCTGTTCGCGTTATTACGTCTCTGCGCGTCAATCAGCGCGACGAGTACGATCAAAGCTGGACGAGGATGAGCCGAGCTTAAGCTCGAGTCAGCGCCAGATGCACTTGCTGCTCGAGTGCTCGCGTCTGAAGCTGAGGTACAGGGAGGGAGGGAGGTGCGCTGAACGTCTAACAGACGTTAACGCCTACTTTCGCGAGTGCTTCTTTCTCTTTCCCAGCTGTTCCTCCTTTGTGTTTGTCGGTCGATCCTGTTAACTTCGTAATTTCCTTCTCCTTTTACTCCTTCCAGAAAAAGGAACATACGTTCCTTGCGTTATTTTTCTGTGTTACGACTGTTCCACGAAGAGCTAAGGGGTCCTATTCGAACTTCGTATGTATTTTCAATCTATATTATTGTTTTTTTATTTTGTAGAAAAAACATTTGTTGTTTTATAATACATTAATATATTTATTGAAAATTTTTTGTATGCGAAAAAGTATTTATATGTACGGTTTTACGCCACCTTGTGCTAGTCATTCGCTTCTTAGTAGCCATTGCTCAACGTACTCGTGCATTTAAGTTAATAAAAAAAAAACGTGTTTGAACGTATTCTAAAGAGGTATGTAATAAATGATTGTATTGAAATATTAGCAATTTATAAATATGCGCGTAAAGAAAGAAAAATAAAACGAAAGAACTTATTAAAAATGACTGTCCATGTACTAGTATGGATTTTCTAACCGAAAGCCAGTAGATGGACACAATAGAATTGAACAGTTTGAAGCTGTTTTTTTTTTATGAACCAAAAGTTTACCCATTTACTTGTATGTAGGTACCTTAATTTTTTTTTAATTTAGATGACAAGAAACAAAAAAGATATTTATATATCTTATATCAACATACACATAATGACATACATAGGTAGATCTTTAGAAGATGTCAGAAGAGGAATGAGTGTGGGAAAAGCAGCCAAAGCATATAGAATTCCTAAATCAACATTGTATGCCAAATTATCAAGGAAGGCTCCCGAACATTGTAAAATGGGTTCAAAACCTATTTTAACCGTAGAAGAAGAAAGCCGCTTAAAGCAGTGGATTTTAAATAAACCCAGGCTGGGTTTTCCCATGCATCCTGACGAAGTGAAAATGGAAAGAAGAAAATGAATATAGAATGAAAAGAAATTTACAAAGAAAATATAGTATTGTAAATATAGTTTGTAATACATTAATACTACAAGAAACAAATCTAAGCAGCGAAGAAAATGGAAACAACGAAAGTCCCCAGGATTTAATAATTGAATCTGTTAAAGAAACTACTTAGTCAAATTTATAATTCCCTGTTAAATTGTGTTATTGAATAGAATAAATGAAAGAAAGTAATAAATTATTGTATATAAGCACACAATATTTCTTTCTTCGTTGCAATGTTGTGGCTAGACTAAAGTGGCCAGAGGTTTTATGTTGGAATGTGGGACATGTAAAAAGAAGCATACCACATTTGTAAGTACACCATTTTCTTAGTTTATTTAATTATATAATAAAGACATACTTCTGATAAATTAAAACAAAATTAAAAACATTTTTTTTTCATAACAAAAAATTAACTACATAGAATACCAAGAATAACTATATGGATATATATTTTTACTTTGTGCTATTACTAATATGTTAAAAAGGTAACATGTCCAATCCGGGACAGTCTCACACGATCCAGGACGTCTCGTCACTTTAGGTTAGACATAATCTCACTTTCTTTACGCTTTGGGCCCATAACCTGTTGCACAGTTTTCGGACAATGAAGACCGCATACGCTTTTAGTTTTGATGAAATAAACTATATTTTAACACAAATGCCTTAATCTAGATACCTAGCCAGACACTTGTCCATCTATTGTATCTAAACTGTCCATCTACCAGCCCTATCGTCAATCTACTGGTGATACGGGATATGAGTACAATTTTCATCATTTCATGTTTAGATACATTAATTTTTTTATGTACAGTTACTTTTTTTCTTTAAATTTATACATTTTTACGTGCAGAGTTTTTAATTTTTTGTTAATAGAACAGATATTTCTAAGAAACACCTTAATGTAAACTAGAGCTATAGCTTTGGACCAGGTACCCGAGATACCCGGGAAGAGGAAAATTCATAGAAAACTACCCGAGATACGCGAGATATCCGATAACTTACAGAGTACAGGGTGATTATGGAGCGACGCCTGTCAGAGAGATGCCGCCTGGCACCCCGTGGCGAGGTCAACCCTCCGTGGTGTCTCACCGAATTTTATGGAATTTGTATTGCTTATGTAAAAGTAGTTCTATTTGCATGAAATTTAGTATAATTTTAATCGGAAGAACGCGAGGAATCCATTGGTGTTACTTTCATATCGATGCATGAACAATAAAGAACTTCTTACTATACTGTAATGAATATTTTACCCTCGACTGCGGGCGCCGACCCCGAGGATGTTAGAGATACACGAGGCCGAGGACACTAAGTCATCGGCGTCCTGTTGTGGCTGCGCGCCGGTCATGAGTGTATGTGTCGCCTGCGCGTGTGTGCGTGCCAATGGCGCGATGATGCGTGTGTGTGTGTGTGTGAGCGAACCTTCGAGAGCGCGACCGAACTGTGACACTCCTGGTAATGGCCACGACACGTGCATTTCGTAGTGATACAATTTGTAAAGTTTCCAAACACATATGGGTATATAGCCCACTCGGTTTCTGTCAAGTGTATGTCCCACGTGTATAATAAACTGATTGTTCTCACATTCCATGCAACAGAGGATTCATACCTGTTTCAGAAAAAAATAATTCTTTACTCTTTATCGTATCGATATGAAAGTAACACCGATGGATTCCTTGTGTTTTGCCGATGAAAATCATACCAAATTTCATGTAAATCGAACTATTTCTAACGAAGTCAATTTAAAATTATGCAAATCATTTCTTCATGTAATTTCCTTCATTATGGTCCGCATTGCGTTGTTCTTGGTGTTATTTTTATCGGAAAAACATAAGGAACCGATTGGCGTCGGTTTTGCAAAGATCTGATAAGAAATGTGGAACTGGAGATTTCTCACTTCTTAATGGGTATTCCTGTCTCCCCGGGCGCCGAAGCCTTTGACCCGAAGACCATGACGCTCAGTGAGGCATCAATTATGGAACAGTACTCTGTGACATCTCAGGTGTCTCGAGTACATATCTCGGGTAGTTTACGCGGGTAGCACCTACCCGGGAAATTTTTCTCTTCCCGGATATCTCACGGGTACCCGACCTCCCGGGAATCTACAGCTTTAATGTAAACATCGAAATCTGCTAAACCATCTATCTACTGGCTTGCTTACCCTAAATCTTAAGAATTTCTGAATTCTCTCACTCCTTTACTTTCCACGAAAAGAGATATATACAGTTTTTCTTTGCTTTTCTGTAGGACGAGCGTTTTTTGAAGAGCCATAGAGTTCTGTTTGAAGTTTCTATAGGGTAGACCGGGCGCGATTGTAACACATTAAATATCTCAAAACATATGATAGATATTAACCCAAATTTTGGATATATGATGAAGAATGACATTTGGAATACACACATCCATGTTCTAGCAGTATAGATACACAATAGACATGTATAGCGAAGAAAATAACTTTTCGATACACTAAAGTAACTTTTTCTTACTGATTTAAAATTGTAATATGAATACTTCCTTTACAAGTACGTGTTTTTTCTTTTTTTTTTAAATATTTAATCTGGCTATTTTAAAAGTAATACTTATTGTTACTTATCACTTTTGAGCGTCTCGTTAATTAAAATTGATAATTTAAGTTCAAAATTCTAGTCGGGGGTGATTGTAATATCGGCAGTAGGGATCGGTTGCACCGCGACAGAACCGAATAGTGATGAAGAAGATAAATAATAATATTGTCGTGTTTGCATGGCGTCGTATAGCACAGCACAAACCAAATAAGAAATGGATGCAATGTACTGAATGTAAGAACTGATCACATGGAAAATGTGCCAAAACGTTTTCTATTTCTGTCACAATTGCGATACCGCATAATTGGTAATAAATGTTACTTTTTTCATTTATTATTATAATTAAAATCAATAAATATTTCAATTTTGTTAAGTTAAATTTGTGCTACTATCGACTCCATGCAGTGTTACAACTGACCCGGGGTCAGGGACGGTTGTAACACTTTCTCCGCTTCTCATTTTTTATTAATAACCTGGATATTACTTGACATACAACGAAACTGTTGTGTCTCAATAATGTTAGAGAAGTAAGTAACCTTTTCGTATAAAAACTTTTGTCCTAACTGTGATAGTTGTTGCGTAATCGTATTCCAAAGTCAAAGTGTTACTACCGCCCCCGGTCTACCCTACCTATCAATCTGGAACAAGTATTAGATAGGCATGGAGATGCAGGTGAATAAGGGAAATGATGAACGATGGTGGAATGGGGGAAAGTTGAATGGAGGGGCTGGAAAGGAGAAGGTAGGGGAGAATGGGGGGATAAGGGATGAAGGAGAACAGGTATATTAAAATAGGATTAGAAATAGGAGGGGATGAATGGAAGAAGGTAGAAAGATTTGGATATAAGCCAATGTAGGAAATAGAAAGAATAAGGTAATAGTGAATAGGAGATAACAAATAAGAGATTAAAAGTATCTAGAAAATAATAAGTACCTATAGCATAGAGTTGAAGTGAGAAAAGAGAGGGAAAGGAGATTGTAATCCGTAAGGAACAATAAATATGTTTATATGTATATATAATGGTCAACCCTATTGACTTCGTAATTTCCTTCTCCTTATATTCCTCCTAAAATGAAACAATAAAATATATATAAAAAAGTTATGTTAAACGATTTCACTAAGCACTAAGAACTAAAAAATAATTCATTTCTTGTACTACAATTTCGATGGTGACATGTGACTTTAAATAAAATCATACAAACTCTGTGATTATCCTTCTTCTTTACAATTGATTTTAACAATTCTACAGGGTAATCAAAGAGTTTGTATGATTTTATATAAAGTCACATATCATCATCGAAATTGTAGTACAAGAAAAGAATTATTTTTTAGTTTTTACTGCATTTTTAGTAAAATCGTTCGACATAATTTTTTTCTATATATATTTTTATTTTCTAGTTTTTAGTGTTTGTGAATTTTTTAAAATTTTTCCCCAGTTTTTAGTGCCTGTGGATTTTTAAGTTTTCTAGTTTGTAGTGTCTGTGGATCTTTATACATTTCTTTTTATTCCTTTTTTTTTTTTTTTTTTTTTTAAATTGTATTGTCGTCCAAACTACACACGCGTGCAAAATTTCAAGACAATTGGGTTAGTAGAAGTGGGTGAAAATTGAGTTTCCAAATTTGAACCATACACCAAACATACAGAGGATCGAAGCTAAAAAGGAAACATATCGAACCCGAAAATTCTGATTTTAATGAAACTCCGTACGATTGTAGAGCATGTCGGAGTATGTAAGAAATGATTTTTTTTCTGCGGAAAAACACTCTGAGGGGGTGAAATCAGCCCCAAATTTTCAGCGATTTTTCGTTTTTCGAGTATAACTTTGTAACGGTGCGAGGTAGAAGAAAACCGTAAATGGACAAAATGTTCAGTGTTTGATGCCGTATAACGCGCTGCAAAAGAAATGTTTGTACGTCCAACAATTTATAAATAAATTAAAATTTTCGTTATTTTACATATAATTTCTAACCGCGAGGGTTGGGGACGATCTTTTTCCGTGTAAAAGTTATAATTCGCAATGGTTTACTAAAATGTAAAAGGAAAAAATTTTGGTTCATTTGTTTATTTGTTTACAAAAATTTTCCGCCTTTGTCCATATTACTACCATCTGCCACTTGACAATCGAGGATTTCGATGAAACTTGGTATACAAGCACACCATTTGGAACTATTCGACAAGTATTTGTCTTTATTGGCGTAAATTCATGTTTGCAGGGTGAAACTACTCCCTCAAGGTTTAGGGGTGGGAACCTTCTAACGCGTATAACCGAAAAAGTAATAGACATAGAAATAAATGTTAAATACAAAAATTACTTGAATTTTTATGAGGAATAATATAATTCACAGTTAATAAATGAAATTTTAATTGCTATTTGTTAATTCCCAAAACAATTTAATTGTGCCTAACACTGCTCGTAAATAGTATTGTATTTGATTCTTTCTTACCTTGGTCAATTTGTGTACAATGTTTGTCACGAGTGGAAACACGCGACTCACAAATGCAAATTATCGTTCTCGACCAGGACGTTTTATTTACAACACCGGCCACCGTAATCGTGACCTTCTGCCCTCCAACAGATCGTACACGTGCATAACAATTATATTCACATCGCTGTGTGGGTAACCGTGTTTACGATTGTTGTGACCAGACAAATTCAAAATAGAAAAGCCAATCTACGCAGCGATTTAAAAATAGTTGTTATGTCGATAAAAAAAGCCGTGGACAAACAGCGAGTACGTATGTTGCATATAAAACGCAATGATCCAGAATGAAAATTCGCATTTGTGAGTCGATTGTCAAGGTTCGTACATAGTTCTCATCACATTACGATACGTAACTCATTACAGCACTAGTGTAAGACCTGTACTGTTTGATAGTCATCCTAGTCTTTCGATTCTGACACTTGTTAAAGGTGCAATAAATCCTGTTCGTGTTATCCAGTTGCTCATGATAACATTCGACGTAACGAATATAAATCGACCGGATGCGAACCAACAAGAGGTGGAACTGCACGATATTGTAGCAGATATTATACGAAGAAGTGTCGAGGACACATCTTTTACCATGGAAACAGACACGACGTTGGAATTCCTTCAACCATTTCGACCACATTCAGAAGACTTCGTTGATGAAGAGGCACTATCACCAGAAGACTTACTTGAGGTATTAGAGTCAACGCAAGATGAAGAACAAGCCTGCGTTCCAGAAGAAGGTGGGCTCGTGGACTTGGAATACAAACAAAACGCAGTCGATTATTGGAAAGGTGGTAAGAAAAAGCGTCTGTCACTTGAGAGCGTTAGACAAAAGTTCAGAAAGGTAAAATCGGTGTCACAGTTATACAGGTGGGAGATACTGATTTGTGACAATGGGCGTTGGAAGCAAATATAGCGGTTTCTCTTCAAAATTTTAAAGCCTCGCCAATGTGGAATTTTAAAAGACATTATAATATTGTATCTCGGAAGATAAATAAGTTTATTACCCGCTCTTACGCGGCGGACGCTGCAACTTTGGAAAACAGTGCTACAGAGTTTGTTAACATGATCAAAAGTGTAATTGACATTGTCGGCCTGGAACATGTGTATAACGCGGACGAAAGCAATTTCAACCTTGAATTGCATTCTGGTCGTACGTTAGCAGTTGAAGGCACGAAAAAGGTGGAAACAGTTGTTCAGTCCCTTTCAGCAATGACACATAGCTATACCATATTACCCGTAATCTCTGCAGCTGGGAAATTCATGTCTCCCCTTCTAATCGTGCTGAAAGAATCAAGTGGAACGTTTGGTCCTCAAGTGAAGAAAACATTATTTAATGCTACAAACGTACATATACAGGCATCAAAATCAGGAAAATTAAGCACACAATTATTTCATGAATGGTTTACTAATGTATACATACCTAATACACAGACCTCAAGTGCTCTTCTATTAGATTCCTGGACTGGGCACTGTCCAGCTTCTCTGTTGGAACTTGTTTCCAACAATAAACAAGTCGCCATTTACACTATTCCAAGGAAAACAACGGGAGGATACAACCGCTTGACGTATACGGATTTCGCGTATGGAAAGGCTTCGTGAGAAAATTTTCAGTATAGTATTCCTTTTAAACATAGACGTTAATTTGCATTTGCGTAACAATATAATAAAACTACAATCACTAACTCACAATCAATTGTCTGCACCAAGATACAATGCCTTGTTCAGGTATGGATGGTACAAAAGTGGGTACATACCTACTAATTCTAAATCGGCGTTTGAACATCCTGTGGATATTGCTTTTAAAAATCAAGAAAACATAGATCCACCTAAATGTGCAATCTGTGGAGCGCCAGCTGTTATTCGTTGTGCATGGTGCGACAAGTTCTTATGCTTTCATCATTTCTTCGAAGCCTTTCACTACCACGCACATTCTTCATAGAAGCGTAACATTCTTCTACGGCAATACTGTTAGAATTGCCAGTGGTAATATGTATCGTAATGATTATACTGTCTTCGAGAATCATTCACGTATGTAAAGACATTGTTAGAGATACCCTCGTTGATGCCGTACATTCGTCTGTAGCACTTTTGATTGCATACCTATTTGTCTGTATATTCTGTTACGTTCCGACCAGATTTTTAATGTTAGTTTCGACCTAACGTTGGCTGGAATGTGTCTTGACAATGCTTTGCATTTTGGATTTTCCTAATTGAGCACAATCTCACCGTTGACACATTGTTCCCATATATACAAAAAAAAAAAAATGAAAACGACACACCTGGAGTGCAACTACTGTTTGGAAATACATTTTACGCGTACTTTATACATTTTACGGCTACTGTGACGCCACCTAGGATTTCGTTCCCGTTGCACTTCCGTTATATTATTCCTCATAAAAATTCAAGTAATTTTTGTATTTAACATTTCTTTCTATGTCTATTACTTTTTCGGTTATACGCTTTAGAAGGTTCCCACCCCTAAACCTTGAGGGAGTAGTTTCACCCTGTAAACATGAATTTCCGCCAATAAAGACAAATACTTGTCGAATAGTTCCAAATGGTGTGCCTGTACACCAAGTTTCATCGAAATCCTCGATTGTCAAGTGGCAGATGGTAGTAATATGGACAAAGGCGGAAAATTTTTGTAAACAAATAAACAAATGAACCAAAATTTTTTCCTTTTACATTTTAGTAAACCATTGTGAATTATAACTTTTACACGGAAAAAGATTGTCCCCAACCCTCGCGGTTAGAAATTATATGTAAAATAACGAAAATTTTAATTTATTTATAAATTGTTGGACGTACAAACATTTCTTTTGCAGCGCGTTATACGGCATCAAACACTGAACATTTTGTCCATTTACGGTTTTCTTCTACCTCGCACCGTTACAAAGTTATACTCGAAAAACGAAAAATCGCTGAAAATTTGGGGGCTGATTTCACCCCCTCAGAGTGTTTTTCCGCAGAAAAAAAAAATCGTTTCTTACATACTCCGACATGCTCTACAATCGTACGGAGTTTCATTAAAATCAGAATTTTCGGGTTCGATATGTTTCCTTGTAAGTAAAATCATATACCGTTAAGGAACTAATTTCTCATCAGTTTAGAGGGCTTCACACTTTAATATATATTTTTAACCTAATAAAACTTTAAACCGCAGACTTTTTTTATACTAAAAGATGAATTAATGTTTAAACTTTAAGGAAAAATGTTAAAAAGTTGAAAATAAGTATAATTTAATTATTTATAAGGTACGGAATAATAAGGTGACTGGGAACTAGTTTTTGATCATCTAAAATACATAGGAACTAATTTTTTGATCAGGTGAGAAACTAGTTTCTGATCATCTAAAATACATGGGAACTAATTTCTTATCAGGTAAGGAACTAATATTTGATCAGATACTAATACTAATTAAAAAGAAAGTACCAAATAAACTTATTTTTAGTAGTATACCATATAAATTTAATTTTTTTATAATTTTATAATGTCCTAACCTATTTTTTATTCAGGTGATTAAAAATTAGTTCCACAAGAAAAAGTTGGAACTAAATAATGATCACTGACTTTTAAAGCAAAATGATACATATAATACTAAAATTCTTGCGCTACATTGTAAAGTAAACTATTGGAAGCAAAATGTATGAAAATAACCTTTAATACCACAACAACCAGCAAAGAAATCGACTGTGGCGTCGATGGTGATCTCTTATTACGAACAGTAAGAGATGGCGTTTAACAGGGGCTTCCTTCAAGTGGGCTACCTTACACATTTATTTTCACGAAAACTAACAATACTAACTGCTGTCACAGACAACACATATATTTTTGAATTATCAATTTTTATGTAAGTAATTATTTCAAACAATTATTTATTGACATCAACTTAAAAGAACGATTTATTTCATGAACTGATAAAAAATTAGGGTAATTATTTACTTTAGCGATTCCTCACCGATTTTGATGAAATCTGGATAGGTTGTCGGGGACACGATTCTGAACAACTTTTTCATATACATGTTACCGTCGCTCGGTCGTAGTTTTCGAGCTATTCGCAAAAATATTTTTTAAATTTCTTGCTTTGGTGTTATAATTTGGGGTAGTATTGGGTTTGATTTAGTATAAATAAATATAAGTGCACTTCACATTAAACATTATTTTCAATTATTATTGATAGAGTATTAGTATTGGTTGGGACTAGATTAATGCGGGGGGCGCGCGCCCGCTCGCGGGCGCGTAAACCATGCTGGCGAACCGATGTGAGTCGGGGTGTTGACGGGAGCCCCCACACATCCAATATGTGCACTCGAAAGCACCCTCTTCCTAGTAAAAAAATTATGTTTTAGAACAGAGTCGGGGTTGACTTGCATCCGCAAGTTTCTGGTTGAAATCTCCAAACTTACATAGATTTACTACCACGCTTTACGCGCCCGCGAGCGGGCTCGCGCCCCCGCACTAATCTAACCCCAACCTATACTAATATCCGGAGCAAGTTGGAAAGTGGAATGCGTTGTGTCGGAATAAATTAACAGAAGTTTTTCGCAAATATCTCGGAAACTAAGGCCGAGCGACGGTAACATGTATAGGAAAAAGTTGTTCAAAATCTGGAGTTTTACAACGTCTCCAAATTTCATCAAAATCGGTGATGAATCGCTAAAGTAAATAATTACCAAAATTAATGCCTGATCAGGAACTAGTTCCTTAACGGTAAAGTTGGCACTTTTACCTCATGTCCCTAATGCTACGAGCGTTTTCCTAAGGATTCAGGATCCTATTCGAGCTCTGTATTTGTTGATCAATCCTGCTAATTTCGTGATTCTCTTCTTCTTTTATTTCTTCCAGACACAGAAGTACTTGTACGCTTTCCTTTACTTTCCTCTATTACTTTTTTTTTTTCAAGCGCCAAGGAATGATGTTCGAGCTGAAGAGTCATTACTCCCAAAGCTTGGCAGGTTTAAGATCCTGGCAGCGTCCACGAAATCCCAAATTCCTTGCTCCGAATCCCCCGAAACAATTTCGAGGAGCACGAAGACACGCGAAATACCGCGAGACAGCTTTTCTATAACCGCGCTCGTGGCAAAACACGATCGTAAACTTCGCACCGACAACGAGCAAAGTTCTGGAACTTCGCACAATATCTTCGGCCTTGCACGAATGCAGGAAAATAAGCTTGCAGGGGGCATGGAATTTTAATACTGATATTTTCCATGTTTAACCCTTGCAGGGCGGATAGTTTGCGCACATCGGACAATGGGTTCATTTTGACCCATAATTTCACATAAGCACACCTCAAAATTAGCATTCATATTAGACTTCAATTTTGTTGGAATCTAAAAATACTAATGATGATTAATATATGACGACCACCAAGGAAAACACGATAAATCCATTTTTGCTGATTTTCTGATTTTTATGCCATATGGTGGCTAAAAGAGAGTAGATATAGTTGAAAAGGGGAACAACCTTCGAAGTCCAAAGATATGAGCCTTTTAAAAATAGGTGTACGGGGGACCAACATGGCAAGTCCAAGTGAAACAGGGGAATAATGTATTCAGCCCACGATAACCTTTATATTTTTAAGTTATGCGAACTAAAACTTTTGGTCATCCATTGAAAAGGTATGACTCAATTTGAGAAGTTAAATGTCAATTTAAGGGTGACTTAAGAAACGGTTACTTAAAAAATAATTACTAAAAGAGGAAACAGCTGATAAGTCCACGATAAAAAATGTTATGACAAGCAATATTTTTTAAATGTTCCAGAGGGTGACAAAAACACATATTTAATCTCAACAGCAAATAAAAATCACAGTTTTGATAATATAGGGTTGGTTGAGAGCGTGTTGAACTTTAAACTTATTGCTCCCCTATAAACAACGAAAAATGTGACTATCATGTTATTCCTCTGTGATCTTCATATGTAATTTTAATATTTAGGATGAGTTTGAGTCGACCCTGTATGCGCCAAACGAGGATTAACAACCACTGGACGCATTCACGTTGAATTTTAGAGGGAAAGAATTTGTATAATTTGATGAAAAACATAATTCTGTGTTATTTCCTGCGGGCACTGTTTTACAATTTAGTGTTTTGAACTATTACGAATGCTAAATATTCTCGTTATTATAATATTATAGAGGGGAGAATACTAATTGATTGATCATAAAAGCTAAGTGCATCTGTATTTGAAGAGAACATGTTTTGCAACTTCAGGAGAGGGCTCCTCAGTGGTCTTGAGCAGCCAATTAGTCGTGTTCTGACTATAGCATTTAAAGGTACAAACTACAAGTGAATCCGTGCAGTAACATGTGTGTGGAAGACAAGCAACAAGTGCTTTACTCGCTACATATTGTAATTATGA
Source organism: Andrena hattorfiana (assembly GCA_944738655.2). Lineage (NCBI taxonomy): Eukaryota > Metazoa > Arthropoda > Insecta > Hymenoptera > Andrenidae > Andrena > Andrena hattorfiana. Next base: position 50,692,782 of record OX122889.2, read on the forward strand.
TCAACCCTAATAGCACTTCTACTACTAATTATCAGCAATTGAGACCAGCCCATAACCAAATTGTGTTTATATAGAAATTGTTGACGTTAGCGCTTCCCAGCTCTAAATTGTTATCGACGGATTATAGTTTTTAGTTTCTATTGAATGGTTTTATTGACCCGTTCCTTTTTTCGCAGGGCCACTTCCACCTCTTTCTTATTCACGTGATTGTTCCTTTTTTTTTGAGACACCAAATTTCATTGTAATGACGCATTTATTTTTTGAGTAATACTTCATTAACTTCACGAGTTTACATGGATTAGATGAGGTGTGAAGAATCAAAATTGCTATCGTCTTAAACATTTATTTCAACACAAATAACCGACGATGACATAAAATAAGCTGCTCTTACTTGCTATGAATCTCAGAAAGAAAATACCAAGATTACAGAATAGAGAACACTCTGCTGTTCTCTGTTTGAACTGTCTAAAAATTCCTGTGTGTGTCAAGTAAATATACCTGAAATTCTAGTTATAACGGAAGTGCCAGACACAGATGTGTTTCATGTGAAAAGACCCTATTAACGATATGCAAAGAATATTAACTGTCCCCTTACGAGAAAAGAAATGATTGCTATTGTTATACCCACCACTTTTTATACCATTTGCTGCCCTACTTTCCTTTTTGTTCTGTACTATGTTTTTACCACCTGTTACTGTGGCAGTTTGTCATTGTTTTATCAGTCACTCTGTCATACTTCTAATTTTTTTTCGCTCCCATCCTAAATTTATTTAGCTCCCTTTCTATATTTCTTTCCAGGAAAGAATAACTGACGAATCAGAATCACTTCCTTCGAGGAATCGTTTCCATCAGAACACCTATGTGTATTTCGAAGCATCTGTTCGAATGCAGTTTCATCGAAGAATGCACGGAATCGTATGCTCCAGGCCTAAACATTGATCACAGTTCGCCAGGTATTGGATGTAACTGGGAGCTGATTCTTAACCGATTTGCAATGCTAATGTAATGGAGGGTTTGAGAAATGCAGGAGTTCCAAGCTCAACCCTGTGTTCTGTTTCAGATTAAGACTAGGAAGGAATGGATTTCGATTTAGCCTGATTTATTTGATTTATTTTCGCAGTGAACGAAAGGAAATTCGTAATGCAACACACGGTTTGGAAAATGGCTAGGGTGGGTGCATTGCTATCGCCTAGCACGTAATATCTGGTGAAGAAAGTGCTGATATGTAATGAACTGAACTAAATGGTGGCCAAGCATGTGTAGGAAGACATACTATGGTTACGTCACTTGAGCAACACCTAGGGCAGAAGAAGTATTTTAGTGAATCTTGGTAATATTAAAGTTTATTGATCCATGACAATTTTAAATCACAGTGGAAGAGGATACGTTTAAAAATTCTATGAATACATGAATATTTATTGGGAGTAGGGTAAACGATACAGTAGTTGGCCACCTAAGAGCTTCAGTTTAGGTAAACGCTATGGAATAAGTGATTTGCATTTTATAAATGAAGTTTCGTTAGACCAGGCGGAAAGAAAAGTATTGAAGATGATTATAACACCAAAGAAACTTTCAGAAATCAGTAGTTTCGATGTTATGCTATTATAAAGAAACATAACTCAAAATTGTAGTTATTGACCGGTCATGGCATAGTTGTTGACCGATCCAGGTACAGTTGTTGACCACTTGCTGAATGTAAAAGAAAATGGTATATTTTTTACTTTGAAATCACTTTTATTAAAACAATCTGTCAACATATGAAAATCAAAGACATATTATGTTGTGACAGGGTGAGTTTCATGTGCCCCCTTCTTAGATTTCTCTCTCACCTGCTCTTTCTTTTCTTCTTCTTCTCTTTGCATCTGTTTGCCTCTTTCTTTTCTTTTCTTGTTTTGCTTTTTTCTTTTCTTTTTTTCTTTCATCAAGCGCCTTTGATCTCTGAATTATCGGTACCCACCTCCGGACCAATGAAAAATCAGAAGTCATCAGAGGTGCATACCGTAAACTGGGGGAACATTTTGCTATATAATATCAAAATTAACATTTTTATATTTGCTTTAAGTATCCTATCATAACATTACATCTTTTGTGCATGCACTACAAGTATCAAAATGCATAAAATATTTGTCCTTATCCTTCTTTAATATATATTAAATACCTGCTAATGTTATCCCGTAACCTGGTAACATTGGCACATAATATATACAGTGAGTGTCACTCAAAATCGTATACCGTAACGCGTGCCAGATTATCGGTTGAAAAATATTGTTACCATAGATGTAAGATGAAGGTTTTTTAGGAATAAACACACTAACATAATTGTATTCAATATGCACTGATTGCAAATAAAAAGCTTTATTCGTAAGAACAAAATTATACATATTTGGAAGTAATGTACAGAAAATGTCAGTCACTGAAAATCGTACATGTACAAAAATATGTTATTATCGTTAATAGAAAAAAACGAAAGTACATTTCAATATTTTGTGGGGTATCCACGATTATTTTCGACTGCTTGTAATCGTCGTGGAACCGATTGCACCAATTTTTCGCAAAATTCCTTCGAAATAGTTGCCCACTCTTCTTGCAGTGCAGACCTCAATTGTTGTTTATTAGAAACGCAGCGTAATCTAACTTTTTTTCCAATTCATGCCACACATGTACTATAACGTTGATATCTGGTGATTGTGGCGGCGTTTGTATCACTTTTGGACAATTATACAGTACCCAACTCTTCGCTACCTAGGAAGTATGTTTGGGGTCATTATCGGCATAAAATTTGAAAGTATTTAAAATACCCATTTTTTCTGCACTTTGCTTTACATTGTTTTTTAATATGTTTAAACACCCCCATTTGTCCATCTTTTCATCTATAAATACTAAATTACCTACACCAGGGGCTGAAATGTAACCCCAGACCATTTGGCATCCTCCTCCAAACTTCACCGTTGCCCGAAGATTTTGTGTCTTCATCTCTTCGTTACACTTTCGCCATACATGTATTTTTCCATCCGATGAAAAAATATTGAATTTAGATTCGTCTGTAAAAATAACGTCCTTCCAAAAATCAGAATCTTTTTTTATATATTCTCTTGCGAATTCTCTTCGTTTTCTCCTATTTTGCCGGCTGATGTACGGCTTGTTTCGTGCAATTCGTCCATGATAATTATTGCGTCTAATAATCCTTCTGACAGTGGAATTACTTACTTTTTGCCTAAATACTTTTCTACTTCGGCAGTTAATTTTGGTGCACTAATCCTCGGATTATCTTTTACAATTTTCATAATCCACCGCTCATCTCGCGTATTCAATTTCTTATTTGTTTCACTCCTTACTTTGTTTAATACGCGATCACATTCATTATATCTTTTAATTATATACTGTATAGTACTCCTTTTCCGATTAATAACTGTTAATACTGGCCCTTTGTAGCGAGCGGCCCAGCTGCGATTCTGGATGACTCGATTGCGCAGCGCCATCTACGGGCGCGTACAGCGTACCACGCGTCCTCACATGGGGACCTACCATATTGTATTTCTATCTGATACAGTTCGCGCTCGGTGATTGCAACACGCACCATGCGTCTTCCTTTTTGTATGTCTCAATTAAAGTATAATTAAAACCTAACTCTATTACACTCTGCCTGTCGCCTCCACGTAGCGCCCTAACAGGTTATGGGCCCAGGCACATGAAAGTAAGGCTTTTTCCATTTTTATAATGGTACATAACCAATTCCCGTTCTTCAAGAGTGGTTTGCTTCATTTTAATTAATTTTACCCATTGTGCACTAATTTGCGACTTTTAGTTACACAAAACATTTGACTGCAGGTATAAAGAAAGCATAGCCAACTGTTACAGAAAAGAAAATCGGGTTATTCCCGTACTTTTTACAGGTGTACCAACATGTACGATTTTCAGTGACTGGCATTTTCTGTACATTACTCCCAAATATGTATAATTTTGTTATTACGAATAAAGCTTTTTATTTGCAATCAGTATATATTGAATACAATTATGTTAGTGTGTTTATTCCTAAAAAACCTTCATCTTACATCTATGGTAACAATATTTTTCAACCGATAATCTGGCACGCGTTACGGTGTACGATTTTGAGTGACACTCACTGTAAATAGCACTAAGAAGTTAGAGTTTTACCTCATCTGAACTTACACCAACACTTAAAGTTGTTTCTTTTTATGTTCCATGCATGCTATTTTATATATTTTTTATTTATTTTTTTTTTAATTTACATTTTTAACACGTTCCGTGCCACGTGTACCATGGATGGTTCATGTTAAACTTTCCATTTAGGCCATGTATACCATCGATGGTATACGCTGACATTTAATTCGCGGAGATCCGGCGGGCCACCAAAAGGTGATGATGTAATGAAATATTGTGTGATAATATATCAATCATTAGTCAAAACATCAAATGGCGTGAATGGAAAGTCGAGCAAAACCGGCTCGGCACGGAACGTGTTAAATTTGGTTTAGGTATCCTATTATAATATTGCATCGTTTGTGATTGTATTAAAAGTGTGAAAATGCATCAATTTTTTGTCCTTTACCTTTTTAATAGATGTTAAGTAAATGCCAATGTTCCCCCAGTTAACGGTGCCCGAAACCATATAAAAGCAGGTCATTGCCCCGTGCCTCCAAAGATTTAAATCAATTTTCATCGCGGTCTTTCAGCACGGAAATTACGAGTGGTCAATAACTGTATTACTGTGCATTCGCCGAACCAGTTATTGAACACCCCCCGAAACACATCATAATCACGTTCGACACGACTGGTTTATGACGAATGTTAACATTGGGATCTTGTCACCTATTATGATCAATGGCATTCACGGCAAACAAAATTGAACAATGATTATACAGTCATTAAAGAAGTCGCCCCTCTAAAGATGCCCGCTAAGCCCTTACCTTCTTTAAGAGTTGAAATTACGCGTTTTCCTTTCCGACGATTTCACGGCGGAACGCTTGTACTGAAATCATCGATTGTTGGTTAAAACAAAAGGTAGGACTGTCATTTCTAATCAAAGTGCATCATTGATGCAGAAACGCGCAGGTTCATTAGAATGTGGCGGCAGAAATTTGAAGTAGTCAACTTCTGTGCCTGGTCAATAATTGTATCGTTTACCCTATCTAATTAATGGCAAGATTAAGATATTTAATCGGTTACAACAGGTTTGTTAACGAAAACAGATTTTTTGTGTCTTGGTGTTGGAATCTGCGGAGCCACATTTACCTGAACTTCGTTTAACCAGCATATATATCTTATAATATAAACTTGATAGTCTCAAAAATAATATGTAATAATATAAATATTTTGAAATTGTATTTCCTTATTTTTATAGTAAATACATTTTTAAACAATAATCCCAATAAAAAAACTTTGGCAAAAAACTCCAAAATATTCATTATGGTTTTCTCGATTTTTCGAAGTTTTTGTATATCGATATTCTAAAAATTCTTTGCTCGACCATCCACACAATGGACGCTGAACAAAACACTGCATCGTATTTTCGCGGACACCGATAAGACACGGGGTGAATTAATCGCAACATTGCCTCGATACCAATAACGCCAGATCGTATCGACCAGTCGAACATTTATAAATCGCCAGCGATTACTCATCAAATTTTCAAAGCACCGCGGTATCTGTAAATCGTGGCAACGATTAAAACAACTCAATGAATGAAATCCCGATTTCGTTGGTCATCGATGACGTTTACCGCCCTTATTTACGGCGCAGCATTAACCGCCGGTTACACAATCGCGACTCCTCGAATTCGGTCTCGATACTGTTCCAGCTATTGCTCCCTTTGACAGGCGGAATTTCGAATGTAACGAGCTCGTTGGATGCAAAATTTCCCCGATCTACCTCCTGGCTGATCATCAATTCGAAGTTACGTATGATAAATCGATTTTCGTTAATAGAACTATTAGTACCTACACGAATTATGAGATACAAATTTTATACTGGAATAACAGAAAGAGATTTTCCGTATTGATATACTATATGCATTCTTTGTTAATGTTTTATTTAGAGTTATGTAACTATGCACTAAGAAAAACGTTCATGAGTGTAACAGCAGGAAATTTGTGTTGATCTGACCAAAGTGGAACGAGCAGTTTTGGGTGGATTCAAATTTAATGATTACATTCGGGATAAAATTTTCATGAGTATCTGATAGAAGTCAAATTTTCGTTGACACAATTATTAGCAGACGAACCTGGTGGTACTTTTATACTGGAATCTATATACATTTTATATACAATTATGCAGTGAGACAAATTTTCACGAGTACAGCATCTAGAAATCTGTTTAAGTTGAAAACTTCAAATTTACCAATCAAGCATTAGGGATCAACTTTTCATAAATATCTGACAAAAGTAGAACGATCAGATTTTACTTTAAAATTTCAAATTTGATTGTTAGACACGGAGGAAATTTTTTTACAAATATTTTCATCTGTGATATACAGAATAGATCAAAGTTACCCTTGCATCCACAAGACGAAGGCCAACGTGTAACATAACCTAAAACACGGTCGTTAATAATTATTGGTAGCTAATGGCGTAAGTGGTATAAGGTACAATCGCGACATTAATTTGCCCATGAACGATATTTTCAAACAAGCACGTCCACGTTACTCTCTGCCATCTATATTCCCCAATAACGACGCGAATCTTATTACAGGCGCTGGCGTGTGCACAGTAAATTGAACTGGACTGCGCAAATTAAAGCGAAGCAGCACTTTGCCGCTGTAGAGGAAAAAAAGATGCATTTTCGATTTCCAGAACGTGGTCGTATCTGCCCCCCAGCCCCCAACGAATAACTCACGGTCGATTTCCGCGGTGGTGGTTGAATAGGAAATGAATCATTTGGACAGCTCACAAAACGGGTGCATATTTTCAAGGAATTATTTCTTTCGTTCTTTAATGTGTGAACGAATTTTGTAGAGAAAGATGAGGTGTAAAAATGATTTTTCTTTCAGGTATCAGAAACAGACCATTTTCTTAAATTAAGTGGATTCATTTTCTAGAAGGTTTAGAGGTTTAGACATATTTTTCCGAAATGTACGTGAAAATACTTGTGCTAAGTCTTCACTAGATTATATGTTTCATCGTAAGCCCTGTTTTTCTAATACCTTTTGCAGGTCGAAAAATAGGATTATTTTTATGATTTTCTTTTTCGTATAAAAACCATTATATTTAAAACCCAAGGTACACACCTTTTTGTGTATAAAATAATTTTGTATACTCTGCAAAAAGAAATTGGACATCTGAAGAAATGATGCCATACCAGGTGGAAAAAAAAAACAAAAAATTGAAAAGATTCTTAATCAATTTGTTTGTCGTTATGGTCGGGACCATCAGAAATAAATTATACTGAAAATTGTCACAATGGCGAATACTTTAATTGAAAAGTCCGACATTTATTTATTTCTTCGGTAATTTTTGAAAAACAGAAAGTATGACAAACTCAACATAACAATATAATTTTAGTTCCGACGAGAGTTGGTAGTATGTGAACTATCCTGTAAAAGTTTCAGAGCAATCGACCAAGTAGTAGTTGAGATTTTATCTACGCCAAGTGACAAGAAATACATTTCAAGAAAACCGCGTTTAAAGTTGCCAAAAGGGCAACTTGCACAAAAAGGGCTGAACAAGCCACAACCTACTTGAAATTTCTCTTAAATAAAAAAAAATGATGTTAAACAATTTTATTAAAAATGCACTAAAAACTAAAAAATGGAGCAGGATGTGTGAGCAGGACGCACACACACGCGCGCATGCACGCGTAAACAAATTCTTTGTTTAATTCAATGATGACGAGATATAATTCGTGAAAGAACATTTCAAGAATTCCATACACTTACAGTAACAAAATTAATTAAAATAAGTATAATCATATTTATTATCTCCGAACTAATATTCTGCGTAGCATTTTTCTGAACATATTTTCATAGATCAATTGCTCCAAGAATCGAAATTGGTATAACACACACGCGCGCGCGCACAGTAATTTTAAGTGAGTAATTTGTACTAGGTAGGTATGAATTTGAACTTTGAAATGAAAAGTATTGTAATGAATAAATTGTTGTAGACAGAATTTCTATGAATCCTTATCGAATAGATACCTAGCGACTAACACAATGTTAGTAGACATAAAACAGCTGGTCATCGAACACTAAGTAGTATACCGATCTCTCTAAATATTAATTTTCTGTTTCATCATCTGTACCACTTCCTATGCTTTGAAGCCAAGAAAATAAAGCTGCTGTAAATAAACTGGTCAAGAATTTGCAACTCATTCTCTACATAATAATATAGCCAATAACCGTCTACTTTCCTTTAACAATAATCAGTTTCTAAGTCTCAAACAATCACGCGTTTGGATAAACCACGCTGCGAAACAAGCAGTTTGTAGGAATTGTAATAATTTATCAGTCTATCATCCGAGACAGTGACACGAACAGCATCGCACTTGTTCGCTTGCGAAGAAAGTTTCGAAAGACCGTGAGAAGACGAAGGACGACGGAGAGGGAAACATTCAGAAACTTGTTTGAATAATTCAGCGAACTCGATGCAGCGGGCTGCGTGCACCTCGAGATACCAAATGAATAATGAGCTTAATGACTGTAGTTTCGCGGCAATTGGCTTTTATATGTGTTACACGAATCCTCTTTGTGCTGTTACGAAGAGATATTTAATTTTCGCCCAACCACGTTAATGCTAATCAGTTTCTTGGTGAAGCGGGGCGTTTTCACGTGGTAAGTAGAATGGTAGTAAAAGGAATGTTTAAAGTGTTAAGTTAACTCGTCCATGAAAGTGGACTGATTCGTGGTGGAAATGGACAAAATTTTGCTTAAATGAAAGAGGTAATGTATTAGGCGATATGTTGTACTTAGTATGGGCAGAATAAGTTAATTTTGGTTATAATTCTTTGTAAATATACAATCTTAGATACACTGGAAATGTTTTTGGTGCAGAAGTCGATCGGTTAAAGGGTTAATGAGAAGGGACTGTGTTCTACAGCCGAGAAGATTCACTCAAATAAAACAATGACAGCAACAGGAAGTGTGAAATTTGTGATTATTGTAAAGACTGTCTCTGTGCAAAGAGAATTTATTTTTAAAAAATTTTAAATTATTTGGAAAATAGATAATCAGTTCAAAATAGGAAACTAAGAACAACTTTACGATATTCTTACGTTAAAAAATCGAGATGCATGTCACAATAACCGTCACAAATTCGAAATGTATTGATATTAACACTTATCACTCACCATTACCTGCACGAAGTTTGGATCAACGATTTAGTTCAAATTTTGCGCATACTTAGTGCACAACCTACATACCTACGTATTTCCAATAACTTAATAATTATACACTGTTCAAAAGTTCTTGAGAAAATCGAGTTACAAAGATTTGCTTCCTCTACACTAAACCGCACATAAATTGCAGTGGCATCGCGAATATAATTCACACAGTGATTCCAAAAATATATACACACATTTTACTAACTTTCAAATATTGCTACGATTAGTTATTTAAAAAATCCTCGTCCTTCAGTAAATTTTTATATACAAAATTTGTAAAAAAAAAACTTTCAACTTGATTTCCACATAAACATTTGAGTAGGGTGTCTATACATTTATTGCGTTGCTATACATAGCATGAACTAATTATATGAAAACAGCCCTCTTCAAATATTAAATTATAGCTCTATAATAAACTTTTACGGTAGCCTTCCCTAATTCCTTCTGACAATCTCATAGTACTTCGACCACAGTTCTGTTTAAAAAGCCTCCGAAAAATGAAAATGGTCAGGAGCCTGTACACATAAATCACATCTCGTGACAACTATTTCCTCATTAGAATGCAACGAATGAAAACTTAATCACAGAAACTTGGAAGGCTTACTAAAAGATTATCAAAGTTTCCAGAGATTATCCCCCCCCCCCCCCCCGAATGAGTAATTATTTTCGTCACCAGCAATCTTGGCTAATGTCTAATCTTCCTTAATCTTAATTAACGCCCCGTTAATTAAGCCTCACCTCTCGTTAGTAATAGTTATATGCCGGCTCCAGGAGAGCGCGAGAACTCCTTCCAATTGCTAGTGTCTCCGTCCTCGAGTAATTAGACCTCTAAAATTAGGTCGATCGTGGGGACAATCGATCTTCTGGAATACTCGAATCGCGGCGATAATTAAATTCAACGTTCGGCAAACTAAGATGATAAGAGAGAAAAGGTTTAGCGAATTCTGCGTGATGGAAACGCATAGGCGAAATAATTCCCTGGTGGGATTATCAAGGCTCCACTTTTAATATTCGTTTCCCCTGAGGCTCTTTTTTTAGAAAATGGTATACGTGAAATACATATTAAATTTCTGTCCACTAAAAGGTTTATTTATTAACAAGACATTTCCGGTTTTTTATTGAGGAACAGTAACAACTATTTAAAAGGATTAATGCTGCCGATAAGAGAGGTGTGTTTTTCAAAATGCCTAAACAGATTTTAAGAATAGATTAAGAGATGTATGTAGAGTATGTAGGGATCCCTGACGTTGCCATTTTTTCTGAATTGTTTCGTGAATACAAAGAAGAAAGAATACATTCTTCAAACAGAGAACGTCCAGGACCTCAAATTTTAAGATATTTTTAAAATTCGTTTTTCGAACCTCGAAATAACACATTTCTCCTACCAGTAACGATAACTCCTTCAGTTATTTTTCAATCAATATTTGGGAGAATCTAGTTAACAAATATAACTTTTGGTGAACAAAAATTTGAGTGATTTTCACCTGTGTATACATTTTTCTAAACCAATTCCGAACTGTATCCATTTTTCAAGCCTTTATATAGGAGTAGCCCTTTAAATGCAATTACTGTGAGCATCTTGAAAAGTCGAAGCCAGTGTTCTGTATTTGTGCAATTTAAATGTGCGAAAAAATAGACAATCTGAAGTAGATCGTGGTACCATCAACCAGAAGATGATATCTCACGAAAAAATGAGTAAAAAATGTGAAATGAATTTTTTTAACTGGCCCATAGGTTACGAGAAAAATGACTAATCGTATAAGGATGAAACTACTTGCCCCTAGTATTGAAGCTTTAGTGTTTGTTTACTTGTCAACACTAAATAGATGACAACTAGCGAATAATTAGAATTGTAGTTGAATTTGACTGGAAATATGGTAGCATTAATTTAAGAGAATTAAGCATTTGCAACGTGGATGACACTTTCCATAGTTTGTATAAAAAATGCTTCATGGAACTTGCAACGCTATTCCGTACATATATAGTATATGTTACTATATGAAAGTATTGTTAACTTACAAAGTAGACTAACTTATATATTTGTATCCTCATTCAGAAATATTTCGTATAAAATAATGCCTCAATGAAATTAATCTGTAATTTCTATAAAGTACGTATGCAGTCTTTTTGTTATTATCTTCATTTATGTATTGCATTCCAACATGTCAATAATAATAAAAAATCTACATCAAAGCAATCGACTCTAGATTATGTTAATCTTGTTTAAGGGGGTGCACCATCTTGTACGACTAAAAGAATGGTTAAATTTAAAATTTGGTTCTTCGGGTAATATTTCAGTGAAATATCCGGATCTTTTTACGAGATATTAGCCAACATTTTAACTTTATTTGCATACATTATTTATATCTTAAAGTTTTAAAATGGCCTAGTTATACAACATTGTCTAACGTCATGTCTTGTTGGCTAACCTCCAACACCAAAGAAGCTTGGAACATAAAAAATAAAAAATTCGTATTTCAACTTAAAGAAAAATAGAATTTCCTCAATGTTATATTTTAATTTGTTCTATATTTATAAACCTCCAAATCTGAACTGTTTCAGTGAACAAAACAAAAATCTTCACGAAGCCATTTCCGTATTTTCTAAAATTATTGAAAAATCGTAGGTTACATTGAAGAAAATCTATTTCTCTTTAAGATCAATAAAGAATTTTTTATTTCTTATATTCCAATCGCTTTTGGTTCTGGGGGCCAGCTGACCAGACACGGCGGTAGACAATGTTGTATGGGACATTCCACGCGAAATCCAACACTTTTCGGAGTAACATTTCGGATGTTGCTGAAATTTGAATATGTTGTAGTCTTTAGTGATATTTAAACATACCTCAAAGGATTTTTCAAAATTTTGAAAAATGTTGATTTTACAACTGTTTTGAAGTTAAGTGTTTTTTTTTTCAATACATTATAGCTATAGAAGTAGTAAACGGATGGAGATGAGGTTTACGGTGCTTATAGAGAAGACATTGAAGTTTCAAGAAAAAATTATTTTAGTTTAAAAAAATAAAATTTTAACCATTTTTGTGCAATTACTTTAAACAAATGCAGGTTTTTAACATCGGGCGCGATTTTAAAAATCTGAATAAAAGAAGAATATAGTTCTATCCTTCTCCTTGATGGACAAATTTTCAAAAATATGGACATTTTAAAATTGGCCCTGTAAAAATTGCCGAAAGTTGACGCTGCGTTAAATCACACCGGTTCGACTGGCTGAGCCGTGCGATACTCGTAGCGGCTAAGCGGCTATATCTGCTATTCTTATACAGTGTTCTCGAATATGATAAGTATTTGTAAAAAACTGAAGAAGGAAAACTTTTACTGCTTTTTATACACAACATAATACGGTAACTCAATTTTTGATGATCGCAATATTTTCCTTGAAACGAAGGTGACCCTCAGTTTTTTAAATGTTATCCAATATGAAAGCGACTGTCAAGACAAATTCAACCATATGGTATACTATAGCCTCCAATGCTACACATGGTTAGAAATGAAATAAATATATCGAACTATCTATCTAGTAGATTGAATTTCATCTTTCATTCCTAACCATGTGTAGTCTTGAAGGTCATGGTATACCATATGGTTGAATTTGTATTGACAGTCGCTTTCATAATGGATAATCAAATATATTGTTGAGAAATACATCGGGCACCCGTCAGGTTGCGACCTCTGTCTACGATTGCCGTCACCAATGAGATATCGATCGTCGATCGATATATCCTGTATTGATCTGTTCCCCCTTTTTCCTTTTATGTATCTATTGTATTGAAAAAACGTTGTAGACTACGGTCAGTGATTTTTGCATTAAAGCAATCCATAAAACAAGCAGTTCTATGTGACCCATCCATCGCTCTTAGAGTCTCTCTTCAACATATATAGCATTCCATTTAAAAAACTGAGGGTCACCTTCGTTTCAAGGAAAATATTGCGATTACCAAAAATCGAGTTACCGTATTATGTTGTATATAAAAAGCAGTAAAAGTTTTCCTTCTTCAGTTTTTTACAAATACTTATCATATTCGAGAACACTGTATAAGAATAGCAGATATAGCCGCTTAGCCGCTACGAGTATCGCACGGCTCAGCCAGTCGAACCGGTGTGATTTAACGCAGCGTCAACTGTCGGCAATTTTTACAGGGCTAATTTTAAAATGTCCATATTTTTGAAAATTTGTCCATCAAGGAGAAGGATAGAACTATATTCTTCTTTTATTCAGATTTTTAAAATCGCGCCCGATGTTAAAAACCTGCATTTGTTTAAAATAATTGCACAAAAATGGTTCAAATTTTATTTTTTTAAACTGAAATAATTTTTTCTTAAAACTTCAAGGTCTTCTCTATAAGCCCCGTAAACCCCATCTCCATCCGTTTACTACTTCCATAGCTATAATGTATTGAAAAAAAGCACTTAACTTCAAAGCAGTTGTAAAATCGACATTTTTCAAAATTTTGAAAAATCCTTTGAGGTAAGTTTAAATATCACTAAAGACTACAGCATATTCAAATTTCAGCAACATCTGAAATGTTACTCCGAAGAATGTCCGATTTCGCATAGAATGTCCCGTATAACTTCGCCATTTTGAAACTTTAATTTATAAATAATGTATGAAATTAAAGTTAAAATGTTGCCTAACATCTCGTAAAAAGATCCAGATATTTCAATGAAAAATTGCCTGAGAAAAGAAATTTTAAAACCCATTCTTTTAGGCGTACAAAGTGATGGTACCCCCTTAAATAAATCCACACTATCATGCCTTCATATTCAAAACCATTTTTCTCAGAAACAATGTAATGAATAAAAAAAAATCTATATTTTTCACTTGTTTTTCCATGAAGATTTTATCAGCTAGCGAATCATATCAGGATTTACTGAATATTCTGTATTTAAATATAGCTTTCATGTATGGCACCTATCACACGAATAATATTAACTTTAAAATTGTTATTTATCATAAAATGTTGATGAAACAGGCACTGCTGTGCGCTTACATTAATGTGACAGCAGAATTATGAAATTGTGATATTTGATTATTGTTATTTTGGTACAGGGAGTGTATTATTTTAATACTCAGAAGGCTACACCTGTTTTGTATTCTACATTGACAATAATTAATTAATGTTCCTTCTAGTCATATTAATTAATTAATGAATTATTAACCGGGAGAGGGGAAAATGTACTTTTATGTTTTAAACCCACAAATTGCTAATATTGAGTTGAAATCATGTATTTTTCATTTCACTATTTAAGTTTAAATTTCACCAGAGAAATGAGAAGGATTGAATTACGAAAATTGATTGATAGCTTTGGTGATTTAAAGCTCTGTAAAAAATTAGAAACAGAGACTTACGTTTTTACTTCAATTGAATGTATTGACCACTTACCTGAAACAGAGAAAAATTTATATGGTTAGACACGTGAAACTATTGTATTCGATGTTATTTGTATTCCCCCGAAGGAAAGTAATTTTTGTTAAAAAATTATACATAGGTGAAATTTATAAGTAGGTATACATGCATTTTGTTTCTATTTGTATTGCCATGTTGTAATGTTTTTACATAGTTTATTAGTTACAGAATGATGCATGAGACTCAATAAGAATAGTAGGTATAGTTTAAATTTTCACTGGCTTCAGGGAAAAATCTGTGAAACATTGCAAACATTCCTCTTCAATAATACTTTGCAAATCTCCACAAAAACCTCCACAAATCCTCACCGCTGTCCAAATAATTGACAACTCCATTTCCACTCTCTGTTGTCGATATTGTAACAAACAGCTGAATAAATGAAAATAAATGAACTATGAAACTACAGAAAATATTTACCGTGTAAGGGCTAAATACAAATTGTTATTGTCACATTTATCTTCAAATATAATTAATGATTAAAATAATTGATAATTAATATTTATATTATACTAGCTGACCCGTTACCCGGTTTCACCAGGGAATTATTTATGACATTTCCAAAATAAAAAAGCCTAAAAAATAGCCTATACTCTAATCTAGAACGCATATATATTTAAACTTTCATTGAACTCCGTTCAGCCGTTTCGGCGTGAAAGAAGGACAAACAAACAACGTTTCACTTTCACATATTAGTGGGGATTCTTACAGGTTACAACTACTGACAGCAAAGCTAAGCCTCATTTTTACACCACAAACATTACTTTATTTATTTTCAAAATTTTAATCCGTGCAATACAAACTTTTATAAGCAGAAATTCCATATTCTGTCTAAGTGAAATTAAAGTGTGCCTGTTAATTTATATGCAGACTATAATATCTACCAACGCCCAAAAATTTTGAATGTAGAAGGCTAAAGAATTTGAAGGGTGCAAAGGAAAAACTATCAGAGTCCAAAAAATGTGAAAACGAGACTATGATCGCATTGCGTTGCTTTTGTAGGTAATTTAATTAAACATGGTAAATCGTAAAGAGGAACAACTAACTGATTGTGAGTGACAAGTTATTGAAGAAAGATTTAAGGATCAATTGATTGTACAGTGAATCTTTAATTAAACAATTAATTGCGCAAGGAAATTAAAAAATGTTATTGTAATTCAAGGGGAAAAAACAAGAAATCTGACCAACGTTGAAGAAATGTTGTCACTGGGAAAGGTACAAAAGTACCTATCTGATTTATAGTGTTTCAAAGTTTATTTGCTTTCTCCTGCAAAATTTCGAATTTTCGTCTCTATGGGTATTTCCCCCGCATCCTTCATTTATTAAAGTAAACAGCTCCCATAGTTGCCCAACTTTTGTCCCATTACAGTACTGTTTTCCTGCAAGTCCCTTTACCGCCAAACCACTCGAGGCCAATAATGATGGGCCAATAGAAGGGAATGAGTTACACATCGCCACCCCTTGTAACAGGCTGCGAACAATGGCGTACCGATGTAACA
Organism: Andrena hattorfiana; assembly: GCA_944738655.2. NCBI lineage: Eukaryota > Metazoa > Arthropoda > Insecta > Hymenoptera > Andrenidae > Andrena > Andrena hattorfiana. Next base: position 50,709,036 of record OX122889.2, read on the forward strand.
GCCCGCAGCCATACAACCTTTCGAAACTGTTCGCGAATCGATGCTACAATTGCGTGCACCCGTGCAAATTTTCCGCGTATCGACAGTTCGGACTTTCACACACCTTTCCACCGCATGATCGGCCATTCTTTCGAAACGATCCATCCGTGACGAGCCTGTTCGGATCGTTCCATGGTTTGCCAACACATCCACCCGTTAATTCACCCTTTTGAACGTCATTAAAAAGTTACAGGACACGGGGAACACTAGCGTTCGCTTATTTCCTGTCAAGGGGATGAAAAATGCGACTGGGGTGAATTACGCTCCCGAGCTCCTCCACGTGCTCTCATTCTTACGATTAACAGGTAAATCGAAATCCTTCTTCTCTGATTATCACGGCAGACACAGGGTGGATTGGGGGGAATTAATTATTTGAAGGAAACGGGGGTGGGGGCGGTTGGAATATTTGGAAATCGGGTAGTGTAATAATTACTATTTAATAGGTTGGTATTTAATACTGCCATAAGAAGTAACGTAGAATATTCTGGGATAGTAATGAGAATTATGGAAGGATATGGAAATCGTGAAGTGAATAATACGAGAATAAATTTGGATAACAAATACGTGCAGTTATGAATTCGTAATGTATAAATGTCTGCAGGGGAAGAAATATGCGCGAGCATTAATGAGGGTTATGTAAATGTATGCACTTACGTATGATAAAAAAAAAATAATTAGTGGGGCTCCAGGGAGATTCAACGTGAAAGGGCAATAAAAGGAGTTACTGTAATCGCGTGATCCGTTTAATCTTGTTACTGACAAGGGAAGTGCGGCAACTCAAAAATTCAAAAAAATCTGAAACTTTGCAGAAATGTAATTCAAGTGATGCTAATAATATAACTACTTTTTGATTCGACAATAAAACGGTCCAAAGGGTGAAACACCACCTAGAAAAAATGGTGAATCTTTAGATTATCGTGCATATCTACGAAACTGTAAAAGATATAAAAAATAAAAAATATTATGTCCTACAAAGTGTCGATAAAGAATTTGCGAAAAACATTATTTTCTTCAAAATTTATTCCTACCACCCTTTTCTTAAAAAATTCTTTATCACCATATTGTAGGGTATCGAAAGCCGTAAAATTTTGAATTAAACTTTTCTCGGTATATTTTACGCTTTCGCATATATTTACAATAATACGAAAACTCGCAATTTCTTTAAGGGGATGTTTTCACCGTTAGAAAACTAAAAACTAAAAACTAAAAAGTTTCGGATTCTTTTGAATTTTCAAGTTGCCGAACTTCCCTTGTGAGACTTGGTCATTTCCGTGATTCTGTAAATACATAAATTTTGAGAAAATTTTACATTTAACATTTGAAAGAAAACCCTGCAGTAGGCTTGAGAAGATTTACAAAAGCAGAGAACAAGAATTATATTTAAATAATAATGAAAAGACATCCCTTTTACCTTCCACTTAAATCCACCACCAATTATCAATTATTTCACATAAAAATTACGTAAACCAACTCCCAAGAGTCTTTAAAACTACCCGAAGAATCCACTTTCCTCGGCAGAAAATGGAAGCACTGATACAATAAAATATTGAATACTCCAAAGCCACGGGAAAGCATACGACGCAGAAAAAATTCTAGAAGGGTGTAGACGGGGGGGGGGGGGGTGGCGGAGGTATCATCCCCTTACAAAGCAACAGGCCATCGTGGCGTAGCAGTGGCGCACTCAGGGGAGGGGGGCCAGGGGGCCTCGCCCCCCCCCCCCCAAAGAAAAAGGGAAAAAGTTTCCTTAGGAGAAACCTAACTACTTTAAGAGAAATTAAAAAATTTCGTTAGGAACTCGACATCACGCAAAAACGAAGTATGATGCGCTGGAAAAACGTAGCGAAACAATCATCGCGTCGCGCGTCGTCTGTCTCGTCTCGTACCTTCCTTCCGAAAAGAAAACTAGATTTTATACTTTAAATAAATGTTTATAACCACCTAATGAATTTTATTGAATTTGTATTAAGAATATGTTTAGCCGGTCAAGTCGGCCCCCCCCCCCCCAAAATTAAATCCTGAGTGCGCCACTGTGGCGTAGAGCTTCAAGTAATAATCGTTAAACAAGCATTTTCAGAAATAAATCAACGGCTTTGAAACCAGCAAGGCGGCTGTTTGGGCAGTTGAAAAAAGGGAGCAGAAAGGGCTGTCGGAAATTCCTTTTTTGACGTGCTCGCGAAGGTTTCCAGGATCGATTCATTGTCGCCAGAGACAGACATGGAAACTGCATTACGTGGCCGCTTTGACGAATCAATGCGAATTTATACGGGGACTGGCGTCAAAAATATATCCAGCAGTTGCGTGGTAGCATCGATTTTCCGGGCTATCGATACAGAAAATCAATTTACTCGCGTTTGATATGACCGTACCAACGAAACGGGTGTCACAGGGGAAAGGGGGCATAGAAGAGCAGCGGGGGTGGGAAGAAGCGGAAGGTAAAGGGCGAAAGAAACGGGACTAGTGGGGAAAAAGAGGGTAGAAAGGAGAATAAGAGGGAGAGAAGTTTAATCGGGATTCGCTTATCGTGTAGCAGACGGGGAGGAAGAGAGAGAGCGAGAGAGCGAGAAAGAGAGAGATTCTGTTTCGTGAAAAGGGTATTTTAATGCCACTCCTGTTTACTTCAAACAAAAAAAAATAGTCTCACTAAGTCTTCTAACCTGTCACGTAATCTACTCTGTCTAATATACATTTCATACATTCTTTGTTCTACGTTCTAATTTCCTAATCATTTTGGGTTGTTAAGTCGCACAGCCTTTTTCAAGCATACGTCAAACATTTCCATTAGGTTATTTGTAGTTTGCTTTGTCTGTCGACTTAAATTGTTTTAGAAGCTACGACGACTTCGAAATGTATGATTTTCTATTATTAGGTATGTTCATTTCGTTAGAAAGAGGGGAGTGGGTTCAGTAGATTAAATTTTGACGAGAAATTTTTTTCATCCATCTAAACATTATGAATTCTCCCTGTCGACTGACGTTTTTTCGTCCTTTACGAGAGCAGACTTCGCTCTGCTTTCGGAACGGATGGAAGATTAAAAAATTGGGCGGCTTACGGGCCTGCAATAACTGCCTGGGAAGCCCCAAGCTGTAGACCACGGAATAAAATTTCATTATCATAGGGATTACTTTATGAATGCCTACCGTGACATTTTTTTCTTTCGGTGATATGCGTAGATGGTGCACGAGTAATATGCAGTATGGATATCATCTGATGATTAATTTGGAGGGTGGAGATTGGAGGATGGCTGAGTATTTACGGAGCCACGGATGATGTGACTAATGTAATATTCGTGAATAGAATGCTTATGAATAGTTCGTGTAAATATTGTTTGTTGCCCTCTATTCATGTGATAGTTTCATTAAGGATAGGTTCATTAAATAACTATTGGAAATACAAATGGTTTGCTATATCTTTTAAACGATCTTGTAGTTTTATTTTTAAATAAATTATTAACATATTATAAATATATTTACAGTAATTATGCCTTTGCATTTTTAATGGCATTTCAGTTTTCTGCCAGTTTCCTCAGCTTGATCCCTGGATCTGAATAATAGGTATCATGTACTGTAAATTATATATTCAATTATAAATTATATTTTCCAAATTAATAATTTTGAAGGAACACCATGAGTTATTTCGATATTCAGAAATCAGAACGCTCCTGCGTTTTGACACATTGACTTACACTACTGGGCATATTTTCTAATATGTCCAGTAGTATAAGTCAACGTGGTCAGTCATGGACAAGATTTCTAGTTCCCTTTGTTACATGCAACGTTCAGGCAATTTCAAATAACTATTAAGGAAGTTTAAGTATGCATCTTGAGAAGGCATTAAATAAAATAATCAGTTATAAGGACATTTTCAAAACAAGGATATCCAGTTACATACCATGAATAGTATATTTCTGAAACAAAATATTTCCTGACTCAATATTAATACACAGTCCATTATATTCGACAACAGAAAACTTTTGCGAAGAACACTTCCGTGGAGAAATTACACGGCACAGCGTTCGTTTACGGACGAACAGATTAACTGACCAGCGGTTCGTATCGAATTTGTCAGCCGTCAAAGATCGATCATTATTTAGCCCCGAGAGCTTTATCAGAGTCTGCGTTCAGCCACGAGTTGGGTCAACGAAGCAGAGAAAACTTCTCCAACTAATTGTAAGACGTGATTATTTACCAACGATACGCGCCTCACCCCCTCCTTGCCCAATCATGGGGCACCAACCACGATTAAAGCGACCGCTGTAATTAAGAAGCAATTTGCGATTATCAGCTGTTCAAGAGGGACGAGCCGTTACTTCCTCTGGTAACGCTGTAAATCGGCTGTGACAAATTGTAGCAGACGAAGGGATCTTCGAGGACTTACTCTTGACTTGAATTGTAATTTTAATTGTGTGAGTGATTCGGTTTTTCATTTCTGTTTCAATGTGTTGGTTTTACCGAAGTGTTGATTGAAAATAAGAACAGATTTTGATACTGCAATTCTCTTTTTGAAAGAGATAACACAGGTCTGCGATGGAAAAACTTTTTTTTCAATATATTTTTGGGTGCTGAATTCGAAAAACACAATACGAGTTTAACGCATTGAACACAAATAACACATTGAATAGGGGCGGCTTTAGGATTGTCGTAACGGTTGGTGCAGGTAAATAAAATAATTTACTTAAAATTTCTAGGAGTTTTTAGAAAGACGATCACCAAGCTACACCGGTTAGTTGTGAGTTAAGTAATTTCTCACTACTAATTTTATTCAATCGAATATTACAACATAAAAACGGCAAAGCAAGTTGTGAAAAAAACTATACGTGATGGAGTAATTCTGAGATTCAAAATTCTTATAAAATCAGCAAACATTTTTAAAAAAAAGTTCTTATGACCCCCAATTTTGCAACGCTGTGTAAATTTTACAGTGACCGAGGGGATCGTTAAGAGCTTCCTTTATATTTAAATTGAGATTCTAATTCTGAGAGATTTGGACGTTAATTAGTGTCTGAATGTGTTGCTTCTGATGATCGAAAAGGCGATTGAATGTTGGTATAACAATTTGCCGTGTGAATACTTTTTGCAGTGATCAAAGGGATCGCTCGGAGCTTAATCTTCATTTAAATTGTAATTCTAATTTTGAGAAACATTTAAGCTTTCATTGAAGTGGTAATTGGGAAAAAAAAGTTGACGGCAGCTTCCACACATTTTAATTGATTGAAGGGGAGGTTCCGGTCTAAAAATCGATTTTTTTATTCCATTTTTCGAATGTTCAACCTTTTAGGAATACGCGTTTAAAAGGATTTGTTATAGTAGACATATGAATATCGGCAAATGCATAGGTAACAACCGGCCACTCGGCACTCACGTAAAACTTTAAACGCGTTTTTCTCGAAAAAGTGTTCTCAAAATCGGTGGAACCTGTATCTCCAAAAGTTATTATCCGATTCGACTGAAACATTTTTTATTTTGAAGAATATACTTCTGGCTAGGGGGGGGGGGCAGTAAAATTTAAAAGAAATTGAAAATTTACCATTTTTAAAGGCGTCGAAATGACCAAAAACATAGGGAATAAGTGATTTCAAACTTCTAATGTCGTTATTTTCTAAAAAAAATGTCATTTTTGTAATTTTGTCTGGTTTTCCCCTAGCCAGAAGTATATTCTTTAAAATAAAAAAAGTTTGAGTCGAATCGGATAATAGCTTTTGGAGATACAGTTCCCACCAATTTGGATGAATATTTCGACGCCTCGACTGTAACGAATCCCCAGTGCCGTCTGCAATGAACAATTATAAAACAAAAAATATATTTCTATAATTTAAGAGATTCTAAATACAATGCAAAAATTCCCATTAAATTATTGGGGAAGGTTGCCTATTTTGGACCACTTTTTTATTTTTCTCTCCTACACGGGCTTAACACATTGTAGAAAGCAAATAGAAACGGGAAATAGATCTACATTTTATGTAGATTTTATCATGTATTTGGTGTGTTGATAAAATATGTGATTAAAATAATATCTCAAAAAAAAAAAAAAACTAAACTAATGACTTCGGTCCATTCCAGGCAACCGGTTTTCTAACTTGGACCGCTACTAAAAACCAATGAATTCAAATATACAATCTAAAAAACACTGACCAGGGCATTGAAAAAAAATAGAAAGAGGAAGAAACAAATATCTTACGGTGCACGTAGTGCAATAGTACGTTGTTTTGATGGGTTTCACATTTGCATAACGTGTATGATCCCAGGTGCGACATTGAAGACATCGTATCATATCTTCTTCGCTGTTTCTGTTTCAGCATGTTGTGTCAATATATATAAAATCAAAAAGTTAAAAATAAAAAAAATTTTAAAAAATATTAAAACAGACTTCAAAAAAATAAAACTAAACTAAAAAGTAAAAAATAAGTTTTTCCCTCATTTAAACTGCGACTCTCACATTTTTTAAGTCGATGCCTCATCATTTGCACTGTGTAAATCTGGCGCCGACTTAAAAAACATGAGAGTCGTAGGTTAAATAAGGGCAAAAATTATTTTTTATTTTTTATTGCAATTTTACTTTTTTGAATTTTTTTTTTTGAATTTTTTTAGCATGCTTTTAACTATTCGCTACCATAACATAGATTGTATCCTTGAATGGACCGGTCCAATTCAACCAACTAGAGATGGACCAATATTAGGCAACTTGTTGGTTACATCAAAAAGATATGTTTTCATTGTTATACTTATACGAATATAGGACAGTAAGGACATGAAGTTGTAGCTAAGACAGCACACTTTACACTAGTATTGTTTAAAATTATGGTATTTACAAGATGTAGAAAGAAATTCACTTGAAATAGCAGGAAAAATAATGATCGCGCACCATGTGTTTCTATATTTCGTAGACGGTGAACGATAAACTAATGAATAACCGCCTCGCTGTTCTCGCACGTTCCATCTCCACTTCCTAAATCAGCGTAGCCAAAAGAACCACTGCAAATATATTTGTTTATCGACATACACAAATGGTCCAATCTAGGCGCCGGTCCAATAAAGGCAACTCTCCCCTATACAGTAGTTTTTCTTCAATTAATTCCTAAAGATGACCCATTTTTATGGACTCTAGACCGGAACCTCCCCTTAAGAAACAAGAGAAATAACTGATATGATTCAAACAATTGAAGCAATTTATACAGTCGAAATAATCGAACAACCGAAGTAATCGAAAGGTTTAAAATAACTGAAATAACTAGAATAATAATTGCAGCAGCCGACGTGATTGAAACAATTAATACCCGATATTGATTGAAGCAGAGTAACTAAAATAACTGACGTACCCAAAATGATTGAAATAACCGCAGTAATTAAAACACGCAATATAATAAAATAACTGAAAGGTATGCATAAAAAGTAAACTCAAACAAACATCAACATTTCAAATTATGTAATAATTATTAATTTTTAATATATAATCCACAATCTTTAGAAACCTTCAACAATAATTACAACTAGTAATAACAATAATCGCTACGCCCTCAAAAAAAGTATATAAAACATCCATTTACTGTTTTTCAATGTAAACTAAATTTCTACAAACTTAATAATACATAACATTCCTCTCGATCAATATTTGAAAACTCCACAGTGCTTCAAAAAGCCATTCACCAAAACGATCATCCTACTCAATAATTTCACGAAAATCGACGTTTTAATTTACAGATCGGTGCTCGTGAAATAAACGTAAATATGTGTCCCCAAGTGTTAATCGAGAGTTCGTGAATATACGCGGCCGAACTTGTTTTTCCAACTTCCCCGATTCCAGCTCCATTGTCCTGCTCGTTAAAATGCACGAGCAAAATCAGTAACTTCCGTTGGGGGCCGTCTGTTTCCACGGTGCTCGGAAGTCGAGAAAAACAATCCTTAAATGGACTATCGACGCGCTTCCCGCCAGAGAGAGCCGCGGGGTGCTTTAAATTTCCATTGTCTTCCCGCAGATGTCGCAAATATTGTTTCTGTAAATAAAAATATCCTCCACCACGCACGCCCTTGGAAAACGAGCACCATATCCAAACAAGATCTATTCTAACTTCTCTGCTCGGCGATATTTCCCTTGCACTCACGCGTTTGCCGGCTTTGGGGGAGGGGGGGTTAGTCTTGGGGGGGCGGAGTATTTCCATTTGGCGAGTCGAGGGGATCGACTTTTTTTTTTATTAAATGTTATTTCTTGTAGGACAATATTGGGAAGATGCGTTCGTAAGATTTCATGGTAAAATTCGATGAAATCATAGAGTCAGACAAATTTAACTCTTACATAGTGAGAAAAATCATGTATGTAGTTCTTTTACCATATAAATTAATTGCATTCGTGATAACATATACAAGAAAAATGCACTGTGAAGGGGTTAAAATTCTGAAGTAAGCCTGGTTAAGTTGTGGAATATTAGGTTATTCCAAAAGTCTTTACTTATTTTTGTTTGAACTTTATTACGAAGAAAACCATACAACGGAATAAGTTTAATCATTAATGAGATTCACTTTTTTATTAATGACTTCTTGCCATCGTTTTACTAACTGGTCGGTGACAGTTAAAAAAATTCAATAGGTTTGGGTAAAAAAATGCACTTTTATTAATGAGTAAATGAATCTGTGGAGCTGATAAATGAAGCAGCAAATGGAACAAACAAATACAATTTAGTAATATCCTTAGCAGCTTGTGTAGCATTGACGGATTTGTTGAAACCGTAAAGCACACATTATTGGACTTAAAATTAGCGACCACTCGCTCTCAATTAAGTTCACTGGTTGAATGATGATACTGAACTGATGCTCGAAAGCGAACACAAACGTCGAAATGGCTTAAGCAGAAAACAAATGCATAGAACGTCACTGCATCCTACGAAATATGCGAAGGCTTTTGAAATTACCTGATATACATAGAGTAAGTGTGGGTATTACTGCGGATGCCCCGATAGTAATAATCCGCAGTAGCGGATATTTTAAAACAGATCATATTTAATGTCGAAAAGTACATAATCTCTTGAAAATTTTACATAAAATTATTTTAAACTATATTATAGATAATTATTAATAAATATGTACATTTTACATAAAATTATTTTAAACTATATTATGGATAATTATTAATAAATATGTACAGCAAAGTTATTATTAATTCTTTTATCGTAGTTTGAAATTCGTCAAGGCGAAACTTCGGTCGATTCCCGATATGGCGGTCATGAACACCTACTTGAAAAACATTTATATTTTTGTTATTAACAGTAATACATGTAATGTAGCATTATTGCTCGATAGAATAAGAGTTATTTTTTCAGAAAAACAGTAAATCAGTCGCCTACATTTTAGTTTGAATTTTTATTACTCACCGCAGTATTAGGTGCAGTACTTTACACCATGTGCATGTATTACTGTGGACCGACGACTACGTAACCTAACCTTTCTTCCGACCGTATTCACTTACTATGTACTACTAATTACTAAGATTTAAATTATAACTCATTCCTGCTGATTTTAGTAAATAAAGAAAGTTAAATAATTTTTCTATCTACAAGTGATATTTCTACTAAGGTTATGTTTCGCCTGACATCAAACCGCAGTAATACATGCGCAGTAACTGGTATTTTGTTAGTAACAAGCACGCAGTAATGCATGCATGTCGCAGTAACTCCTGCAATGAGATTGATCGACAAATCTCTGTGTTTTTAATTAACTATGCTTATTACACCGCCCTGATATTTTTTTATGGAAATATTCAGGTCCCACCTTTCTTTTAAAAAAAGAAGGAGGAACTTTCATTCATTTGAACGCCGTATCGAGGGTTCTAAAGTTAACCTACCTTAAAAGTCCGCAGTAATACCCACACTTACCCTACATCTACAGTAGCGTTGCGTTCGTAATGAACACGCTAACTTGAGCGATAGAAAAGCCGAAGGAAGAACGAAAGGAAAAGTAGTAAAAAAAATGGCAGATTAAATGGGCAAGTAGTATAGGTATATATTGTTATGCACGTGAAAATGGTAGAAAATAGCCAATCTTGGCCCTTGCTGCCAACGTAAAATGTTTGTAAATCATACATCTAGAGGTTCTACACATTCTGAAAAGCATAATTATATATCCGCCATCTGATGGGAAAATTGTAACAAATGCAAATAAAGAGGAAGATGTATCGGGTGAAAAATTGGAAGTTGTTGACTTGAAATGATCATAACTTCGAAACGAATGCATGAAATGCAACCATTCGGATGCTACTAATAAATTCATCATGCAGATATTCACGAAAATGTGTTATACCTGCATTAATTGAGGGCTCGGCTGCAATAAGGGGACTAAAAATTATTGTCCAAACGCTAAGAAATATTGGAAAATTAAATGTTGTTAAACTGTATTTTAAAAAATATAGTGTTGTAAAGCTCGTCACGACACACATTTTGTTCTAATTACAGTTTGTTTATCAAATCATTACTATTCGAGCTAAAAATTATCAACAAAAAATTTTTCATCGTCCAAAATCATTATTTTTTAAACATAAGTTGCGATAACTTGAGTAAATATTAAGCGATCGTTATGAGACTTAAAACATAACTTTAGAAAACTCTAGCGAAGCCGTAAAATGTATACACAAAACCCTTATGTTAAAAAATGTAATAATATTTCATTAAAAAGAAATACTGGACATAACCCATGTTTTTCAACGTCCGCCGTTAAAAAGTATCGAGGCAATTTTAAGGTACATATAACTTGCATCACATCAATTCCATATTCCAATTCCCCGCTTATTATTTATAAAGAAAAAACGTGGACTTTTCGCTTTAAAAAATCTAACTTTATCTTTGATCTCTGACCATTCCTTCATTTTTCAAAATTTTCCAAATCGGCGCCGTAGATCGATGGCTATTAACCGATTTTATAAAAAAAATTTACTGTTTTTAATTTCACACACGACATACAGCCTTTTTCAGGGCAACCATGTAGCAGTTTGAAATCGAAAGAGTTTCGGATATGTATCCATAACTTCCGAAAAACAATATCTTTTTAACAGAAACTTTTTTTTAAGTGGTTCATAATATTATGTAAACACAATACAAAAGCGGAAAATTTTCATCAAGCCGTTGACTTGTAAAAATATCCACAAAATGTACACACTTTCCGAGCATTCAAACTGGTATACCCCCTTAAGGAGTCATGCCTAGTTGGCAGGCGAAAAAGAACGTGATTTTCGTGAATTTTTTTGTGGAAAATCTAATATACATTTTTTACAACCATTTGCTCATTTTAAAAGTACATATATTCAGCAACTGTCAGTTAATTTGTTATAGGAAAATATTAAAGAATGAACAAATAACAGCCACTCTCCCGGAAGCTATTTCTTAGCGGTGAGCACGATTTCTCCGAGCCGGATCATCTGAAATCGAAAAGTGAAGAATATTCTGTTAGTGTATGAGTTTATCTGGAACGTGAATGAAGGATTTTTGTTTTTTAATGAAAATTCTATTTTTAATTCACGAAAAACGAACAACTCAGACACCAAGAAATCATTTTTTGCGTTAAACGGCCGCCATTTTGTCTGAAATCTTTTTTTTTTAAATCCTTCGTTCACGCACCAGATAAACTTATAAATTAACAGAATCTTCTTCACTTTCTGATTTCAAATGATCCAGATCGGTGAAATTGTGCTCACCGCGCGACGCCTTTATAAAAACAGCTTCCGCGAGAGTCGCTGTCAGTGATGGGACTGATACCGTATCGATACATATCGATACCCTTCTACAAATATCAATCTGGTATTGATACATATCAAAGTCAAAAGCATAAAAAAGAATCGATGCTTCTTTGATACTTACATATGCGAATGTATCGATACCTGTTTGATACCTACACAAAAATATCGATACCTATTTGATACCTAGCTGAAGATGTCGATATCTATTTGATATCTACTTGAAAAAATGCATATATTACCTGCTTCATGCTTGTATGAAAGTATCGGTTGCCATTTTATTGTAGATTGTGCCCTTTTAGATCCACGATTTCGTGATTTACCCTTCACCAGAGACATCAATTTTAAAATAGCCCGAGACCATCTTGTTAGATCAGCCAATTCTTCGAATGGTTCGCCAACAAGAGAAATACGAAAATTGGAAACATTGATGTCACCAGTGACAGAGGATTAATCCAGTTTTTGAGCTTCATTTGATAATTATATCGAAGGAAGAAATAGAAGCTCATTAGATCATAATGATGTACAATTACAGTTAGATAACTATTTTAAAATAACTTATTTGTTCAGAAAAATAAATCCTCTTATTTATTGGAAGCAAAATGCAAAAAATATTTAATTCTAGCTGAGTTAAGGTAAAAATATTTTTGTAATATGGCAAGTTTCGTGCCTGCTGAACGCGTTTTTTCAAATGCTGGAGAGTTAGTAAGTAAGAAAAGAAATCGATTAAAGAATAATAAAGTAAACAAAATATTATTTCTTAATAACATTAAGACAATAACATTTCTACACATTAAGAAATAATGTATATGTACATCATTTATTAATAAAAATTCAATTATATTATACTACTTCATTATTTATATTATCAAATCATGATTGGTAATACATAATATTTTCGTGAAATACTAAATTGCAAATCGAAACCGATACTTTCGTACCAGCATCGAGCAGGTATTATGTATATATTTTCAAGTAGATATCAAATAGATATCATAACAGGTTTGCCATCTGATCACAGAATTATCAAATAAATAACGATAATTTCGTACAGTATCAAACAAGTATCGAAAATTTCGTAACGTATCAAACGAACATCGATATTTTCGTAAAATATCAAACCGGTTTTGATTCGGTATAGTATTAATATGGGATCGGTTGAAAAAGAATCGGTATCGATAATTGATACCAAGTACCTAAAATTTCGATGCGTATCGATATTTCCTATTGAGTACTTTGGTATCGAATTGATTGAATATCATCAATAGTATTGGCATCAGTCCCATCACTAGTCGCTGTTATTCGTTCATTTTTTAATATTTTCCTATAACAAAGTTGCTGAGGGTTGCTGAATAGATATACTTCTGAAAAAAAATAGTTGTAAGAAACATACATCATATTTTTCACAAACAATTCCCGAAAATGACATTTTTTTTCGCCTGCCAATTAAATAGGCAAACCCCCTTAAATAGTCACTTGTTTACTGATTTTTAAATTTGAAACGATTCGCCATCTTCTTCTAACCAATAACTTACATACGCACCATCGACGCATTCTTTTACTAATATGCTTCACATGAATTTCTTTTATAAGTTTTAGTATATACTCCAACCTACGTGTAAAGCCAAACTTCTTTTTTAGATAAGGGTCGTTCAGTAAAAATAACCATTAATGAAGTTTACAGGTGAATGTATAGAAGGTTGATGTTGACCAAATCCGAAGAACCGTAATAGGTACTTTTGTCGAATAACTGAACCAAGTTCACTTTTAGTTTTGTCTAACAGTACATAAACAATATACTTCACAGTGTTGATGTTCTTTCTTAATATATGGGTAAATATATGCAGAAAATTTGAAATTTCTTTCTCTTACAATCTTTCTTATTTTATATCGTAAGAAGCACCAAAGAAGGACGCCCCAAATGGGAATACCTTCCTCAAGTAATACGTGTGCTTGCAGTGAGAATAGAGTAACGTGATGCGAATCGTCTATATGACACTAGAGACGGAAATTGCGAAACATCGAAGTCAAGAAACATACCGTTACTCGAGGCGAGCGATTTTTCAGCATCATCTGTTTTCACAGGTATTCAGTTTGTTAGAAAGGTGCTTCGAAAGGGGATATCTGTGATCGTCGGTGCATTGTGGAGTATGAAATATTATTTTATAGGTTTTTGAAAGTTATGAGGACAGAATCCTGGTATCCTTACAATAACCTCAGCTGAGCTTATTTTATGAGGTAATTTTTTACCAACGTGGACCTTACGTTTTCTCAAATTTGAATTCTCTCTCTGCACGGGGCTTTGTACGGGAAACAATAAATCTACGAAGGGGAACTATTTTCAACAAAAATTGTTGATTGATACGGGTGATAGCAACATTCGTACAGATTAAGAATCTTTTCGAATTTTTTGTTTCAGATCAGCCTGAGCCAGGATAATACCTGCGTCACGAACATAGCTCTTTATTTAGGTGTCATATTGACGTTGTGAAACACCAATTGAAACAAATTAAAACAATTCTTTTTAAATACGGCGCTACAGTCGTCCGATGTGTCGGCGTTTCTTCCGCGGGTTTGCAGTAGGGCTGTTCGAGTACTCGAATATTCGAGTAGCTTGACATTCGGACCGAGCCGAGACTCTGTTTCCGAGCCGAGCCAAGTACTCGAAAAAAGCGAGCGGCTCGAATAGAACCGAGTAGTTTGAATAGAACCGAGTAGCTTGAATTGAACCGAGCAACTCGAATAGAACCGAAAACCCGAATTTTTTCGAGCGGCTCGAAGTAAACCGAACAGGCCGAAAGTACCGAGTGGACCGAAAGTACCGAGCAATCCGGTGGGTCGAGTAGTTTGAAGCTTGAATGTTTCGAATATTTTAGAATATGTTTATATACTGAATAATGGTTCGTAATTATTATTATTATTATTTCGATTTTATTACTCGTTAAATATAAAATATAGTACACAAGGAGAAAGTACGATACGAGTAATGGCGGGGCCGCAGTAATGATATGAGTAATTAAAATGTAAACTGCAAATTAAAATATTCTCGAACTATTGAAAATAATTTTTTGCCTTTATTTGTATCTTACTTTCTCCTTATGTACTATATTTTCTGTTTACGAGTAATAAAGTCGAGATAATAATAATTATAATAATTACGAACCATTATCCAGTACATAAACATATTCTAAAATATTCGAAACATTCAAGCTTCAAACTACTCGACACACCGGATTGGTCGGTACTTTCGGCCCGCTCGCTTTACTTTGAGCCGTTCGAAAAAATTCGAGTTTTCGGTTCTATTCGAGTTGCTCGGTTCTCTTCGAGCCGCTCGGTTCTATTCGAGTTGCTCGGTTCCATTCGAGTTGCTCGGTTCTATTCGAGTTGCTCGGTTCTATTCGAGTTATTCGGTTCTATTTCGAGCCGCTCGCTTTTTTCGAGTACTCGGCTCGGCTCGGTTCTTCGAGCCGAGTCAGACTCGGCTCGCTTTTTCCGAGTACTCGGACAGCTCTAGTTTGCAGTGATTGAAAAAAAGCAGAGGTTCGGATCGACTTGAAATTTTTACAGCATGCTCAAAATATATTCCTTTCTGCCCTGAATCTCAACATTAGAGTGTAAAAAAGTCTACTTTCAGAGATAAAAAAGAAAATAGATATCTGTGCACCACGAAACTCGACATTTATCGTAAAAATCGCCTTCTCCTAGTCATTATTTTAATAATTTTGGTTCAATTCTTTTTCCGAAGTTCAGGCTGAAATTACAGGTTCTGGGAGAAACATATTCCAAGGAAAGCGGTGTATGTATCTTTATTTTTAAACTCAATATCAGTGCAAAATAAAACACACTTTTTCTAAAACATTGTATAATCAACCTCGTGTGACGACATTTGTAAAATAAATATATATTAAAAAAATATATTTTTTACTTCGCGTGATAGTAATAAACATTGTATGAAAGGAAGAGTCTGAGCTTGCTTTCATCTTCTTGCAATTAATTCGCAAAAAATACTTGATTTTCGAGCGATCTGACTACCTAAGGTCGGGGTCAGATATATTGGTCGGTGAGTTTCGCGAGGGGTGTGCTCCCACCACACAGTTTGCCTGCCTGGCTCCTTTTCGCAACGATTTATGACTCGCTCTAGTTCCATCTCGCTCTCGCCTTCGCAGAACAAGAGTGAGCCAGAAGTAGTGGGGATGGTACCAAGCTTCTGACGTGTAGGCCAAACCGAGTTGTCAGCGTAGAAATACACACATCAGAATAGGTGTGCGTTAGCAACGAAAAAATTCAGGAGTTTTATTGGTCAGAACATTGATTCTCTCTCGATAGCTTCATCTCGTATTGGTCTACGTATAGCTTCGTAACACATACAACTATTACGCTGAGAATAAACTTAGAGCATATATATATGGAGATTTCATTGCCTAAGATTAACTGCCTCGAAACTGTCGCCAACATCACGCGAGAGAAAAAGACATGTGCGAACTGGTGCGAGAGAGAGAAATATAGAGGTCCCTTTCGACAGTAATGCGCATGCACCGATATCGTGCGAGAGAGAAAGACGTATGAACTGGTGCGAGAGAGAGAAGTATAGATTCTCAATCGCCCGTCTTTCTCTCTCGCACCATATCGGCGCATGCACATTACGGTCGAAAGGGACCTCTATACTTCTCTCGCTCGCACAAGTCTTTCTCTCTCGCACCATGTTGAAGACAGTTTCAAGCTTTCAATGAGACCTCCATAGTATATGCTCTAAGACAGCGCTGTCCAGCGTAGGAGCCCCTTACGCGCCTGCTTCCCCTTCCAACCTTTCTTTCGAGCAGCGTGACTTGTTGTCAAGGAAACCTCGCGACGCTAAAAAGGAGACCGTGACAGTTCCGTAGACAAGGAAACTCAGACGCCACGCGCGATGCCGACCAACGGTCGACGTTCATGTACCAAACATAACCGTAAAGGCCAATCCAGACTGACAGACATTGTTCATAGACGTTCTACATACATTGTAAGCCGACACCTAGACGATGT
Organism: Andrena hattorfiana; assembly: GCA_944738655.2. Classification (NCBI taxonomy): domain Eukaryota; kingdom Metazoa; phylum Arthropoda; class Insecta; order Hymenoptera; family Andrenidae; genus Andrena; species Andrena hattorfiana. The sequence continues at coordinate 50,725,806 of OX122889.2, forward strand.
CGCCAGACAATGTATCTAGACTGCAAACGCATGTACGTAATGTGTACGGATTGTCTGCGGAGACATGTATACAGACAATTTTTTGTTAGTCACACTACTATTACAAAAAGCCTTTAAAAATAATGCTTTAATTGGCAATGGATCTATTAGCTCTATGCGTCTACAGATAGCAGTCACAGCAAATAGTATGGCAACCATGCTCGCTGTGTTGAATGCGCGAGTCGCAAAACAAAAGACTGTATTCACGCGGGAATCGATCGGATTAGTTATTTTAACTCGGCGGCGACTTCGCGCCATGGTGACGGCGGACGGTGGTGGGGGGCAGGTTTTGTCTCTCAAGAGCCAAGTTGGACGGCGCTGCTCTAAGAGAATAAATAACAGCCACACGGCTAGGTTCAGGCGGAGCCGAGCAGCGTTCCCGTTACCCCACCATACTCTTCGAGGGCCGCGCTACTTCAACTGACAAATCCACGATCGTTAGATGGTGGTAGCTGATGTCTCCTCGATCGCTGTTCGCGAAAACGAATTCACCGGCCAATATATCTGCCCCGACCTTAGTCCCCTTCAACTGCGCGCCTCGGAACTTGGACCGCTAATATCACGGTCCAACAAAATTTAACATTTTTTTCTGATCTGTAACATTCAATAGCCGATTCTTATAGATTTTTGTGCGCTGAAAATGAATCCGCAAACCGTTTGTTGTCATCACCCTCGATTTTCGAGAAATTCTATTTGGAAGAAAAATGCCAATTTTCCACTTAGAACATCTTTTGTGTTCAAACAGTAATAGTTATTCGGTTGCTTGTTTCATCAAATTATTCTCTGAACCCTCACGAACAGAATGATATAAGTTATTATTAAATAATAAACATTTAAATATGTTTAAACAACGATCAAAGGGAAAAGCACACCCGAAATGCACCAATTTTTGTTGATATATATCTGTATATTTCAAAAACTAAGAGTCTATGAGAAAATCTGACTACTCCACGCGATGCAGCAGACATTTTTCTTCCGGAAACCATCAACAGAAGTGGTAAAACACCTTTTGTTTTTAATGCAGAAACGAAAGAGTTTGGCAAAACGTGTGGCATAGACAGTGGTAGTCACGCGCGTTACACGATACTGTGACGCTGAGCGTCAGTGGACCGCAATTAACTACCACTGTCGGCGACGCACGTTTCGTCAAACTCTTTCGTTTCTATATTGAAAACAAAAGGTGTTTTACCACTTCTGTTGATGGTTTCCGCAGGGAAAATGCCTGCTGCATCGCGTGGAGTAGTCAGATTCTCTCCTAGTTTTTGAAATATATAGAAAGATATCTGCAAAAATTGGTGCATTTCGGATGTCCTTTTCCCCTTTGATCGTTGTTTAAACATATTGAAATGTTTATAATTCAATAATGACATATCGTTGTGTTCGCGAGGGTTCACAGAATAATTTGGCGGAACAAGCAACCGAATAATTATTACTGTTTGGACACAAAAGATGTTCTAAGTGGAAAATTTGCATTTTTCTTCCAAATAGAATTTCTCGAAAATCGAGGGTGATGACAACAAACGGTTTGCGGATTCGTTTTCAGCGCACAAAAATCTATAAGAAACGGCTATGGAATGTTACAGCTCGAAATAGCTGTGTATTCAACTGTTAATATCTTGGGAACGAAACCTCAAATCCCAAAACGGGTAAAGGACTTTTTGATGGCTTTGTGCATCAGGATATTACATGTTTCGGGAGGTCCCACAATTTTGGGATACCCTATATATAGGAATCGGTAGTTGAAGGAGAACTTCCGAGACAGCGAAATCGGTAGAAATGCCTTCTTGTGGCAAGTACGGAGGTATTGCTGCAGAGGTATATCTAAGGGTTATAATTGTTTATAATCGACTATTTTAACCAACCAATTCTGCATGAAGAAAACAAAAATCCTTACCCAAATTTTATGCAAAAAGCAATAGGTTTAATTTGGAAATTTGTCTTTGTATTTAGTTAGAATATATTACTACCTACATTGCAAATTCGTTAAGTAGTAAGAGATATTTGCAATTCCACGGTTTTGTAATTTTTAAAGTAATATAATTTGTAATCAAGCAAGACAAAATAACTTGCGAATGAATTTTGAAATATGTGCGGTTAGTAAAGATCCTAGAAGTCTCCTCGGGGTGAAAAGAATTCAAAGATAAACGAAGAACGGGTAGAAATGCATTGCGAAACAAAAGAATTGCGTCTTGCAAGGGGTGGAGAAGGTATTCGCGAACATACATTGAATTTTGTCGATACGAATGTGAACTCCCTGGCATTTCGCTGCTGGCAGCCTGAAAGAACGTCGAGACCCGTGGCATTTACTTCAACCGCATTAAGACCCCGCGAATGCAAAAGAGCCACGTGAACGCGATCACGTGAGAACGTTCGTGGAATAAAAAGCATGGAATGACAACTTCCTCTTCCACGCTTTTCTGTTCCCCTGCTGTACTATTTTGTGTCGGGCATCACTTAATTAAAAATGGAGCGAAATACTAGTAGCAATCCCGAAAAAGGTATGTAGACCCATTCGTGCAATGGGAATTCTGCAAATATAGGAATAAGGAAAATAAGATACTATAAAATCATGAGAATCGTGTTGAAATAGTTTTCATAAAAATTTGAAACATAGAAGTATAGGAATTGTATGGACATAGTTTTGAAAAAATTAAAACCTTGAAAATTACGCGAATTACATCGAAATAGTTTTGACCAAAAGACAAGCTATCGAAATTACGATAATTACACAGAAATAATCCTGAAAAAATTGAAACCTCCAAAATGATGAGGATTACGTGGAAACAGTTCATAAAGTAATGAAAAATTTGAAAACCATAAGCATTGTGTCAAAATACTGAAAAGTCTCAGTGAACTGTTAAATTTCTATGCCAGAATTCCTAAAAAGGCTCCTAAATCCCAACGTCAATTTTTTATACTCAACGAAAGTATGAATTCTGTCGAGTACGATCACCCACGTCTAAGCTTGGGCCTAACTATTTAGGGACCAACTAAAACCTATGCACATAGTAACTTCATGATCCAAATACCACTATCTACATTCTACATACACTCTTTCACTTCCCTTTTCCTCCGAATTCTAACCACTCCCTTCCATACAAAAATTAGCAACCTTGCGCAACCCCTGAAACCTCTGAAACCTATACTCTTCTAGTGCCTACTACAAGCTTCACAGAACATACATTGGCACCTATTTTACAGCACAAAGTACTATCTACAAAAAAAATGGCCGGGTGAACCAGACAGTTCCCTAAGACACGAACGTTCCTCGCAGGCGTCCGAGGATTATTCCATCCCAGTTTCGAAAGCACCAGCGCAAGTAGAAGCGAATCAAAATTTTGCCCTCTAAACGGGAAATAATGTGTGCACGGCCAGTCCAGATGCTGGCAGAAATTTCAAGCGCCCCCAGAAAGCTGGGGAAACAAAGGCCACTCCACTCGATGTCCGGTTATTTTCCTTCGAATTCGCGGCGGATGTCAGTGGCAGCTTTCTGGCAGTGTCAGCCCGCGCTCAAGTGCCCAAGTATTATCACGACCGGATCGACAATGAAATATTTATTTGCACGGGAACTAGCTGGAATTGGGCATGCGGCGTAATGTACCATCGACTAGTTTGAATTGAAGGAAACGCAGAATGCTCACGAGTATCGGCAGTTTACCATTCACTTTGCATCCTATTTCAGAGAATGAATTCTAAAATTTAAGGTCTGGTCGACACCCTCTCCTGTTTTCCCATTGCAATGAACAATTGCAAGGACTATTATTTTATAGAAGGGAACCATACTAGGGGGTGAGAGCAAAAGAAATCGCATGTTGAAAAAAAAAGGCCACACTAATGGCCCACCTGTCCTCGGCCTACAAATTTCACTGTTTTAATAGAATAGACTATTGGAAAATAAGGTTGGGTGGTAGTAATTGAAGACTGCAGACCAAAAAGGCTGTTGTACGAAAAATAAGAATTTCAAGAAAACAATTGTTTATTTACCAAAATGTTATTTATTAACGAAATGTATCAAAGCTTACTTTTTATATGTACCACACTATTTTATATAATCTTACAATATGTTTATTTTAATTTTTTGAAGTCTTATTAAGTAACAAACAAAGTTTTATATTATAAGAAAAGATGAAAGTCCGCAATACAGCTTACTTGGAAAGGCTGAAAGTACCAATGGAGACTTTTAAACAATACTAAGACAAAAGATAATCAAAATAATAGTACTTGTTCTTTTTTAATTTTAAATAAAAGAAAGAATATAGTACTTCTATCGATTTTCATATCCAGTCTGCAATTAATCGGATAACAGTTGTTAATTAACATTTATCTGTATTAAGTGGATAATACAAAGTGATAAAGAACATTTCGAAAATATTTTTTCGAAGTGAAATTAAAGCGATACTGAGTTTTTCAAATGGGATCATATGATTTTTTTTATAATATTGTGCGAGATATTGAGATGAATTTAAGGATCATCACAATGTAACACATTTGTTCGGAATACTGTTAAATTTACAAAGGAGGAAATACCAGTTGTGCAAGTATGTTCGCTACAGGCGAATTTTACTGAAATTCTGATTAAAAGTGTAAACGTAAAAATTAAGATAAATATCTCTATTTTCACTGTTCTACATTTTTTATTAAAACTTGAGGACAGAAAACTTATATATTATTTTTAAATCCCACAAACCAATTTTTGTGAAGGCCATATTATTGCCAATGAAATTTATAGTATTGATCGCATTAAAATTCGTCTTCTATTTCCACTAGTTTGAGAGAAATTTAATTAAATAAGCTTTCGATCCACAAGTTAGAAAAAATTTCATCAGAATTGAAGATTATCAATTGAATGATGTCCTTTGTCAAATAATCTACTCCCATTTTCATAGCTATTGTATATATATCGTAGTTTTCGAACTGATTATAACTGAAAGTGTTTTTGAGCTCTATCGCAACTATTCCTATCGAAATAAAATATGGAAATCCTTGCTCCGCTTAGCATACTATTAAGAATAATCCTCTGAAACTTGTCTGATACCACTTATAGGCTTATATTCTGTTCAACACTTTGCTTGGCATCGCCGCGTTTCCAGTCCGAGGGACTTGCATCTTGTGCACACCTGAGAAATTACTGTCCGAGAATCCCCAAATGTTTATTTTCAAAACAACAGAAGCAAAGGTTTCGCTTTCTACTTTGTATACCTAAAGCTTTCCTGGTAGAAATGATTGTATTTTTCAAAACCTTGTACCAAAGTGTTAAGGAACTCTCGGCACCATAGGTTTACTACAGAAGAACCTCATAACTCTGACATAATTTGCCATTTCTCTCAACAACAATCGAAATTGCTTTCACTACTGCACATATTCCAATTCTATGAGAACGAGTGGCCGACAGCTACTTCTCACATCGTCGAAGAGCAAGAACACAACGGTGGAGAAAATCGATACCCCGAGAACGCACATGTGCCATTAATGCAAATTTACGTCGAGCTGTTTTCCATTTCCTTGCTTAATCGGTCGTATCGACACGGCAGAGTTTCTCCCTTCCTTTATGTTATTGCGCCTGCGAGAATAGACGGCTCTGGAACCACGACGCGGCTTGGAATTTGCGTAAACTTGGACCTTAAGCGGCCTCACCTTGAATCGTTCTAATGAAACGCCGTAATAGCCGTGAAAACACGTTGCACGAACGATTATGCAACGCACGCAATCAACTTCTCAGAAAGCGTTACTCTCGCTGGATTCCAGTCGACTGAGGAATAATTTCGGGTAAAAAGGTCGACGAATGCTAAGTTCGCGAAGTAAAGCATTGTTTCGATTCCAAGTTATAAGGGGAAGTGATGGAAAAAGGTTCCCCAGTTTGTTATCGTGGGTTTGGGATTTAGATGAGTACCTTGGCACGGAAGTGACTAGTTTGAAACATTTTATTGAGGAAGCAGGTCAATTCAATCGGTTATTTCAGAAACGACACGTGTGACATTTTTGGCGGTTTTGAGTTAGACAAATTGGTATCTTTATACGCGTTACCAAAATGCATCTATTGGTATCTATAGAAATGACATATGTTCCACCTGCTCTTCTCTGTTAAGAACAGCATCTAAGATTGAGTTTAGTGCAGAAACGATACACATACAGTAGTGATCAGAAGAAAGTTTAAAGTGTAAATGGTAACAAAAATAAGATAGCTCCCATCCCATCGATTAGGTTGCTAAAATAGATCAGTGATACCAACATAACACTTAAAAAAATGAGTTTCAAATTTTCTTTTGATCACCACCGTATGTGGAAGCATATGTGTTGCTTGTGCAGTACAGGGAAACTTCATTGTTCACATTAACAAAACATTTTGGTCATGAATAGACCATTTTCTTTTTTGTTTTAGTAACACCTGTATTCAAACAAATAAAATGTGGCGTTTTTGAATAGAAAATCCTCTAAAAATCATGGAAAAATTGGTTTACTGCAGAAATAATACATGTGAACCTGTCTCCAAATTTTTTCTGTTAGTTCACTAATGAAAAATTCGTTACCTAATTTGCCAGAAAAATGTGGAAACTTTCAATTTAAAACATATATTTTTCACTGCTTTTTACGGCAGGAAGTATTGGAATAAAACATTTTTCTCATTTTTCTCAAAAGTTGGAAAATGTCACAGAGGTATATCGTTTCTGAAATAACAGATTCAATTGGAGTTGTTGACTAACGGTTGTTGACTTCCTTCCTCATGTTTCTGTCAGTTTCGTGGATATTTGAAGGGTGTGTTTGGAGGAGAGAGTAAACTATGATTACAAGTGTGAATGTTTAGAATTGTACAAACTTAAGTTGAATTACATTCAGTTATTCACTGTTCCTGCATTTCCTTGGTGATAAATTGACCAACTGTGATAAATTCACCAACTGAAAATAAATGATCTTCTCGAATGGAAGAGAATTTCACTAATTTTAAAGAAACTCATTCCACTGAAAATGAACGCCGAAAGATTTGAATTTAGTGTTCGTCGTCGCAGATATGAAAAGATTTGCCAAATAAAAGCAATTGTGCTACTTTCATAGTGAAGAAATAAATTTTTCACGATATAAAATCGCTATAATACTATACAAAAATTGCATTGATCGCTTTCACGAAATTGAATTGGGGAGCGTTTATAGAAATACCCTCCAGGAGGATGTAGAATTAAATATAAATCCCATTTGAATTTATCGTAGCCAGTCTTAGACTTCATACATTATTTTAAACGTCCATAAAAGAGGAGACAGAACTGGAGTCGCGAAAGACAAAAACTTCAAATTTTAATACATCCCTACGGTGGGAATATTATTCCCATTTGGCCAGTGTTTCGCCAATCATTGTGTAGAATTACTGTAAAGAGGATAAAAAAGTAATATTCTCCGTATTTCCAGTTCCTAGGCTATTTCAAGCGAGCGGAAACGCGGCCAAACTTTTGTCCACGACCGCTTTATGCGGCATTATGACATAATTAAACCTTTTAAACTCAACCAGTTTTCACGTAAAAATACCATAAACCGTTTTTCTAGCGCAACAAGTTCTTAAGCATAATATACTTAAGTGTTATTTCATTACCACATCGTATGAAAGTAAATTCGTTGGTAAAACCATAACCAGTGCTTTCGTTAATCTCATTACTTAGTTCTATTCTATCTCTGTATTTTCAAATTTTGAATTATACGAATTTCGTATTCTTCGTTCAATACTTAACTGAAGATTTTGATTCACTTCAATGCTTTTTATAGGTGTTTATCAATCTCCTTTACTTTCTCTTAATAATTCTTTTTCGATGCAGTTGGAACTGATAAATATTTCAATAAAATACTGCTTCCTGATCAAATTTTCTGATAGACTTTAAACTTCAATTACGTAAAATTTTGTTTAAAATAAACATATACATCTAACATTTATTGCCCGTATTTAGTTGAACTCTAAAAGAATGCTTCACAAAATTTTTGAAGCAATCAATAGTAATCAATTTTAATCAATAGTATATTCTCGTCAAAATACAAAATTTCCTACACTTAACCACTTCGGAATAAAACACTCCATAAACTTAAAATGAAGTATATGACTTACAAAAGTCACATACGCTACAATTGGTAAGACTCAAGACTCATAACTTATCTAAGACACAATTCTTTATCTTGTACGAAAGCAAAAATAGTTTTGACAAAAAATAAAACACTAAAACCACGAGAATTGTGTGGAAATACATAGTTCTCAAAAAATTGAAAACCGCTCATATCACGAGAGTTAAGTGAAAACAGTTCACAAAGAAATTCAAACTAAAACTCATAAGAATTGTGCCAAAATAGTGACAAAGTAATAACTAACATAGTAATAAAACTGTTAAATTTCCACGCCAAAATTCTAAAACTAAAACTAAAGGCTCATAATTTATCCAAATATTTTTTATACTCAAAGAAATTATGACTTCTGTTGACAACGATTAACCAACATCTAACCTGGTACTTACCTAACTACAGACTATTTAATTAAAATCTAGTAACTGCATTATCCAAAAACTACTATCTACAATCTACATACTCTCTACTCAAATCACACGATTCCAACTTCCACCACTTAAAAACAGCTCTTTGCATGCCTTTATTTCTCTCACTTTTCCCACGAACTCTAACTACTATCTGTGATACAGAAGTCAACAATATAACACAATCCTTGGATTTATACTCTTGTAGTATACTGCTCGACACTATTCTTTGCCGAATATATGATTATGTATACATTAATTGAAAAATAAATACCCACGAAAAGGCATATACAATCTTCATAAAAATCATATAAGAAGTCAATAATTTGAATACACGAAATTTACATATTACACATTAATTTATTGCGACATATATTTTTGACGATAAAGTTTGTCTCTTTGCATAATCACTGGTTTACAAATCCTTAAATTTGAAACAATATGCCATTCGCTTCTAAATAATAATTGATCATTTAAAACAATGCCATGTATGTATCAGACGATACACTATTTACTTTACACGAATTTCGTTTAACTTTTCGCGTGACCGATCTCCAAAAAATAATGTCCAGCAGTATACTATCAAACACCAAAAACAAGCAGTTCACGCCCAATACATAACAAACGTCTCCTGCATCGACCAATGAAAAAAAAGTTCATATTTCATTAGCTTCCTGCATGGAAATCGTCCGAGCCCCGCCAGAGGTATGACAGTTTCCCTGTGCTCTCTTCTACCCCATTTATTACACGAAACGGCAGGCGACCAGCGAGAATAAGAAATACAGTTTCCGACAGCTGTATCGTCGTTCGTGACAGCAGATCGTTGGACCAGCCGCGAGAAGTGTATTGGGAAACGGTTTGACCCCGGGTAGATAAACGAAATTCGGGCGACGTGAAATCGATGAGGGGGTGGACACGAAACGTGCGGCCCTGTATTTCCCCGAGGGCTCTCGAACGGAAAGGACCCGAGACACAAGCCGTGGAGGCGATCGTAACGTGAGCAAGTTTTCTATCGGAAGTTCTCGAGTCCCCGTTTCCGGTAAACGATCGTCGGGGATCACATTAAGGGGTTGAAACGAGGAATCGCCGTGAATTATAGAGCCAGTCATTTCCAAACGGCAATATCTGCGAGAGAACGTAAGCGATTCTTTCGATATATTTAGGGGAGCATCTGTTGTTGATGCTTCATAGGATTATGAATAATTAATAGGTTTTTGATTGGTTATTGACAGGTGGGGTAAATTTGTTAAATGTCTTATCTTTTTTTAGCAGAAATTAGTTCAGTATATTTAACTGTTTGAGCTGAAATTCATTCGCACGTCTATCGCAAATAGATATTTTTGGCCGAGTAATTTTTACACAACTACTCAATTCATGTGATCACAGGACTGACAATTTCTTTTTTGCAAGTAATTTTGAAAGCCTTCGCTACTCAATTTTTAAAACATAACAGAGTTCTTCGAGTGGCAGAATTATGGCGGTAATGAATACGAAATAATATCGAATTCGTAGATTCAACGTTGACCTTTCTTAACAATCCAAACTATTCATTAATTCTAAAAACCTTCATAACTGTATTTTAAAAATATATAAACGACCTGTAAGTGGTGCAATTTTTCGATAATAAGCACAAAATAAGGTCGAATTTTTAGATTCACCAGCTCTCTCGTTCTGAGAACCTTCACATTATATTTTTAAAATACAGTAAACATTTTTAGCTCGATGATAAATCGAAATCAGGTATACGCAACAACAGAAGATAAATTATTAACAACAGAAGGCACTTTTCTATCCATGCTTCCACAAAAGAATATTGAAATAACCACGTGATCGGCATATCTGCCAGGGATTATGGAAATTCCACAGAAGCTGGCCACTCGATTACCACCGCGAAATCGATAAAGATCGAGAACATGGAAATAGGGTGATGTCTGTAGCCAGAACTTTTGAGGCGACTTTGTGAAAATCCCAGGAGCTCGCCGAGGAAATCTCGGGCTTTGCGCGTACACGCTAAACCCGTGGAAAACGCGTGAACCGAGCCCCGTAGATGTGTTTTCGTGGGGGGAACTTGTTGCCCGAGGGAAGTACTTTCATCGCGAGTAACTTATGTTTGAAGGCAGAGAACACCTGCTGGGAAACTGTCTTCTAGAAGCTTTCACCAAAAGTTGGAAAATTCTGAAGAAATGCTTCGCGAAGATTGCTACAAATATTTCGACGGTCTTCTGGTATTGGATATTTACCCCAACAATTTCAGTCGCACTATTTAATGATAAGAAAACTTTCGATCGTAACAAACGCTTCTTTTAAACAAATCATCTGGTGGACAGTTTTAAAAAAGTAGACATTATTGGAAAATAAATACATGTTTCTGGAGTAATATTATTATTCTATTTTGTTATATTTACTTATTTTACTTACAACATACTCCGAAAGCATGCATGAACCAGTTAAAAGAATTAGAAAAGAGAAAATGAGATGCAAACTGTGGCATGACCTCCACAATCACCTGACCTGAACCTAATGTAGAAGTTTGGGGTGATCTGGATAGAAAAATAAGAAAAACATGACGACCAAAATCAAAGAAGGAGTTGTGAGAAGTATTAGAAGGTTGGAAAGAAATTGGTTCAGAAATAATATTAAATTAAAAAATTAATTAAAAGGACGCTATCAGTTCAAGTGGTCATATCCAAACGAAGCTATCCAATCAGATCATTTGCTACCTTTTCTGGTAAAATTTGTAACATACACACTGCAGTACATGTTCTCTACAATGTAAATAATTAATATCATAATGTAGGTCTTTATATTATAAAATCGTGTTTATATAACCAGCTGTGTAAGTGTCTGGTGACTTACGGACAGTAGTGTACATTTGCATGCAGCAACATTTCACAGACCAGCTTTAAAATTTGAAAGCTCACAGCTGAAAAGTCTTCACCGATTGCTTTCATGCTCCCCACGTACCCTCGTCATTTTCCACCGCGAGCAAGATTCAATTTCCCGCGGCGAATAAATTACTTTTATTCTTAGGATTTCTCGAGAATCAAGATGAACCAGAAGCCACAAACCGTGGTCGAATATCACAACTTCCCGCAAACTTGCTGGACCTCATTAAGTGGCAGAACTTCGTTGAAACTTCAGAAATATCAATGTTCGCGCGTATGGAGTGCATCGTTCGTTGTGATAGTGGCTTCTGAAGCGTCTGACAACCGGGCATAGAGTGGTTTTCATCACAAAAATACATGAAAACTGTAAAATAACATTTTTTTATACAAGCCTTCCCATTTTTCGCTTGAGCCTCTATTTTCGAAGAAATCGGATTTTACCTTCAATAAATGTTCTCGAAAACCAGAGATGGGCAAAAAATTATTTTGAATAAAAAATTGATTTCGAATAAAAGACAAAAATTTTATTCGAGAGCCGTCGAATAAAAATAACTTTGAGTAATTTTTATTCGAAGCGCCTCAAAATAACTTTTTTATTCGACGGGAATTCATTTTAAGCTTGAAATGATTTTCTACGTTTCAGGCGTCTTTTATTTCAAAAGTTATTCGAAGTTAAAATAACTTTGGGTGAGCCTCGAGAGCCTTTGATCGAAGCCGCCGGCTTCTCGAGCCGAGCAACATTGTATAGTTCACCCGTATACACTGCAGCGCGGAGTTACTCGGCGATGTGTCATCGATTATACAGAAACGGAATTTCTTTATTTTTCGTCGTTCCATATGATAGTGGCACCAATGGATTCCTTGCATATCTCCCGATTAAATTGACAAAAAAAAATATTTAAATCGGACTACTTTTAACGAAACGGGCTTTCAATCTTGCAAATTAATTTTATGCCTAATATCGTTAATTAAAGTTCAAATTATGTCAGATTTGGTATCATTTTCATCGGGAAAACACAAGGACACGATTGATATCACTTTTGTGCAGATTCGATGAAGAATCTGATTTCACATTTTTCCGTTCTTAATGGCTTGTGCTATCTATGTCTCTTATGGCTCCGTGTTTCTCAGCTGTCGAGCGCTCGCTTCTGAAGGATCTCAGGTGTTAACACGGTCAGGCACGCATTGTAACTGCAATACTTATTGGCAATTCAGTTTTTAAGTGCAAGTAAACTAGACGTCATTACAATCATGCACAATTCATTAATTATAACTACTTACTAGTTGGCCAAACCATTTATTTTTCAATTGATTGATACGAAACTCTGGTTAAGAACATCGCGATACAAAGCTAATATTCTAGGCCCTAGAATCTTCGGTATTGTAAGTACTGCAGTTAAAATGCGTGCCTGACCTTGTTAACACCTGAAACCCTTCAGAAGCGAGCGCTCGACAGCCGAGATACACGGGGCCATAAAAGATATACCTAGATAGCACAAGCCATTAAGAACGGAAAAATGTGAAATCAGATTCTTCATCGAATCTGCACGAAAGTGATATCAATCGTCTCCTTGTGTTTTCCCGATGAAAATGATACCAAACCTGACATAATTTGAACTTTAATTAACGATATTAGGCATCAAATTAATTTGCAAGATTGAAAGCCCGTTTCGTTAAAAGTAGTCCGATTTAAATATTTTTTTTGTCAATTTAATCGGGAGAATGCAAGGAATCCATTGGTGTCACTTTCATATTGATACGACGAAAAATAAAAAAATTCCGTTTCTGTATAATCGATGACACATCGCCGAGCAACTCTGCGCTGCAGTGAATACGGGTGAACGATACAATGTCGCTCGGCTCGAGAAGTCGGCGGCTTCGATCAAAGGCTCTCGAGGCTCGCCCAAAGTTATTTTAACTTCGAATAACTTTTGAAATAAAAGACGCCTGAAACGGAGAAAATCATTTCAAGCTTAAAATGAATTCCCGTCGAATAAAAAAATCATGCGTGGCCGTCGAATGAATCCAGTCGAATAAAAAAGTTATTTCAGGCGCTTCAAATAAAAATAACCCAAAGTTATTTTTATTCGACGACTAATAAAAATAAAGTCTCTTTTATTTGATACGTTATTTAAATAATTTTTTATTTAAATGTTGCCCATCTCTGTCGAAAACAAAGCCACATTCGAACAAAGTTAATCTATAATTTCGACTTGTTTCAGTCAAAATTATATTATATCTACTGACAAATTCTGCTGACTTTTCAAACGAAACTAATTGGAAACTCGATTATTCCGAAAACGAAGACTCATATAAAAAAACTTTATTCAACATATTTTATTTTTCTGGAGTCCATAGACACTCAATAATAACCGGCATGTAGTTGTGACATCTTAATTAGTCACATTCTAACTTCAGAGCCTACTTCTTTTACTCCCTATCTTCTTTATTTTTCTCTCCTTCGTCGTTTTTGTCTTGTGTTCTTTAAATTTTTTTTTGTATTCAAATGAATTCCAACCATAAACTTAAATAAATAAATATTTTACTGTCACAGATCAACGTCACATGAATCACGTTTCAAATGGATAAAATGAACGAGGCTTATTTTTCTGAAATATTGAAATACAGCCTAAGGGAGATTCGACACACCACTTTAACGTCTTTATTACACCCTTGGACTGCCTAATTAAAAATGTACACTGTTTGAATAAGACCAGTTCTCTGTCTATCTAACGAAGATAACTGGCTTGAGCTTCTAATTAATTACGTCACCAGCTTTCTTTGAAGAAATGACGGATGGGGAAAACGTTGGGTTCTTACGTGACGTTCGTTCGAAAGTACGCGGCCGAAAAAATTAGCGAGGAAACAGGAAGGCGGAGGCGATAACACGGAGCCAAATAAGCCGATAAAAAAAACGTCGTTACCGCGTAAATAATTGTTTCATTATCGATAGGGGCGGCTATGTGGCAGACTTGTCCATATCTTCGCACGTGCCTGTGATAAGGGAATTTAGAACGAACCAACCAACTTATGATCCCATGCGTGATAAGTTAATGACCTTCGATCCACCCTGACCTACCCATTTCAGGGTATGTTGACCTTAGCGGGTCTACCCGTTACTTAACTGTCCACCGGCGAAGGTGGGTCAATTTTGACCCGTATTCCGTCATCGTTAGTAAACGACTCATAGCACGTGACGAATATTTACACTATATTTGTACATCCCATACGACCGTTGTGTCAAATACGTAACGCATTAAATTCCAAAGACACCTGGAGGGTCCGGGGGAAATGCGATCAGTCAGAGAAAAATAAAATTTTCTGTATTTGAAAAACAAACTTTGTGAAATCTTCCCCCACTCTCCCTAATTCAGATATTCTTCTCTTTTATAATGGGTTTCTGAATCTTTTGAAGAACATTAAGAACATTAAATCCTCGTTTTCATAAACAGAAATTCAAAGCCCAGAACAAACACTCGGCCACAGACACAGCTTCAAGGCACAAGCTTAACTGAAATGAAAAATCATGCAACACTGTTATTGTAACAGGCATTTGTTTAGAATGTTGGTGGTAGAAAAATGGACTGTATACCTGAAAATCATCTATGTAGTTGGACTTTGATCATTCTTCCATTGGAGAAATACGACATTGATAGTTCTTTCCAGAACTTTAGGATTCTTTGGCCTTCTCTGTTCTGTATTCGTTTTTTTCCTTTTATTATAGGTACTACAGTTTGTTAGCTCTCCCTACGCTCTAATATGAAATGCTAAAATCTCAATTTCGATTTGGAATGAACTATGATCGTTTTTCCCTTGGACTCCGCACACAACAAGTAGTATAGTTGTATTTATATTGTATATTTTTGAGAAATTAAAATTTGAGAAATTTCATACCCTGATATCTAGATAACCAAGTTTTGTGGTTTCGAAAGGAAGTTTCGGACAAATCTGGAATGTGGAGTTTTAGAAGTGAAGGAGTGAGTTAAAGGCCTCGAAAATATTCTTACTTGAAAATCATAATCTTCCTTGTTGATATTGTTGGTTCTTACAGATCAGTGTAATGGAAATAACACAAAGGCAGAGCATCAAATATTTAAAACCCCAAAATTTTAACATCATCAAAGCTTCCAAAACATTCAATACTATGAAAATTGCCAAAGCTTCCTAGACCTCTAAGGTTTTCAAGGCTTCCAAAATCATCGATTTACCGCCAACACTCCCAAGACCCCCAATACATACGTAGGTATAGTTCCAAGATCTCTCGAGTTTCGAGAGGTTCCCTTTAGAATCTATTCGATTTTTTCAAAAGACGTTTGGAATTGCTATCAATGCACAAACGTGTTTACCTTTTGAATTTTACACGAGACTTCGGCTCCACCCTTCACGTCGCAGTTTCTTTAATTCTCGTATGGATATTCTAAGTTTCCTAAATCTGTATTCGAAACACTATGAAAATAAATTCCACAAAACACACTGCAAACCAGAGATGTAGAGTTGTAAATTTTTTTTCATTAACCAACGATAATAATTGTGGGCCTAACATTGAATATTCGTTGGCAAACTGTCGTTTTTTGTTAATTAACCCACGATAATAATTGTAGACGAAAGCATCAGAAAGAATATGTATGTACAATCTTTCGATTGTTGAGAAGCCTTTGGGCTCGGATTATTGGGAAAGACCTAGAGTATTGTGGGGCAAGAGTGCGCACTTAAAGTTCAGACTTCCCTAAAATCCTTGGTATTACACTGATAGTAAAATCATTTTGTGAAAAATAACTACTATCCCTTATTATTCGATAGGCAGTGACTTCATGTAAATTTACCTGTCACAACTTATATAAAATAAATATTTCCAAAAAGTGTCAATTGCGATCTTTCACCCGACATGCGGGGGGCAATCATCACATTCTGCTGAATGTTCTTCGGATAATTCGAGTAGTGAATAAGATTAGCGTCTATTGTAATTAACAAGAAATTAATAGTTAGAAGGCACACTTATAGTTATAGTTAAACTATAATACTGTCGTTTTGGTTTCTTTTCCTTTATTAAAATCGTTATATTTTTATTCTATTAATATTTTTAGTGACATAATAAATTGTGATATGAATCATGTTTGTTTTCTAACAATTTGAACCCCATATAAACCCAAAATCGCGAAAAAATAATTTTGTCCAGCTAGCATGTAGTATATCCGAACCACTGTGCACCGCCGCAAACATGAACAAAACTCAGTGTACGAATCGTATGTGAACGTTTTTCGCGAACAATGTTTTTGTTCGTGTTCGCCTTGGTGTAAACGCGGCATAAGAAGGCCAGTTATTTCAGCCTAGGGGTACGAGCCTGCACCGCACACTACTACTTACACTCTAGGGGTGTGCGGGTACCCGACTTTTCAGGCTCGGGTCGGGTCGGGTAAAGTCGGGCGGGCTCGGACGGGGGCCCGGGACAGACGGGCCTACTAGAATAAGAGAATTTTCACGTGAAAAAATAATGCTTCTAACGGATTTATTCAAAATGAACTTCATTCTATAGAACCAGTATATTAATTTTGTATAATTTTTTCACGTGAAAATTCTCTTATTCTATAGTTTCATATAGGTAAAGATTTTGTACATGCTTGTCGAGTACTCGGTTGTTTAAAAAAGCTGAATACGTATATCAACTTATCAAGCACCGCATTACCCGAAATAATCGGGCTACCCGACACAATCGGGCTTCACGACACAGTCGGAGTACCCGTAGGCCCGGCTGTCCCGGGCCCCCGTCCGAGCCCGCCCGACTTTACCCGACCCGACCCGACCGCTCGGGTACCCGACACATTCGATTACCCGCACATCCCTATTACACTCTTAGTTTTCCCTATCCGTGGCGCGCCCACGTTATAATTGGCTTTCGAACTCTCCTTCCGCGCGACTATGGTAAACATCATGAAGCTCGGGCTCCCAAATGGCTGGAACTGGAATTCGCTGGTCGAGAGCAACAAAACCGACGCGCCGCATAAAACGTTCATGATTTTGATAAGTGTTGATGAAAGTATTACCAATCGATTGCTCATGTCTTCCCGATGAAAATAGCCCCAAAAATGATATAATTCGGACCATAATCGGACCTGGCGCCTTGAATAAAGCTAACTCGGGTGACGTTTAGTCGACTAAGGAAAAAGATGAAGTCTCTTTATTTGAAAAGTTATTTCAATCACTTTTTATTCAAACCCCGGCGATGTAAATAGTGTGTCCATTCGAGTACAATGCTAGCTAACTGTAACGACAATTTTGAACGATGTCCTCGCTAAAATAAATATTCCTGGATTTCGTACACGAACTTTATCGATCGCTAGATAATAGTCCTCGCACGATTCGCCATCGAGACAAATCGAACGCCATCCCTGCCAGAGCATAGAATACCTACACACTGTTCGAAATTCATTATTTTCGCCGTATGCGAGTGAAAAATGGTCGTCGATGCTTCCGTCAGCCACGGGTAACGTCAAGAGACATATTTCCACCCATTTTCGTATCAGATTTTTCTGATTCCACCCTCTCTGTCGTCTACGTTCCCTTCCACTATTCTCTCTGAATCGTCGTTTTATTCCTTAACGAACGATTTCTGGTCTTTAACGAAGCATTGTAATTTTGTGTAATTTACCTGCTGTCCTACAGCGACGATTGCATAAACTCGTACTTTCAGCTGGTCATTGCGTGCCCGATTGAGACGACATTATCTCGATGGCTGATATACCCGGCTCTATGTGCACGCCAGAGCTTTTGATTAGTATACTCAGGCAGCACATTACTGGGCGTTACTCCACTCACAATCAGCTGATATACTGTCGCGTAACACGCGTTCAGTCGCCAAAAATTTATCTGAACGTGAACTACCATTTCAGGGAATTTCTAGGTATTTCCACTTATTGTAGAGAACTCACGAGATGGAGATAATCAGTTTGTCCACTTTTCTACGCTCGACTATTTAGTTTGGAAAAATTTGAAAAAGACTCACTATGACTATTACTGTTATTGTAAGTACTGTTTGTTGATATATATAACACGAATGTGCCCCTTTATTCCCCATAACAAAGTAAAAAGGATATACATATAGGTATATCTCCATTTAAAAGGCCATCAACGACCAAAAAGAGACAACATTCTGACCCAGAGATGCTATCCTATCATCATATTTGCCCTTCTGATCTGTGTAACCTTTCCCTCAGGAGTATTTTTATATACCCAGAAGCAAGGAAGATATTTGCGGATGCACTGTATTTAAATAAAATACCCACGTGGAATTGTTTCGTATAAAATTTCAACGAAACCCCTTTACATAGTCTACGTACATGAAATCTACTTCGTTTTTAGTAGTTCTCGATCATAACCCTGTTTTCTAAAAGTTTTCCAACCCCCAACTTTGAAGGGTAATTTCACCTTCTAAACATAAATTTCCGCCGTTAAAAAAAAATGTGTCCAATATTCGAGGCGCCCAGTGGAAAAAGGGCACATGCCACAAATGCATAAATTTTCGTTTCTTTGTACCATTTATTGGATCCTGCAATGTAGTGTAATTCCACCACCTCCTGATGTAATAGCATGTGCGTTTCACCGAGCAGACTCATATTAAATTTTCGTCACGCTGAGAAAAAACAAATGCGTAGTGGAAAAGGGGCACATGCCACTAGGCTGCTTGAAGACATGTGACCTAATAAAATTAATATTTCAGCTAAAACCTGATAACAGTTATCATTTACCATCTAATTCAATTACCGTTTAAAATATTTACAATTTCGTACCCTATTTCGTACGAAAAGAATTTTTCCTTAAACTTTCTTTCCTCTAAAATCATAAAACGGTGGCATGTGCCAATTTTCCACTGGCCCTCTCATTTTGATGTGCTCTATAATCTGTATGCCGTATTTCTTGAAAATCGACGCGAAACAGTTGGGCGATGTTCCGTATTAGTACGTTTGTTTCGAAGCGTTCCTTTAGCACGAAAGAAAAATAGATGCAATTATCATGAATGCAGCATACAGCTACCTGCCATCCACGAGAATTGATGATTACTTAAGCAAGCCGAAGGGAAAACGACTTCTGGCCGTTCTGGCCGTACGTAAGAGCCCACAGTGCTGGAAGAATTCATAAAACAACAAAAAACGCTAATGGCACTCAGTGCAGCGCCCACAGCATCGAAGGGGTTGATAAGAATAATGTAAGAGGTCGGGGAGATCCAAGCCTGTTTTGTTCGCTGGCTTTATTAGCAATGATTAATTCATTTCGATATGACTTGCTGTGAAACATTTCCATTATGCAGCTAACAATAGAATGCTCTGTTGTTCTACTAAGAAAGAACGTAACAAGTATAGCTTCTCGAGCTCTATATTTTCAAAAATGAAAAGAGGGGTGAACATAAGGCTTTTCACTGGCTACTTTCGTGAACATTTTTTAAGAAAATAGGTGGAACAAAATAGGCAGGAAACGCAAGTTAACACAAAGTGAACATGAATAATGAATTACGTACTGTAATAATAAACGAAGATTTCCCTAGAAGAGGAAGTTTGATAATCGCGTTTACTTTAAGTATATTATCCTGACTTCCTGGCGCCATGGTAGGCCACGACGATTAATCAGAACTCCTTTGGTTTCTCCTTTATCATATATCATCTAAGTTATTCAAGACAACTTGTGAAGTCTCATGTAAAACTATGGGAAATTCTAAGGCATAAATTGGGGGATTTTTTTCTTAATGTGTTACTCTATAAAAATGTGTTTGATATAAAAGCATAAAATTCATTTCAATGTAAAATTTGAAGTAGGAAATTGTAGAAATCTTATTATGTGAATATGCAAGAAATTTCAATTATCTTACAAATACTTACCTACACTTAATTTGTGATTTCTTATCAAGTTGTATCTAACTGTAAATTATGTTATTATGAATCGACGTACATAAATACTTATCAGTGATCTTGTTTTCCTTTTTATGATTCCTATATCACAATATATTTTGTAATAGTTTAATTATTGCAGAGATGAAAACGAGTCCGAGGAAATTTTTATACTCATCCAAGAAATTATGGATTATACAAACAGGCGTGAGTATAATTGCATCTAATCGACGTCATGCATCTCTATTATCGATTACTTCTGGTTTGATTTCCGCTATAGGATCTGTACGAAACAACAAAGAGAGCCGTCGAAATATTGTGAGGCTCTAGATTATTGCGACAATTACATTTCATCACGCAACAATAATTTAAAAAACTAAATTTCCCCAAAGGGGTAATTTTTACAAGGATCAAGGAACAAATTTAAAGTTCAAAACAAACAATTCAATTATTCTGCCTATAACAAATTACGTATATGCAACATTTTGAAAAGGAGACAATGTACATAAAATTCGTTCAAATACTATGACAAAAATAAGGACACTGGAAATTTTGAAATTTTGATAGGAAAATAATGATAGTTAAAAAATAAACAGCTCCTATTTTTAAACTACCTAACCATGCCATAAAGGTAACTATGAACTAAGGATAATTATTTCATACCTATACAAAAATGCAATTAATTAAAAAAAAATGAAAGAAAAGGTAAAATGAAAAACATTTTGATTGACGCCGGTTCGTGTTATTAATATAATCTTTTTCGCGTCCGTAAGGACATAGCCGCGTAATGTGCATAAATAATGGCGTCCATAATTCAACGATCCATAATCGGAATCAACCGACACACTTTGACGAGGATAGGTGGGCTCGTCGAGTAATCTAGTCACGATTCGCGGGTCCCATTTAGTGGATAGAAATCCTCGTCTCGTCCTCAGAGAAATTAATTTACATTTATCCCCCGATTACCAGCGTTGATTAAAATCGAGCACACAGAAGCCAGCGTTGCCTAAATACGTCTGAAGGCTTTTTGCGTTAGTACGAGGAAGTCGCCATAAATCTTGCACACCTTTTCGTTCTATCAGTCCTACGTTCTTCTTAATACCCCCAGTAATGATTTATTCACAATTTTTAACAAACGTCATCTAATTTTTTCAATTAATAAAACGTGCTAATACTTTAACGAACTTGCCGTACAAAAATTGCTATCAGGAATGCTATCAGGAAAAATCGTGGGAAATCGAAAGACGACTCTTCGGCCGATAACAATTCAAAATTCAGTGACACACAGTGAACCATTTATCTTGCAATTAGCAAACATTGTGACAATACATGTGTGCCAATAATAGTACTCGAAATAGCACCTTCGAAATTTCACCAGTTTTTAATTTACTAAACAAATAGTTGATTTTCCATTTTGATTTTCCAACTTTCCTTTCTTCCTGAAAAACTTTAATTTTCCTTGAAGCAACTATAAATTATCAGGAATAAAATTTTAACCCTCAGTTGTCACACCTATTTTTCCAAACGTAGTTGTCACACTGGGTCGATTCAACCCAAGCCAATTTTCAATCAGCTGCTGTTTAACCCCTCAACGACCGACCCCTGAAACGAAAAACTGACCGTGAGGCCCGGGCCCTCGGAACGAAAACGTCACTTTGCTACCTGAGGCCTCGGCACTGAAACATCACTGTACAGACAGCCTCTAGAGCAGCCTGATAGAAACAAATAGCTTACCTTAGAAATGAAGGTTTGTGTGGTAGATTTCGAAACAGTCATCAATGCATAGTCCTACATCACAGTTTTCGCAACAGTATCTTGTGTCTTTTTTTCTACCCTTCTTTGTACACACTACACAACGTCTTTGGGGATTTGACTTCTTCCCTTTCGGAGCAATTTTGCGAATAAAATGTCTTTCTGTCAATCGCGGTACAGTATTTGTGAGTGTCGTTGAATGTTGGTTATTTATGTGGTCACCAAATTTTAAAAAAAGTTCTCCTATTAAATTAATTCTAAATTCTTGCTGGCTTATAGAGCTTGCCATGTTATGGCGATAAATTATCATACTGTTCAATACCGTAGCATTAAGTAGTCTTCTAAATACTTTTAGGTACCACTTTTTTGTCTTTTTTCCTTCTACTAAAAATGGATGAAGAAGTTGATCTTTACGATCAACTCCTCCCATGTATGTGTTGTAGTCGTGCACACAAATAGGCTTTTGAATTACTTTTCCACGTTTAATTTCAGTTTTCATGTCCGTATTGTGATATGTAGATATCAAAGAGACACACCTTTTGTCACACCACTTCATAACTACAACTGGACCGGCGTATTCACCGATTATTTGACCTTTTTGTAGTTCACAGTCTTTTATTTTCTTCGAAACTCCTTTCCGGTTTGTTTTTAGTGTGCCCACACAATTTGTTTCGGTTTCTTTTAATAAACGAGCTAATGCAGGGGAGTTGTAAAAATTATCTAACCATATGGTGTGGCCTTTGTAGAACAACGGCTCTGCTAAGTGCAAAACAATATTTGCAGTTATATTCGCTTTTGCATCTTTTGAGACGGAAAAATTTAGTTTTGTATCTTTGCCAGTGTGTACTAAAGTGGACCATAAATAACCCGTTGTGGATTCACATAATTCATATGTTTTAATTCCGAATTTTGCGGTTTTTAGTGGTAAATACTGTTTAAAACCTAAACGTCCCTTCCACAAGGTTAATGATTCATCTATGGAGATATCTTGCTTTGGGAAATATAATTCTTGAAATTTATTATTTAGGTAGGATAAGACTGGATATATTTTTTGCAATTTAGGTGGACCCTGGTAATTTGTTGCTTTATTGTTACTAAAATGTAAGTATCTTAATATTTGCTCGAAGCGATTGCGGGCCATTACATCTCGAAATCCTGGAGTTGAAATCAGGTGGTGGGTAGAGAAGTACGACCTCAGAGTTGGTTTCTGTACAATGCCCATAAGTAAAGATAAACCAAAAACGGCATATAATTCATCTACTGTCACCGGCTCCCATTGTGTTTGTGGTGATGATCGTGATATTCCTGAAGGTGTGTGATCTTCTGCGTATATGTTTGTTTCTATCGCTATTTGTTGCACCAAATCTTGGGAAAAGAATAATAGGAATGAAGATAGAATTGAATTTACATTTCTTGCTTCATTTTGAGGCCCACACTGTCCATAAAATATTTCCCTCCGTCCTTCATAACTGTCCATATCATTCCACTGAAACGGTCGATCAAAATCCATGTCCAACAATCTCGCGCGATACTCGTGATCTTTACTCGTCGAAGCCATGGCTGAGACTGATGAAGACTGCAGATGGGAAAGCCTTCGAACACTTTCGATGTCATTGTTGAGTTTGTAGCCGAGCACGGTTTATTGCCTACCGGACGTAAAAACATTAGCTTGTAGTAATTGGGGATTAAGCCTAAAGACTTTCCCCCAATCCTGCTAGTTATTAGTCAGATGTTTTCAATTACTTTATAGCGCGTAGGGAAATGTCCAGAGTCATAAACCTGCAATAAACCGTGACCCGCTAACGATTCGTTTAGAGCATCATGCAAATGGTTACACTGGGGACTCGCGCCCGGGGAAAACCGGGAGTCCGGTTGGATTTTTGGAGGCATATCTTCCCACTTACGGCATAAACAACCAATTGCATAGGTCCGTATCTGGTACTGACGCGGGAGCCGCTTGAAAAATAGGGTCCGTACGAGATACGGAGGCGGGCGACCAGTGGAAAACTTTAGGGTCCGTACGAGATACGGAGGCGGGCGATCAGTGGAAAACTCAGGGTCCGTACGAGATACGGAGGTGGGCGACCAGTGGAAAACTTAGGGTCCGTACGAGATACTGAGGTGGGCGTTGAGGGGTTAAAAACTATCTGTTAAGGGATCATTCCACTGTGAAGTCGTGAAAAAGTGTCACTTTTTTAGGATTTATTTTTCAGTAAACGGAATGTTCAACGTAAATGATATTTTGTCTACTTAGTAATACACTTATTAGCAGTATAAAAAAATCTGTTTTAAATTTTTAACAATTTTTTTTTAGATATATTTCACACTGATGTGAGCGCCTTGAAAAATGGATGTAGTGCTGGTGCAGGTGATTCCGAGAGAATGACGCATGTAAAACCAAAAATTCAAAGTGTGTTGTAGTCATTACGAGTGTGGTTATCGTTGGGAGCAGAATTATTTTGACTGATAAAAAATAATAATACATTGAATTTGTCGATCATTTTGCCTTGTAAAAAGTATGAAATTCTTAATCAAGAAAGGTTTCCGAGGTCCCTGCGAGACCCACTGATGTCCTGAATAACGTGTAAAAATTTCAGACTGATTAGTCAAATAGTTTTTTTGCAATCACCTGCACCAGTTGAAAAAATGTTGTTTTGAGATAATCGCGTATAAAGTTTTAAAACAAATTAAAAAATTCTTTTAATTTTTTTGTATAATGTGAGAGTAAATAGCTCACTAAATACCAAAAAGATTTATTGCATTACTGTATGTTGTATCTACGGAGCAAAAAACTTTAAAAATAGCTTAATTTTTCGTCGGGTCAGAGTAGAATGTCCCCTTAAATTAAGTCGCAAAAATTCTGAGATAAAGTTTGAACATTGTAGAATACATTGTTCATCATTGAAAATTAACATTTACAGTATCATGTTTAAAAAAATTCAAAGAAAGAATTCGTTTGCTTAAAAAATAATGACTGTTTTAATTTGGAATATTTTTAGCTAAAAATTTGTGGTTATACTGTTCAGATATACTACTTTAATGAAAAAAAATTCATAAATGAAATTCTCCTCACTCGAGAAGCGTCTCTAGAGACTCTCTACCTGAAGAGGATACAGTAAATTACTACTACATGTTGCTAGTAGTACTATTTTCAATGATGTGTCAAAGATATTTTACCTCAAAGTTAGATTCTGGGTCATTTTGACCCAGTGTGATAACCGAGGGTCAATGCAAAGCATTTTCGCATGTCAAACGCCCACTTCCCCACAACCCTTGAAATAAAAACTGATCTGTCCCCCGTAACAAGTCCATAAAAATACTGTTTATTACAAGTCCATCGAAACGCGTCAGATCGAAAGGGCAAAGGTCCCAGGACCATGATCCGCGACATCAAACTTTCACACTCTGCCAGCACGTGTAATGTTTCCATAAATTTATGAACACCGAGGTTAACATGACGGCCCACGCATACCGCGACGGCCTACGTGCATACGCGACATAAAACCGTCTCGATGCTCGACCACGGCCCATGTCTTATTCACCCTTCGTCTTTCGAGCCCGAGACGCGGTAAATTTTCGATTACTCGCCAGCACGGAAGTCGTCAAGCCGAAAACGCGACGATAATACGTGAAATCCGAAATCCCTCGAAACAACTTCGAGTGTCTCGCCAGAAGCCAGAAGTTTGCTTTCACAGCGATCTGAACTTCCGAAACGGACAGGAGGAGCGAACGACACCCCTCCAAGCATCCCACGACTCTCTCGAGGCATGATCCTCGACCTGTTCGCCCGAGATTTTTTGCCCAGCAAAAGGATCGTTAGCGACCCCTTCCGTTCTGGCCAGGTCCAGGGGACTATTTATACTAGCCGACGGTTCTATTCGGAGAACCACCGAGATCGATCGAGTATTTTCAATTAATAAATTTCTAGTCGACCCTGCATCCTACTATCCACGCTGGATCGAGATTCATTGGACCCGCCAAAAAGAAGAATACGAACACGTTCCATTCGCGCGCGCAACGCATTAATCTGGAGGGAGGCACCCAACTTGAGGGACTTCGACGTCTCGATTACGAGATTGAGACTGAGGCTGTTGGAAGGAAGTCGTTAGTTGAAGGATTTTTTATGAATTTTCATTTAAATCGCGTCAAATATTTTAGAGGAGGTGTCACCGTGGACGTATGAAAAACATAGATCTATATAGCCTTTTTTTCTTTTAAATAATGAAATGAATAGAAAATCTTAGTAATAGCATTTATTATACAGTTTCTCCGATCTGATGTATTCGAGAAAAAAGAACCAAACATTTTTATTTTCTACATGTCACGCACTACAGAAGTACATAGGGATATTTCGAAATAAACATTTTTATGAAAATGGTGAGTGTTTGGAGAAAAATTGCGATTATTTAGCAGAATTTTTTTAATCTTCAATAGATGTATAATAAATGCCATTGATAAGATTTTCTATGCTGTTCATTATTTAAAAGACAAAAGTTGCTAAATAAACCTATGATTTTCATCCTCCAAAATGGCATCTCTCCTTAATTATTTGCCTTATAACGACGAATAACATTTAAGTTAGAGATTGCTTCCTACACTGGAGCCGAAGTGATTTAGTTATTGATTACAATTTTGTGACACACCTTTCGATTCACGCTTTATAAGTAATACACCTTACACAGTATAAAATTAAACACAAATAATATGAAAACTCATAATTACTTTGAGCGGGTGCTTCTACCCCTAGGCCTGCTTCACCACCATTATTTCATTGTGACCACCTGAACTACATTTCTGCAAAGCAGGTAGAGTAGACGTAGGTAAAAGTTCGCACAATGCGAATTTCATTGTCTGAGTTGTGGCAGTTGCCAATGGTGATTGACAGTCAATTGTCAATCAAGATAGAGTCACCAGTGTCGAATTGTGTACCTGTGCTCCGATTTGTTATCGTACAATGCGGTAAGTACTGAATTCGTTAGTTCTGCTGTAGGGGAAAGGTGGGATAGTTGATCACAGTTTTTCCTTTTTTATTAAAATAATAATAATGGTTTGCTTTGTTTGTGTTGAATTACTTAAGTTGTGATTCTCAGAGTACAGTATTGTCTCCGTATGTGCTCGCTGGTCGGGACCGGCGTTGAGCTCCTATCGTGATCAGATCCCTAATTCCGAGTGTTCGTTTCTCGCTTCTTTCTAGCCGAAGGGGGGAGCGAGATGGAACGCTTTTCGTGCGCGCGGGCGTGCGCGACGGGTGCGAGCACTCACATGGAATCGTGACTGCTCGACGCATGCGCGCGACGGTCAGATAGCCAGGCACGGCACGAGTCTTTTTTGCGCCCTAGGCGAACTTTTCAAATTACGCCCTTTATTATAATACATTTATTTGAGATTATTGACAACATTACTCCGAATTTTTATTCGTAGTTTAATTCACTTATAGTACAACTTGTAATATTTAATTTTAAAGTTTATTTTCAACAATACCAGTAATGAAAATATCATTTTGCACCTCTTGTCGATTTTCCACCCTAGGCAGTCGCCTAATTTTGCAGAGTAAAGTCATAAATAATCTCAAATAAATGTATTATAATAAAGGGCGCAATTTGACAAGTTCGCCTAGGGCGCAAAAAAGACTTGAGCCGGGCCTGTGTCAAGATTTTGCGAAGCGGTTCCCGTGCTCACCGTATGTGCTTGCGACCATCGCGCACGCTCGTCGCGCACGCAAAGGGGGGAGTGTCACGGCACCCGAAAGACGGAAGGAGACAAAACATCAACACGTCGTCTGTCTCGTACCGTCCTCGCTCGCTTTCAGTGGCTCTCGCTCGCTCTCGTTCCATCTCGCTCTTACCTTCGCCGGACAAGAGTGAGACAGAAGTGGTGGGGATAGCGACAAGCACGTATCGTGTGCACCAAACTGAGCACATACGGAAACAATACTGTATTCTCAATATACTGGTGCAAATTTGAGAATTGAAAACTAATTTTAATGACTGAATTTAAACATTTTCCGGCAGTGACGTTATGCACAAGTATCCCCCACTAAAGGGGAGACTTGGTCAAAAGGTTAGGGAGACTTGATCAGTGAACTTTAAGAGTAAATAACACATTAATTTTCTAAAAAATATTTATTATCTTAGTCAATAACATGAAATAAAGGGAATATCATAAATGGAAACTAAACTATAACTAACTTGAAAGAATTATTGAAAAAATAAAACCGGAGAATTAAACTCTATGACATAAAACAGCATAAATGCATTCTTAAAAGACATTTCACTTAGATATCATCTGATCCAGATGATGATGAAGAAACGATTTTCCTTCTCACTTTCATTGCCGTATTTTTCTGTTTCATTGGCCGTTCTATGTTTTTTTCTGGGGCTTTTTCACCTGTTCAAGTATCCCACCTCACATACTGATCAAGTACCCCTCAATGCACTCGATTTGAAAAAGGTGAAAAACTGAACTTACCTTAAATATTTAGAACAATCAATAAATAGCATTAATAGACCAGAAATTGCTGTTTTTACTTAAGATATTTTAAATCATTGAAAATGTAACATTCAGTCGAAAAGGAGGAAGAACAAGGTGTCCGAAATATTTACTTTTTGGCTGCAAATAAGATCGAAGCTTCTAACTACATTATTCTATGCTCCCGAAAGAAAACTGTAACATGCAGTGTTGCGATAATGCAAACATTACCACGATAACGTGACAGCAGGCACAAATTGCCAATATATTAATTAAAAAACTGATGTGATCATGTATCCCCGATGATCAACTATCCCACCTTTCCCCTAATATTCTCATTTTTAGGAATCAATATTATTCCTATAAATTTATCAGCAAATATTTTAATTCATATGTCGCCTAAAAGAGCTCAAAATCTTCTATTCAAAAGTGCTAATAGAAGTGTTCAATTCTCCTCACAGATAACAGGATTGATTAAACAATGGAAAAGTGGCTGTGGAGGAAGGGTTCGCACAATGCAGTGGGGCAAGAGTTCGAATGCAAACTCCCCATTTAAAAATCAGCTTGAAGTAAATGAAGCAATGAAAAGAAAATCTGAATGCGAACGTGCAAAGAAATAATTAAAAGAGCAAAAAAATAACATTTACTTCTGAAAAATTTTGAAAGAAACAAAACAAATCGGTTCCAAAATAGCCCAACCATCAACGTCTGCGGAAGAAAATAATTTGTCCTGTGTTTGAAGAAGAATACACGGATCCTCCAGAGAAGACTGATGTCTGCGCAAACTACGAAGGTGGGGGTAATGTTATGTGCTATTACTGTTACATTGATTAACAAAAAAATGAATTGTAAACTATTAGTCGTTTTGCTATATAACCACAACTATATTGTATGTAGGAAAATGAAACACTTTTGTGAAAAATTCTCGTTACAAGTGAACTACATAACATGGGAACTTTTGCCCCACACATCGGGTAAAAGTTCGCATTTGACACTTTTTGGAAATATTTGTTTTATATAAGTTGTGACAGGTAAATTTACACGAAGTTACTGCCTATCGAATAATAAGGAATAGTAGTTATTTCTTACATAATTATATGACTATCTGTGTAATACCAAGGATTTTTGGGAAGTCTAAACTTTAAGTGCGCACTCTTGCCCCACAATACTCTACATTTTTTTAATGTTCAAATTATCGAAATACCTTTATCAGGCTCCTCGACGATTCAACCTCCGATTGTACGAAATGGCAATGTATAACGCGAGATAGCTCTGTTCCATTAACTACAATGAAACGGAAACCACCCCAGGAATCAGATTCTATAACTTTCAACGGGGCCCTTTAATTCGAAGGGCAAACGGAGTAAGGCGAATTCAACGTGGATAATGGTTTAACGAATCCTCCAATCGTGACTTGACACGCGACTCCTTCGTTTAAAGGACAATAAAAACCCCTTGACAGCGTAACCAGGGAGCCCCGTCGCGACGGGGCTCTCGACGGCGCGATAACTCCGACAGAATCCCTAATCCTTCCGCCAGCGGGAAAACAATGACCGCCGCTCACGAAGCGATCTTTTATCGGCCCCGCGCCGGGCCGTCTCGAAGAGGAATACGGATATTAAAGGGAAAACCTGGTTTAGGACGCTTAACAAATGATTTTTGCGAATTTTTTTCACAAAGAGAAATAAAGTCGATCTTTTAAAAAATTTAGGGGTATTTTGATATATATGTATACAATCCAAAGAAAAAATTTAAGGAATTTTCAGAAATTTATTGCAACGAAAATAATTATAGTAATGGAATAAAACTTTTTTCTATTTAGTAAACTACATTTCTACAGTAAATAAAAAATATAAAAGTAATAAAATTATTGCTTTCCAAATGCTTTTGAAAGTGGTCTTGATGACATGTTTAAAAATTCATGGCTTGCTCGTGAAGGCGATTACGGCTGTTAGACTTACCTATGTGAACCCAAAAATCTAAACTGATTCTTGATCAGTATGTTTGTCGCTATCGCTCGGACTATAATTAGTGATTTATCTTCAAAATTAACAAAATGGCGGGCAAAATGCGAGAAAAATGTTTTCTCGCCTTTTTTCTTTTACTATTTTCGATTTTAAAAGTAGGTTAGATGGAATGAAAATACTTGGTTGTAGTCCCTGCAAGAGTCACAGGTCTACAGAATAAGCAGTCAAATTTATAAAGTAATCGGTTCGATAGATTTTGAAATTTATCGTCACGATGTGGACAAATAACGTTTCGAGAAAAACGCGTTCAAAGTTGTCATCTATAGGGGCCGAGTCTCTGCGCCCCCTACAAAATGGCTCTGTAGAAGCTAAAATAATCGGAATTTTTCCATGAAAATTTAACAATACATTCTTGAGGATACTATCGCAAAATGGTTTTAAAAAAAATCGATTATTCAACCCGTCTAACCGGAAAGACTCCTTAATTGAGAAGTTTCAAGCTCATCGCGTCGAAATTGATTAATCATTGATGCGCCTCGCCGTCAGCATTGTTAAATGGCGGGAAAAATGGAGCCTTTATTTTCTTCGTGGTACAATAAAACAGAGAATATTTTGAATTGCATGCCATTTTATAGCCCACGAACTAAAAAACAATAACAGAAACGGATAAAATTCTTTTAAAAAAGTAACAAAAAAAAGTGTAAACTTCTTTCAAAATGCTTTAGTTAAATTATTAATATTCATCATAAATGAACTAAAAACATTTGTAAAAAAATTCATTCAAACAATTTGACTTGCATAAACACATCGGTTTTAAAATCGTGTTTTTTTTTAAAGTCTTTAAATTTTTAGAATTTCTTCTATTAACTGTAAGTTTTCAAATGCACAAGATAGGTACAGTTACCCACAAAAGTATCCGCCCTCACTATTATGAACTCTTTGACATAACGATGCGTGTATCACGATTCACGTATGATGGATACCGATAGTAGGGTAAAGGACCCAATTACTGTCACCTACCCGATTATTGTCACCCTCAGCTATTTTACATAAAATAACGAATAAATCTTGTGAAATGATGCATAAAAAAATTTAGCATACCAATGAAACTGTTATTTATACGATACAAAAAACAGCACTTAATTTTTTCTTCGATAATTTGGATAAAACGATCAAAAATTTTAAGCGGATATTTGGAGAGTGAAACCGATGACTTCCTTACTAGCGAAAGAGAAAACAAGGCGTTAAAGCAAATGCTGTAATTGTAATATTTAAGCTATTAACATAACAAAATATAATGTTTTAAATAATATAAGCATCTGTAAGAAAACAAAAAATGGTTAACGGTAAGAAGAATCTCCGACAGCGGGACATGATCGGCGGTATCACCTTCTTAAAATCACAAGGAGAGCCCGCCCTGGTGGACGATCGGACGGGCATGGGGATCGCGCGATGAAAACAAGAGACGCGCGATGTAAACAAGAGACGCGCGATGCGAGCGAAGAGACTAAGCATGATTATTCACCGGCTGGGTTCCGCGGAAGACACTCGTTTGTCACGGAATCTAAAGCGACCGAATAAACTCTCAGGTTTTATAGTTTAATCGTACGTCTACCTTTCTCTTCCACGTGTGTTTCTTCTTTTTACTTACACATCATAGAAAGTAATAAAGATCCGAATTCAACGATTCATTTAGCCATTTTAGTTATTAATTGGGTGACAGTGATTGGTGCAAACGTTTCAAGCATTTTGGTATTACTGTCATAGCAGTAGTTGCTAATGTACACGAGACGATATAACCTTAAAATGAGGTAAACAGTATTAGGTTAACTGGCAGTAATTGAGGGCTCGGATGCAATAAGGGGACTAGCGCTCGAAAATGGGAAAAATTATTGTCCAAACGCTAAGAAATATTGGAAAATTAAATGTTGTTAAACTGTATTTTAAAAAATATAGTGTTGTAAAGCTTGTCACGACACACATTTTTTCTATTTACAGTTTGTTTATCGAATCATTGCTAATCGAGCTAAAAATTATCAACAAAAAATTTTTCATCGTCCAAAATCATTATTTCTTTAAACATAAATTGCGATAACTTGAGTAAATATTATGGGATCGTTGTGAGACTTAAAACATAACTTCAGAAAACTCTAGCGAAGCTGTAAAATGTATCCACAAAACCCTTATATTAAAAAATGTAATAATATTTAATTAAAACGAAATACTGGACATAACCCATGTTTTTCAACGTTCGCCGTTAAAAAGTATCGAAGGAATTTTGAGGTACATATAACTTGCAGCGACAAAGTTTTTCCTTAATGTACAAGGAAGATTTTCACCAATTTTCACACTGATTCATAAATAATTGTAGAAGATATAATGATATATATAAATTTCGCACGCCACCAACAGTCAACGCGAGTGCTAAAACTGCTAAATAGCGCATTATACGCGGCTGCTGAGTTATGTTTTCAGTTTCATAACGATCCCTTAATATTTACTCTAGTTATCGCAATTTATGTTTAAAGAAATAATGATTTTGGACGATGAAAATTTTTTGTTTATAATTTTTAGCTCGAATAGTAATGATTTGATAAACAAACTGTAAATAGACAAAATGTGTGTCGTGACGGGCTTTACAACACTATATTTTTTAAAATACAGTTTAACAACATTTAATTTTCTAATATTTCTTAGCGTTTGGACAATAATTTTTCCCATTTTGAAGCGCTAGTCCCCTTATTGCATCTGAGCCCTCAATTGGAGTGTCAGTAATTCAGTCAAATACATTTGAAGGGTGTCAGTAATAGATCCCCAAATATATTTTTGAAATTGATGAATTTATACATAAAAATCGAAGTTTTAAGATCCACCAAATTTTGTCCATCAAGTAAACATATTAAACAATAATAAATAACAAGAACAACATATACTTTTATTCTACAAGTACAAAACTGTAAGATAATGTCAGCGTTGACGCTTAAAGTGTTAGTAATTGGGTCCTTTACCCTATGCATGTACATGTATTGCCTAGAGCAGGCCTGCACAGCGAGCCTTTTTCAGCGCCTGGCGACAGGCAACCAGCCGTACGTCGTTACTAAGGTAGGATCGGTGAGGAGAACTGCAGTAGTGTAGGTGCGGGCTCGTAGGCGCGTAGCGTAAGTATATATGGCTAGGTTCCTTGTGGGGCCCCAGTGACCCCAGTGACCCCACCGAATTATATTGCGGGACCTAAGGGTTTTCTGCGCTGGGGCCTCACAAGGAACCTAGCCATATATACTTACACTACGCGCCTACGAGCCCGCATCTACACTACTGCAGTTCTCCTCACCGATTCTACCATTAGTAACGACGTACGGCTGGTTGCCTGCCGCCAGGCGCTGAAAAAGGCTCGCTGTGCAGGCCTGGCCTAGAGCGATAGCAGCGTTCGAAAGGCGATTCTCGTGATATACAGTATCGCGATACATACTGATTTTCGGTATCCTCGGGCGGTCTGACAAAACATAGAAACAAATCGTGGCATTCGCACGGTAGATGCAGTATGGTTTAGTTCGCTTGTCATAGTATTGCATGGAATATTGTATTCGGTCATGGTGAACGCTACATTCGATAATAATATAATTATTACTGTAATAAAAAAATTTTCCATCATTGTGGGATAAAAGTAATTCCGATTATACCTGTAAAGTGAAAGGGGCAAATGCCTGGAGAACGCCTTGATTAAAAAGCGCGTATTTTACAGACAAGAAGATATTATTCACTGAAAAACAAATTATCGACACTTAGGTACGAAATTAGTCGGAGAGTGTATCTTATTGTCGAGCGCGTATCAACTACGTGAATCGCGATGCACGTATCGTCGTATGAAACAGCCCCATGTGTAACATATCTCTCACATTAAATCGAATTCAAAGTAAGAATTCGCAAATGTAATTTTCACATTAATATACAACTTGATTTAATATATTTTTGTTTTGCCTGCATTCAATTGAAAAGTTGTACACAGCTTATGAGAAAAAGTATTATTATCCGTGGAAATAGCATCGATCGTACAAAAAATATTCGCCCAAATTCAATATTTAATTTATACAAACGTAATTGCAATAGGTTAATATTTTTCTAATATTCCTGCGATTTTATTGTAAGCTTTAATCTATTACCTATGGATTCAGCTAATTTACTGTGAAATTTTTGAGAATTTCTTTGGTACACGGTACTAACTAAAAATATATTAATTAAGGTTTATACCGTTGTAAATTATAATGGGTAATACTGAATTTAACATTACTTAAATAAGCAAAATATGTTACACGTATGGGTTGGGCGGATACTTTTGTGAATAACAGCACTTCCATGATAAGTATAACTATTTAAGTATATAAAAAAAAATTAAATTCCTTACTCTTGCAACCTCCCTTATATCAAATCCTAAAAATCACAAAAAAAACGAAGCGCCAAATAAGAATGCTGCCCCTACCCCCCAAGAGTTGCACGACGATCAACTCTATTGGGGCTCCAAGAAACCCATAAAGGGTTCGACTCGAAAACAAGTATTTCAAAAGGAAATCAAGCAAAAGAAGGATAAGCAACGAGTCTTAATCCCCCCGTGGAACAGGATGGGGATGAAATAAAGGGGATAGAAGAAGCGCAAATTATCAAGGTATTACGTCGCCGTGCCCGAGGAATCGGTTGACTCGAAGGGGACTTCCGGTGGGTGGGATCGATCCCTCCACGTCCTCTGTTTAATAGAAAACGTCGGCGCGGATTAACGGCGCGGCTCTCGACCGCGAAAAACTGCACCGTGAAATTGTGGAACGAGAACGCTGGGGCAGGAAGGGAGGGCGGGGGCGTATTGGACGAACTAACGGGGAAATGAAAGGAACTTTCAATCCGTCAAATTCTGAGAGATGAAAACTATCGATCTCTCGGTCGACGTCGGGGTTGTTCGTGCCTTCGACGGCCGATTGTCGATCAAATTCGCCGGATAGGTACGCAATAAGTCGACATATTAAAAAAGTTTCGCACGTTCCAAATAGCCGGGAGGGGGTACCGACCTGAAGATAAACGTTCCTCCCAGTTTGCACCGTGAAACATAAAAATAGGAGAGACCGGCGTCGAAGAGTTATCGAAAAAGAAATTCGTTGGCGACTTGAGAGGCTTCGAGCATAGAGGGAAATTAACCCTTCGTGCTCTAATTTTTTTACACGTCAATTGACCAGAAATAATTGTACTTAATGCTGCAGCTTTGGCACCTCCTCAAGTCACTCAGGCCTTTCAGAGGGATCCGTTCTACCCGTAAAAGTTTTGGCCAGCTCAGATCGCGTTTTGAATACATGCCGACATAAATGAAAATTTACAGTTTTATGTTGTATATTAAATCTTCCTGAGAATTCTACCAATGAATGGGCGAGGTTCTTACGATGAAAATGAGTCTAAACACGACATAGTTTGGGCTACTTTTAATTATACATAATTCAAATCGCTCCCGAATTTCCTATATTAATTATAAATCGGGTATAATTAAAAGTGGACCGAATGTGGCCCAGTTGAGATTCATTTTCAGCAGAATCTTATCAATAGGTACATTGGTGATAGTTTCAAGAAGATCTGACAGAGAATACAGAAACCAAAATTTTCATTACCAGACAAGTCATCGGACGGTCCACTTCAAAAGGAACAGCGAGCATTGTTATATAGCGCTAATGCTTTCTAAAAAATGTTAACGCAAAATCATGCTAAAACAGAAAAAGGCAAAACTTATTACCTAACTGTGCATGCAACATCTCTGCGTTCTACTTCGCAATTTTTACTGAAATTCAAAAGCAATTCGCGTTTCAATGAAACGTAGACTGATATAAAAATGATCGAAGCAATATTGGAAATCTCTTTCAGAAACAACGCCGATCGAAGATCGCTAAGCAAAGAGATTGCCGACATAAAGGACTCTCATCTGCGTTGCTCCTTCGAACGACGTGACCAATTAGACGCTCATTGACATTCGACTAATCAGCGACTCGAAGCACCTGTCATCTAATCACTCACATGATTGTCGTAAGCTTCATACGCGAGTGTGTTCACTCAGATGATTGGATTGATAGTATAAATTGACAGATAGGCGTTATCTCAAGGTCAGGTGTTATATCATTTATGTAGGGTAAGTTCTAAAAATATGGTCCTATTATCATTTTGATATCTTCGAGAAAACTCATGCAACTGTTTAAATTTATGATTACTGAGGAATTTAAAGATATGAAAGTCGATGTCTTCGTATCTTTTTCTTCTTTTTTGAATAAATAATAATTGATAACTGGTATTGAATTCAACAGAATCCACATACGAATCTTGTTGAGTTTCGTGAAATTTTTATTAATCTTAGTAGGGAATCCTCCCTTACTTTTTCACGATACCTATATTTAAAAAAAAATAGAAATATTTTCAATCTGAAATTACAAGGCAAAGTTTCTTTCTTCAAATCTTACGAATTCAATACGAATCACCCATGGACCCCCCCCCCCCCCATAAAATTTATTGTATGCAGCATATCACGGCTCTACAGCCGCCATTTTGTACGAAAAAAGATTCATATTGAATTTTCCATTTATTTCGTTATCTTCTCCAAAAAATTGCCGAAAATAACTATAACTATGCTTCATCCAAAGTGGCCTAGTAACCCCTTAATACGCACTGTTACCAACAAAATTTTATTCATTACATTTATCCCACAATTAACCCCAACACGTTCGCTTTTCAGTGATTTTATTTAAATACAAACTGTAATTTCATTCATAATTTGAAATACCTTTTGACATTACGTTTAACATTTACTCAAAAGGGTAAATTGGATGGAACGAAATATACAGATTATACGAAGCACACCAATGAAAGGCAGGAAATATCGCCACGTAAATAATATTATCTGAGTTTCAGTTTGAGGGTTACATTGGAAATATAAATACAAACTTAATTGGTTAATTGATTCCATGAAAATAAGCACAGAGACTCTAATAACCAGAGGTCTGCAAAAAATGTCGAAAACGTGAAATAACCATTTCCTGATTAGACGTAACATTTTTAGAAAAGCTAAGACTGAATATTCATTAAGTAAACATATAACAGATCACGAATTGGCAAAATATAGCTACGAATAAAATGAGTCCATACATATTCAAAAATGAATCGAAATTGTAGAACACCTTTTTTAAAACAGAGCATCAATTTTTAGAAAATCGATATTGAAGATGAAACTGGTACATTATACATATATGTACCCAGTGAAATCCACATGTGCTCAGTGGATTTTTAAAACTGATTTTCTCGAAAACGAAGTCCCATTGGAAAAAATATTTCTCTACAATTTCCACTCACTTTTGTACAATAATTCACTTTATTCACAGTTGTACTTATTTCTTTGTGTAGAATCACCACCTTTCAATTTGTACCAATAGTTGCGTGACACCCCGTATATTCAGTGGTTTATGTCATTATCCATTAGTTATTTGCACGGTTGCACGTACATGCTGCGGAATGACTTATATCTAAAAGGTCACCGTGTTAACAATTAGCATGTGACCTCAAAATGAATGCTTAATGGTTATTGAATAGCAGATCTGAATGTGGATTAGTTTCCGTTTGTATTTCAAATAACACCGAGATCTACTTCGAAATAGTCGCACTTTTTCTAATCGATGGCGAGGTTTCCCTAATTTTTCCTCATTCTCACTGCATATGCCAATTTAAACTGATTGCCTATATTTCTTTAAATAAAAGCACAGACAGCTGTGCTTGTATCACGCAGCTTCAAACAAATTTTCTCTTGTTAACTTCGCTTTTTTCACCACTTCCATTACCTACTTAAGTGTTGCTCCGTAAACCGGGTGACCACCAAGAAAACGAAACATCCAATTTCTGGGAGGATGTGTGTACCAAAATGTCCTTATGAATTCTATTATTGTATTCAAAGTTCTGCGGTTTTTTATATCCTACAACATAGTTATAAAGAATTTTCGAAAAAAAAACGGGGTAAAATTAATTTTGTCAAAATTCTTTATTGCCATATGGTAGGATACTAAAATCCTTA
This sequence comes from Andrena hattorfiana, assembly GCA_944738655.2. NCBI lineage: Eukaryota > Metazoa > Arthropoda > Insecta > Hymenoptera > Andrenidae > Andrena > Andrena hattorfiana. Next base: position 50,764,368 of record OX122889.2, read on the forward strand.
AAGTTCGAATTTAACTTTTTTTTTTCGATATCTTTTACGGTTTCGAAAATATTCACGGTAATATGAAAACTCATAATTTCTTTGAGGTGGTGCTTTCACACCTAGGAATGTTTCAATACCGAAATAAAAAATAGTACCGTTTTTGGAATCACTTTCAAATTTGTTTGAATTTTCGAGTTGCCGAACACCCCTTGTTAGACACAATTTGCGCATTAGTTTACTACAACGCGGACGTAACTCATACAACGCAGCTCTACGTCATGAAGTTGAAGTAGAGATATTCGAGTGTTGAAGAACCTTTACATCCCGTCAATGCAACGGCACTCGACATTAAGTTTGCACCTATATTTCCTATATCGCTCATTGCCTTCCCCACGCCAGAGACTTCTGTCCTAATCAAATGGAACCTCCATGCCCCGGAAATCGTACTTCCCCATTTCAATTCCAGAAACCATCGGCTCGAAAGGGATTTAACGCCGCGAGCGAAACTTTCACGGGAATAATCCTCTCTTATTTCGCACCGTATGATCGCAAAGAAGCTGGCAAGTGTATTAAACGAAAAGATTCCCAGTTTCCCGGCGCGATAAATTATTAACAGGGAACCATGGAATCCGATGGTACCCGGCGAAATTAACATATAAATATGAAAAGTTCGCCACAGCTTCGGGTGGCTGCTCCTATTTCTCGAAATATTTGCGGACAGCTCTCGAAGGGTGTGCGCAAATAACTTTCGTTGACATTATTAAAGGCGTGAATCTAGGTTAACACCACAAGTATAGAATTTCTAGATGGACACCGATAAAACGGGGGTGGAGCGTGGACGCGAAGAATTCACATTCTTCGGGGTCGTATCGATATTATGGGGCTTGAATATTCTTTGCAGGTACTCACCTGAACAGGAGGAATCCCAAGCCAGTGACTGCTGCCCGTCGAACATCGTCGTTCACGTCAGAAACCTGATTAAAGACATGTTTGGATCATCGAGGGACCAGTTAAAGGGTTACATCTACCTAGCAGCTCATAAAAAATACGCAAATTTAGTTCATTTAGGTATGTACATTCATTATTACATTTTCCCAAATTCTGACTGAAAAATAATAATAACTGATGCAGTTATTATTATTATTATTTATTGCTACGGGTGGGAGGCGTGTGGTGTTTAAAGATTTTGTCTTGGACATTGAACATGAAAGCTCGAAAAGACTTTGAAAATAAATTAAAAGTTTCAACAATTTTTTCAAAAAGGAGAGCTATCATTAAAATTGGTTTCCTCAATTCTTGTCGAAAACGGTTCCGAATTTTAGAAAAGTCTCAACGGTACAACCCGGTACAAATCTAATACAAACCAGTACAACAATGATCTTTTAATTTTTCACAAGGTAGGGGCTAACTTCACCCACATGTTTTCACGTCGATATTCTTTGGGAAGCATCGAATGCATATACTGCCCGAGGACCACAAATATTTACTTTGCAAACAAAACCAACCTCGGTGTTCATTTCCAAGATGAGCTTCCCATGATCATTTGGTAATAAAAATTGTAAATTATTTTCTGTTAGGTCTCCAATGCATAGATACTTTTAATTTATTTTGAAAATCCGTTAGAATTTTTGCCACCAAATACACTGTTTAGGCGTATTATTATTCTTTAATCAAAATTTAAATTGATTAATTAATAAATATACCTTTTACTGGATAAAACCTGGCGTGACTTCCACCTATGCGTTTTTCTAAAACAAATCCTGAATTGGTGACTTTTTTACGGGCCACTACTGTTAATTTAGAAATATCTTTCGCACCATAATATTGTACTACATAATATTGTACTAATAATCTTGTACTACTTTCATCTCTAAAATGTTTTAGAGATGAAAGCCATAGATGAAAACCATAATTATGTACAATCCTGAAATATTCCTCGCATTTATTTTGTTAGACAGCATACGTAAATTTCTGCAACAAGGCTAAAAACTTCAATGCGCAGAATGCTACCTAAATCTTTTTAAATCGCCCAAAGTGACTGTCCGCCACTAACCATTTCACAATTCATCCATTGCAAGTCCCAGTAGTTCAAAGCCTTGCATCACGGAGCAGCAAGCCGACATTTCTACACACTAGCTTTCAAGACAATAACAAAACAAAACGCAATACTACACCGTTCATTTCCGCCGTTTTTTTTAATCGCGTTATCTCGCAGACAATTTAATCCCACGTAAATCTGAGAGCGCGTAGTACCGTTTACGACATCGATTTTCCTATCGGAGGTCGCGAGCGTCAGAAGCAACCGAAGCGTAAAAGCCATTGAAAAGAACGCTGCCAAAGGATGGAGACCAGATTGGCAATGAGAACTTACAGCAACGTGCAGAAGCTTCCTGATGGCCTGATTGTTTCCTGTGCCGCAATAGGCCATCGCCAGCGTGTACATGCCGCTCCTTCGTAGTATCGGGTCTTTATCGGCGGAAAGGGAAGTCACCAATGGATCAGCTTCCTCCAGCCGCCCGTACATGGTGAACGCGATGCCAACGGCCAGTCCTCGAAGGATCTTCTCATGCTGCGTCTCTTGGGCATACTGCGTAAAGAAGAGAAGAAAAAATAAGAAATAATGGAAACGTGAAACTTTCCAACAAAAAAAAGTTAGAGTTGTAGCAAGAATTTTATTAAGCGAAGAGCTCGAGACAAAGGTTCTTTGTAATGGTTACAAACGAATCTTCCTACCTCTGTCGCATGAACGCGAAATAACAGATACTTCGTTAGAAGGATGCATTCTGTTGAAGAGAACACGGTCTCGGTCGCAAAGGAGCGGCCCCATTTATCTTTTTATTCCTTGCTCTTTAAGAACAGCTAGTTTGGTAGAAAAATATCCTCGAAGGGAGCAAGCGAATCTCTGCCTTTGTGGAATCAATTCGCTTCTCAGGGCATAATTTCTTCGTCGCAGAGGGGTAGGTACTGAGATTCGAAGGCTTTGTTTAATGCTTTCCTCTCGTTTATTCTGTGGCAGAATGGTATTGTGGAAAAGGCTTTCTTTCGTTCGATAAAAATGCATTGTATGTTGAGATTTTGTATTGATTCTTTGAATACTGACGTCAATGGGCATTCTAGACGGGACGTTTTGTTTTAAGGACACTGGGTCTGACGATTTTTCTAATTTAACTTGGAGTATAAGCGGGATACTTTCAGGCGATGAATTGAAGGAAACTTATCAATAGCTTATTCTAAATAAAAAAGAACGTATACAGGATGGGGTGGGACAGGTGGTACAACCGGGCAGAGGGAAATTGTATGTACCCTCGGCTCTGTTGCGCGGCCTTTTGGGAATTCTGATTCCCTCGTAATCTCAAACGGCCACAATCGTTTTCGCCGAGGATACCTACATACCTATAATAATAAACTGAAAATATAGAATAATTTTTTTTCACGTTTTCGAGAAAATTCAATTTAAAGAAATATTCGTGAGTATGCATGCATTTGACTATTTCGGGGCTTTATTTAAACGAATAGCTAATATACTCATTTAACGTTCAATCAAACGTATATCTTGCCAAGTAAAGTAAATACATTCATCCAACTGCCCCCACACATTTGCAGCCTATGAATTGCAAAAGAAATACAAACGTATAAAAAGACGAGAGATTACGCTTGTTGCGCAAAGAGTGTTTGAGACAGTTGAACGATCTTTGTGTACAATGGACCACAAAGAATAAGTAGAGTCATCAAGGTTTCAGAGTAAAAATCCAATTCAATTCGAACCTCAACGTATCATCAGACTACTTAACAATTTATCTTCAGTTTATTTATTTTAAATCCTCAAGCCTCTATACAACGGAAAACATTATCTCGACTTCAATCCCCTTCAAATCAATTTCTCAATCTGACCATTCAGAATAAACTTCCACCCACATTTTTCACTTTCTTGTTTGAATATAAATTTTCCCGACACCAAAACATTGAGGCATGAGCCAACATCAAGGTTGCCAAAGGGTAACCTTCAACGATTTCGCAACCACGCGTTGTTAGACATGTCAGAGTTCATCAGAATCACACTGCTTCTCAAACACACGTAGCTGATCCAAGGGTGTGATTCCGTCTTATCAACGTTGTAGTGCTCAACTGGTCGACCGCTGTTTCCGAGGAAACTATAAAAGAAGCGACGCTGAAAGCACAGACGCCATATAGTCCATTTATTCTGTGCGGTGTGGTGATTCGCATCAACTAGATCGAAGATGTCTATTCACACATCTTTGGCTATGCGTTCGTACACAAATAATAGATGAAAATATTGACACACAGGGAACTGGAGGGACGTTTTAACAGGGGTGAAATTTATTTCCAGTCCGTCCAGCCGTGTTCGCAACGTTGATGTACGCAAATTACACGATCTTTCCTGATGGAGATGGCGCGCCGCATCTAATAAAGCTGGACTATGATCCACTGACTCCGGAGGACATTAGTGTGTTGGCCGCCAGTGTAAAGTCCATCTTTTTCACACTTTACACACGGTTAGAATTATTCTGTTTAATTCTCTTTCAGAGAAAGTTACTTTGATTTTCCCTCCCTTAACATTTTAGAACGTAACAGAGTTTGTGTGGCTTTTGTAACTTAACGGTATTGAGAATTTCGAAAGACAAATGGAAACTGACATTTATAAGAATGGCAAAAGGAAATATTTGGGGGGTATATGTTGATATACATATAAATTACTAGTAGTCGTATTGTGAAGGAATTAAAATCTACTAATGATTGCAGAAGTAATAAAACTTAATTATTTTTTATATCAAACTTGCGGTTTTCAAAAGTCGAGAAATAAGTATACATCATAAACTATAATAATATATGAAATAATTTCAATCTTCCTTCTTTGATCAAGATTTGCAATATTCAAATGCAAAAAATGGGTGTATCAAACGTTGGAATAATCTATGCTTTCAATTAAGTTCGATTAACTGATCTATCAACTATTAACTTCTCTAATGAATATACACTCCATTTCAGGAGAAATCCAACGATTGGACAAGTAATAGCGATCGACGATCCCAACAGCGTCTCAGGGAGCGCCTGGAACATGAGCACACCTACCATCATGGTTACTCACGGCTGGAGGAGCACTGGTGATAAAGCCTCCTGCACCCTGGTCCGCGATGGTAACGTAAATGAGTTCTTATCGTCAATTCTCAACAGAATTTTCCTCGACAAGTAAGATGTGATCTGCCTCCAGCATACCTAAAGGTTTTTGACTGCAACGTCATCGTCATCGACTGGAGTGCAATATCCTATGACATCCTTTACCATAAAGTTGCGAAAAGTGTACCGACAGTGGCTGAACATGTAGCCAGTTTCGTAAATTTCCTGCGATTAAAAGCGAACCTGGATCCAAACAACATGAAAATGATCGGTCACTCCCTTGGCGCCCACGTCGCGAGCTTAGCGGCGCGAATTGTATCGCAAAATATTCAGGTCGCAGAAATTGTTGGTAAGTGGGAACAGAAAATATCGAAAGTTGATTTGACCTCTTTAAAATCAATTCAGCCAGAAAATAGAATAGTATATTATTCATCAAGACATCTGTAAAAGAATTGCTTTAGAAAATGAAGTTCTGTGTTAGAGGAATAGAATATTCTGTTTAAGGATAGGATTTCCCTCTGTGCAGTGAAACTGTTATTGTGATGTGAGAAAATTAAGCAGGTTCCTCGAAATTTTAATTACAGCTCTCGACCCAGCCAAACCACTGTTCGAAAGGAACGACGAGACCGGAAGGGTAGATAGTTCACACGCGAATCACGTTCAAGTTATTCACACATGTGCTGGTCTATTGGGGATGAATGCCGCGGTTGGTACATCCGATTTCTATGCTAACGGAGGAAATAAGCAACCAGGTTGTTCACCTGATCCGTTTGGTAGGACTGAAGTTTTTCAAAACTTTTAACAGCCTTTCGCTTGAATGCTGACGAAATGTTACAACCATCTCCCTAAAGAAAAATGACTTTATGAGAGTCTATTAATTTCAAATATGACAGATGTAAAGTTGCTTTGAAAAATAGCGGAGTAGGGGAGAGGTGCTATAAAAGGGACACTTTTGTTTGGCGCCCATTTCTGACAATGTCATTATAGGTATTTAAGAAACAAGTACATCAATAGAAAGCGTGTTTATTTCCCTTCGATAAAGGTATATTACAAATTTATAAATTATAATAGAAAATAACAAAATCTTCGATTTTCAAATAAGTGGGAAGTGTCCCTTTTACAACTAGGTGGTTTTAAAAGAGACATTATATGTCATGAAAGGGACACGGTAATAAAAATAAACTTATTAAGTATTACAATTATAATTGTAAATCTTAATCATACAAAACAATGGAATCTATGAAAAAGTTAACTCTTTATATTATAAATCATCAATGTTTGTTACTATCTTCATAGAGTGTGACATTAATCATAGCTTTAGCAGCTTTTTTAGTTATAAAGTAATATTTTTTATAAAATTTATGTCTTACAAACTAAGTTCAACATAGAAATACCCACAAGTGGTAAATATAAATATATATAAAATCTATAAAACACTTAAATAATAAAATAGTTTAGAATTAAATTCTACTTGAACAAAAATGAGATCAATTGTACTAAAATAAGTAGGTACTTTTTCATATTGCACATTAAAGATTTTATTATTAATTTTTTATGATAAAGTTTGTCGCTTTGAATAGTCACTTTATTAATTCTTAAATTTAAAACAATACGCCATCAACTAATAATTGATCATTTAAAACAATGCCATCTATGCATCAGATGATGCACTAATAACTTTACAGGAAAGTAAAATATAGTGTCCAACAGTACATGTGTATGAGAAGGACAGCCATGAAACGGTCGTCTCATTTAAGACTTGTTATACTGTCCCTTTTAAGACTATAAGTGAGTTTAATGTAAAATAACTTCAAAACAAACAAATCAATCAATTAAGCTTACCGGTTAGGTATTTTCGTATTCAAATGAATACAGCCTATTTTAATGATATAACACTTTAACACTTTGTATATATTTTGATCTCAGAAAACGACACAGAAAAATCAACGAAAATATTACTTTTACCGCCAAAAAACATCAACCGCGGATTATTACTCTGTTGCAAGTGAGACCGCAGTGAAGTTTACGTCAAATGACTGGGCACTAGTGTTGCCATAAACAGGAAAATAACTTGCATGTGTAATGCGTTTAGAATTTTGTCAATTCGATTTGCCCCATTTAAGACCTGTCCCTTTTATAGCACCTGTCTCCTACAAAATGTGAACAGGGTTTTAGTGTATGTGATGATGAATGCGCGTTTTATTAAACAGGTGCTTGCGCACATGGGCGCAGCTACGAGTATTACAGTGAATCTGTTACCAAGCCAAGGGGATTCCCTGGTGATTCAAAGAGTGGTGGACCGCAAGCATACATGGGTGGTCCCATTCTCGATCCTAAGTAAGTTTTAGTGACTTTGGGTGTATACCAATTTTATATACAGCCGTTAAGTTTACTTTACACTTATTCCTTTAGGGCAACTGGCAAGTACGACTTCCCGACTGCTGATCATCCACCTTACGCGGTTTCTGCACTGATTGTTTAAGGCATGGTGTAAGGTTGTAAGGTGTGCTCACTCAGCAGCTTATTTTCGTATATTAGTGCGCCTTTCCACTTTCCGCCATATTAAAATATGGCCGTCTAGTTACATTGTGGTGTTTTTATTATTGTAAAAGAATGTATTCGTTGTTGGTACATTCACCGGAGAAAAAGTGAGCGAGCCTGTGCGAGGGAGGTTGCAATACTTATATATATTATACATGAATGGAACGTGCTTAGTCTTCTGTCGCGTGTGCAACTTTAAAATTTAAAACGACTTTTCGAACGTCGCTGTCTATCGAACCCCGACATCGCCCCCGCCGGAGGCGGGCGAAATTCGATCGTAATTATGCAGAGTGTCTCGTTCGAGATGATCTCTAATAGAACACAATGTAGTACCGCTAGTGTACACACAGATGTCGCTACAATCTTCAGGCCCAAAATTTCGAACACCCACGCCGGGGAACCCCCGATGAAGTCTCCCGCAGGGAGGAGTATTAAGCCCTCTATTATATAATTTTTATGTAGCTGTAGTCTACTGCAAGACTACTTCAAATTAACGAAAATAAGAAACTAATTGAAGAATCGATTAAAACTATCAATACTAATCTCAGATTTATTGACCTTGATCAGAGATGGGAAAAATTATTTCAAATAAAAATTGATTTCGAATAAAAGACAACAATTTTATTCGAGACTCATCAAATAAAAATAACCCAGAGTTATTTTTTATTTGAAATGTCACAAATAATTTTTTTATTCGACATGAATTCATTTTAACCTTCAAATAATTTTGTCGTCTTTTCATTCATTTGTATTTAAAAATTATTTGAAGCTCAAATAACTCCGAGAGTAGAGAGCGAAAGAGAGGGGAGCGTGTGCTAGAGAGCGGTAACCAGAAGAGCATGATGCGAGGAGGTAGTTGTTAGAGCGAGAGGAACGGGAGGAAGCGAGAGGCCCGTTCCTAATATCCCCTTAGGGGATAAAGCGGGAGAAAGAGTTCTAATCCCCGTTCCCTCTCACTCTAACAACTACCTCCTCGTATCATGCTCTCCTGCTTACCGCTACAGAGAGAAAAAATGTATCGTCTATCTCTATCCTTCTCGCACACGCTTCCCCTCTCTCTCGCTCTCTACTCTCAGAGTTACTTGAGCTTCAAATAATTTTCAAATACAATGAAAAAACGACAAAATTATTTGAAGGTTGGGAATCAATTTTGACTTTGGCCTGAATTTTAATATTCATGTAAACAATGTAAGAAAAAAGTGTTTTAAGCTTCTAAATATTATGAAATTTCTTTCTGGTATCACACAGGGGGCCTAACCTGAAACTTTGTTGCTAATGTTTAGCAGCCTCGTTAGACCAATTGTGGTGTATAACTGTTTTGTATACTACCTTAAAAACAAAAAACTAATGTTAAAGTTAGACCTAATTCAGTTCGCTACAATAACATTGGCATTAGGTTATAGAATAAGCACGCCTATTAACATCCTGCTAAGTGCACGAGGGCCCTCCAGAGATTTTATAAGTTTTGTTAATAGATGTCGCTCTAATCATTATAATTTAAACGGTTCCTTAGCCAGAGTTAATTTTATATCTAACAGCGCTTGTCATTGCGGAGCAGAATTGCAAGACTCGGGGCTCCCCCAAACCAACGCGAATATCGCGGCGCGGAGCAGATCCGCCGCGGTTCAGCAGTTTTTTATACGTGACGGCTTATGGGCAGTCTTATCTGATCCGTGTCGGATCTGCTCATGGCCGCGATATTCGCGTTGGTTGGAAGAGCCTTTATTCTATCATAACTGCTCATCAGACGCAAGTATTACCTACCACTGTGTGTTAGTTATTTTCTTTTTGAACAGGATACCAAAATTCTTAAACTTATCTTCAATTTTCTTAAAAAATGCAATGTAAGAATTTAACTACTACCAAGTAAAACGTAAATATTAAATATTAAACAGTGTAAATGTTATATAAATTGGTAGCCGGTAATTTTAAAATTGTATGTATTTTATTTGTAAGTAATCTTTAAACTACAATGTACAGATACTGTACTTGTTGTACAAGTCACATCTGATTTAAAGCAATATATATATATATATATATTCCCAATTTACCCACATCTTACATCAGCGAAGGCCAGTTCGAGCCATTTGGGAGCCTGGGCTCCATGATGTTTACCACAGCCACGCGGAAGGGGAGCTCGAAAGCCAAAGATAACGTGGGCGCGCCACGGAAAGGGAAAACTGTACGAGTGTAAGTAGTAGCGTGCGCTGCAGTTTCGTACCCCTAGGCTGAAATAATGAATCACTGGGGTTTCCAAGAATCTCAGTCATTCAAGCCTATCGTACGGGTATGAGGCTGCACCGAAAACTACTAAAGTTTTCCCTATCCGTGGCGCGCCCACGTTATCATTGGCTGTCGAGCTCCCCTTCCGCGCGGCTATGGTAAACATCATGGAGCCCGGGCTCCCAAATGGCTCGAACTGGCCTTCGCTGTCTTACATAGATAAACTGTACGCATCCTTAAATTTTGCAACCCTCTTCTTGAAACACCCCATACACGACTCAACAACATTACTCATAAAAAGAAGACTATTTCTGCCATATCCCTGTAACGTCTTATCCTCTTCAACAGCCATTCCAAAATAATTGCACTACCATAACATCTTTACCCGACTGAAATCTACAAAACTATTTACGTGTTTTGATATACTCCATTATTATCATCACTCCTGATTATTATCATGCTCCATGCTTATCACCCTATTATAATTATCAACGTACACCTATCTACTTTCTTGAAGCACCCAGTTCAATCCAAGATTAACAGTTTAAGTGGCGTCGTCGTGTTTGCACACGACTTTGAATCCTGTGTATGATGTTAGCAAGTTTTCAAATTAAAAGACCATCCTTTGTAAATCGAAAGGGTGTCATGTATTTCCACAACAACGCGAGATCAGACGTGGCGATAGCAACGGAAAAATAATATCGAAACTACATTGTCAAGTTAATTCTCATGCACCATATTCCTCGGATCTGGCGCCATTTTCGATCACTACAAAACCGTTTAGACGGGAAAAACTGAAATAATTTCGAGGCCACAAAAAGTGCAATAAGTTCTTTTTTTAATGATAAATTTTAATGATAAATAAAAAAGATTTTTATAAAAGAGGCATAACACAACTTCAACATTGATGGGGAAATAAAAAGTAATGGTGGAAAATACATCATCCGAAATAAGGGGCCGTTCTTAAATTACGTAAGGGTAATTTGGCGATTTCTTACCCCTTCCCTCCACAAGGATAAGAATTCCTAAGATTTTACATTCCAACCTCTCCCTTTCTTATATATTTTTTACATTGTTTTTTTCGTTATTAAAATTCTTTTAAAGGTTTATAAAATTCATTTAATTCAGTTTTGTGCGCGCGATGAAACATCGCTTTTGAGACTACTCATATTGAAAACTAGCTTAAATAAATATTAGGTACGTAAGACGCTACCTGACTCGTTCACCCCCCTCCTATAAGAAAACGTAAAGAAATCCCTCTCCCCTCACGAGCCTTGCGTAATTTTAGGAAGATCCCTAAGCACAATACCTAAGCGGTTTTCAAAAATCGAATTTGTAGAAAACATAGGTACTCTAGCGTCCAGAACTTATGCAGCAATCTAACACTTTGAAAATAAATCAAGCTCGAAATTCACTTTGTACTCTGTGCGCAAAACTTTCCCGGCAGAAGCAATCCCTTGGAAAAGGTTTTTAAAAAGTTTGCGCCACTCAAAGTGTTAAAACCAGATATAATCACCGACACGTCAGAAGTAGGTAGGTACATAGTTTAAACATTCCTCTAGTACCTCGATCACCTGACCAGATTTTAATCAATGCTGCATTCAAGCGTTACATCACAATCTGAAAGATAGACATGGCGTATCATCGTTCAGAATTTTGCAACCCAGCAGCTAGCTCGTGGTGAAACGAAACTTCATATGGGTAAAACAACCCGGACAAAGCGCGGGCAGTGTGCCCTGCGCCTATTTTTCCAACGGCAGTAAGTGGATTTCGGTGTCCCACGGAGGTAATCGTCTCACGAAGAAATACGAGGACCGCCGCGGAGTCGGTTATTTCGCAGACAAGCCGAGAATTTCGCAAATAAATGGACAAGGATTATGCACGGAAGCTCCTGACAAAATATTGCGCGTTATGGTGAAAAATCGGGTTCCGCGAGGATGCCCCTACATTTTCTTTTCCCTAAGTTAACAATGGTGACTTGATGATCTATTTCATCGTGGAATAATGGAAATCTGTTTTTATTCACAGTGTCAATGGTGAATATTTCCTTTGAGATTTTCCCTTTACTCGAGTATGAGTCATTTCCGAAGGAGACGGTGGGGGTTAAAATTTGCAGTGGATGAAAGGATAAGTACCTACTCTTTAGCTTTGACAATTGACGATTGTCCTTTACCGAAGTAGGTTTAAGTTTCAGAAGCTGTATCTCTTTCTATGAATTAGGGTAAATTGCACTAATACTGGCACTGCAGTAATCATTGGCACTCCTGATGAAAAAACCAAATACATATTAAGAAGTACGAGCTCAGAAAGTACTTCTCTACAATTTCTTATTGTTCATTCACTACAACACTGCAAAGTCCAGTAATTGAACTAATTTTACATCTGGCAACACCACAAAAAAGGTCTTAAAGGTAGCGGTGGGACAAAGGGCTAAGTTTTAAGCGTTTTCTTAAAATTTTGTTACGGAGATCTACAATAGAACAGAAACATTCCGCAATGAGGAAGAGTTGATGGCTTTCTTCCTAAGCAATTATCCTGAATCAGATGACTCGAACTAGATCTTAATTTTATTTTCTTTTGCCTGATCCTTTATTTATTTTTATTTTGAATTATTAATGAAAAATCAATTATTAAAAAGTCAACAATTTATTTTTAGTGTTTGAGTGGCAATAATTATAGATATACGCTGTGACAAGAAATGTACAACTTATGTATGTCAATGATTGTACTTGTATGCCTATTTTTGTTTTTCATTGAATATTTTTTAAATAAAAGCCTCAATAGGTAGGTATTCAAGATGTTTTATTTTAATGAGACATTCATAATCATCGATAACACCTGAAAATTGAAACCATATAAAAACTTCACAAGGAAGTATAGACATTCCATTGGGATTTCCGCTTAAGGTGTGAATCGTTGCACAGTTTACCCTACTATGGAATTAAAAATAAAATAAAGTTGTCACCTTTTTTATTACTATCAATCAATATATTTGTGTAGTAACGTCTAGAATTCGTGAATACAAGAAGGCAATATTTTGTGATGACAAGATGATTGATTTACAAAGTGGTTTTAGAGAAACTATGCAACCTAAAGTTTTGCAAAATAGTCGAGTTCCCTAATCTCTTTAAATTACTATCCAAAAGACCGAACTTCACTTGATTTGATGAGCCCAGGTATTCTCAAATCAAAATTTGAGTTACTCGAATACAAGTGCCTTATACGGTTCTATATCCAACATGTCGACAAGAATGTACCGAGTATAAAAAATAAGTAGCTTCATTATAGTGGAAATATCATGTATCATGAAACATTACTTTCGTTCAAGTAGTAGTTCGATAAACGTTTGATACAACTTCCAATCGCCTAATCTTTCCATCGTACGATCACGGTCGATAGGCAAGATAACGACTATCGTAATTTTCTACAAAAGTAATTAAGCACAAACAAAGGATTGCACCATTAAGCATAATATTATTGAAATCGTCGACGTTTAATTTTGGTCAAATTTTTTACAATTAATCACAGCCTTGCACAACGAGAACTGTTTCAATTCACATTACCGCAGATGAGACGTGGATGTTGCACAACGTGAAACTAGAAATGGCCGACAACAGGCACGTGAAAAGGGATTCATTCTAATTTAATCACAATTGTTTGCACAAACTAGACCATTCAATAAGTAATATTCGTGATGAATATCTGATAGGCATTATTCTCTTTTAACACTCAATCAATGCTTTAACTATTAAGGCCCAACTTGTCCACCGTAAGTCTGTAAAAGTAACATATATCTTACCACGTAAAGTAAACACATTCAACCACCTCTTCCCACGCATTCGCAGCCAATGAATTATAAAAGAAATACAAACGTATAAAAGCACGAGAGATTGCAATTGTTGCGCGAAATGCGTTTGCAACAGTGGAACGATGTTTCTGTACACGTGACCACAAAGAAGAAGCAGAGATATCACGGATTAAAAAGGGTAAAAATCCGATTTAATTCCAATCTCTACGTATCATCAGACTACTTAACAATTTATCTTCAGTTTATTTATTTTAAATCTTCAAGCCTCTATACAACGGAAAACATTATCTCGACTTCAATCCCCTTCAAATCAATTTCTCAATCTGACCATTCAGAATAAACTTCCATCCACCTTTTTCTCTTTCTTGTTTGAATATAAATTTTCTCGACACCAAAACATTGAGGTACAACCCAGCGTCAACGTGTCAGAACTCATCAGAATCACACAGTCCCCCAAACACTAGTAGATGATCTAACGGTGTGATTCCGTCTTATCAACGTGTAGTGCTCAAGTGGTCGACTGTTGTTTTCAACGAAACTATAAAAGAACGGACACTGAAATCACAGACGCCAAGTAGTCCGTTTATTCTGCGCTGTGTGGTGGTTCATATCAACCGGATCAAAAATGGTTGCCCCAACAGCTTTGGCTATGCGTTCGTACACAAATAATATATCAAAATATCGACACACAGAGACACGTTTTAACAGGGTGAAATAAATTTTCAGTCTATCCAACCCTGCTCACAGCGTTGATGCAGGCCAATTACACGATCTTCCCTGATGGAGATGGCGTGCCACATCTAGTTCAGCTCAACTATGAACCACTGAGCTTGGAGGAAATTAGTACCTTGGCCGCTAACGTAAATTCCGTCGTTTTCACACTTTACACACGGTAAGAACTAGTCTGTTCAATTCTCTTTGAGAGAAAATTACTATGATTTTTCCTCCCTTAAAATTTTAGAACGTATCAGAGATTGTGTGACTTTTGTAACTTAACGGCATGGGGAATTTGGAAAAACAAGAGGAAATCGACTTTTATAAGAATGAAAAGGAAAGGAAATGTTTGGGGGGTATATGTTGATATACATATAAATTACAAGTAGTCATATTGTGAAGGAATCGAAATCTACTAATGATTATAGAAGTAATGAGACTTAATTTTTTTTTAAATCAAACTTGTGGTTTTCAAAAGTCGAGAGGTAAGATTATTAATTTGACTAGATGTGTGACTTCAATTGAAACGGTCTGATGAAATTCAAACGAAGGACAGCATATTGTTCGTCTGATATTTAGGCTCGATGGAAATCGTTTATGGGCTAACTACAAGGCACTTTGAAATTCAGTAAAGGATTACTTGAAGCATAGTGAGAAAATATTCCTTGCATTTTTCCTTCGAATGTTTGAAACTACAAAACAAGCTGAACCCTGATGCCTTCAATATTCACTCTTATCAGGAATCTTGCAAAAACCTCCTAGAAAGTGCAAACTATTTTCATACCATTATTCGTAACATTGAAGATTTATTTCCCACGCAGTAGAAACAAATCACTAGGCTATAAAGTACACAATTACGAACAAGTTGATAATTTTGAAGCTACACTCGAACAAAACATGTACGTGGCAGCATCATAAAACAATGATCAAATAGGACATTCCAATGCACTCTAAGGCTGATTTTTTAAATCCCCATATATATTTATCATAAACTATAATAATATATCAAATGATTTCAATCTTCCTTCTTTAATCAACATTTGTAATACATATTGAAATTCAACGAATTGGTGTATCAAACTTTGGAATAATCTATGCTTTCAATAAAGTTTCATTAACTGATCTATCAACTATTAACTTCATCAATGAATTAACTCTCCATTTCAGGAGACACCCAACGGTTGGGCAAGTCATAGCGACGAACGATATCAGCAGCGTCACAAGGAGCGCCTGGAACGCAAACAGACCGACCATCGTGGTAGCTCATGGCTGGAAGAGCGCTGGTGATAAATCGTCCTGCACCCTGGTCCGCGATGGTAACGTAAACGAATCCTGTCGTCAAATTTCAACAGAAATTTCCTCAACATATAAGATGTGATCTGCCTCCAGCATACCTGAAGGTTTTGGACTGCAACGTCATCGTCATCGATTGGAGTGCAATAGCCAAGAACATAATTTACTCGCAAGTTGCGAAGAGTGTACCGACAGTAGCTGAACATGTAGCCAGCTTCATAAATTTCCTACGATTAAAAGCGAATCTAAAGCCAACGAACATGAAAATAATCGGCCACTCTCTTGGCGCCCACATCGCGAGCTTGGCGGCGCGAATCGTTTCGAGATCCAGTTTGGTCGCAGAAGTTATTGGTAAGTGGAAACAGAAAATATCGAGTTTGAAAAATACGAATATAAGAGTGAATTTTTCTCGTCATAAATTGCTTTGTTTATCCGACCATTTGGCAAGATTAAAATAGAAGCAAAAAGTACCTATGTCGACCAAAAAGAGTTGATTTCACCCCTTTAAAATGAAATCAACCAGCAAATAGAATAGTACATTATTCATCAAGACACCCCCTAGATGACCCTAAAGTTCTATCAGTTTTAAAAAAAAAAATTGAAATCGACGTATGTAAAAGGGTTGCTTTAGAAGATGAAGTTTTTTGAGGACGTTCGTACTCTAGGAATAGAATTTCACTTTGTGCAGTGAAACTGTTATTGTGATGTGAGAAAATTAAGCAGGTTTCACAAAATTTTAATTACAGCTCTTGATCCAGCCAAACCAATGTTCGAAAGTAACGGCCCTGGCGGAAGAGTAGATCGTTCACATGCGAAAAACGTTCAAGTTATTCACACTAGTGCTGGTCGATTGGGAATAAATGCCGCTGTTGGCACATCCGATTTCTATGCCAACGGAGGAAATAAGCAACCAGGTTGCTCTAATGACATATTCGGTAAGACTGAAGTTTTTCGAAACTTTTAACAGCCTCACGCTTGAATGCTGGCGAATTGTTCCAACTGTCCCCCTAAAGAAAAATGACTTTACGAGAGTCTATTAATTTCAAGTATGACAGATGAAAAGTGCTTTGAAAAATAACGGAGCACAAAGTATGAAGAGGGTTTTAGTGTATGTGATGATGAAGGCACGTTTTATTAAACAGGTGCTTGCTCACATGGACGCAGCTACCAGTATTACAGTGAATCTGTTACCAAGCCAAGGGGATTCCCTGGTAATCCAAAGAATGGTGGTCCGCGAGCATACATGGGTGGTTCTAATCTCGATCCAAAGTAAGTTTTAGTTTGTATACTTTTATGTGACTTTGGGTTGTATACCAGCTTTGTATACAGCCGTTAAATTTAGTTTATACTTGTAGGGCAAGGGGCTCGTACGACTTCAAGACAGCTAAGTATCCACCTTACGCGCTGGGTTAAAGAGGTCCTTGTTTAAGTGTATCATAATGTAGATGTTTATGTTATAATAAATTGTTCTTTGTTTTCTAAAGCTTGGTATTAAAGTTTATGATCTTACTAGCGACCACATTCCCTTTATTAAAAGTTTCTTCGATTGTTTCGTTAAATATTGTTAAATCTGTGGAGCAAAACAGTAGAAGATTGAAGTTCAGATGAGTCTGTTTATTAAATGATTCTTGATTAGGGGTGCCATCGAATTTACTTAATAAATATAAGGTCTTGCAGTTGTTTAATGCCAGCATAGTTAAACTTGAATACAGCGTAGATGCACAGAGTATCCCATTTTAATTTTTGCCCACGATTATCTCCCAAACTGTTCGTTATTCGAAAAAATGTTTCAAATAGAACTTATTCTGTTTCGAGGAGGACATCTTATCGACGTGCGTTACGAAAAGTAACACGTTTCACTCTTCTTACGAAAAACAGCACTTTTCAGTTTGCCACGTAAAGAAACACATTGCATCATTTCTGACTAATATTAGCACGTTTGGTTTTCCGCCGTGAAAACTAAAATATTAGACTGCTTCGCGACGAAGAGTAACACATTTTGTATTTTGCGGCGAAAACTAGCACGTTTGGGGGCGTGGTTAGTTTAAATCAGTGATGTGCATTTCGAATCGAAAATATCAACTTTTGAATATATTGTTTAATAAATAATAACTACATCCAATAATTTAAGTACGGTATTTTAATGTTTTGTTTCTTTTCGTCGCTAGAAATGGGTGCATGCTACTTTTCGTGACAAATCACTAAAACATGATAGTTTTCGCAGCGAAAAACCGAAACGTGATAGTTTTCGTGACAAGGAAGACAAACGAGCTGTTTTTCGTAAGAAAATTGAAAAGTGAAAACATAAACCTCCTTTAAACGGAGATGCCTCCAAGATTTCACGGTGCCCTTTGTTTTCTTTAATCTACATATTTTTCGTCACCCCAAAGTTACAACTTTCTTTTCTTATTAAAAAAATTCATTTAACTCGAAGACTAGCAAGTAGCAGAAAATGGATAAGATTATTGCAAAAAAAAATTAAAAACCTAATACTTACATACATGTAATTAATAGTAAGTGATAATCAACAAATCCCTTTGCAGTCATCAAAATATTATTACCTAATAAATACTATTCGTTCCATCTTAATTTAATATTATCCTTTCAAGACTCGTGAATAAATAAAATTAGTGTATAAAAGAAACCTGTATCATTTGACTCACCGCAACCATGTCTTCTATCGCCTGGGTCGATTTGGACCCCAGCATGACCATACCCATGGCAATACCTGCTGCCTCGCCAGTAACGGCATCGTCTTGATAAAGATTGAACTTCAACTGCTCGTATACGTCCTGTCTGTGCGACCCCATCGCAGCCAGCCCCAAACCCAAACATCCACCGTGGCGTACCATCTGCAACAAATTAAATGTTACACAGTGTATTGTCGATAGAATATTTACACGAGTCGAGGTAAGTAAATGATCATGTACGAACCTCGTTCTGTGCGTCCTTGAGCTGACCAAGTAAGTAATCCGTGATCGCCGCGCCATGATTCGCGTGAATCAGTCCCAACGCGTACAAACCGCCTCCCTCGGAATAGCCAGCACCCGCGCCTGTATCCCGCGGAAGGTAAGACTGCATTAACGCTAAAGCTTCCTGTTCGTGACCTCTGTGAATCACACCCAGAGATGCTGTTGCCGTTAGCTTGGCCCAATTCGTAGCGCGAGCCAGCCATTCCAAGTTATCCCTGAGAGATGGCATTTGCGAAGGATATTATAGCGAATAATGAACGATTAATTGAATGAAAGGACGTATATAGTTACCTTAAAAATTGATCGCTAGTTGTTCCAGAATGCATATACGCATTCGCGATTACGGTGGCAGTATGACAAATAGACACGCGTATAGCGTCTTTGGTATTTTTTAATATCAGCATATCGGTATGATTACTACGAATTAAAAATTGTAGGTGCAAGTCGATCGAAATCTCCCCGCCCAAAATGCTCGACAAAGCGTCCACTCGTTCCTGCTGTTCACGTTCTTCGGCATTCTGCGTGGACGAATGAAATTGATAATCTGTATTTTTAGATTATATTTCCTGAATAGCGGGACTTACCAAGCTTTCAACCCTACGTTGAGATTTATCCTCTGGAACAGGGGTACTGCTTTCAGTTTCCATGCTTGTAGAATCGGAATTGGTATCGACAGAAACCTTCGCGGCTGGTTTAACAATTGGTTTAACTATGAGAGCTCCTGGGATGGGAGCTGTTGCTCTAAGAGCTTGCAAAACACGACCGAGGAACTGCTGAGTCGCCGATTCGTACAGATCGAATGCAATCTGATAGGCCATTAGAACACAATCTTGCGAGCCTTTACTCAGTTTGTCTAGGAGCTCGGCAACGGCTAATGGATCGTCGAGAAATATCAAGCACTGACACATGTTGACGTAGTCCGGAGTTCCCAAATTACGGTAGAGGTTTACTAGGCAGCGAAGCACAGTGTTGCGGAACCCTCGATTCTGAATAAGACTCATCACGACTTGGAAAGCATAGGATAGCATTCCACTCACGTCGTCCTAAAATAAAAACAGTTCGATAGCCAAACACGAAACCTAGACAGCACACGCTTCACGAACTAGCTAGAATTTATCTTACCGATTGCATAATTGCGGCTTCGAAGATATCCATTCTTCTAGTCTCGAGAGCAAGACCTAAAGCTTGTCTATATTGATTATCTTCCAAGCAGCGCTGGAACATTCTGTTCACAATTCCCTCTAATCTCTGATCGATGCCTTTGCTACCTGGTGGTAGCTTCCCTTCAGCTTCCAAAACACGTTGTTGAGTATAATAGTCGATACATTTAGCTACAACAAGATTTAAATATGTACACGTGATCCAATAATCCACTAATCCACTAATATTAATAAAAAGAATCTGATATTAGTACCTATAATAGTGTCAACGTATTCATTACGAGCATTAACGTCAAAGAGCTCGCCAGCTCCGAGAGCATAAGTAAGAGAATCTTCGAAACTTCCTAAATGATAATACACTTTGCTAGCAACTAATGCAGCCAAGTCATGTTGAGAAAATGCTTTATCCTCATGAAGAATCTCACTGAAACACAATCACTCGTAAATAAATAACTCCTGAAAATAATTTGTAACGCCATAAAGAGTAATACTTAAGTAACATACATTTTCTCTATGGCCTCAGAAATTTCAGGCCAAAATTCGTCCACTATCATATCCAACTTCTTTAGAGCAAACACCTTTAACTCCGGCATTGGCTCCTCCAAGAGGGAGATGATACCAGCTGTAGAAAATAACGTTTATTCGTTAAACTGAATTAACCAAGCTACTTAAAAGGTGCGTTAAAACACTAGAAACGATTTAAAATTAAATAAACCATTGTATCTAATTAATACTTCAAACACAAATTTAGAGGTTATGGTCCACGAGACTTGCAAATCATTGCACGAACAATGTCCAAGTGTTGTGTGAAAATTTACTGGTAAATACCGATGTAATACAATTTAGATATGTACTATGCAGTAAAACTTGAAATAAGTAATTTACCTGCAGATGTAATATTCATGTTGCTTCTCATGTGGTATAAATTCCTTCGCTAAAATCTCCAAAAGACAGTTTGACGGCAAGCCACGAACTCGCTAGTAGGGATGCCGATTTAAAATCGATCCTTTAAAGATCGATCTTTCCTGCTTCGATTTTCGATTTTTTAAATCGATTCTCAGAACAGGGATCGAATCGAAGATCGTATCGAAACCAAAGAGATCGTGGATTGATTTTCATGTTACGCTATCGCTTGAACGTAGCCACAGAAATGTATTGTCACGTAGTTTTATGGGAAAATTGCGATGAGAACGCGGGTTGGTGCCCGTGGAGCGCTGCACCGCTCTGCTCGTCGGAGTGCGGGAGTTTCAAATAAAACACGATAGTACTAGAAATTATTGCTAAGTTAAATTTTTGAGTTTTATTCGACTGTTCGGGAAGCTGGTTAAAGACAGAATGAATGTAACGTTTCAAAATATCCTCCGAGGTCCTGGCTGAAGTCGTTGGCCAAATCCTCCTAGTCCTCCCATAGATCCTCGTAGTCCAATCAGGATGAAGGATGCATCAGCTCCAAGCGGTAGCAATGATGCCAGATCGGGGACGGGTTCCCTCGAGAGTTTCCCCCACCTCGCATGCACACTATGCACCAATCACGTGCGTGTAGATCAAGTACGCGACTCCTGCATAGTGTGCATGCGAGGTGGGGGAAATTCTCGAGGAAACCCGTCCCCGATCTGGTATCACTGAGCGGTAGGCCGTCCTTCGGATGCCCGTACGCCCCCGCGAATCGGCGTCCATCTTTTCCTCCGTCTTCGGGGTGGTTGAAACAATTATATATATTTCCGTGGCTACGTTCAAGTGATAACGTAACAGTATATAATTGAAAACAACTTCAAAAAAGTAAAAAAATTACGCCAAGTACATAAAAAATAAATCACAAAAAATAGAAGATAATAAAATAATAATACAAAGTAAAAAAAGATGTGAAATCAGAACGAGCTGCAAGTACAGAAAGGTGCTTTCTAACGGCGCTTAAGATGACACAACTACATATACACAGCTAAAATGCTGTGTTCATACATTCCATTACTCA
This sequence comes from Andrena hattorfiana, assembly GCA_944738655.2. Taxonomy (NCBI): domain Eukaryota; kingdom Metazoa; phylum Arthropoda; class Insecta; order Hymenoptera; family Andrenidae; genus Andrena; species Andrena hattorfiana. The sequence goes on from OX122889.2 coordinate 50,786,169, forward strand.
TATCGCGAACATTTTTTAATTAACCCAACAAAAAGAATCCCATTTAAAAGCATTGTCGTAAATTAATAGCTTTACAAAATTAAGGATATACAAAAATTGCGCCAATTATAACAATGGCTATTTATACAAAACTAAAAAGAAAATGTATTAAATAATATTAAGCAGATAAATTTTTATACAAATAAATATTTTAATACGAATAAATATTTTATTCAAATTACTTGCCGTTAAGAACGGAAAAATGTGAAATCAGATTCTTCATCGAATCTGCACGAAAGTGATATCAATCGTGTCCTTGTGTTTTCCCGATGAAAATGATACCAAAATTAGGCATCAAATTAATTTGCAAGATTGAAAGCCCGTTTCGTTAAAAGTAGTCCGATTTAAATATTTTTTTGTCAATTTAATCGGGAGAATGCAAGGAATTCATTGGTGTCACTTTCATATCGACACGACGGAAAATAAAGAAATTCCGTTTCTGTATAATCGATGACACATCGCCGAGCAACTCCGCGCTGCAGTGTATACGGGTGAACGATACAATGTCGCTCGGCTCGAGAAGCCGGCGGCTTCGATCAAAGGCTCTCGAGGCTCGCCCAAAAGTTATTTTAACTTTGAATAACTTTTGAAATAAAAGTCGCCTGAAACGGAGAAAATCATTTCAAGCTTATTATTTGTTGCAAAGTTATTTTCATTCGACGACTAATAAAAATAAAGTCCCTTTTATTTGATACGTTATTTAAATAACTTTTTATTTAAATGATGCCCATCTCTGCCGTGGAGCGCTGAACCGCTCTGCTCGCCGGAGTGCGCGAGTGTTATAAATAAAGTGAAACTATTTACTCTGGTAAAACTTGAATATATTCTTAATAAATTTAAGCGATTGCTTTCTAAGCGAGAACAGTTCCGGACTTTTACGTTTAAGCGTCAAAATCGTTCTGCTTTCCGAGAGTCCTCCGTCGTTGAACCTTGCCTCCTCGAACGTGGTGCCCCTTCCATCCTTGCGCGTCTTCCCAGTCCTTTGGCCAATCAGGGCAGAGGATGCGCCAGATCCAGCGATAGGCTGTCCCGCGGATGTCCGTCCGCCCCCGCGAATCGACATCCATCTTTCCTTCTAATTCTGGGTGGTGGTGGAAAGTCGGCGGAAGCGCGCTTTTCCGTTGCACGACGGGGTGCCCACGTGGGAAGAGAAAGTAGGCTCTGCTCCGAGGATCGAGATAACAACCCTTGAAAGAAATTTATGTCTTCCTTGGCATCGCCAACACTTCTGGAGTCAACGTCACTCCTAAAGACTAACAAAGGACAAGACCTTCTCAAAAGATTACGTGACTTAGAAGAAACTCGCGATTCGTTTCAGGGTCTGTTAATTGATGTCCTCTTACTGTTTTCGAGCTTTGCCCAAGATCTTTTCCACGTATGCCACCCACATCGCGCATCCTTAATAATACTTTCTCAATCACACGGAAATATCTGCTTTCAAATTTCGCTCCTGATTTACCTATCGATTATATACAATTCCCTAGCTATGTTCAAGCGATAGCGTAACAATTGTTACGTTATCGCTTGAACGTAGCCACGGAAATATATATAATCGATAGTTAAATCAGGAGCGAAATTTGAAAACAGATGTATGCGCGTGATTGAGAAAGTATTATTAAGGATGTGCGATGCGGGTGGCATACGTGGGAAAGATCTTGGGCAGAGCTCGAAAACAGGAAGAGGACACCAATTAACAGACCCCGAAACGAATCGCGAGTTTCTTCTAAGTCACGTAATCTTTTGAGAAGGCCTTGTCCTTTGTTAGTCTTTAGGAGTGTCGATTGACTCCAGAAGTGTTCTAGGGTTGTTTTCTCGATCCTCGGAGTAGAGCCTACTTTCTCTTCCCACGTGGGCACCCCGCTGTGTAACGGAAAAGCGCGCTTTCATCGAGTTTCCACCACCCCGAAGACGGAGGGAAAGATGGACGCCGATTCGCGGGGGCGTACGGACATCCGAAGGACGGCCTACCGCTTGGAGCTGATGCATCCTCCATCCTGATTGGACTACGAAGATCTATGGGAGGACTAGGAGGATTTGGCCAACGACTTCAGCGAGGGCCTCGGAGGATACTTTGAAACGTTACATTCATTCCGTTTCTAACCAGCAACCCGAACAGTTAAAATAAAAGTCCAAAGTTTAACTTAGCAATAATTTCTAGTACTATTGTGTGTTATTTGAAACTCCCGCACTCCGACGAGCAGTGCGGTTCAGCGCTCCACGGGCACCAACCCGCGTTCTCATCGCAATTTTCTCATAAAATACGTAACACAATACTGCGACATCAGCGCCCTCTAAGCTACGACAGCCTGCTTCTTCCTATCTAAACGCTATCCTGTAAGTTCCCTATTCAGTTTCCACTCACTGACTTCACGATTCTCGCCTAATTATGCCTCGCAACGCTAACCTAAAATCCGTGGAATTGTGATCTCCAGTTGTTGTGCGTAGTGCAACAATAACAATAATAGTAGCGTGTTTTACACAATGACAGAAAAATCAAAGACAATGAGTCACGTGAAACATATTCCAAAAGACGCCCAAGTTATAATGTCAATTATGAAAGATATGGGAATAACAGACTACGAACCGAAGGTTATAAATCAACTACTTGAATTTACGTATCGTAAGTATTTTTATAAACAGCGTTTATTAGGAATTGTCCAAGTTTCGTGGGAGATGTAACAAAACTTATGCAGAACTCATACATTTGTTATTTTACAAAAATTACGCTAGGTACATAAATAATGTGATTTATCTTTCACAGGTTATGTCACCTGTATATTGGACGACAGTAGAATTTATGCAAATCACGGGAAAAAGAAGTTCATTGACTTGGATGATGTCAGATTAGCTGTCAAAATGCAGCTCGAACGTACTTTCACGAATCCACCACCAAGAGATGTACTATTAGACGTGGCTAGAGCGAAGAATAATATACCGCTTCCATTCGTTAAACCGAGTAATGGATTGAGGTTACCACCTGATCGATATTGTTTGAATGCGACAAACTATAAACTAAAGAATGCAACGAAGAAAGTAGTAGGGAAACCATTGCACTCTATAGTCGGAAATAATATCCAAGGTGGCCAGTCCAAGATCAAAATGGAAGGAAACAAGACCGGGCTTTCTATCGTTAAAAGACCAGGAACGCTCGCGACGGTTGCCAGGACTCAGACTATTTCGATACCAAAGCCAGTTTTAAAATTCTCATCCGGTCAGTTATATGCACAATTATATTTGAAATTGGTTAGAAGAATATATTTTATGTTATATATTAATCCCCAGATCCCTTTCGAGTCCTGTATTCCCAAGCTCCCATTCCTTCGATCCATGTTACATTGAAAAACCAAATACGTAAGACAAGTTACTTAAGGTGCAATAATGAGCTGCAACATTCATTGCCTGTTTATATGAGTTTTTAAATTTTTAGCTAATACAGGATCAGGTACAGTGAAGGCACAAGTAACGAAGCCAAAAATACAAATCTCATCAGGCCAAACCGGACCTCCTATCAAACTAGAAATGGAAGATTCTATGAAGAGGAAACGAGAAGACGATGATTACGACGTCCCTTAATAATAAACAATAAATGCCCAATTAGCTATTTTACATTTTATTTCATCGTATGATGTACACATAGTGGCACTGACTTTGATTTATTTCTTCTAAAAATGTTAAATCGTTTTAAATCGACCTTTCCAGTCAATACTAATAATAAACTTAGAACGATATTATATATTTTTTATTAGAAAAGGTATACACAAATCATAAACAATGACCTCAAGAACTATATACATCTTGTTTCTTCTATACGATGTGTATGTAATGAACTTCTAAAGAAATAAGAACGTATATGCTTCACGTAAAAGAATTTTACAATGGATTTCTAGCGAACTGTTATCCAGATGTTTCATTTCCAGTTTTCTATCTTTAATTTTTAATGTAAAACAACTCGCGTATAGTAGGGAATCTTAAATTGTTCAAACCACGTAAAAATAAATATTATTTATTAATCAATATTTACACTATGCATTATGTTTTCGTTACTGAACTGCAGCTGCTTCTGCTTCTGCTTCTGCTTCTGCTTCTGCTTCTGCTTCTGCTTCTGCTTCTGCTCCTGCATCTTCTTCCTCTTCAGCGGTTGGTTGGTCCGCTTCGGTTTCCTCTTCCGTCATCTCTCCTGGAGGCGTTGTGCGAGCATCTTCTTCAGCTTCATCCTCTGCTGCATCTTCATCCTCAGCTTCATAATCGCCCACATCCGGTTGTTCAGCTTCATCCTCCTCCTCCTCCTCTTCGTCCTCCGCTGTTGCCACAACGTTCTCAGGTGCCTGTTTTGAAAGATCAGGATCACCTTCGATCGATTCTTCTGTTAATGCTTCCTCAGCTTCTTCTTCCTCATCATCCTCTGATTCACCTATTTCGAAGGGTGGTGGTTCCTCAGTTTTGATTTCTTCTTTTACTTTCGCATCTTTTGGTTTCTCAACGTCTTTCTCGCGGACGCACTTCCTTCGATGAATTGGCAAGAAGAGCTTGAAGTCTTCCGGTAGCTCGTCTTCCGAATAAAGTCTGTTGATTAATATTACTGTACAGTATTAAACAGTATAACAGGGGGTGCTTTTTCGTGCACTAACTTCTTCCTCAAGTGCAATAATTATGCAAAAATATATTTGAATGATTAACCCTTCGTGGTCACGCGGGGTGTATCACACCCCAAGAGAAATTTTCGAGTTAAAATGTTGCGCTTTCATGATTTCCAAAAGGGATTTATCGCAAAAAAAATTTAAAAAATTAAAAAATCGCATTTTTCCCACAACCGTGGAACATCGCTCATTTTCAACTACAAATTTGATCATATCAAAATTTACATTTCTAGAAAAAGATTATTAGACCATGATTCTGTAAGTATTATGAATGTACAATTATAACTGAAAAGTTAAAAGATTCAAAAATACGAAAATGGTAACTCAAAAAATGACGCTGGGGTACAGCGAACCCCGTGTGACGAACTTGTGATTATAAGAAGGGTGACCACGAAGGGTTAAATTGCCAAATTACTAGAACAGAAGGTTCGAAGATTTAATACTTTACGGGATGGCTAGCAAGCGTCAGCCGCCCTGTCCGCAAAATATCATAAAATATTTTAATTTTAAAGAGTTGAGACAATTTCAAAATTAATTCAATATGGCAACTCACATCTGAGCTATTACTAATTCGCTACACGAAAAGAAAGTGAATTGTTTTTTAAAATTGACTCAAGCCTTTGTGTTTAAATCTTTTCCAATTTCTTTCGCTCCCCAAAATTTGATGCTCCCTAAAATTAGCCGCTTTGCAAAATTTGTCGCTCTCCAGAATTTATCACTTCCCAAAATTTGTCGCCCTAGGCTGCAGCCTACTTAGCCTATACCCTTGGATGTTAGGTATTCCTTAATAGGGCATAGTACTTTCTTTGCCCGAAAATTCTGTATGAATTTTTTTCTATATGAAAATTAAAAGCTAAAAGGGTGGTGGGGTTTGTTGCAAATGAAGGATCACTGTTTGAAAGTATTAAAAGAATTTTTATTAAAAAAAACAGCGGACGGTTTGTCTTTGAGCGACTATAGCGAAGGGAGGGAGGGTGCCTTTTTTAATGAAAATTCTTTTAACATTTTCAAACAGTGATGTTTCATTTGCAACAAACCCCATCTTTCTAGCTTTTCATTTTCATATATAGAAAGCAATTCATAAAGAATGCTTAATTTTCGGGCAAAGAACGTACTATATCCCCTTAATGAAGAAATGCGAACTGGTAACACTATTGTTTAGAATACTTTACCTCCATGGGAAATCTGAAATATCTCGTGAAATGCACTAATTTTTCAAACAATATAATCATAGATGATTATGAGAATAGATAACGAACTCTGCTCACCAGAAATACCTCTGCCATTCTAAGCATTAGGAAAGAAATTGAAGATAATACTGTTGTCGTGAGTGGAGGATATTTCAACGTCAACTTTACGCTTTTAAATAGCTACTTTTCGTGGTAGGTATCTAATATTCGATAGAGTTGTAGATTCTAAAAAAAAATATGGTACATGTATCCCAAAACCAACAGTTTCCTATTTAGATATTCAAGTTTGAAAATTGTCCCCACAGTGCTTCCTCTGATCTAAAAAGGCAACCTCGAGCTACCAAGTCATTCCATTTTAAAAAATTATTTATCCTTCAAATCTTTCGTACGATGAGCTTCGCGAAAACATTAAACCTTATCTTTATTTCTTTTTCAATATTTAAAATAATATAGACATTTCAAATTGACGGAGTTCGTGGTCCTTGCATAAAAACGAAGTAACCCACAAGGAAACTGGTCAGGTCATGCGGGTCCGAAGTGACCCACATCGACATGTCGTGTAACTGTTTCCGATCAGCTGTTCCTGAACTTTAAGAGCTGATTTCACCCTGTCAGAGTGAATTTCCGCAGAAAAAAGAATCGATCCTTGCATAGGAACTCCAATAAGCTACAAGTACACTCACACGAAGTTCCATCAAAATCAAAATCAAAATTTACGGGTTGAGAAGGTTTCCTTGCCAGTCGAGTACTGTCTGCGATAAAGCGCCAGTAACAATGTTATCGCTATCAGTGGAAATAGGTCGATCGTGTGCACCTGTCCGCGAAGTAGATGCGTCGGATCCTGCAGTTCGCGTGGATCTGCATGCGCGTGGTCTCGATGTAATTCGTGCCGTAGGCCCTTCGCGTGAAATCTGCCAGGTTGAATTGAATCTGATTCCAGCCGCCAGACAGGCCGATCGGCATCGACGTGCAGAAGGGCTTGACTCGAGTGGCGCTCTGGAAATTACTCATTCGGAACCTCCTGTGCATGTTCTTGTCGTCGAGTATCTACCAGGGAGAAAACGATACACGTTTCTCTTTTTTCTCCTCGAGCAACGTCATCTTGTTCATTAAGCTTGTTATCGAGCTGAAAGTGCGAACGTATACGCGAGAGATTTACTGTTATCTCGAACGTGAAGTACTTCTTCATGTTCTTGATGATCATGATCAGAAAGGGAAGTCGAATGGCGAGGACTTGCTTGGGATTAGGAGGGCTGAAGATGAATGTCGTCGTCACGTTGGTACCAGCCAACTCCAGCGCCAGTGATTTTACTTCCTCGTCGGAAACCCTTCGAATGTAACCATTTTTCACCTGGTCAAAATTGCACTATTTGTACTTCTTATCGACTCCAGTTTATCTGTTACTGACGAGAGAGAATATTGTACTCTGTTCTGCGCTTTTCGAGGAATAGAGTTTACGCGTTAACAGGGAACGGTTAACTCCTCAGTGACAGCCTTCGTAGTTAGTGCAAACACTCGTTTTGACATGGTTTATTTTAGTAATATAAATTTGACAAGCGATTATCAATGATTTAGTTTTAAATAGCCTGTATTTCTAAGTAATGAAATGGTGAAATGTGGACGGGCAAGAATAAAGAAGGGTAAAAGTTATTTCTATTTACTGAATGAGACAGTATTCGATTGGTATATATTTAATAGAAGCTTTGCAGAATTGCTCGATAGACATAAGGAGTATCAGCAGAATTGAAAAGATTTATAGGTAACTATAATAGTATACCAGGAAAACTATTAAGAAAACACTATTCATCTGTAAATTGTGCAATAACTTTCAAACAGCATGCAACTAGAATATATGTATTTAAGATTCAATATATTTTACAAGTGTAATTGAATCCGTTACTTCAGAAACGACATATGTATAGGTATGTGACGTTTGTCAGGTTTTAACAAAAACGATAAAAACTGTTTCATTCCAATAATTCTTACTCCAAAAATCAGTGAAAAATATATGTACGTTTTAAATTAAAAGTTTTTTACATTATTCTGCCAATTACAAAAAAAAAAATGGAAAAATGTTCACATGTATTGTCTCTGCAATAAACCACTTTTTTCAAGATTTTTTGGAAGCTTTAATTGAAAACTTCCAGCTTGAAGGTGAAACTCCACATTTTATTCGTTTGAATACTCATGTTATTAAAAGAATAAAGAAAATTACGTGGAAATGGTTTATGACCGATGTTCATGAATCATTTTCTTCCAAGTACTGCATACACAACACGTGCTTTATCGTTTCTGCGCTAAACTCAATCTTTGAAGCTCTTTTTAACAGAGAAGTGTAAGTTAAGGGGTTATACCTAATTTTCGCTCAAAAATCAGGGCTTCAACTTTAAATAGCCGCCATTTAGTTTTAAATTAATATTTTGGAAATTCCCTCCGTGGATCAGAGGATACGTTTATATACTAACGAAATTTGTTTTGTTTCTTGATTTTAGATAATCTGGTTGCGAATCGCAGCGCTCACCCCAAAACAACTTTTTAAAAATTCTTCTTGGATGTCGGTTGTAATTTTATTATAAATGTAAATATTTTTCTCCAAAAAAATTACCACATGTTCTTTAAATGTTGCTTTTTTAAGTGCAAAGTTCTGTAAAAATATATGCTTCCGCACAGAACTTTTTGCACTTAAAAGAGCAACATTTAAAGAACATTTGGTAAATTTCCCGTAAAAAAATATTTACGTTTATAATAAAAATACAACGGCATCGAGGAAGCCTTTTTAAAAATGGTGAGCAAGATATCTGAAAAACTACTGCACCAATCTTCCTGAAATTTTGTGGGCTTATTTTTTATTTAAAAATCTACTGAATGACGCAAGGATTTTGTTTTCAATGTATAGATTCTATTATATCAATGAAAAATGGCTTCATGGTTATCACTAATGGCCGTTTTTCATTGATAGAATCGAAACTATACAATGGAAAAAAATCCCCCCCGCCCGTCATTCAGTAGATTTTTATACAAAAAATAAGCCCACAAAATTTCAGAAAAATTGGTGCAGTAGTTTTTGAGATATCTTGCTCACCGTTTTTAAAAAGGCTTCTTTGATGTCGTTGTATTTTTATTATAAACATAAATATTTTTCTACGAGTATATTACCAAATGTTCTTTAAATGTTGCTCTTTTAAATGCAGAAAGTTCTGTAAAAGTCTATGCTTGCGCTTTCTCAAAAAAAATTCACAAACATTTGCCTCTTTTCGGCCTCCTGACTAGGTATAACCCCTTAAGTGGAATATGTCATTTCTATACCTACCAAACAATATGTCTTGGCAACCTGTATAAAGATATGTGCCTAGCTCAAAACTGTCGCACATGTCAAATGTGTAGCTTCGGAAATAACCGATTCAATTGATATAAAGTATCCCTTTGCATCGTTCTCCATTTTCAGGTACTTTAAACAGGAGAAAATTGCGTCACGGCGTATAAAAGTACGCAGCAGTTAGCGAAAACCTCTATGAAGTAATAAAATATGAATTGTCATTTAAAGTGTCAGATATCACTTCTCAAGCACCGAACGATTTGCAAAATCCTCTCCACCGTTATGGTTTTGAGCTAGTCAGCCACGAAGATGCATAGCTGTTACAAATTTCATACTTGTGTCATCATTTTACTGATACGAACTTTTCAAACTACTCCGTCACTGAGGGATCAATCAAACCCACAGAATATTACTCTCTTCACACAATTCTAACCCGCTTAAACTTACGTGCATGCCCCATATCTCCAATGGCGACGAACCACAGCTATACAAAACGGACAGGAGCCCATGCTGGTACTTGTTACGAAACATCGTATTATTTCATAACAAGAGTAAAAATACTAAAGTATCAGTTCCCCTGCGTTGTGATGTTGCAAACGTCAAAAACGTAACCGCTCAACATCGGAGAAGATTTGATTTCTTTGTTTCCGATTGACCTGAATTTGTTTCCCTCCTCGATCTCACGCGCAAGCTTCGTAAAAGCGAGGGTCCTCTTTTCGAACGAAAATAGACTCGACCAGCTTACTCAACGTATAGGTAAATGCAGCTTTATTCGTTCACACGTTGGTACAAAATCGGTTCTGATGCACAACGAAATTTATTCATCATGAGTCACGAAGGAGCTCGTTGATGTGACGCCTTTCGTTCGCGGTTACGAAATCGGGGACGATCAATGTCTTCGGTGGCATCCCAACGCTGAAGTCGCGGTCGATTCTGAGGCTATCGATGGCGAACATCTGCATCATCGCGAAATGCATAACTTCGCGCATCAGCTGGCGCTTGATCTGCTGCTTGATCTTTTGCCCGCGACGCCGACAGACGACGTGGCTTTGAACAAATCAGATATACAGACCATCGCTCTAGTTACACAACAGTTTCTTACATCGTAACGTTATTCAAATGCCTGCGAAACGATAGCGAAGGAACACAGTGATAGCAAAATAATTCAGGCTTTAAATAAAGTGCAACAGGGCAGATCAAGGCTTAAACCTTTGCACTTCAAGCATTCCTTTCAGGGACACCCAAGATTTAAGTCACACACTATGTATCATTAAACCTTCCAACAGTGGACAAATTCGAGATGAGTAGAATTAAAGGAATTAGTGAGTTTGAAATCACCGTATTATGTTTCTTCATCTTCCATAGTTGTGTTTAGTAAAAAATGTTTAGTTAAAGATTGATTCGGCGATGAAAAGCAGTTTAGCTTTGTTTAAATTGTTTTGACAGAAAGTCTGTTTCGCGGTTCATTCATATTATTGGTAATCGATGACCACGCGAGGATTTACGAGGGAAAGCTACTTCAAGTTTGACGCAGAAGGGGTTGTACGAGAGTAAGTGTCGCGAAACTACTATATCTGTGTCTATTAATGAAGTCATTCTTACTAGGGCAAGTTCTTAAATGTCGTGTAACTTGGATGTATGGAGACGTCGCTTCTGTACAATTCTGGATACAGCTTCATGTGCTTCGTGATGTACTTCCTGACGCGAGGCTTCTTCCCAGCTTCCTCCTTCGACTCACGACTCTCTTCCTCGCCCTCATGTTCCTCCTTTATCCACGCGGTATCTTCAATTTCCTTCTTTTCTTTCTCTGCCTCGTTAGCCATTGCGACACATCACTGCGAAAAGACACAAAACTACCCCTGCAGACGGATTAGCCACAGAAATCCGACGTTTATCTTCCTAGTTCCAATTAAAAAGTCCGACCCATAACACCTCCATCGAGATATTTGAATAATAAAGAAGAAACCTGTATCTCCACGACAGTTGCACGTGTTTAAACGCACTTTTTTTCAAATTGCTTTCGGCAGGCTTAATTTGTACAGAGTGCTACTCACGTCCGTGGAATTGTTAATCTGGAAGCGATAATTGGGAGAGGCGTTCGAACAGGTCGCGGAACCAGGAATGACGAATTCTTTGGCCGCGGATACGCGTCGCGTGAAGAAACGACCGACGAGGGCCGCTTGTCTCTCCGTTGATCCGACTAAAGTTGGCCGATCTGTAACGAAGTGAGCCCCTGTGCCTCGTACGGATATCGATTTGGTTTCCAGGTGAATCAATAGAGATTCGGTTCATTCTTATCCCGATGCATTGTCCGCATAGACACAGGGCCATTGAACTAAGTAAGTACCTGCCTCACCATTAAGCCACGTTAATTAGCCGGCTACGAACAGATTAGGGGGCAATCTCGGTAAGCTACGAGCTGGATAAAGGGACGTTAACTCTGGGGGAATTTCTGAGATCTCGACTGACCCAGTGTTTCTAGATTATCTATCACTTGTTTTGCTTTCTTTGATTACTATTTTCTTCAGCTATAGATTGTTATGTTACGCTAAAAGTTAGAAAAATATAAGGAATGTAGTATACTGTTGCGTGCTACCTAGTGAATTGATATGTACAAGTAATGATCTATCGTAGTAAAGTTTGTCTTGTACATGTCATCTATTCCTTTTACGTGATAAGATACTATAATGTATTTTGGGAATCAGGAACACTGTAATCGCCACTAAAAGTGTTAACATCGAATTAGAAAACATTTTGTCGTACGACGTGATTTTAATGATGCTCGATTAGTACCTCCGAATTTTTCGCCGGTGGTGTACATGTACGTAGGTTTTAGTAGATGATAGATGTATCTATTGAGAGGGCTGGGGAAAATTTGAAATAGTTTGAAACAAAACCTACTATAAACTGAAATATTTCCATAAGCAAATATTGTTTGAAAATTCTATTTCATTTAATGCTTAATTAAAATACTGTTTGAAAATGCTATTTATTGATTCGAAAATAGGAAATAGGAGATCGAAAAGGTCGCTCGCTACCTTCTTAAAATTACATACATTCGGAAAAATATTTCTTGCAGTACTTCTGAACGCAGGTATGTATGTTTACACACATGTTTTGTGTTGTCAGTTAGTTAAACATTATTTGAAATACTAGGTATTGTTTGAAATATTATTATTTGAAATGATAGATATTGTTTGGAATATTATTAATTGAAATACTATTTTCTTATATTTCAATGAATTACAATAGTATTTGTATGAGTTAATATTAAAATATATGTTTGAAGAAGTAACGGAATGAACGAGGAAGATAATAAGCAGAAGAAAACAGCGCGAAAAAGAACAAGAAAAGGAGAAACAGAAATATAATATAATATTGTAAAGAGAAATGTATGTATATACCCTTTCAAAAGCCGAAAGGCATGTGAAATAAACGCATACTACTACTATTTCTTTATGTAACTACTATGTCAAAGAGAAGTTCATTTGTTGAATCCTGTATAACTCGAGGAAATAAAGATATGTATTTCTATTCATCTATTTCAAAAATCTATTTTCCCCAGCCCTGACTATTGATCCATATTTATGACTTAGAAATTGTAACCTGGTTGAATATCAACTATTTTTTTATGAAAAGACATAGATATTGTGAATTTATTTCATTCAGAACACGATACAGTTTATACATGATGACATTTGGGAATATTTCAAGAGAGAGAGGTATGGAATGACCTGACAAGCTAAACTTACATAAAGGCATCCTAGGATTAAGAGGGAACTCGTTAACGATCTGTGATTCGCATTCTTGTGTATAGCGTGCAATTGTGCACGAAAGTATTCGCGTGTTTTAGTATTCAGTAAATTAAACGTCTCCTTGTTATGGTCTTCAGGAATGACAGTGGTGTATTTATTTAGAAAACGCTGGAGAATAGACGTATTTTCATATTTCTGTTGATTGATGCGAATACCATGCTTTGTACACTAATTGCTTGAAACGAAGCGAAAAATTAGTAAATATTTATACCACTGTTATTCCCCGAGACTCATTGTCAGTTGATAATAAAAAATACAGATTTTTATCGATGTTCTTTAAATTTTTATATAGATTAAGATTTTGTGACGCGCAGAAACGTTCTCATTTCCTGTTTAAGATATTTCAAATAAAGTTCAATCATGTACATTAGTGTCATTATAATTTAATGGTAATTCCATTCGTCTAATACTAAAGAAAAATACGGTGGTCATACCTTTTATTAATAATATCTCGAACGGTATAAAAAGAATGTTTAAAAAGGTGGGAATACACACCATCTTTAAACTATCCCGTTATACTAAATATTTGTTTCCTTCAATCAAAGATAAAATTTTAGATTAGATTAGACCCGTGTCTAAAATTCTAAAAAAAATTCTAACATCGTCTACTCAATCCCGTGCATGGGTTGTAACCAAGTTTACATTGGGCAAACTTCTAGACTTTTGGGAAGACGTATTTATGAACATAAAAGAAATATCTTTTCATCCCCCGTCCAACACACTGCTTTGACGAAGCATTCACTGGAGTTCGATCATGGATTTGACTTTGACAATGTTAAAGTTGTTGATAAAGAAGCCAACCTAAATCAGAGAATTCTATTAGAAACACTACATATGATTAAACAACCGAGCGTAAATCTTAGGTATGAAACACCTAAAATACAGGAGTATTACGCAACTTTACTGAAGAAGTAATGCCTGATGATTTGGTCTTTCTATTAGAATTCTTGTTTCTATTTTTCTATGACCTGACTATTGTTACATATCACTGTCGACGTTACGTAATTGTGTTTTTTGACACCTAGGAGTGATGGGTTATTTACCACATAAGCAATAACGGTGGTATCAGGGCAGTATTGTTGTGAGTTTTTGGAGTTTCATTCTTTCAATTTATTTCATGATCTTTAACGGTTACCGCTCTGGCATCGGTTGGCCGCACTTTGGTTTACCATCTAGATGTTCTTGCCTTGTGTCTACTGTTTACATCAATCACCGGTTAACCGACTCATGCGTCGCACGTTCCCAGCAATGAACGTGATATTTGTTAAAATATAAAAAAAAATTAAGTATAAAAGCATACGCAGTATTTTTTCTTTTTATCTAACTTTCCTTGAGAATGGTCATAATCATTGACCGAAACGTTGGAATTTGATCAAACTTCTCAAAATTGCAAAATAGCTTTCATTTAATTATTTAATAGACCGAACCAGTGCGCCGAAATCATCTCTTCTAATTATAATAAAGAAACATTTCGAATTGTTTTATTCTCGAACATATATGTCGTTAGCTCCCTGATAAAACTGACCAAGTCCGTGTTTCTTAATTTTCGGTAAATGCAAGTTTAAAGTTTAATCTGTTACAATGAATCAGATACCTAATAATTGAAAGATATTGCAAAATACATCAATTTTTTCCCATACAGATTTTTATTAATCTTTTGTTGTAAAACGCTTAGAAAGTAATTTATTACGTGCAGTAAACCTGAAGGATTTTAGGATCGAATGGTGGACTTGGTCAGTTTTACCAAAAACCCAACGATATATGTATATTATATGTATTTTTCTTTAAAAACAAACTTTTATTAAAATGTAGTAAAAAGGAAAAAAATAATTTTGATACCGGCCTATAAATAACTGCCGCAGAAGTATACCCTCATATGACTAAAAATAAAAACGTGGGACGTAAATTTTTAAATGTCCTTTATATATGAATATTTATAATGCTCTACGTATTTTGATGCATTAGTTTTATCTAACTAGATTAAAAGTCAAGACAAAATCCGCAGTTTGTTTTTGCATAACTTTTAATATTCAATATTTACGCCCTACACTTTTATAAATCATTTTATGCTTTTTAGTGAAAATATTGTATTGTCATCGAACTACGTATGTGTGCAAAGTTTCAAGTCGATCGGAAATGTGGAAGTGGGTCAAAATTAGCTTACAAGATTTCACCTTAACAAACTAACTGAGAATCTCACAAGTGAAGCTAAATAATATAAAAGCTTGTAAAAACAATGATCACGTTTCCAGAGAATAATCAAGAGTGTTTTCGAAATTTTACAAAACGGAGGACTTGTAAAGTAATTGATTACAAATATTCCTAAATGTATTTCAAGATTGCAAAGCGATTCATCAGTTTGGTATTTTAACCATTGGTTAGCGGCTACTTTAATCTCAAGTCGACTGCAGAGTCCCCGCATAACTCATCAGCATATGGACTGATTTAGATGTTTTTTTTTTATTCGAAAGAGGGCGATGCCCCGGTGGCCCTATCCTCGACTGCATCAATATTAACCCCATATTTGACCAGTTCTGGTAAATAATAAAGACTAGTGTCATCTAATTATTATTATTTTATGTACGAACGCGCATATCTCCTCAGCATATTGTGTCAATGTATATAAAACTAAAAACTTAAAAATAAAAAAATTTAAAAACAATTAAAACCGACTTCAAAACAATAAAAATGCACAAAAAAGTAAAAAATAATTTTTTTCCCTTATTTAATCTACGACTCTCGTATTTCTTAAGTCGGCGCCTCATCATTTGCACTGTGTAAATCTGGCGCCACCTTAAAAAATATAAGGGTCGTAGATTGAATAGGGAACACAATTTTTGTTACTTTTTAGTGCATTTTTATTTTTTTTTTTAAGTCTGTTTTTTAATTTTTTTACCCCATAATAATGTTCATTCGTACCCCAGAACGCTCTAAAATCCTTATTTTCGGCGATAAATAATACTAACCATGAGTAACAGATGTGGTTTGACATTTAGAAGGAGTCAAAATGTATCCGTCAGCCGAGGGTTAATCCACGTTTCAGTGCACGTCAATACGAATGCGTGTAATGTACTTACAGGATAACCATAATACCACCGAACGATTGTGCAATCAGATTACGTTGCCCGACCCGCAAACGAATCTTCGTCCACGAAAGGCGAATGGAATTTTCGATCAAATAATCACCCAGACGCTAACCGTACCATGAAAACGGGGAACGAATTCAATCAACACGCGCCATGCATACTTAATTGAAACTGCAGTGAAAGCTTTGACGCGTGCTATTGCTTGGCAAAATAGGCGCGTAGCACGAGCGATATTCATGGGCGGAATATCGAGATCGCGAGAGAACCATTTTTACCCTCGTCGAGACAACGGCCTGCTACGCATCCCCTCAGAACTGATCGAAATCGAGTTACAGTCACACGACGACAACAACTTAATTACTTTATCAATTACACTGTGCATCAGCGCTGTTATCGAGCCATCTGCCCTGATTTCGTTACACCCCCAACAGCAACGATGCAATTAGCCGCCGAACAAAATTCCCCCCACGCTGGACCGCGCAAATTGCCCACCCGGTTGATCGTCGTGACCGGGCGATCACAACGAAAAACGGCGGTTGGCTGCTGCGAAAATTCAAATCTGACGAGCAGCGACGTTTCGCGCGACTGCGTCGGTCAGTGCGCGTGCGCGGTCCCAGGCGCAACGAATGGTACGCCACGTCCAACGGAATGGGCAAGGTATGGTCCACACCAACCATGCTCGGATTTATTGATATTTTCTGGCGGGCAGAGCGCGGCAGGAAAGAGACAGCTGTGCCGCTCTGGCCGTGGGGAGTGGCAGGGTGCGAGGAGGACGCAGATAGGGACAAGGGGGTGCGCCAGGGCTCCAGTGTCACGCCCGCACACCCAACGTGCAGTATCCGGGCGTACAGCTGATCGCGAGTTCCGCCATCCGATATAAACTTAGAAGCCGCTGTGACACGGTGCGCGAACGCACATGTCGACCGACCGAGGTGCTCCGTTGGACCGACATCTAGGTTGACTAACGTTCCTACGCCCAGGCTTCTGAACCATGTCGCGGTGATAACAGTCAGTGCACCTTTTGGAGAACGCGAGGCGACGTCTTTGTGTCATCCGCTCCCCTACCTCTGTCTCTGCCTTTTCTACCCTCTTTGCCCGTATCGGTTCTTTGCGGCTGGTCACTTTGTGCACGAGGAGGGTACACGCGGGAGGCCTATCAGAGGACAAGCTATCGAGCAATGTGATCCAACCATCCCCCCGCTCACGTCAGCCCCCTTGGTTCACGTAATCGCCGGATGTTGTTGGTCGTCGGGACATCACCAGCAAGCGAGGGTGGATCGAAGAACGTGACGAGTCCCATCTCGCGATAAGGGCCATTACCCAGCCGGACAACAGGCCGCGCGATATTCACGACAGCCCTGTATAATGGCCAACGAAAGGATACAGGGGCCGCACAGGTGCGTGACGTTCACGTCGCTGTGATGTACGGTACTAATCTTTAAACGGGAAAGCCGACTATTCTATCGGGACCGCGACGGAGCTAATGCTTCTTAGAAGCACCTGAAGGATACCCGTGGCCGACGGACTTCAGTCTTCGCAACGATCTTGTTAGGCGTTCGACGATTGTTGCTCTATAAAGGCGAATGCCTTCTAGCAAAGTACAATAATAATGCTCTCGCTGATATCGCGAGTGTTACGGCTCCGCGAGACTTCCTGGGGGTTGTAATCGGGTTGGGTCGTACGTTTGATGGTCAACAATCGTCGCTATTTGCTGGGCTTGATTGTAAATGACGTAATCGATGTCCGTGGTCTGTCAGATTGTAGTTGATTTATTGATTTCGATTGCGTGCTGTTGCCAAAACAATTCCTTTGTAGGGCGATCGATTACGTTTCGCCTATTACTTTGATACGCTTCAGTTCATTCTTCTGCTGAATTTTAAGTATTATATTCGACTGCTTTAGTGTAACTGATAGTCAATATCAGTGCAAGTAGTCTGTATTTTACTTACGCCGGTAGAGATCGTTACTGAGATCATAACAGCAGGATATCGTTATTTCTTTAAGAACAACGTTACCAGTTCCTGGTCACTCAGAAGTGAATCTCTGCTCAGTGCTGTCACTGGGTAAGGATCTTAGTAAAATCGCCATGCCAGTCATTTTTAACGAACCCCTCTCCTTCCTCCAACGCGTTGCCGAGTACATGGAGTATGCCAAGCTGCTCAAACTAGCCGCTCAGGAAGAGACTCCCACTGGGAGGCTACAGGTGAGACTAGCTTTTGAAGCATTAAATATTCATTCATTTGGAAGGAGGACGATCTATATCGTTCGTTGTGACACGTTATAGTACGTTGCCGCCTTTGCTGTCAGCGCTTTGGCCTCGAACTGGGAGAGGCTTGGCAAACCCTTCAATCCCATACTGGGGGAGACGTACGAACTCGAGCACGAGGACTTCCGGTAACTATTCGAGCGTGCAGATTACTAGACTTCTTGCCCACCGTTATTGCTTACCACGGCGTTGTGCAATGAGGGTACGAGGGTACGGGAATTCGCTGGAACAAATTGAATTCATAAATGCCCCTTTTTATGGAATACGATCATCGCTCGATATATGTCTTTCTAACTCACGTTGATTTATATATGTGGTGTTATTATTTGTGACGCAGTGTTTCACCCTTTGTCGAGTTCTCGTACGAAGTGCAATCTCGTTCGGGTTATATTAAATTTATACCTACTCAGAGTTGGAACTAACAAGGAAAGAACCCCAACCCGGAAATTTAAAACATTATGAAACTTTGGGGATATGTAGAGGATATACTATAGATATGTATTGCGCATTTCTTTTTGTTGCCCAAATTCACTCTAAGGAGGTGAAATTGACCCCTGAAAATCCGGATACTTTTCGATTTTGTATTATAACTCACGAACTGTAAGAGATTGAGAAAAAAGGTTTTTGACAAAAGTTACTTATTTTAATTGGGCCTATCATTTGGTAACTTAAAGTTCTTACAGTTCGCGAGTTATAACACAAAATCGGAAAATAGTCGGATTTTTAAGGCAGTAAGAAAATGCGTAATACATATCTATATATCCTCTACATACCCCAAAGTTTCATAATTTTTGAATTTCCAGGTTGGGTATCTTCCTTTGTAAGTAATAATCTAGATTTCAAAAGGTTCATTCATTACTCCACTAGCGCCAACTTTACACAAGTCCAGGGGATTACTGCATGTGCATATAAACAGGTCACCATTGAAACTTTATGTTTATACTTTTTGTTCAATAATGGCTACTAAAGGCAATATCTCCATGCCAATAAATCGATCCCCCTAAGTAAGAAGTTAAGATAAAGTTTTCGAAGAAAAGAGGTGATTCTTCATACAAGGCGATCGTCAATTCATAAGTGTAGAACACAAAAATTCTCCCTTCAGGATAGTTTGCGAGCAAGTGTCCCATCATCCTCCAGTGTCAGCGTTTTACGCCGATAGCGAGGACTTCATCTTTCACGGCAGCATACACCCAAAATTGAAATTCTGGGGTAAATCAATAGAGATACATCCGAAAGGCATTGTCACCGTCGAACTGCCCAAGTGAGTACCTTACGCGCTGCTTACGTTCGAGTTTCTGCGAGCGGCAGCTTATGCTGAGTTGCGGTGGAAGGAAAAGTGTTATTAAACGTCGAATCGTGCATGTAGATGGAAGGAAGCGTACACTTGGCAGAACATCAACTGCATACTTCACAACGTGCTGGTGGGCCAATTATGGATGGAGCAACTCGGCTCGCTGGATATCAAACAAAGCGGCGGAGCGAGCTTAAAGGCGTCACTCTCGTTCAAGAGCGCCAGTTGCAACGGAAAGGACCTTCACCGTGTCGAAGGCTTCATAACGGACCCAGAGTAAGCTGGTAACAGTTTATAATCACTTGGATCAGTAAGAGTAGAAACGATCCTCGGTACCGTCAGTCCAATGGCGAATCGTTAGCCAATCGTTCCGTGTTGTATCGATCGAGACTCGACACCATGATCGCTGACTCTTTTCGAACCAGCGGCATACATACACGGGTAGCGGAGAGAAATGAATGAGTTTTAATAATTTGAAGCTATTAAACTGCGCAGAGGTTCCCTTAATACGTAGATGCAGATTTTACTTTACAGTAATTTTTCGTCGAGTGTAAATTTTATGTTATGTTGGAACTATTAATTTTGGATGAAAGGAGGGGAGAGCAACGGGTCTTAAAAGGTCTTGAAAATTTTCAGTAGTGAATGTACGGAATTTTAACTGTTTGATCCTGAAAAGTGTTGTGGTTATGACTTGTAACGCGCGTATGATCGTTCTTTGTCCTTTTTAAAATTTGTTGAATTGCTGCAGTTTTCGAGACAAACATTTTAGATGGCTAATGAAAAGTTTAACTTTGAATATTATTATAATTAAAGTTTTAAGCACATATCTGAGATAAACATTCCTTTATTTTCAAAGTGGTTATAAACTTAAATATTCGGATAGAACTACTCGAATGAGTTTCTTGAGATCGCTAATACATACGCGAACGTTAGTAAGAAATTTACGTCAATGGCCTCTTACTGTGTGGAGCTTTATGTAAAATGTCGATGAAAAGGAACGTCGTCTTTGATAAAGAGAAATCGTTCGAAGAAGCTCGTTTTCTGTTTAGAAAGAGGAAGCTGCTGTTCCTTTACGGAAAATGGACAGAAAGGATGAAGGTGTGCCAGCCTTCGTCGTACGAAGAGGCTCTGGAGAGGGTGAAACGTGAAGCAAAGAGTCCTCAGGGTAGCCCAGGGCATAAGAAAGTCCTAGCGAAGCTGCACAGTCTCAAGGTCGGAGCTTTTAAGCCCTCCCATCAGGTACTTAAAATATTAATCATACATGTTTTACTCTTTGAAAAGACACTGCACGTGAATGTAGTTATCGTATTTAAAGAAGTCACTGAAAATATAAAAAAAGGATATAAATCCAGAAATTTTGTTTTAAGATTTTTAGTACCCAAGTATAACGCATTTGATAAAATTTGAAGTACGCAAAACTTTTCTTTTGAAAAATATCACAAAATAAAGTTGATTAAAACCCATTTTTTCACCACATAATTTCGTAGATTTCAGAAATAATACAGCATCCATTGCCTCTACATGCCTAATCTCTTTTCGTTTTATTTAAGGACGCTATCGATGATCCATCAGCAAGTATAGATGGAGAAGACATTCCAACAATCGACGATATCCCTGGATCTATTACCCTTTGGGAAGCTGCTCCAAGGCCGCCCAATAGTTCAGAGGCAAGTCAATGCACGCTAGTTGCAATCAACAAAGGAGCTAAATTTATCCGTGTACACGCTCAGTGGTTAACATTTACTGATCGGCTTTCAGTATTACCAGTTCACAACGTTCGCGATGTCGCTAAACGAACTGACACCAGCACTGGAGAAAGTGGTGTACCCGACGGATTCCAGATTAAGGCCAGACATCAGGAAATTGGAGAACGGTGATCACGATGGCGCAGGGATCGAAAAAGCGAGGCTTGAGGATAAGCAACGGGAGTCGCGTAAAGCTCGAAAACACAAGAAGGGACAGGAATGGACGCCCAGGTATGGAATAAAGAAATACATGATGATACAGCAGGCATAATGAAACTGACAATGAGTGATCCAAAAAATC
This sequence comes from Andrena hattorfiana, assembly GCA_944738655.2. Lineage (NCBI taxonomy): Eukaryota > Metazoa > Arthropoda > Insecta > Hymenoptera > Andrenidae > Andrena > Andrena hattorfiana. The sequence goes on from OX122889.2 coordinate 50,807,855, forward strand.
GCCTCTCTTTGATCCCACGATTTTGGAACTGAATTTTATGCGAAACGATACCTTATGATGAGACATTATGATAATACATTTCTGTTTATGAAATTTTCAAGTTGAGGTGACAATTAGTTTCTGAGATATGGGGGGTCAAATAAGTGAAAATTCGTTAACAAAACCCATTAAAAAAGCACCCATTACACAGGCATTTATATTTCATGATTTTTATTTTTTTTATGACTGACATAAAACTCCGTACATCGAAGCGTATGGGCTGACGCGTTAACTCCCATACCTCAAAAACTAATTTTCACCTCAACTTGAAAATTTCGTGTAATTCATATCTCATCATAAGGTATCGTTTGCTATAAAATTCAGTTCCAAAATCGTGGGACCAAAAAGAGGCGAAAAAGGCCTCATTTTTGGGTCACTCTCTCGTCAGTTTGTGGGAGAGACGAGTTAATTCGTCATTTAAAATTTTCCATTCCTACTTCGAAGGTTCTGTATCTTCCGATGATTTATCACTATATTTATTTATCTTATTTACGTTTCGCTTTTTCGTTTTTTCGTTTTCTATTGCAATAACAAACAACTGTACATTTTTATTTTTGTCTTGCCCCTAGCATGTATATATTATTTTTAATATAATTAATAATAAGTTGAATATTTTTAATGTAATTGTTTATTCCGGAATTCTTGTCTCCAATTTCATCACTATATTATTGTATTACAGTCGAATCTCGATAACTCGAATCTCAAGGGAAGGGAAAAAATCTTCGAATTATAGAGGTTCCGGTTTATCGAGTTTTCCAGTAAGAGAGGTTCAACAAACGAAAATTCTACTTATAGAGGCTTTGTACGATTGTTAATTTTTCGACTTGTGAAGCTGTAAAGCAAGACAAATTCAAATTTTAAAGGCCAATTGTTTATTGTATACCTATAATCAAATAGGCGTACAACTTATGTACTACATATATACCTTCATCCCTATATAAAAATAATTATAAGGCACAATTTATGCTGGAAATATTTCTCTTTATTACATATTGCAAAAATTTGTGATTTTGCTTTGTGCTGGTCTTTTAGTGTATTGTAAATCCATAAAAAACTTCAAAAAAGTAAAAATGACGCCAAGTACATTAAATCAAATAAATCGCCAAAAATAGAAGATAATAATAATTACAAAATGAAAAAAAGATGTGAAATCAATATGAGCTGCAAGTACGTAAAGGTCGTTCAGTCAAATAGCTGGCGTGGCGAGGCAAGGTATTCTCAGATCATCAATACCCATACCTTTCCTCTCGCGAGCTTTCAGATAATTTGTCAATTTAAAACTCTGACAATATGAGTACATTTTCATTATATTGCGTTTTAATATAATTCCAAGATCATTTATCGACCCCGATACCATTCCCCTCACAAGCTTTCAGATAATTTGTAAATTTAAAACTCTGACAATATGACTACACTTTCATTATTTTGCGTTTTTAAATAATTCTTATTCATCGACACCTTGATCTTGCCTGGCCACGCCAAGTATTTGACTGAAAGCACCTTTATGTACTTGCAGCTCATTTTGATTTCACATCTATTTTTCATTTTGTAATTAAGTATTATTATCTTCTATTTCCTGTGATTTGTTTGAGTGCATGTACTTGGCGTAATTTTTTTACTTTTTTGAAGTTTTTTATGGAGATCTCACTTCTTTTTGCAAAGATAATTTACATAGGGAATGACTTCAGGTAATTTTCAATATTATAAATTATTATTATATTATTAATTGATGATTGAATAATTTTTTCATCCTCTCGGGGTTATTTTTTTTTTTAAATATATTGTATTGTCAACCAAACTACGCACGTCTGCAAAGCTTCAAGACAATTGGGTTGGTGGAATTGGTTTAAATTTGAATTTTCAGATATAAAGCAAGCATAAAAGAAGGAAACAGAAGATCGAAGCTGAATAAAATCGTTTAATTAATATAATAATAATAATAATAATAATAATAATAATAATAATAATAATAATAATAATAATACTATGTTCCAATAAATTTTTTTCTCTGACGTAGATCACACTGCATCATCTTCTGCTTCGATTATCTGTAAATATATAAAATCCACATTTTAGTTATTTTAGTTACAACTTAACGTAGAACTTATATAGAAATAGTGGCATTTTACGATAGTAAGTGTAGAGACTACAAAATGTGTCCGAAGGAGGTGAGAGCGTATGGCAGAAACTCTTGTTGCAGGAAATTTAAATGCTAATGGTAATAATTCAGCGAAAATGAATGAAGAGATCCAATATTTTTAACACACAATTTATTGGTTTTGGGATAAAATTAATTTAGTATGTTTATTGGTAAATTGTAATATTGTTAATGGGAACCTAAAAAATTAATGAATTAATTAATAGCGTGGCAACTACTGTGGATTTTATTAAAGTATTACGAATGTCTTTCACAAAAGATAGAAAAGCATCAAGGGAGATGCGTTTTCAGCGTACTTTCTTCACTAATGTGACTTGTTCTACATTACAAGCAGTACGCCATCATTTTCTTAATTCTTAATGCTATGTCTTTTGACAAAATTTGTCGAGTTACCTTATTTGACAAATTTCCAGAAACTTGTGCGAAACAAGATGATTCTCTGTCTATCTAACCTTCTCCGGACAACCTCCAAGCCTGTGCATCCCCTTCATTTCTATTCAAGCCTGTGCGTCCCCTTCATTTTTATCCAAGCCTGTGCGTCCCCTTCATTTTTATCCAAGTCCTGTGCGTCCCCTTCATTTCTATAATCTTTACATAAAAACTCGTTACAATATATTATTTTGCACATTCATGGTACAAATTTCCAGAAACTTATGCGAAAGAAGATGCCGAACCTTCTCCGGACAACTTCCAAGTCTGCGACTCTATATAAAAAATCTATTAAAAAATTTTGGCGACTTACATTGTTAATTAAGACAATAATTCAGTCTCCTATTTAGTGTAAAAACGCGTGACATTTCAAATTTGGACAACTTTCTTTATTTGACACTTGGCAGGTTATGATTAATTGACACTTGGATGGTTACAATTCAATAGTATAGGTATATGTACAATGACGGACGGCGATCCCTGCCGAATGATCCCGAGAATCGACGAACGAAATATGTGTTAGTTTCTTTTGGCTGAAGGTATCCGTGTAACGCATATACGTATTAGGTCGACAAAATTTGGTTGGAGGAGAAGAATCGGAAGTAAAATCTCACCGTTTCCGACTGATCCATGAGACGATATTACGATATCTCTGTCATACGTGGATCAATTTTATTGAATTTGCTCTTATTCGAAAGCTTATATGCGGTTTACATAAGAAAAATGCCTTTAAATTTAGGAAATATTGCAGGCGTGCTGAGATATTAATGAAATAAGTTTCAGGTAAGGTTGGATTAGTCGGATTACGAGTAAAAGATACGCGGCAGCGACAGTCGAAATATACAGGGTGTCGAAACATGTACTTGGCGTTGAGACGCTACCGCGTCTCTAGATCAATAGGATTTTTATTGGCCAATAATGCAGGGAAAACATTTTCCTCAATATTTTGAGATCTTTCAACGAAATTTCGTAATACATATGTATTAGAAGTAAACTTCGACTTGTAGAGGTCGGAGTTCTTCTAAATTCGAGTTGTAGAGGTGAAATTCTTAATTTAACATGCAAAACATACTTTGAGTTAAGGAAGTTTTATTTCGAGTTGTAGAGGTATTTACAGCGGAGCGGAAGGGAATGAAGAAAATTTTCGTCTTATAGAGGTTTTCGAGTTATCGAGGTTCGACTGTATAACAGAAATACAGAAAAACATATTCGAATCTGCTCTGAACAAGTCGAGTTAACTCGTTTTTGCTCATTTGTCGGTCCACGCACAAAGGGAATTTCTGGTTGAGAACCTTTCCGGTTAACTGGTTAACAATTCCCATAATAGTACCCTTGTTCTGTAAGATATCGAATAACATCAATAGGGTAAGTGCATCTTATTTCGCCTACTCAAATTCAAATCGTTCTCAATTGAAGGGGGATTGCTATTTTTGTTTCTGATTAGCCTTAGATAAAAATAATTTTTTTGTGTTTTATGTACGTCAGGTTAGAACTGTTGAAATCTAAAGATTTTTAATCGCATGTGGAAAAAAGCAAGACAAGTACAAATTAGGATCTTGAATGTCTATCGATTCCTTATGTTTTTCCGATGAAAACGGCCCCGAAACGACATAATTAAGGAAATTCCACAAAAATTGATTTGCATAATCTAAAATTAGCTTGGTTAAAAATAGTCCGATTTGTATGATATTTGGTATGATTTTCATCGGAAAAACCTAATGAATCCATGGGTGCCGCTGCCATATCGATTCGATGAGGAATAAAGAATTAAATTTTTCGCATAAACTGTGAATCACCGCCTGAGCGACTCGGCGAAGATGAAACGACACCGCATAATCGAATGTGAAATGAATTCACTACAGCATATTAAGAATTTTTTTATTTTTCGAATCGATATGGCAGTAACATCAGTGGATTCCTTATGTTTTTCCGATGGAAATCATACTAAATATCATGTAAATCGGACTATTTTTAACGAAGCTAATTTTCCATTGTGCAAATCCATTTTTCATGTAATTCCCTTAATTATGGTCCGAATTATGTCGTTTTCGGGGTCATTGTTCTGGGGAAAAAATAAGGAATTGATTGACGCCAGTTTGGCAAAGATCTGATGAGAACATGTAACATTGTATGTAGTCCAGTGAAATTAGGATTTGTCTTCGGAATAATTCTGATCAAGCTAAATTTTGGTATGGGTCTTTATTTGCTCGGTTTAAACAATATGTCAAAAGTCCCCATCGATCCGTCCGCTTCTAAAAATTTTAAAGAGGATTTTAAAAAAACTGTTTTTCACGGATATCTCGTTATCTAGCAATTTTACGACAAAAACAGTCATAGAATTTATAGCTTAGGAAATTCTCTATAAAAAAAGTCCTATGAGTTTTTTTCATAGGAGTAACCATTTTCATGTATGCCCGGTTACCATGTTCCAATCTCCCATACTTTTGATAAGGGAAGATCCCGAACCCGAAAATTCAAAAAATGATGAAACTGTAAATGTGTAGGAGTTGTCCTCCTGAGTACAACGCAATTTTGATTACTGCCCAAATTCGCTGTAAGGGGGTGAAATTGACCCCTGAAAATACGTTTTTTTTTTCGATTTTGTGTTATAACTCACGAACCGTAAGAACTGTAAGGCTTATAATTTACCAAATGATGGTCCTAATTAAAAGAAGTAACTTTTTCCTGAATATTTTTTTCTATCTGCTACAGTTCGGGAGTAATAATACAAAATAAAAAATATTTCAGGGGTCAATTGCACCCTCTTGGAGTGAACATGGGCAGCAAATGAAATTGCGATGTACTCAGGAGAACTTTCCCTACATATTTACAGAGTTTCATAATTTTTTTAATTTTCGGGGTTCGGGATCTTCCCTTGTCAAAAGTATGGGGGTTGAAACTTGATAACCCGACATACATAAAAATAGTTACTCCTACGAAAAAAACTCATACGACCTTTTTTGTAGAGAACTTCCTAAGCTATAAATGGTATAATAACTATTTTTGTCACAAAACTACTAGATAACGAGATATTCGCGAAAATCAGTTTCTTTTTCAACCCTCTGTAAAATTTTTAGCGGCGATCGGATCGATGGGGCCTTTTGACATATTGTTTGAAACGACCAAATAAAGGCCCTTACCAAAATATTTAGCTTGGTGGGAATTATTCCGTACATTGAGCAGATTTCCGTCTAATGTCACTGGACTAATGGGTCCGTTGGTCTCGAGCGTCGAAGGCCCCGAAATTTACAATTAGCGAGGCGCGTGATTGCTGGCGGCACGGCCTTCGCCGACATTACCTGGAGAATCATCCTGTAAGTCTCGATTAGTGCGAGTGGTAAACTTGTCGATTTCAATGACCTTGAACTATGTTGTCGGGGGCATGATTCTGAACAGCATTTTCCTATACATGTTACCGTCGCTCGGCCTAAAGGCGGAAACACACTGATATCAACTCACGTGAGCTCACGTGCTATCACATAAACTCACGTCACGGGCAAAAAGTGTGCGATGTCATTTTTTTGGAAAACGGTTTCGAATTTTTGATAACTTTCAACGACACAACGCGGTACAAACCTAGTCTAAACTAGTCCAACAAAAGACTTTTTAAGTTTTCAAAATAGGGAGGGCTAACTTCACATACATCGTGTCAGCACTTACTTCACGAGATATTACGAGTCGCGATATTAAGTGCTACTTAGGTGATGTTAGATTCTAAAGTGACCAGATGTTTTATGTTGGAATGCGGGACGTGCAAAATAAAAAGCTTAACACATTCGTGAGGATACCATTTTCTTAGTTTACATAATAATGTAATGAAGACATACTTCTGATAAATTGAAACAAATTAAAAACAATTTTTTCATAACAAAAAGTTATACTTAGAATATAAAAAATAACTATATGGATATATGTATATTTATATAAAATATATAAATAACCGTGAATATAAACAATATTAAATAAATACATTATTTATTGATATTCTTCCGCAAAGCAAATGTTTATTAATAAATCTTCATTACTTGAAATGTTCTAATAGAATTCTTCACATTGTGTGAAGTAGATGAAACAGTAGCTTTGTGCCACTGAGAAAAGGTTAAAAAAGTTAAGGGAGAATGGTTAATGGCGGTCACTTAAGCAATAAGTGTAATAAAACCAAGATATAAGGTGCAATATTTCTTGAAAATAATTTTTTGTGTAACTTAAACTATCAACCTATCCGTAAGATACGAAAATAATTATTATTATATTGATTTATTCAATAAAATTACAAAATACAGAAAAGATGTGTTTGACCGGCATTGTCCACATCTGCGGGTAATAGCGGTCACGTTGCGGGCGATTAATTTAAAATTTTTCGCATATGTATCCATCCGCCGAGTCCCATCCACAACATTCAGAATAAGCCGAGAGGCCACACGAGATGCATCGAAACCACATTTCATTAGCATGGCCAAACTAATAGCAAATAATACACTTGCACACTGCTTTTTCAAGCGTTTCGGAAGCCCAATTGGCTTTTCCAGTTGTTCTAGGACGTATTTTTTCCATCTACAGAATAAAATTCTTCTAATGAAGAAAAATATTTATATTCTACACTGGGGAATAATGGTAATTACGTTGCGAGCAAAGATCACATAAATAAATTAAATATAATTATATTAAATGTGATTCTAATGCTTTGCCTTAATAGTATATTTTTTTTATTTGTGTAAAGTTGAAATGTAAAAAAAGCTCCAAAATTAGTATTTATCTCTTACGAAGTGCACACAAAATGTAACATCAACGACGTTTAAAACACAAAAAGGGTTGTGTTTCTTAGTTGCCTAGCAACGATTAAGGCGAGGTCGTTCGACAATATAGCGAATGATGTCGTGGAAGATAAAGAAAAGAAATTGTACATTTCGGACATGCAGTTTTATAATAACAATACTGACCATCATTGCCCACTGACCGCGATTGCACCATTCTCCCCTACATATTTAATCCGGGACACTATCCGGGACAATTTTCAATGCAGGACAAACAACTCAAGTCCGGGACAGTCCCGCCACGATCCGAAACGTCTGGTCACTTTATGTTATGATATACGTACCCAATCTACTTACAGTATATGAATGTTTCTTACGCTACAGGTGGTTCCAATTAGGCATCAATCCGTACACGGGCCAGGAGGACTGGCTGTACTGTGGGGGATATTGGGACCGTAATTACTCCAACGTAGAAGATATATTTTAAGGAAAGCGAGAACCCCCGTCTCGCCGTAACAAGCAACAAACAACAAGACAACTACGCGCTGGCATGGCGAGAAGTGTTCGTACAAAATTCTTGCTACACCGCGTAGAGAATATTAAGCTGGTTGCCCTAACGTTTATATCGGTTGAATCTTCTACCGTTGATCGAACGCTGTTTTCTAATCGATCTAAGGGAATCTTGCTGTTTGTGTCGCTGTCATAGCTATGAATATTAGAAATTAATTAGCTCGTACGAGGTGTAAGCATGGCACCTAAACGCACGACCACACCTATCGAAGCCAAAGGGAACGGTGAAAAGAAACGAGCTCTTATGCATTACTATTGAGTTCCGTGGAATCCATATCAGCTGCACAGTGCACAATCGATTTTCGAGGTTAGGAATCGCCCGATTATCCCGGACGAACATAACTCTTCTTTCGCGAGGAACGAATCGTTTGTTTCGCACATTACATACATTTCTTCAGTGCTCGTGTTGCATCTACATTTCGTTCGCGTGAAACCGACAGCATTCGAACTTCTACGATACAATCGCTAAACATAACCTGAAAATTGAAACTTTAACAATGTTGAGTAGCTTCGGCGTGTTTTCTCGCAAATTTGGTTTCGTGAGTCCCTAAATGTTGGTTTTGAAAGCAAAGAAAGGGCAAAGTTCGCTTTGTACAAAGTTTTTCCGGCGAAAGCGATCGCTCGGAACGTATTAAGAGAGAGAATCAGTCCGATTGATCCCTTAACTCGTGCAAGCTAGCTTACGCCTCGTAGGTAACTCCGTATGCGGGTCGTACGTGCTATACACATTTGTAGATAGACAGTCAAGTTTGCCCGAGTGCTCATTCGTCGAGAACGGTCGAGGAAGCTAGCAAAAATTAGGCAAATCGTTTCGACGACGAAGCGGAAACGCGTGGACGCGTCGGAGCTCTGCTGATCGCTATTGAAACGCGAGACACATGGCTGTCATGAAGATGGCAGTTCTAGGGAATTGCGTGGATTAATATAAACGCCTATAGGTCGATGTCTACATGTGAAATCCCGCGTGTACCAGCGAATGAACCATTCTCTCATGATCACTACCGTGGTAGAGGAACGTCAAGCGCGTTTCTCGTGCCCGTCAGGATTAAAGCACAAAGTCCATCTGTTATCAGACGTTTGCTGTACATACCGCGGAGAACTATCGCCGTAAACTTTTTATAACAAACACGAGAGAGCCCCGTTGAAAGCGTCATTGCATCCCCCTCGTTGGGAGCCACTTGGGAAAAGAAAATCGCAGCGACCGTATCTTTCTCACATGTTCGTTTTTACGATTGTAACGCGTAGCCGCGAGATCACTTCTGACACTATTTTTATAAAAAAAAAGAAACAGAAAAAGAGTACGAACAATTGTTAGGCAAGATGCACGCGAAAGTAAAGTGATAGATGGTGTGGCGTATGATGTGGCAATGATGGTACCATATGCAGAGACAATGTAAACAAATACAGTGAATACTCTTGCTTAACGCATGATTTGCTATTTCGTTTTTGTGTGCATCTTGCTTTAGCCTGGCCATATGTGGACTAAGGAGCCTCCTTTCTGGATAACCGATACCCATTAGCTTTCGACTGGTAGGTTTCTGTACATACAGCGACTGTATTATACACTTATATCTAAAGTATGATAATAATTTAGGGCGACTATACGCACGGGAAGATGGCTGACAACCGTGATCGCCGCCTGGTTAGCTTAAATAGTCACCGAGGAAGGCTTTACAACTGCGCATACAATGAGCAATAATAATGATCGTCGCTGTTTTCATAAGATCCGTTGATATTAGATAGTCTTTGATTAATTTACCCGCGACGCCTACACTAGAGTTCAGATTTATTGGCTGGTGAGTTTCGTGAGGGGTATTCTTTCACCACACCGCTTGCATGCCTCGGTGCTCCTTTTATCTATGTTCTCACTCTCTCCCTCGGGCTACGCCTGGCCGTTGCTGTGTCCGTGAGGTACGACATACGCAGCGAAGCATCCCCACTAGTTTGAGTACATTGAGGAGACACGATTCCGAGCAGTCGTTTCTCGCTTCTTTCTTGTCAATGGCGAGAGGGAGATGGAATGAAAGCGTGTCTAAACACTCATGACAGTTGCGCACGCAAAGCCGGAGTATCAGGCGTACGAAAAACGAAACAAGACAAAGTATGTATCAACGCGTCAACTGTCTCGTACCGTTCCTCGCTTGCTTTCAGTCCCTCTGACTCGCTCTCGCCTTTGCAGAACAAGAGTGAGCCAGAATTGGTGAGGATAGCGCTACGCTCCTGACGTGCAAGCCAAACCGAGTTCTTAGTGTATAAATACATACATTAAAATAGGTGAGCAATAGGACCGCAAAAATTCAGGAGTTTTATTGATCAGAACATCGATTCTTTCTCGATAGCTTCATCTCCTATTGGTCTACGCATTGATTCGTAACGCACACAACTATTACGCTAAGAATAAACAACAGCCACACGGCTGCGTTCAGGCGGAGCCGAGCAGCGTTCCCGTTACCCCACCATATCCTTCGGGGGCCAAGCAACTCCAACTGACAAATCCACGATCTTCAGGTGGTGGTGGCTAATTTCTCCTCGCGCGCTGCTCGCGAAACCGAACTTGCCGACCAATAAATCTGAACTCTAGTATAGTCCCAGACTCTCATCAGACAGTTCTTTTCTAATTTTTCATTGACATTGGTAATTGTAGAACCGTTTCACATTTTTTTTCTTTCTTTTTACCGCGTTCGCTGAAGGGAAGGAGATATGTATACCATACGCGTTCATAGTGCAGCAACGAATATAATATAAAACGCGTGGAGGGCAATATTTAAAATTTTCAGAGGAAATCAGAGTTCTGTCTTTTGTAAATGCTGTATATGGGTTTATACCTAAGAATGAGGCCACTTTAGATAACTAATTGTAGGAATGATGAGAAATAAATAAAAATGTATCTGTACATCTGAAATTACTGCACACGTTGTATAATATTGTATGCTAAGCCAAGAATCCACCGGATGCGCAAAATGCTCGCGGAAGTTGAGGAACGTGAGTTCGCTTCGGTAGAGACGCGAGGCGAGCACGAACATTCAGTGAAGACAAATGACTATTCAGCACCGTCATTGACGGATCGATGACGAATGCTTGCGAATCCCTTTTTGCTCACAAGCATATTCTGGTGAAGACGCTCGGCAAATTCAACGGAACAATTTGTCCGAATTGCGCGTTTGGTGGATACACTCGGCTTTACAGCTGGTACGGTTTCATGCTTACGTACGAGTGCATACATCGAGTGTCTGGAAAAGACTGAACTCTCAACTCCATGTAGTCGGATATTTATCAACAATGAGCTCTGTTTGGTGCATTATTATGCACGCTGCAGAAGCGTCTTTAGATCATTGTAGGCCCCTGGGCAAAGCAATACACTGGGGCCCCTGAATGGGACTTAAAATCAGACTCTTTTTTATTTGGAGGCCCCTACTATCATGGGGCCCCTGGCGACTGCCCAGAGTGCCCATGAAATAAAGACGCCACTGGCCCGCTGTAAGCTACATACGAAAGCTGAACATACTATTCTGTGACTCCAACCTCGTGCACTCCTATTGCAAATCATAACTCCTATATTTCTGGATCTTTATTATTTATGATGCATACTTTCTAATCTTTTAGAAAATTATACAAGACACGCCAGTTCCGAATTCACACTTTGCACTCGTAGTTTATTTTATCATACTTTAATTGTCCTTTTGTGACAACCGAAAAAATACCACAGTATTATGAGACGTGTTCAAGCAACAGACTCACAAATCTACAGTGCAACGATAAAAGACAATTGCAGTAACCGTCACCTTGGCCACTGAGCCCATCATTCGGGTTGTTGCATTGAATTAGCAACTAGGGATTGCCCTTAGAGTGCAAAGTGTTAACTCCCACAGCGAGCGTGTTAAATAGCGCAGAGTCTAGGCTAGCGATGCCCCGATGGGCGGTCCTAGGACGCGAGCATCCATAGCGTTTTCTACAAACCTCCCGAAAGGGGGTGCTCGAAGTCAATGAACCGACGGGCATGCAACGGATAGGGAAAACTCTAGTAGTGTACCCTTAGGCCCTAAAGGTGAAGTTCCACGGCGCGTGGCTCGACTCCCTCAGGCGAGCCACGCACCGTGGGACTTCACCTTAAGGGGTCCTCCAGACGCTCATGCATGTTGCAGTGAAACACTGAGGCATGCATCATGATGCAGGTTTCATGATGCATGTTACTACGTCTGTAGATCGGTTTCCGTGTTCCAGCATCACCAGCGCGCCTAGCTGATGAGCATCTTGCTCATCAGCTAGGCGCGTGAGCAAGATGCAAGAGTCACGAAACCTGCATCGTGATGCATGCATCAGTGTTTCACTGCAACATGCATCAGCGTCTGGAGGACCCCTAAAGTTCTACGCACACATATCCGTTCCGTGTCAGTTCCGTTCTGGCGTGCCAGTGGTAAAAAGAAGAGACCCTCTACGCCCCTCTTCTTCTTACCACTGGCATGCCGAAACGTAACTCACACGGAATTGACACGGAACGGATATGTGTGCGTAGACCTTAAGGGTACGAGCCTACACGCACACTACTAGAGGTTTTCCTCTCCGTTGCATGCCCGCCGCTTCGTTGGCTTCGAGCACCTCTTCCACGCGGTTCGTAGAAAACGCTGTGGATGCTCGCGTCCTCGGACCGCCCATCGGGGCATTAGAGTGCAAATACCTCCTGAAGTTCTGGGACTCGAGCAACAGACGAGCGTGGAACTGTTACGTTGCTAACCACAACATGGGCTGCGGAAGAACTGCAAGACTGTGCGTGGGTTCATACTGGCTCGTACCATGAGTCTATATGTATAGCTAGGCCTCACACGTGTGGACTCACACACACTTTTGAAGTTGTCCCAAAACCCACGCAACGGTTAGCAAGGTAACAGTTCCGCGTTCAGCTGTTGCCTGGGTCCCAGAACTTGAGGAGGTATTTGCACCCTAAAGGGCAGGCCTGTCCTAGACGATAGACAGATCAGGATGTTCGGTTACTCAACGGTGTCAACGCGAAACAATAACGTGCTAACTACTCCTTCGGTATCTTTAACGGCACGTATTCACGAATCTCTGCCAGCTTAATACCATAGTATTTAGTTTGAACTTATTGTTAGCGCGTAACTATTGTCCAGCAGTGTTAGTGGTCACGGTTTATTAACGATTCGCCTAAGCGATGATATGTGGACACTTAGGCCAGTACGAGTTTAAAGCACATTCGACACAACTAGCAGCACCGAGCGTCCCATGGGACCTTAAGATTCACCGTAAAAGATCATTTCAGTGTGTTCGCTTAGTAAAAGATACCTGTGAGACACTTTGAGGAAGCATTGATAGGCAATACCCACTCAGTTAGTAGGTATACGTGTGTATTCAATGCGAGTATTTTAGGCTAATCGAAGAGTACCTTTGCGTTCCGTGATAGGTCCCTTTCGAGATGCTTGATCATTCTTGTTTATCAAAGAACTGAAACGATCGAATTGATAAATATTTCGTTTCGGTCCGCCCATTTGTGAATACAAGTTTGATATTTTGTGGCGAAGATTTTTCTTGGGATTGAAGGCTAATTACATAACTGCTGCCGCGTAGCAACACGAAAGCGAAATATGTTATCGATATACATCCGTATGCTGCTATCTGCATACGAAGTCGCATCACGCTAACGCGAGTTAGCTCCCATCAGTATTATCTCAAAACAAACAATACGCTATATACCATAACACATATAGGAAATGGCCGTTACCCAATAAAAAGGAACATCTTTACGCTTCCGTAGGGCGTCTTAACGATCGTCTTACATCCGTTGAGGATACCAGTTGTCATTAAACTATAAGAACTGGAATGATAGGTATACACCTTGTAAAGCGCCAATAACGACTCACAAGAGCAAAACCATCGGGCTCTCGTGCTATAGATTATTATTATATTTGCGTTTCATAGACGAGTGTATGTAACTGTACATAGATACATAGGTATTAGAAATAAATGTTGTAAAGAAAGATCCCCGCTTGTTCCCTCCACTGCAATGATACAAATACATACACAGTAGCTTGTATATTCGTGGCAATTAAGTCAAGAGGTACCTAAATCCAGAGCGCAAAGCAAGAATATAATGACGTACAAACACAGGGTGCGCAGACTTTATTCTTGAAATTGGGATAAATGCAAAGTATTATTGCATGTATTTTGACATTTATATGTAGCGTTGTACTTAAAATACAAGGTCCAATGTTTAGTCACATTACATTTCTTATTCTACTATCAATGAGGTGAATTATTAGACACCCTATGAGTACAGTGGATCGATTACTTTCGGTTCCATTCATAAAGGGGTGGAACAACTAAAAATTGTGCATTAAACAATAAGACCATCCCAAAGCTTTCAATAATCACTGTAATACAATAGAACACAATATTCGGACACTCATAAATCTCAAACACTTACGTTTTAATTAGGGTAAACTTGCCTAAATCGTATCCCTCAAGAACAAATGCTTATTACATGAAAAGTAACAGGGAAAATGAAACGAAATTAGTGGTAATCAACTTCTTATTAATAGAACAAAAAGTTTTATAAACTCAAACAACAAAAAATAATCAACTGCTATTCATAAAAACGATTTATTTTTAATATGGAAAAAATACGATTTAGGATTAATGTTCCTAAATCATACCACACTTATCCTAATTCGTACTTTCAAATTTAATTATTACAATTTTCTATTGCTAGGAGCGATTGTGACTGTCTTAGGTTAAAAGAAACAGCGGGGGTACGATTCAGGCGCAGGTATGAATTAGGCAACTTTACCCTACTACTGCCATTACGAATAAAGAAATGTATAAAATTGCACAGAAACTTAATAACTTTCCTCGTCTTTTCTCCTAGTATAACTTTGCAATATCTACTGCTGTGCTATCGCTTTACAACAGAAATATTTACATTAAACTATTAATTTACTATTCCATCACTTCCTCAACTCACAATCGGACACACAACCAGTACTTCCAAGATTACCTACATCTCGAAACAAAATAACGTTATAACTCAAACACTTACAAGAGTAGCATATTATTCCAAATAACATTCCCACTATTATTTCGAACTTGGATGCGGCACAGTGGCCTACTCTTAGTTTCTAAGGAGAAATAATTATTAAATCTGTAATAGTCTATTTAATTGGTTACGGTATTTTTCAATGGTAGGACATTAGAGGGACGAAATATTATTGTTTATTTACAGAACTCGCTATTTTTTATAAAATTAGCTAATGCTTCTTCAACAGCATCATCGTTATATTCAGATTTAGTAGGTGTTAAGGATTCGAAAAGCCACGGGTTTATGATACGGACGTGCTCTCTTCGCTATTTTTGAGCTTAAGAATTTCATTAGCGGGATTATTGTGGCTGTTAAGCATCTGATATCATAAACAGGGGAAACTGTCCGCGGGACCTTGGGTTCTGTCTCGGGGTCTCGGTACGTATTTCTCCCCACTGCATTTTTGCTTATACGGAAAGGTGGGCGAAGTGTGGACAGAATTCGGGAAAACGCCCAATGTGTCACCTTAAAAACACTGATTGGTACATGAATATTTCCACCCTGATCGGACCTCCGTAGTAGTGGGGTTCGTTGGTGGTGGGGGTAACCGAGGTCTCGTTAGAGGGACTTGGAGGAGGAACATCAGAACTCAAATCAGAAACATAGAAAAAGGTTCTCGACTCCTGTCGGCCTTGGAACCGACCGGCGGTAAGTGTACACTTACCCCAACAGCACACTTTATTGCAGCACAGACGAGGCACAGACCAGGTATAGAATAGACCTATCAACCAATGTATTTTTCTGTCACCGGTTTGGGGGGTCCTAGGACCCCCTTACCATTTCAGTGTCGCATGCAACGTTACCGGTGAAGTCTCGAAACATCTTGTAACGCTACGCGTGGTAGGAATTAGAATTCAGCACGGGTAAAATAAGGTTATTTTTTGAGAGTCGAAGCCCGCGATTTACAAATGTTTCTGTTAGAGTAACAATTTAAAAATCGTCTTATGAACATATTCCGTTCAACGGAAGAGAAATGAGGATGAATATAAATCGATATTACATTCGATTTTTAACTTCGCTGTCCTATTCCGGTTTATTTAACGCAAAACAAATTTCATTCGCTTGCAATAACGTAATTTGTAAAAACTGTGCTTTAATGTTTTTTAAGAGCATCTGTTGCTGAACCCCACCCATTCATCATGTGTTTGCGCATACATTAATGATGGTCTATATGATATAATACAGACATATAATAATAACAATAATAATAATAATAATAATAATATCTTTCTACTGTACTATATTATTTAAAAGGAACATATCGAACCCGTACACACCGATTTTGGTGGAATTTTGCAAGTGTGCAGAGTAGCCAAAAATATTCGATACATATTTTTTGAAGAAGGATTTCATTCTCCTCCATAACTAGTAGAAAAATTCATTTGTTTATACTATATACTAACTGACGTTGACTGACTAATGTTAACTGATGTTCGGATGTTTCAGTAAGTTTATACACTATGTCCGATTTATTTGTATATTATTTTTCACGCGCTGTTATTTTACTAACTATTGAAAAAGCAATAAATGTTTCATATGAAACTTTTTTTATTTGATCGAGGAAACTGAATAGTATAGGAGGAAAAAGGAGTACGGTATTTAGAATGCAAGAAGTGAATATATTTAAGGTTTGGAATACATAATGTGCTCGACACGACCGTCCTATGCGAGCGACTACAGGAGACCAGAGATGGCCAACAAATTATTTGAAATAAAAATTTGTGTACGAAATTTTTATTTCAAATAATTTGTTGGCCATCTCTGCAGGAGATTGCCTTCGTCGGCCGCCCATCGTCTTGTTCTTTTGTCCATGTCGACGGGATCGACGTCGCGTTTTTGTCGCGTCCAACAATGCATTTGCAGACTTCAGAATCTATTGTTCTGGTTTCTCGACTTCAAAAAAATAAAAATGCGATAACAAGTAAAAAATAATTTTGTCCCTTATTTAATGTATGACACTCAATTTTTTTAAGTCGGCGCCAGACTTACACAGTGCAAATGATGAGGCACCGATATAAAAAAAATTGAGTGTCGTAGATTAAATAACGAACAAAATTATTTCTTACTTTTTAGTGCATTTTTATTTTTTTGAAGTCGGTTTTAATTATAATTTTCCATTTTATGCAACGATGCGCCATTATTCTGGCTTTTACACGCAGGTGGCGAAAAATCTCTCCGTACGGGAGTATAGCGCCGCGGTCAACCCTGTCGTAGCTAAAAGTTTTGAAATTGAGACGGGTACGAGACCAGACGACATTGTTTTCAAACTTCATTACAGTAATCTGGGGTGCGAGTGGTAAATCGGATCATAAAAGCGGAGCGCGCGGCTCGCTTACCTGGGCCGGGAAATTCCCAATAGCTCTTTGCCACGTGAATTTGAAAGAGACCATCCCAAAATTTTCGAAGCTCAGGGATCACTGCTGTTCAGCGGTCGCTGGCAGCTCTCCGAAGAGATTGCCTTCGTCGGCCGCCAACCATCTCGTTCTTTTGTCGATGTCGACGGGCTCGACGTCGCGGTTTCAGCCACGTCCAACAATGCGTTTGCAGACCTCAGAATCTATTGTTCTGGTTTTCTTTTTCATAATTTTATCTTCAATGCAGTGTATGCATAGATAAGACTTAAGGGGCAACTAATCAGACATGTCTTTGATAGTAGCGGTGTTTTAATTTTTTTCCTAGAATTTTTGTGTCTGAATGTTTTAAACTTTTAGCTACTCAACGCCACGCTTACACCGGCTTCCATTAATACCATTTTTCGGAATGAGGCGCCATTATTGTGGCTTTTACACGCAGGAGGCGAAAAATCTCTCCGTGCAGATGTATACCGCCGCGGTCAACCTTATCGTAGCTTAAAATTTTGAAATTCAAGACCATTATACTCATTCATCTTTTTCCTTCAGTGTCGGATCTGTATTCGTACTCAGGAAGTTAAAATTCGATGGCCACGACATTTTGGCCTTTTCACTGTACGCTCTCTTGAAATCGGTACGAACGCTATGAACGGTAACGCGTACCTTTTTTTTTACAACCCTGAGGGGTTCTTAGGTAAAAGCTTTCAAACGATGCGGCTCGGGGGTCATAAACGCTAGAGTAGTGACATAAGGACAAAGTCAGCAATAGGCCATTCAGTAATCAGTATGCCAATTTCTATCATAGAAGTATCACAAATGGATTACTAGTATTTTTCTGATGAAAATGAAACCAAACTTGATAAAATCCTGATTATTTTTAATGACTGTAATGGAAAGTACTTGGAGTAGAGTAATTGAGGAAAGTAATGAAGAGTACCTGAATTCTACGTGAACTGACACGGAACTGCTATGTGTGCCCAGATCTTAACGTAAGCGATACCTACGCTCGTGTATTTACATCGTAGATGTTTCTTATAATTTTTAAATCCATTCAATAGTTAATAAGGACAGAGCCAATCAATTTGTAACGAAACGTAGGGATTTAGGGGCCTCGGATCCCAAAAACTACGAATATAAATTTTACAGAAACGTTTTAATTCATTATTTTCAATGATTTTTACGTGTCGTAGGATGGGCACCGTCTGTTTAGACACGCGCGATGTGCAGAGATTTGCGGGAATGTTAGTAATAGCGTCAATTTTTAATATTTTTCGGCGTACGACACGTGAAAATATTAGTTAAATGTTCCACTACATGTAAAATACTAACAATCAATTTCATCTTGCACTTTATAGTTTAAGCTCTCAAGAAGTGCCATATTGCAGCGCCATATAGGCTCCTGATCCCCGAAATAGATTTTCAGAGAGAAATCCGGCGTGAGTCGTTGACAAACCGAGCCAAAGCGTAGCTTAGCGAAAGCCCGCCCTCTATGTTAAACTCTCCCTCTAAACAAGTCACATGTATTCAAGCACGCACACATCTTTCAGTATTTCAACACATTTCAGAGTAGTTCTTGAGTTGGACGCTGTTCATGAACAGAGGTCGCTAAATTCAGTCCTCAAATTATGGGTTGGTAACACAGTTTGGGTGGTGACATGAAGTCCCATAAGGTGATAGGTCTATTCTATACCTCGTCTGTGGCGGTATAAAAGGCAAATAAAAATTTCTTCATTTGTTTATCAATCAGCAACTCTACAGACCCATGCAATGGAGAAGCATTGTATTTCTCTCTGCTATCTTATAATTCCCTAATAAATTATTTGCCGATATGGATTTATATTAACTTCTTCAACTTTTCAATTTTTTTCAACTGTATACTAGGGATACTCTGTGTACAGACATACACTTTCATTTATGATTTTGAACACTTCCTATGATAATTAATTAAAAAATGATTAATAAATTATGGTAATCTTATGATGTGTCTCATATCAAGCAGCAGAGTGGTGGTGGGTCCATGACTACATATACGTGTAACTCTACACAATCAAATCTTTCCGAAATCTTTATCAATTTTTCCTGACCAAAGGGTTCCTTTGCGCCATATGGCTTCTTTCAAACATTTTCCCTTCTCAACGCGCAGAATACGTTGATGTAAAAAAATTAGTAAATTTGTCGAAAAGCTACCTCTTCTCCTATTTCAATGACCTTCACATATATTGTCAATGCCGTCATTCTGAACAACATTTCCCTTTAAACTTTTTGACGGTCGGCCTCAGTTTCGGAGATATTAATAAAAAACTTTCGGCATAATATTTTGAAAGCTACCTCCACACAGATTTCAATGAGCTTGACATATGTTATCAAAAACATATGAAAAACTTTCGGCATAATATATTGTAATCTGTTTTATAGTCGACGGGATTAGTATTGGTTGGGGATAGATTAGGGCAGGGGCGCGTAAAGCATGGTAGCGAACCGATGTATGTGATAAACTCGGTAATTCTAGTGTTAAGTAAAGTTTTTTGCGAATATTTCGTAAACCAAAGCCGATCGCCAAAAAATTTAAAGGGAAATGTTGTCCAGAATGATGACTTTGAGAACATACCGACGCGCGTTACGAAAAGTAGCATGTTTCACTTTTTCTACATGCAGTTGTCAGTAAGAAAAAAATTATAATAAAAACAAAATTTTAAAACAAGCTTTTATTAAAATATACTGAAAACAAAAATCATTTTGATACTGGCTTAAATGACTGCCTTAGAAAAGTTCACTCATATGTCCAACAATAAAAGCGTGGGGGGTAAATATTTATTACTTTACGTATTTTGATACGTTAGTTTTCGCATTCTGCTACAGCGTCCTTGTTGCCCGATTTTCTCCACTTAATTGCAAGCAGTCTAATTCCTCAATTCAAAGTTTGTCCCTCAGGACATAGATCTCAATCTAACCAGATTAAAAGTCAAGACAAAATCATGCCGTTCGGCAATTAGTTTTTGCATAACTTTTAACATTCAATATTTACGCCCCTCGCTTTTATTGTTAGCCATATGAGTGAACTCTTCTAAGGCAGTCATTTAGGCCGGTATCAAAAATATTTTTTCTTTTTTGGTACATATTAATAAAAGCTTGTTTCTAAAATTTTTCTTTATATTATAATTTATTTGATGTTTTTTAGTCTTCCAGAATTTCAATTACACAAACATTTTGTATTCCTTATGTAAAAGTAGTCCGATTTGCATGACATTTGGTATGATTTTAATCGGGAGAACGCCAGGAATCCACTGGTGTCATTTCCATATCAAGACGATGATGAATAAGGAATAACGAATTTCTTAATACGCTGAAATGAATATTTCACCCTCGACTGCGGGACGCCGACCTCGAATCGTTGCGGTTGACCGTGGATTCATACCTGTTTCAGAAATAAAATAATACTTTATTCTTTATCGTATCGATATGGAAGTGACGCCGATGGATTTCTTATGTTTTTCCGGTGAAAATAATACCAAATTTCATGTAAATCGGTCTATTATTAACAAAGTCAACTTAAAATGATATAAACTAATTTTTCATGGAATTTCCTTCATTATGGTCAGAATTGCGTCGTTCTTGGTGTCAGTTTCATCGGCGAAACATAAGGAATCTATTGACATCGTTTTTGCAAACATCTGATGATAAATGCGGAAATCCTGGACATTTCTCACTTAATAATATTCCAACACCTTCGAGGGTTGAAAGCCATAAAATTCGGTGAGGCACCAAGGGAGGTTGACCTGGCCATGGAGTACCAGGCGGCATCTGTTTGATAGGCGTTCCGAGAGAATCACCCTGTATAGGTAACCCTTTATTATCTGCTTCCCTGATTTCATAATCTGGTCGGAGACATGGAAATATTGTATTGTCATCGGAACTACATATGTGAGCCAAAATTCAGATATGTGGAAGTGTGTCAAAATTATTTTACAAGATTTCATCCTCGCAAACTAACGAACAAACTCACAAGTGTACCTAAATAAAAGCTTGTAAAAATGAAACGTGCTACTCTTCGTAACGTGCGTCGATATGTGAAAGTCATTGAAATTGGTGAGGAGGTTGCTTTTAGACAAGTTTACCAAAAAATTTAACATTAATTTTCAATGTTATAAACAATTTCGCGGACACTTTTTTTACAAATGTCGACCGATCCAAAGGTGTAGATTCACCCCCTAAGAGTAACGACCAATAATTTTTCTACACACTGTACAATGAATATGAAGAATCAGCAGATAGGTATGTTCTGTAGGAGCGAGTACTGTTTGAAAAAGTGACGTGTGACGTGATTTCGGTATGACTGCTTTTTGGGGTGTGTGATTGTGGCAGGAATCAGTTGTCAGGCAGCGCGCAAAGAATGGTTGAGGGGGTCGCATCGCGGCAACAATAATCTGGATAGGCGGTCATCGAGTAAGTGGTTGGGGAAAACCGAAGTGGTGTAAACGATACTTACTCCTGCAGGTCAAGATACTAAATGTGATTTTCGCTTCTCATTTTGGAACCATTTTAGCTTCCGACCTTTTGCCTGTCTTCTAGCATCTAGACATCGAGAAATAGTTTGGAATGGTTTTAAGAAAAAATGATTCCAACAAAAGGTACTTATTTTCTAACGTGGATTACGAAAATAATTGGTCCCACCCCCGCTTTAAATACAAGGAGAGATGAGTGCAAGCCAGTACCAAATATTTCGTTCTCATACGTGTAATGAATCTTATTTCCTGCTAATATTTTATTGCAATTGTTTTTTTATAATATGAATAAATGACACATGAAAAGTACCCCTTTCGTTTGCTCTGTAAATAGTGCAAGCGCCGAAAAAGGCATCCGAAAAATAGGAAATTCTCATGAAGGACGGTCCGCCCGCGTCAATGGGAAAATCGAATCATTTCTCGAAGAAGAGACCTCAGGACTCGCGACAGGACCCCCGACATAAGAAAATTTAGGCTCGCTGCCCTCGCGCTGGTTCGAGTCGATTTTGGTCTTTAACCGTCCCATTGAAAGGATGCCACACCGACATAGCGCGAACCACTATAGGGGTGCATCCCTATCACTTACACTACTGTGACTTGCTGTCGCCCTTCCCCTTGAAGGTGTGAAATAGTTATAAGAGGCAAGACAGGTAGCTGAAAAACAAAGTTGCATCAAGTTCGATATAATATGTACTCTACGAATATTTCAAATACTTCCAAAAAATTGTTTGAACTGGTTGGAATATTCATTATATTCTGCTGCGTGATAAATTGAATTATTTGTTTAATTTCTGTATCATGTTTTAATAAATATATCAATATGTTTGAATTTATATTAGGTAAGTGTCGTCCATTTGGTTTATTACACACGCCTCACATGGCATGTTTATACTTTCAAGAGTAAAAAGCGCCCTTTCACGTTCGTATTAATTGTTTTATTTTATTATTTCCGCATTCAACGACCGGCTATCCGAAATCAACTGAGCATAGCTTCGAATATGTTTCATAATCAAAGTAATAGGATGGACAATGTTGAATATCTCAGAAACAATAAGTTTTAGGATTAATACACTTTAATAGTTTCATACTCAGAATTCGCTATTCTATTGAATTTGAGAGTCCATTTGAAAAAATAAAATTGATCTCCACATCCGATGTATCCCTGTAAAGAAACTAGTTTCACTGTGTTTCTTACAATCAGAGAACTTTTATAAATAACATTTTGACTTATTACTTGAAATAATAGATATTTGAGGCGAACCGAGTTAGTGGGACACCCTGTATAACACAGTTTCTATACTTTTCTCGGTGATACCGGCAGCTTTACCTGTGTCAATGCTAGAAACACATTATGTTTCCCGCACTCACCGCTCGAAAATCGGAGAGGGTGCTCGGAAACCAGTGGTTGTTTCAGAATATCGATACTTCAGAACGGTGACACTGTAGACAATAGGATGAGAGGTCTATTCTATACCTGGTCTGTGGTCCTAGATAACAGCTACATGATTGTCATGATTGCTATATATACATATATCTCGTAATCAAGCAATGTTCAATATAATGCAGTTCATTTGCCAATGATAATAAATCTCTGACAATAAATAGAATGAGTCTCTGATAATAAATTTGTTGATAAAGGTCTCTCCGAATTGCCTATCATTTTGAGCGGCGATTTTAATATAAATTTTGCTTCAAAGGAGGCGCAACCTTCGATTGAATTTTTAGATCGTAAATTTAATATAACAATGAATAATGATCGTAATGTATCCACCACTAAATCGAAAAGTACAATTGACGCTGTATTTATTAAATATTTAGATAAATTATAATCAAATACATTTATTTCGTACTTCAGTTATCCATTGCACTCGGTGCGCGCGATGCAACAATTACGAGCTTGCAGTGTTCTGGAGACGATCAGAATATCCGCGGCCGGGTTTCCCAGTCGGAGAACCTACGGTGATTTCTTCCCCAGGTACAACTGCCTGTGCAGATTCACGGACATACGACGCGACGACTTTAAAGAGATCTGTCGACGCATCTTCAGCAGGTCGGTTACTTTGTCTATGAAATGTCGATAATATAATCCTCGCGAAAGTTTGCCTCGAGACAAATTGAGACGCAAACGCTTTAGGTATATCAAGGACGAGGACAAATTCCAATTCGGCATGTCGCAGATCCTAGTGGGGGTAAGCGTTTGGTCCCGCGACCCACGATCCTGGCATCACTGTCTACGAGCCTGTACTCCCGCCGCAACCATTCCTCCCCACTCCGCTGTACCGATATCTGACGTCACTGTCCGGAGCTTTGCCCACAGGGTTTGCCCCGGACAGTGGCGGGCTGTGATGCCAGATCGGGAACGGGTTCCCTCGAGAATTTCCCCCACCTCGCGCACCCTACGCTGGAGCTGCGTGTCCGTGAGTTGGACTCCGAAGCGCCGAACTCACGGACACGCTGCTGCGGCGTAGTATGCGCGAGGTGGGGGAAATTCTCGAGGGAACCCGTCCCCGATCTGGCATCACAGGTGGCAGGCGCCCTTGCTCTCCAAATGGTAGACTGAACGGCGCTGGTCTACAGAGTGCATGCTAAGTTTGCCAAGGCTGTAATCGACAATAAGTGGGCAAGAACCCCTGTAATAGCGCATAATGTAACACTTACTGATGTTAAGACCAAGTTTGTTAGTTGCACACCAGCTTTCAATGCGACTCAAATCCGCTTGTAAGTTCTGCGCATCATGCGAAGATGAAACAGCCTTAAATAATTGTTTATCATCGGCGCAGAGTAAAAATTTTACGTTTAGAATAACATTTGCGATGTCATTAACGAATAGTAATAATAACAGTGGGCCGAGGTGGGAGCCTTGTGGAACTCCAGATGTAGAGTAAAAACTATTTGATATAGCACTGCCAACTTTTACTGCGCAAGAGCGTCGATGCAAATAGCTACTTCCTAATCCAGCAAAGAAGATTATCGCTCATGCCTAACTCCTTACGTTTGTTGCATAATATGTTATGATCAATAGAATCAAAGGCTTTGCGGAAATCAAGATACATTACATCAACTTGAATAGAATCCTCAAGCGAATTTGCAACATACTGAGTGAAAGCACATAAGTTGGAGACCGTTGATCGTTTCGGCATAAAACCATGTTGTTGTTCAACTATTAAGTTATTAATGGCAGGCGATAATCTATCCGCAACAATATGCTCGAAAATTTTTGAGATGGTATTGAGAATGGTGATCGGTCTATAATGAGATATGTCTGTTGATGAACCATTTTTCGGAATAGGCGTAATTAGGCCGTATTTTAATCAAACTGGGAAGCAACCGGAGGCAAGCGATTGGTTAAAAATCAGCCAAAGAGACCGGGTTAAGGAATAAGTACACGATTTAAAAAAAAAAACAAGCGGTACACCATCCTCCCCAGGCACTTTATTGATGGACAATGCAATTATAAGGTTGAAAATTTCACCTTGCCTAACAACTGTGTCGGTACATGGAAAATAAATTTTTAATTATTATATATTTTTTGAAAATGTTGAACTCCATGCTCCCCTCTTGGAAAAAAGTGCAATGCCTGTAAGCAAAATGTCAACAGATTAAGAATCCGTATATTCCATTATATAAATATTCAATAAATGAAAGAAAATACTAACTTGAGGTGATGCTTTAGACGAATATTTATCATCTTCCGTCGGAACTTTTAAAATTGGCTCTTGAAACCACGCTGTTTTGAATCACGCTGTCGAAAAGACGGAAAGTCTATTGCACTTGGGAGAATTGGTAATCGTAGCGTAAGAAAACAGTCCTTCCACGCTAGCCGATAACAATTGTAATTGTGTACCTATAAATATTTATCAATTCTTTTGTTAATATTGCTTCTAATGTCTCATAGAATCATTCCGGACCTTCGAAAGTTGGCAATTGTTTTAGTAATTCACTCCAATTTGCGAACTTTCACATTGAATTCAATATGCCAGTGTTTCCCCACCTGTGAGTTAGATTTTCAGGGTTTTTTTTAAGTTTTTGAAGAGAAGATTACAGACAACTTAATAAGGAAGGAAGAGTTATTAAAAATTAAAAAAAAAAATATTGAGGAAGAAGGGAATATTACACAACAACAAAATACAGATTAAAAGCCTTTAACCAAAAAGAAAAATGATCTCATTGATAAAGAAAACGTTTTTAAATATTATATGCAATATGCTAAAGCAGTTTTACAATTTGTAAAAGTAATTCGTGTTCTAATATAATTATGAAACACACATTGGAAACACCGTTCCTGGAAGAGGAGGCGGCGGGGGGGGGGCTTCCCTCTGTGAATTCTTTGGCGGAGAAAGAATCCTCTCCCTCTTGACGAAGTAGAGGAGGAAAATGCCATACCTGGGCCCCAAAAATTAATTAGGCTGATCGGCCAGGGCATCTGGCCAGGGTCGCTGTTTATGACCGTATTGTCCCGCGAGTTGGCGGTTAACAACGGTACCTGCGGGTCTGAACTCATCGTATGTACTAATTACGAGACAGAGTAATATACGGATTAACTCAGACTAAAGAATGTCTACAATTCTTAATGGCGGTACCAAAATCTTCATTGCCCTTTAGAAATCTGATAATCGTTTTTGCGAAAATATGAAATTACCGATTGTAAACAACAAATAAATTTTCGCTTTGCTCTGAGCCTGCTTTTGGTCCCGACGCAGAGTGGGCCTCAATCCCAAGAAATAGAGAACAAATACAAAATGCTATTTTTTCCAATCAAAATGCTGAATCTTATTAAGCTACTTTATAAAAAAAGTTTTTCGGTTTTCTCTTGGCAAAGATAGAAATCTATGTACTACTGGTTTTGAAAAAATCGATATAAAGTTTAAAACATCTTCGTTTGTATTGCAATGGGGATATTTTGAGCTACAATTTTTTTTATAGTTTTTAAAAATTTTATTTCTGGCTTCTTAGGTCTTTCCACCCAATTGGCCGACTGGAAGGTTGCCAACATATTTTTTAATTTCACCGGAATGTATTAACACTTTGTGAACAGTATTTGGTATATAAAATAGCATGGGTGCAAATTTACAAATACTTTTGCACTTTCTTTGGTATATTTATGAAAATATTTTAGTTTTATTGGAATTATTGTCGCTAATTATTGACGAACTGACCTCATTTTTTTAAATAATGTATAAGTAACCTTCGTATGAGTTGTATATTAACACTTTTTTTTATGAATTTCTTTAATAATATTGAACATTTTCATTAACCCAAACACGGTTAACTAAAAAAGTTTACTATAACCCATACTAACCACGAGGGAATGGTTCTTAAATTCTAGAAGGGGCGGAGTTACCCGTTCGGAGCGGGTTACTAGTGGCATAAGACAGTCTAGCCTGGACAGCCACTCACGAAAGTATTCGAACGCCCTTTAAAACTGAATAATTTTTTTAAAATTCTTCCAAATCGACTTGAGGTTTTTTGAGAATTTAGAATTATTACTTTACCAGATGATGTGTTACGTCGTTTGGGAATAAATTGCAACTGCACGGAATAGTGAAGAAAATAGTGGAGTTCGTTTTTTCAACTTTTCATCTGAGACTGTAATGCAAATTATAAAAATCCCGTCGGTAGATTTAAGTAAGTTGTATATATGTATAAATATCAGTATAAATTTGAGATCTTAAAATAACCTTTCCACGGACACTTGAGTTGCTGGAACTGCGTGTACAATATTTGAAAGTACTCGCAGTTCGGAAAATCTGTGTTTGTCCCAATATTCCAAAATATTTTGTTCCCTGTGTTTACTCTGGAACTTTGTGAAAATCCATTTAATGCAGCAGCAATATTAAACGCTGTATAGCATGTACTATTAGTGTGTAGCTTTCATTCTTTAAAATTTTCTAGCATTCGAATATTTTCGACACCTTTAGACAATAGGAAAGGGTTCCGAAATCTCGTCGACAGTTGGTTTCGTCCGCGCAATACCACCGGAGCACCGAACAACAGGTGGTTAATCTTTGACCTCGCATATTTATTACTTTCACGTGCACGCATCACTCTACTAAGGAGTGTATGATGTGGAAATCAAATTGATTACCATTTGGAAATATGGATACAACACTGGTTTATTGAGTAAAAAATTCATAAAGGTTGCTCAAATTTTCGGCCGGATGACCAGAGTATGTATCTCCTTAAGTAGCTGTCTAGACTAGACTGCCTTGTGTTACTAGTAACCCGCTATGAGCGGGTTAACTCGCTCTTTCTAAAATTTAGAAACCGTTCTCTCGTGGTTAGTATGAGTTATAGTAACCCTTCTTGGTTAACCGGCTTCGAGTTAGGGTACGGCGCCGGTTACAATCCCTGGTTTCATGCAAATGCACTCCCAGCAACACTTGCACCACACTTTTTAGGGTATTTAATAATTCTTGCTTGGTTAAAGGTGCGAGATTATCCGCACCATCTTTCTGCAAGAACATTCAGCGTTTAACAAGAGTTAAAGTCACCGATCGGTAGAGAACATTCAATCAGTGAGGCTACTCTTGGTAAAAATTTTTTTGCAAAATTTTTTCACGCCGCCCCCTAAAATTGTTCCATTGGATAAGAAAATAATTCCCGTAAAAGATGAAGTTGATCGGATAAGAGGAAGACGTGGCACATTCGCGTTAAAGTTGCAATAAATGTGAAATTTTGTATGAACGGAAAGGTATGAAGAAAAATGTTGTAATGATGGTTAAGCGTTTTTTTGTGCACAAATATTTACGATAATAGTGCTATAGTATGATTTTTTCAACATAATAACTAATTAATGTTTATATCTTTTTAATTAATTTTATTACATTTTACGAATTTTAATGAAAGTGAGCATTCTTTTAATTTCTTTCTTATTTTATTTGCAAGTTAATAAAAATATTAATTTTAAAAATGGAGCAATGTTCGTCATTAATATTTTATATTTAATAAGAAGATAATATCTTTAATATGAATGGTGAATATTATATCATAATATTATATCATAAATAGGCGGAAAAAAGAAAATACGGTTATTGAATTTACCCACTTTTTAATACTCGCATTTAAAAACAATTTACAAATTTTTCATTAACATAGTTTTTTTATGTCTGGATAGCACTTTCAGTAGTCGGAAACTATTTTCATTATAATTTGTTTTTCCTCTTCATTTCGCGATAATACATTATTAAACTCTTGCATGAGTTTCACTCCTCGTCCGACCGAATCGTTAACTACTCTTAAATTATTAACTATATTTAATCCAATATTATAATTTGGATCATTTTCCCATTCTGAAGGATCCTTATTTATAAAATCTGTGAGAATTGCAAATCTTTTAAAAAACTGTAACGTTTTTTGGAAAACAAACCCTTCAATATCGTTGTCGATGTACTGAGTTACTTTATTCGGATTAATTATTAATTTTTTGACGTCAGTATCATTAAGAGTATCTAAAGCTATTACCATCCGTTTTTTGGCGTCATGCGTAATGTTGGAGTAAAAAAGGTACCATAAATGATTACAAAATTTGTGCAATGCTACGCGACTTACATTTTTATTAATTGCACTATATGCATATAAGTTCTTTAAAAACTCGACATCTTGCCTAGGAGCTTTTGCAGCAACTGGAGCTTGGATCCATGCTTTCCAATACAGTTTAATGAGAAAAATACAAATGTCGCGGATTCCATTTTCTTCATCCTTTGTTAAAACAAATTCGTTTCGAAATAAAAATATTTTTAAAGAATATATAGCCTTGGCCATCCATCAAGCATGGTGAAATGCTCCTGGTACATGGAAGAAAAATTTTGAAACTGTTCCATTAAGAAAAATTATTGATAGTTCAAGAAATTCGCGATAGTCTTCTCGTGGTTGCTTAAATTCCAAACTATATGAGGCAAAGTTTATTATTTCTGCTACATTGTCGAGTCAACATCAACTATCTTATCGTCAACTCCCGATTTAAAACTTAATTTATTGATTTGAGATCAGGATCCTCGAAAACGTTTAAATAAGGGAATATTAGGTCCAGTAGATTTAGACAATGTTTCCTCAAAAACGCCCCGTAAAACTATCTCGTAAATATGGTGTCGGCAAGGCAAATATAAAAGATCCCTCTCAATGTTCTGCTCCAAAATTACGCATGCGCCTTGTAATCGTCCCATATTTGACGCTGTGGTATCGCAAGAAAGTGCTTCTAGTTTATCTATAAGGTCCCATTCATAAAGTAAATCATAGACAGCATTGGCCTGTTCTTTTCCAGTGTCTGAAGAAATCGCTGGAATTCCAAGCAACTGTTCATTTCCATTGAAAGGTATTATTATCGGTAATTGATCTACTTGCTCTTTATCCATTAATGATGGTAACATCTTTCCATCCCAATGTACAGTAATTGTATTTAATTCCTTTTATTTGAATGTAGGGTGTAATAACGTAGCTCTCTCATCGTGCAAACGTGTATGACAGCGACGAATAGTTGTTTTATTTATTATCAAATCATCGACATTATGGTTCAGAGCTTGAGCTGTTGCTATTATAATTCGGACTGCGTCACGATCACTCACTTTACATTTGTTCGTGGTCGCCACAAGTTTGGGTGTTATAAAATCGTGCTTGCCGCGTTTGTTTTTAGGATTACTCGGACCTGGTTCGTCCTCCATACGACGCTTCACAGGATCCTCGATTACCTCGTCCTCATCTTCAATTGATGATGAATCTTCTAATTTCGCTAATTCTTCTTAATTAAATGATACATATAAGAATATATTAGTAAAGAAGAGTAGGTAATATTGAATAAAACAAATTACACAACTATATAGAAATACATACCATGTATATTTGCTTCATAGTCTTCTCGTCTCGACTTTTCTTTTTCCTCTCAAAGAATTTTTCTGCTTTCTTTCTCGAATAAGTTGCGATCGTTTCCTACCATTGAACCGGTTCGTCCTTTCTTCCTTTGATTTATAAGGAACTCTTTGTCCTCTGCAATGCTCATCATTTCCAAAGCGTCAGCATAAGCAATATCGAAAAGGTCATCCAATGCTTCCACAAAATCATGCTCCCGTTTTTCCTGCAGTGGTGTTCGGCGTTTGCAGGTCTTCTGTAATGTCTTCTAGTTTTGGTATAAAGATTCCACTTTTTCAATACTCCCATCTAATTTTCGGGTTGGAATTCGCGCTTTCTCCCACAGAACTTCCTCGACTTCTTTTATCACTAAGTGAGCACTTGATCGTAAATTTAATTTCACCTTACGTAGATTATAAAATAACACGCGTAAAACTTGTCCATTTGACGGTAACTTTGCACCAATAATTTGATTTTCGTCGGAGTTAAGAAGGAATTATTTTTCTCTTTCTCTGGTTTCCATTTTTTATTTGAACTGAGGGGTGATTGAGAAATTAATTTTTAATACTCGCGAAATGGCGATTCTCGCTGATTGACGAATTAAACGAATATACAGAATAAGATAGACTACAGAATAAGGTTGTTAATGATGAACTTCACGACACGGTACCTCAGAGAGCTTGTTCAAGAGTGAGAGATCGCGATTTTTTTTGATTATATTTTCTCAGTAGGGGGGGATGTCCACCTCCTATGGGTCTTCCCTCTGAGCTTGGTGCCCAGTTACCGGCCAATCTGTAGGCTGGTGTTACCAACTGGATGTTAATGATCTATTATGTATGAGTGTATTTTGCGGAAAAGTTGCAAAAACCGCAAGGCCTGGTAGAGATCTAAAAATAAAACCTGAAAGAATGCGTATTAAAGGACAACACAATACATAGGTTATACATGGCTATACAGTACGGGTTAAGTAAGTCCAGTAGATTGCTCCAGCGAACGTGGAGGATTAAAGTAGCAGAAAGCCGTGCAGTGCATCCGGCGGGGCCGGTGTACCGTGCGGGGTTTACGAGTACGTGGTACAAGGTACGTCTGATGTGGATGCCGCCAATGGCGGGGCTAGGCGTTCGAGTGGGATGGAATGTGGGAACGTTCAGGTAATTTGATGAAGATGGAGTGAGTTAGGAGAACTTTTATTAGGTAGGGGAAGAGGGAGAGGGGGAAAGGATAGTAGGAAAAGTGGAAGGGGAAGAAGGAAGGTGGAAGTAGCAGCGAGGAGTAGCGAGGGTTATCTGGACAAAGGAAAGGGGATTTTGACCCTTGTAAGGGATTCTATTGAGATCATAGAGTCCGGTTAATTGGGCCAATGGATTGATATGTTCCGGGACATTATAGTTGCCTATGATATGGTGAATGAATTCACGTAAGTACGGAATATCCGTGTCGGAGTGCAACGCCCTGATGGAGTATAGTCTGGAAGATCCTGTTATGATTTTGAGAATCTTGTTTTGAATTCGCTGGAGTTTGGACTGATTGGATTTGGTGTTCCACCAAACCTGGGCTCCGTAAATAAACACTGGCCGAATGCAAGTTTTATAACTGTTAAGGCGTAGGTGAAGATTAAGGGGAGACCTGTGGCTAATATGGTGATGTTAAACACCAACAACTTTTAGAGCCTTGTTGATTCGGTCAGAGATAGCGACGCTCCAAGATATTTTTTGATGAAGGAGAATGCCAAGGTATTTGACCTGATTACACCAGGGCACTGCATTGTTTCCGATGAAAATTATATGTTTATCCAATGCAGATAGGACCGTAGTGCGGTTGGAGAAGACTATTGCCTCCGTTTTATCCGGATTAATCCGGAGTTTCTAGTCGGAAAAGAATTGGAGCTCGGAATCAATGTAGGTTTGGAGGCGGAGGACCATGAGCGGGAGCTACCACGAAGAAGTATAAATCGCGGTATCGTCCGCGTAAAGAGCGAGGTCGCAGGCAGCGCGTTTAGGCAGGTCGTTGATATAAATGTTAAAAAGGGTAGGTCCAAGAATGGAGCTCTGTGGCACTCCGGCCGAGACCCGGTGGGTTTTAGAGTTAGTGTCCTCGTAGCTGACATACATCTGCCGATCAGTTAGGTATGAGGCGATGAGTTTGGTGACTCCGATTGCGAATCCGGCTGCGCTCAGCTTGTAAAGGAGGGCGTCAGGCCAGACCGAGTCGAATGCCTTTGAAAGATCGAGAAGGACCATAGCGGTGCTGCGATTAGTATTTAATTCATGTGTTACGGACTGTGACAAGCGTAAGATTTGCTGGATGGTGGAGTGACCGCACGAAAGTCGAATTGCTGGTCGGCGATGACCTTATTTGTTGAAAGAAACAAAGTCATGTGCACATGAACGCATTTTTCAAAAAGCTTACCGAGAATTGGTAAAAGGCTAATAGGCCTATAGCTATTCGGGAGTTCGCGCGGCTTGTCGTGCTTTGGAATTGGAATGACCTTGGAAAGTTTCCAAGTGGTTGGGAAGTAACCCAAGGCCACAGAGGATGTAAAGATAGTATAGTTGGCAGATAATCTTACACGAGGCGTGTCTCAGCATGAGGACTGAGATGTTGCGCCACATCGTCATGTGTTTCTGAAAAGGTGCAGACCAATAGTTCAGCCTTATCGCCGTCCGATGTTAGGACGTCTTGACCACTGCGAAGAGGAGGTATCGTCCTCGTATCCTTCGAGCTGGTAATCTTCCTGGTGGCCCAGAAGGTGGGGTCCGGCTTGGTGAAGGACCTGTTGGTGCGATCCCAGTTGAGAATACGAAGGTGTGATATTCTCTTGCGTATTGTGCCAATAATGTCCCGACTTTCCCAGGAAATTAAGTGCATGCCGATGAGTTGACCCTTTCGACGGAGGGCGCGACGATGCCGGATTAATGATAGGAGCGTCGAGTCAGTGAGGAGATGAGCCTCCTTGTTAAGCGTTGTGGAGACGGCAGTGGCTCTCCGACAGCAAGCATGGAGACAGGAAATGAGCTCCTTAATGGTGTTGTCTATTTCCATAACGGTAGAAAGATTTCTAGTGATTTTGTGTTTATGTGCAAGGTTGCCAAAGACTGCCCAGTCTGTGGTGGTGTTGATACCATGAGGAACAGCAGTATCGGTTGCCGTTAAAATAACGGGACGGTGAGCAGTGTCAAAGTCGTCAGTAGTAAAGTGTGAGAGATCGCGACACCTTCGGAGGGCTATTTATACAGCCCTCGCAGAGAATCGCGTCTCTCTAGCGATGCCGAAAATGCGCGAGAAAAGTCGGCGTGAAAATGGGTGGACAGCGGAATGTATCCACTTCCGCACGCCAAAAATACTGACCTGGGCGAGTGACTGTCAGATGAGTAACGCGGCCATAGCCTGACAAATTTTCAACCCACCCAGGCCCACGGGAAAAACCCGAGAGTACCTACGCGTAACGGATCCTGAATCAGGACTCACGAAGGATCCGAGTTCTATACCTGGGCACCTCTGACTGGATTTTCAAGACTAAGGGTCTTTCAACGTCTATTCAGTGTCAAACGTTGTACGTCATATTTCGGTGCTGCTACGGGTCAGTTAGGCTTAGTGTAAAATAGTCTTATATTGTACAAATGGAACTTGGGTTTTAATGCACGTACAAACAGCACAATACTAAATAAGTAAAGAATTATGTTATAGTCCTCAAAATATGAAATATTTCATTGAAATTTTCAGAAACACGCCACTCCTTACGCTTAGCGCGTGGTTACTTCTATTTCAAAATTTCGCATGCGATGTGCCACGTCTTCCCGACGTTCAATCGATCTCATATTTTGCATAAATTATTTTTCATGAAATGGAACAAAATTAGGGGGCGGCGTGCAAAAAATTTTATGGTCGAAAAATAAGGACCATCCTAACCGACGTAATTATTAGCCAAGGTGAAATTTTCAACCTTATAATTGCATTGTCCATCGACAAAGGGCCTGGGAAGGATGGTCTACCCCTTTTTTTTTAAATCATGTACTTAATCCTTAACTCGGCCTCTTTGGCTGATTTTTAACCAATCGCTTGCCTCCGGTTGCTTCCCAGTTAGATTAAAATACGGCCTCATTACGCCTATTCTGAAAAATCGTTCATCAACAGATATATCTCATTATAGACCGATCGCCATTCTCAATACCATCTCAAAAATTTTCGAGCATATTGTTGCGGATAGATTATCGCCTGCCATTAATAACTTAATAGTTGAACAACAACATGGTTTTATGCCGAAACGATCAACGGTCACCAACTTATATGCTTTCACTCAGTATATTGCAAATTCGCTTGAGGATTCTATTGATTTCCGCAAAGCCCCTATTTGACTCTATTGATCATAGCATATTATGCAACAAACTTAAGGAGTTAGGCATGAGCGATAATCTTCTTCGCTGGATTAGTAAGTAGCTATTTGCATCGGCGTTCTCATGCAGTAAAAGTTGGCAGTGCTATATCAAATAGTTTTTACTCTACATCTGGAGATCCACAAGGCTCTCACCTCGGCCCACTGTTATTCTTACTATTCGTTAATGACATCGCAAATGTTAGTCTAAACGCAAAATTTTTACTCTACGCCGATGATATACAATTATTTAAGGCTGTCTCATCTTCGCATGATGCGCATAACTTATAAGCGGATTTGAGTCGCATTGAAAGCTGGTGTGCAGCTAACAATCTTGGTTATAACATCAGTAAGTGTTACGTTATGCGCTATGGCAGGGTTTCTTGCCCACTTATTGTCGATTACAGCCATCAATGATTTAGGCCAACGTTGGCCACATCAGGCCATTTGGGAGCACGGCCAGCATGATGTTTACCATAGCCGCGCGGAAGGGGAGCTCGAAAGCCAATGGTAACGTGGGCACGTCACGGATAGGGAAAACTGTAAGTAGGTAGTAGCGTGTAGCGCAGGTTCGCACCCGCTTGAATGACTGGGTTCTTTGGGGGCCCCAGTGTTCGCTGCCAGAGTTACTCTGGCTAGCAGTGTGTTAGTTACAGTTACTTGTTTACTTGAAAGTATTAATAAAATTGTGTTATTTTTTACACTGTACTCTATTTCTCATTTTGTATAAATTATTATTTAAATCAGTTCGTTTAATTTCTTCATTTTGTTCTTTTCAAAATTATATACACATACAGGTACATTGAGAGGGATAATCGTCAATTACATTCTCACAAAACACTGAATGGAACGATGTGTTATTATCTATACGAGGTTGATTAAGAACATACGTAATTATAGTGTTGTGGTTTTCCACAACCCGATACGTATAACTAACAATACTTTGCTAATAAATATTTTCGGGAACTGTCATCCGTATTTTTGCCGATTCGTTACGGCAATTTTATTCACTTTTGAGCAGGAAAAATCTCCGAATACTAAGTACATCCTACGCGAGTGGGAGTTTTTTCTACATTTCAATAGTACTTGCCATATCATAAACCTAGGCAACGGTATCCCTTGTACACCGTCCACTGGAGGGTCGCTGGGGCCCCCAAGAATCCCATTCATTCAAGCCTATCGTATGGGCATGAGGTTGCACCGCACACTACTACAGTTTTCCCTATCCGTGGCGCGCCCACGTTACCATTGTTTTTCGAGCCCCCCCCCCTTCCGCGAGGCTATGGTAAACATCATGGAGACCGTGCTCCCAAATGGCCCGATGTGGCCAACGCTGATGTAGGCGTCCGCTTCGACACTAACTAACTTTCTCTCCACGCGTCTCTCGTGCTTGCGCCAAGGCATCGAGATCTCTATACTTTATTAAACGTGCAGCTTCCAATTTCAAGCGTATATCTACTCTCAAAACATTAACAATGTATAAGACTATTGTGTTACCACATCTAACCTATTATTTTCCCTGATAACCAGATATCTGCAATCTGATGTCAGATTGGCAGCAGGGTCTGCCGTGAGAGCGCAGAGCCTGACGTCAGATCCGTAGTCATCTGTGTCCGCATTAGGCTGCGTTCTGAGGTACAGAGCCTGACATCAGGACCCTGACGTCAGATGGGCAGCAGGTGGGAGTAGTAAGGCTATGGGGATTCTAACCCAGGTCCTCTGAGGGGAGCGCGGGGGCGGGGGGAAGTGAGGGCGCGCGGGGGAGCGCGGCGGAGAGAAACATGGCCGCGGGGTCTGCGGGGAGTGGAAGAGCGGTTGCGCGCGCACGAGCCGCGGAGTGGGGGAAGCCGCAATCGCGGAGGGGATCACTCCGGGCCGAGCCCGGAAATTTGAAATTTTTCAAAGGGAGGGAATGACCCCCGAAAAGTCTTTTTCAGACGTTGGCCCACCTCGAAAATTTTTGCAGACCTAACCCAGGGAGGGGACGGCCCCCAGGATTTTTTTTTCAAACCAACATGCGTCACCAAGCATAATCCATTATTTTTTATCGGATGATGTCGGACAATGTCGGGAAAGATCGACGTTCTTTTCTTTTACGAACCACGTCTTCGGGACGGAAAGAGAGAGCAATACTTCGTTATAAATCTAAATTCGGAGGAGGGAGAGAGACAGCACTATATAGCGGTACAATCGCAGATATTCTAAAATTTTTAACCAGCGATCTACCAAACCATTATGTAGCAAGCATTCTAAAACTAAACAGTATTCTAAAGCGTTCCGATTTAACGTCGCAGCGTATCGCACGATCTCGCGTAATTCGAATCCTCTGGAGCAGCCGTACGGGATGACGTCATGTGGTGGCGCGAAGAAGGCGCGAATCATAGAAAGAATTATATGGCGTCAGCAGAAAGAATCTTTTCCATATCAACAGACATTCTTTTCCCAACGCAGAGAAATAATAACTTTAATCCCCTCCCACATTGGTCTACCGAACCTTTATGTAGAAAACAGACACATTTTATCCGAACCATTATGTAGCGAGCATTCTAAAGCTAACAGTATTCTAAAGCGTTCCGATTTAACATCGCACCGTATCGCGCGATCACGTGTAATTCGAATCCTCTGAAGCAGCCGTACGGGATGACGTCATGTGGTGGCGCGAAGAAGGCGCGAATCATAGAAAGAATTATATGGCGTCAGCAGAAATTGGTGAGGAGAGAAGAAGGAAGACGGGTAAATAAATAGATTGTAATATATAGAAAAGGATTATATATTGTTACATTAATTAAAAAATAGAAATATAAAAAAGAAAATATTTAAAAATATAATATAAATAGTGTCTCAGCAGAATTCTCTCTCTCCCTCTCTCCCTCTCCCTCTCCCACTCACTCTCACTCCCTCTCCTTCTCTCTCTCTCTCTCTCTCTCTCTCTCTCTCTCTCTCTCTCTCTCTCTCTCTCTCTTTTACATCAATCGCAAGACAACTTGAACATTCTCGAACAGCTGATGGACTTCCTATTTACTTTTCGCGACATCATACAAACATACTCTTCCCACAACACCTCGTATAAATTCATACACACTCGCGCTCTCGTGACCAACCCGAGTGCTCAGTTATACAGAACAGTAAATAACTCGACTATATTCGCCGAAACTGTTACGTATCTATTGTATCGCCTCAATTCTTTATCTCTAAATAAATCGCACTATTCTCAACATTTTTTAGTTCTCTCTATACAAATAGGATATCAAAATACAATATAAAAAGAAAAAATATAATAATAATAATAATAATAATAATAATTTAATTTAATTTATTGCCACTTTCGTGTTACAATTTAACGATCAAATAATCTTTCCATTTCATTCCCATGATTGTGTCAGTGTAAGTCCCACCCTTCTAATGTATCCTGTTGTCTCTTAACAATTTTTTCTATTTTACAAGTGTTTCCTAATCTGTTCTATGTTATATAATCTTCTTTTATCACTATCTCCCATAGAATAGCCAAGTTTTTCCCTTCTCCTCTAATTACCTCTGCACAATTCCTGCCACTCTCTCAACTTACTTCACATGTTTCAATCGCGTGTTTCACTGTTTCTTCCTCTTTCTTACATACCCTTTCTTCTTTCATTAGCCAATATTTGCATGTTCTTGTTTCACTATCCTGTATGAATCTTCCTATCCTTTCTAATTCTCCTCTCCTTTTTTCATTTCCCCCCATAAGCATTTCGGCTTATCTCCTGGTTTCCTTGCCACCTCTTTTAATTCTCTTAGGAACTTTGACTCTTTTACTTTCATCTGTCTTTCTTGTTCTTGGATGTCAATTACATATCTGTTCTAATTTTTAATCCACACTTCTTCCCCATTTAATCTTCTTCT
Source organism: Andrena hattorfiana (assembly GCA_944738655.2). Taxonomy (NCBI): domain Eukaryota; kingdom Metazoa; phylum Arthropoda; class Insecta; order Hymenoptera; family Andrenidae; genus Andrena; species Andrena hattorfiana. The sequence goes on from OX122889.2 coordinate 50,846,837, forward strand.
TTTCCATTCTTCGTTTGACCATCCTCTCCCTTCCAAGAATTTGATTCGCATTCTTTCCTTTTTTCGTTACTTCATTTCCTCTCATTAGTCTTCTCCTACATTCATATCGTATCGATCCTTCTTCCGAGTTTATTAGTGTCTCTTCAAACTTCATTACCCTTACTTCCATTTTAATTGCTATGCCATCTCTTCCTGTTTCTTTTAACAGCCAATATGTTGATGTTGATCTCTCCAATTTCATTATCCATCGTATGTATTTCGCCTGCAATTTTTCTATTTCCTCATACCTTCTCCATCCCCATATCGCTGCTCCATACGCCACGGTGTTTCTGACTAGCGCATCAAACAGTTTCATTCTTCTTTCAGTCATCTCTGAATAATCTTTCTCCAATCCCCCCATACTTCTCCTAGTATCATATTCGCTTCCCTAACTACCTTCTTAATATGGTGTTTATCCTCGTTGTTCTCTCCCTCTCGTTCTATAATCTAAATATTTCAGTTCTCTTACTCTTTCTTTTTCATTCCAACGGAATCTTTCCTATTTTCTTCTTCCTCCTGCTTTCCTGCATATCATTATCTTAGACTTTTACACATTTAACTCCAAGCCTTTCTTCTTTATGTATCTCTCGAATCTATTTATCATATTCTTAGGTCCCTGTGCATTATTTACCATTAACACATCACCCGCGTATGAAATTGTTAAAATTTTCCTTCTACCTATTACGACTCCACCTTCCTGTTCTTTGCTCATTTCTTCTTTCCAGGTCTGCAAATGCGACATTGAAAAGTGTCAAGCTTAACGGGCACCCTTGTCTAACACCCTTTCCTGTTAAAAAAACTTTCCTATCAGTTCTTTCTTCATTCCTAAAGCGCATATAGTTCTGTCGTGCATTTCCTGTATCCGTATTCTTAGTTGTTCGCCTACTCCTCCTTCATAAAGTCTTTTCCAAATTTCTTCCCTTTCCAATCAATCAAATGCTCTCTTCATATCCGTGAAAAACAGATATAGTTTCCCTCTTTCTTTTGAGGTTTCTATATCTATAACCATTTTATCTACCGCTATTGCGTCTACTGTTCCTCTCTTTCTCCTGAATCCCATATGCGTATCGTTTAATATCCCATTTTCCATTTGTTCTTCTAATTTTCTCCTTAGAATTTCCACGCATATCTTATAATCCGTGTCCATCTAAGTTATGCCCCTATAGTTCTTAACCATTCCCTTTCTCCTTTTTTTTTTTTTTTTTTTTAATACAGAACTTACTATTCCTTCTTTCCATTCTTCCGGAAAGTCCCCTTTCTTCCATGTTCTGTTTATCACCTTTGTTTGATTACCTATATTTATGAAGATGATTGCGACCTCGATGTTGAATTAAGATATAATTTAAATGCAGGAGTTTAAATTTTAAGTCTGTTCGACTTTTAATATCTTACATGATTTGAGTTGAAATCGACGTGAACCAGATCGGTTTCTATCTATATTTACCTAATAAATTTTTATACAAAAGGACTTAATTTGTAAATTATTTTTTGCTATATTCAATAAAAATTGGAATTTTATGTTCATTAAGAATAGGTGTTTACCCTGTGATAATTGTTGGTTGGGCTTCAAATTCTAATTATTCAATATTAGGACCGATTGGGTCAATTTCACAGTCAGTTTCTTATGAAGTAAGTTTATTTTTAACAATATTTTCTGTAATTTTATTAATTGAAAATTATTCATTATTGGATTTATATAAATTCCAATATTATATTAAATTTATTTTAATTTTAATTCCAATACTACGACAAGAAAATCGCGGATAGTTCTTTTAAAATCGGAGACCAAGTGCTACTGCACGACAAGACGCGAGCGGTCAAAAACTAACACCTGCGTGGATAGGCTCTAACACGATTCAAAACACGCACGATAATAATAATTACAGTATAGAGGGCGACGAACAATCCGCGTTCAGACAAACACTTCATAGAATAGGGCAGTAATAGGGAAATGGTCACAGTTTTGAAGGAAAGTAACGATACACTAACAATTACATATAAGGATAAGACTAAGAAAGGTAATTTGTTGAAAAAGATGGTAAATAAGCGCACAACTAGGCGTCGTCGTCCCAGCCACGTAGGGCGCAGTCGGCCTCCAATAACGACCACAGTCGAGGCCGCGGATCAGGCCCAACGAAGATGTCCCCATGACGTTCTACACAAAAAAAAACAATTGCAAGACTATTACTACACGCACGGAAATAGAAACAATAAGCAGATCTACAATCCCCGATGCAATAAGACACTCACCAAATAGGACCCTCAGACCTCATGAGTCTTCGTCATCCTCCCAGAATTCTGCATGCTGGAAGAATCGGTGCCAGTGCACCCGATACTCCCTAATTGCCACCATGTAGGCAATGCTGATACAACCCGGCGGGCAGGGCACTGGAAACGCTAGAGGGATAAACGGATAAATAGGATAATAAAATAACACACACGAAGAACAAACAAACAAACATCACTCGCACGTACAATTAGAGCAAACATAATGTCTCGGGGCACGTCTAAGATGGCCGACAACATCTTTGTCCAGGAGATCGCAACGAAATAAGAAGCGACTAAGAAAATCGAGACCCATTTGCCCTAACTTCTCACTTCTACTCAAGCGCGGACGAAGAAGATAAACTGTACTACGGTCGCAAAAAATTTATCACACACACACACACACACACGCACGCGCGCGCGCGCGCGCACGAGGAAAGACTCTATGAAACGCCAACTACACCTCGGCATTATAATTTACAGGATTTTTGTCCTACAAACGACGATACCACTCGCAGGAGGAACAACCCCCGACATAGATTTCACTATAAAAGAATTCCAACACCACCCCGACATTTACTTCGAAAACCTAGGCGATTTACAAATTTATCGAGATAGCTGGAAGTTAGTATTACATGTAAACATATCTTTCATCTGCCGACGCGAAGCAAACCTCCAAGCTGCACTATATGATATACTTGCGCAATGTAAAAAACCTTGTACCGACAACTTACAAAAAATTTATCAAACATTCACCGCGAAAATCCAAGACAAGGTAGACCGCATCGCCAAAACTCTTTACCTACGTCCAGTAAACTAAAAGCTCAGCACAAAACAGCGTCGTGCACAAATAGACGGATTAGGTTACATAGGCAAATCACTCTTGGGGCTAATGGATTCCGGGGATAGAAAGAAAATCGGTGATTTTACTAGACCTTTTCAAAACACAAGATAACAGACTTTAAAAAAAAAAGTAAAACGCAATCAAGGGACAAATGCAAATTTTAAGAGCAAATACCAAACTTCTCAACGAGACTATACATGACATACGAGACAACGATAACACACTCTTAAACGCGACGTGACAAATTCAATACTTACTCCAACAGACAGCCAACATTACTAAATTTCGAGAGACAGTAGACGAACCACTTTCAACCACAATCGAACCACTTTCAATATCAATCGAACATCAATCGAACCACTTTCAACCACAATCGAACCACTTAGAACGTGAATCGTACCACTTTCAATATCAATCGAACATCAATCGAACCACTTTCAACCACAATCGAACCACTTTCAACATCAAACGTACAAATGGTACGATCGAACCACTTTTAACCACAATCGAACCACTTTCAACACCAATCGAACATCAATCGTACCATTTGTACGTTTGATGTTGAAAGTGGTTCGATTGTGCTTGAAAGTGGTTCGATCGTACCATTTGTACGTTTGATGTTGAAAGTGGTTCGATTGTGGTTGAAAGTGGTTCGATTGATGTTCGATTGATATTGAAAGTGGTTCGATTGTGGTTGAAAGTGGTTCGTCTACTGTCTCTCGAAATTTAGTAATGTTGGCTGTCTGTTGGAGTAAGTATTGAATTTGTCACGTCGCGTTTAAGAGTGTGTTATCGTTGTCTCGTATGTCATGTATAGTCTCGTTGAGAAGTTTGGTATTTGCTCTTAAAATTTGCATTTGTCCCTTGATTGCGTTTTACTTTTTTTTTTAAAGTCTGTTATCTTGTGTTTTGAAAAGGTCTAGTAAAATCACCGATTTTCTTTCTATCCCCGGAATCCATTAGCCCCAAGAGTGATTTGCCTATGTAACCTAATCCGTCTATTTGTGCACGACGCTGTTTTGTGCTGAGCTTTTAGTTTACTGGACGTAGGTAAAGAGTTTTGGCGATGCGGTCTACCTTGTCTTGGATTTTCGCGGTGAATGTTTGATAAATTTTTTGTAAGTTGTCGGTACAAGGTTTTTTACATTGCGCAAGTATATCATATAGTGCAGCTTGGAGGTTTGCTTCGCGTCGGCAGATGAAAGATATGTTTACATGTAATACTAACTTCCAGCTATCTCGATAAATTTGTAAATCGCCTAGGTTTTCGAAGTAAATGTCGGGGTGGTGTTGGAATTCTTTTATAGTGAAATCTATGTCGGGGGTTGTTCCTCCTGCGAGTGGTATCGTCGTTTGTAGGACAAAAATCCTGTAAATTATAATGCCGAGGTGTAGTTGGCGTTTCATAGAGTCTTTCCTCGTGCGCGCGCGCGCGCGCGTGCGTGTGTGTGTGTGTGTGTGTGATAAATTTTTTGCGACCGTAGTACAGTTTATCTTCTTCGTCCGCGCTTGAGTAGAAGTGAGAAGTTAGGGCAAATGGGTCTCGATTTTCTTAGTCGCTTCTTATTTCGTTGCGATCTCCTGGACAAAGATGTTGTCGGCCATCTTAGACGTGCCCCGAGACATTATGTTTGCTCTAATTGTACGTGCGAGTGATGTTTGTTTGTTTGTTCTTCGTGTGTGTTATTTTATTATCCTATTTATCCGTTTATCCCTCTAGCGTTTCCAGTGCCCTGCCCGCCGGGTTGTATCAGCATTGCCTACATGGTGGCAATTAGGGAGTATCGGGTGCACTGGCACCGATTCTTCCAGCATGCAGAATTCTGGGAGGATGACGAAGACTCATGAGGTCTGAGGGTCCTATTTGGTGAGTGTCTTGTTGCATCGGGGATTGTAGATCTGCTTATTGTTTCTATTTCCGTGCGTGTAGTAATAGTCTTGCAATTGTTTTTTTTTGTGTAGAACGTCATGGGGACATCTTCGTTGGGCCTGATCCGCGGCCTCGACTGTGGTCGTTATTGGAGGCCGACTGCGCCCTACGTGGCTGGGACGACGACGCCTAGTTGTGCGCTTATTTACCATCTTTTTCAACAAATTACCTTTCTCAGTCTTATCCTTATATGTAATTGTTAGTGTATCGTTACTTTCCTTCAAAACTGTGACCATTTCCCTATTACTGCCCTATTCTATGAAGTGTTTGTCTGAACGCGGATTGTTCGTCGCCCTCTATACTGTAATTATTATTATCGTGCGTGTTTTGAATCGTGTTAGAGCCTATCCACGCAGGTGTTAGTTTTTGACCGCTCGCGTCTTGTCGTGCAGTAGCACTTGGTCTCCGATTTTAAAAGAACTATCCGCGATTTTCTTGTCGTAGTATTGGAATTAAAATTAAAATAAATTTAATATAATATTGGAATTTATATAAATCCAATAATGAATAATTTTCAATTAATAAAATTACAGAAAATATTGTTAAAAATAAACTTACTTCATAAGAAACTGACTGTGAAATTGACCCAATCGGTCCTAATATTGAATAATTAGAATTTGAAGCCCAACCAACAATTATCACAGGGTAAACACCTATTCTTAATGAACATACAATTCCAATTTTTATTGAATATAGCAAAAAATAATTTACAAATTAAGTCCTTTTGTATAAAAATTTATTAGGTAAATATAGATAGAAACCGATCTGGTTCACGTCGATTTCAACTCAAATCATGTAAGATATTAAAAGTCGAACAGACTTAAAATTTAAACTCCTGCATTTAAATTATATCTTAATTCAACATCGAGGTCGCAATCATCTTCATAAATATAGGTAATCAAACAAAGGTGATAAACAGAACATGGAAGAAAGGGGACTTTCCGGAAGAATGGAAAGAAGGAATAGTAAGTTCTGTATTAAAAAAAAAAAAAAAAAAAGGAGAAAGGGAATGGTTAAGAACTATAGGGGCATAACTTAGATGGACACGGATTATAAGATATGCGTGGAAATTCTAAGGAGAAAATTAGAAGAACAAATGGAAAATGGGATATTAAACGATACGCATATGGGATTCAGGAGAAAGAGAGGAACAGTAGACGCAATAGCGGTAGATAAAATGGTTATAGATATAGAAACCTCAAAAGAAAGAGGGAAACTATATCTGTTTTTCACGGATATGAAGAGAGCATTTGATTGATTGGAAAGGGAAGAAATTTGGAAAAGACTTTATGAAGGAGGAGTAGGCGAACAACTAAGAATACGGATACAGGAAATGCACGACAGAACTATATGCGCTTTAGGAATGAAGAAAGAACTGATAGGAAAGTTTTTTTAACAGGAAAGGGTGTTAGACAAGGGTGCCCGTTAAGCTTGACACTTTTCAATGTCGCATTTGCAGACCTGGAAAGAAGAAATGAGCAAAGAACAGGAAGGTGGAGTCGTAATAGGTAGAAGGAAAATTTTAACAATTTCATACGCGGGTGATGTGTTAATGGTAAATAATGCACAGGGACCTAAGAATATGATAAATAGATTCGAGAGATACATAAAGAAGAAAGGCTTGGAGTTAAATGTGTAAAAGTCTAAGATAATGATATGCAGGAAAGCAGGAGGAAGAAGAAAATAGGAAAGATTCCGTTGGAATGAAAAAGAAAGAGTAAGAGAACTGAAATATTTAGATTATAGAACGAGAGGGAGAGAACAACGAGGATAAGCACCATATTAAGAAGGTAGTTAGGGAAGCGAATATGATACTAGGAGAAGTATGGGGGGATTGGAGAAAGATTATTCAGAGATGACTGAAAGAAGAATGAAACTGTTTGATGCGCTAGTTAGAAACACCGTGGCGTATGGAGCAGCGATATGGGGATGGAGAAGGTATGAGGAAATAGAAAAATTGCAGGCGAAATACATACGATGGATAATGAAATTGGAGAGATCAACATCAACATATTGGCTGTTAAAAGAAACAGGAAGAGATGGCATAGCAATTAAAATGGAAGTAAGGGTAATGAAGTTTGAAGAGACACTAATAAACTCGGAAGAAGGATCGATACGATATGAATGTAGGAGAAGACTAATGAGAGGAAATGAAGTAACGAAAAAAGGAAAGAATGCGAATCAAATTCTTGGAAGGGAGAGGATGGTCAAACGAAGAATGGAAAAGAAGAAGATTAAATGGGGAAGAAGTGTGGATTAAAAATTAGAACAGATATGTAATTGACATCCAAGAACAAGAAAGACAGATGAAAGTAAAAGAGTCAAAGTTCCTAAGAGAATTAAAAGAGGTGGCAAGGAAACCAGGAGATAAGCCGAAATGCTTATGGGGGGAAATGAAAAAAGGAGAGGAGAATTAGAAAGGATAGGAAGATTCATACAGGATAGTGAAACAAGAACATGCAAATATTGGCTAATGAAAGAAGAAAGGGTATGTAAGAAAGAGGAAGAAACAGTGAAACACGCGATTGAAACATGTGAAGTAAGTTGAGAGAGTGGCAGGAATTGTGCAGAGGTAATTAGAGGAGAAGGGAAAAACTTGGCTATTCTATGGGAGATAGTGATAAAAGAAGATTATATAACATAGAACAGATTAGGAAACACTTGTAAAATAGAAAAAATTGTTAAGAGACAACAGGATACATTAGAAGGGTGGGACTTACACTGACACAATCATGGGAATGAAATGGAAAGATTATTTGATCGTTAAATTGTAACACGAAAGTGGCAATAAATTAAATTAAATTATTATTATTATTATTATTATTATTATATTTTTTCTTTTTATATTGTATTTTGATATCCTATTTGTATAGAGAGAACTAAAAAATGTTGAGAATAGTGCGATTTATTTAGAGATAAAGAATTGAGGCGATACAATAGATACGTAACAGTTTCGGCGAATATAGTCGAGTTATTTACTGTTCTGTATAACTGAGCACTCGGGTTGGTCACGAGAGCGCGAGTGTGTATGAATTTATACGAGGTGTTGTGGGAAGAGTATGTTTGTATGATGTCGCGAAAAGTAAATAGGAAGTCCATCAGCTGTTCGAGAATGTTCAAGTTGTCTTGCGATTGATGTAAAAGAGAGAGAGAGAGAGAGAGAGAGAGAGAGAGAGAGAGAGAGAGAGAGAGAGAGAGAGAGAAGGAGAGGGAGTGAGAGTGAGTGGGAGAGGGAGAGGGAGAGAGGGAGAGAGAGAATTCTGCTGAGACACTATTTATATTATATTTTTAAATATTTTCTTTTTTATATTTCTATTTTTTAATTAATGTAACAATATATAATCCTTTTCTATATATTACAATCTATTTATTTACCCGTCTTCCTTCTTCTCTCCTCACCAATTTCTGCTGACGCCATATAATTCTTTCTATGATTCGCGCCTTCTTCGCGCCACCACATGACGTCATCCCGTACGGCTGCTTCAGAGGATTCGAATTACACGTGATCGCGCGATACGGTGCGATGTTAAATCGGAACGCTTTAGAATACTGTTAGCTTTAGAATGCTCGCTACATAATGGTTCGGATAAAATGTGTCTGTTTTCTACATAAAGGTTCGGTAGACCAGTGTGGGAGGGGATTAAAGTTATTATTTCTCTGCGTTGGGAAAAGAATGTCTGTTGATATGGAAAAGATTCTTTCTGCTGACGCCATATAATTCTTTCTATGATTCGCGCCTTCTTCGCGCCACCACATGACGTCATCCCGTACGGCTGCTCCAGAGGATTCGAATTACGCGAGATCGTGCGATACGCTGCGACGTTAAATCGGAACGCTTTAGAATACTGTTTAGTTTTAGAATGCTTGCTACATAATGGTTTGGTAGATCGCTGGTTAAAAATTTTAGAATATCTGCGATTGTACCGCTATATAGTGCTGTCTCTCTCCCTCCTCCGAATTTAGATTTATAACGAAGTATTGCTCTCTCTTTCCGTCCCGAAGACGTGGTTCGTAAAAGAAAAGAACGTCGATCTTTCCCGACATTGTCCGACATCATCCGATAAAAAATAATGGATTATGCTTGGTGACGCATGTTGGTTTGAAAAAAAAATCCTGGGGGCCGTCCCCTCCCTGGGTTAGGTCTGCAAAAATTTTCGAGGTGGGCCAACGTCTGAAAAAGACTTTTCGGGGGTCATTCCCTCCCTTTGAAAAATTTCAAATTTCCCGGCTCGGCCCGGAGTGATCCCCTCCGCGATTGCGGCTTCCCCCACTCCGCGGCTCGTGCGCGCGCAACCGCTCTTCCACTCCCCGCAGACCCCGCGGCCATGTTTCTCTCCGCCGCGCTCTCCCGCGCGCCCTCACTTCCCCCCACCCCGCACTCCCCTCAGAGGACCATGGTTTGAATCCCCATAGCCTTACTACTGGTGGGCAGCAGATTCGCAGCAGATCCTGCCGTTCGCCTGACACGTCTAACAGCGCCATCTGTGGGTCAGATTTGGCAAACAATTCCCTACGCGTGACATCACACGGCCGTCCCTACGCGTGACGTCACATGCACGTGGCTACGCACCAACACATGTGTACCGTGATTGCTATAGGTGTGTCCGCCCACCCTTTCTACTGCGCGCAGGGAATTGGTAAGCAGCAGTTTTGGAGCAGACTATGTTCATGACGATGTCAGACGTTTTGGTAATTTAGATTCATGTTCTGCTTTTCCCTATGAAAACAACATGTCCATTTTTAAAAATTTCTTAATAAGCCATCTCTTCCTCTCCAACAATCTTCCAACAGGATGGGGAAGATACAATCTCATGGCACAAACATTCATCATAATGTCGATTTTTCTATTCGCGTATCTAGACCCCTTACTAACGACACCAATTGTTCTCAGTACCGTAAGATAGAATTCAATAACATATCTCTAGGCACATATGTACGCGATAATTGTTGCATCTCATACGATGGCTCGATCTGCATAATTTTCAACATTGGCATGTACAAAGACTCGTATCGTTTGCGTATCAAAAAATTTTTAGAAGTCCATAATTTTTATGATGTCGCCATAGAGTCTTCGGCTTTTGGCATATATAAATGCCCCACATTGAGCCCTGAAATTTGATATATCTCCCCCGATCAGGTTCGCGGCAAATGTTACAGAATGCCGTAGGTATATCGTTGCTGTTATTATGCACAGCGAGAAGCCGTAAGATCCATAGTATTTAAATTCTTCCACCTTTATTTTCGCTAGATGTATCTCGCTGCCAGTCCCTCTCCCTTGTGTAGCTTCTCGCGTCAGGCGGTCACCATGGTGGTTTTAGTGGGTGTAAGCTCCACATAATCTCACCCCTGCCATGGGGGGGGGGGTGAAGTATCCGTTAGGAATTTCCACCATGTAAAAAAAAATTATCTCTTCCTTTTCTAGTCTCGTCTCTTTTTTTTTTGTAAGTTACGACTATTTTCTGGTGAGTGGCATGCTCTATGTTTAGAAGCTTAATAACGGAGCGGTGTACTGGATTTAGCAAGTATTAAAGCACTGATAAGGAACTAACGTTTATTGCGAAGCACAAAGGACGATTTGAATATTAACGTTCACTAATCACAATTACTAATATAACTCAAATGTATAATACAAAGACACCAATAAACAATACAATATTTACAATAAAGTTACTTAATGTTTAATTAACTACTGGCAAGAGAAGCAGTTAATAAGCAAAGAGAGTTCCTTTGCAGAAGAGGAACTGTGTTAAAGTAGTGTAAGCGAGAGATAGCAAGCAAAGCGCGTGGTAAAGCAGGTGAGTCACGAACAGAGAGTGACGGTTCCAGGAAATCGCGATCGATTTCCTGGAAGGAATAGCCTTCCCCTTCCATCGATCGCTAATCGATCGCCGCTCGAGCAGCAGGCCGTTGCCATGTGCCTAATTAGCGCTGATAATTAGCAGATGGCGTTAGCATGCTGCTTTTCGCGTACACTCTATAATATTTACATTTTCTTCTTTTGTACTGTACTTTCCTTTTGTATTGCTCTTCATAAATAATATTATATTTACACGTATCCTTGTTAATCTCTGGTGATGAGTTATTTTATCTTTTGGTTCGAATATTTCTTCATGGGTCGTTTTTTTCACGTTTTCTACTGTTATAGCCTTTGTCGAGTTACACTCGAATTATTGAGTAATACATTACCTGGGTTCGTCTTGAGGTTTGGGTTAGATTAATATTGCATGTAAAATAGGAAAAACAGCCAACACGCCTTTGCTAAGAATTGTAATATGTACTTTTAATCACAGTACTACATATCGCAGCGAGAGAAGCGTGTGGTCACCAAACCAACGAGGTACCGGACGACTTTTTCGGAGGAGGAAGCTCCGAAAAAGAGAAGGACGTCAACCATGCCGAAACAATCGATCGATCAGGACATCTAGGATTTGAGGATGATCCTGCACGAAGAAAATGTTCTAACAACGTCAAAGGATTTTTCTACGATTAACCCAAGTAATGTTCGTATGTTTCAGAACACTTCTGCTGTTAGTCTTCCTGCCCTCGCAGCATTAACGGATCATCACGATCCAGGGACATCTGCACGCGCCACTGTGATCCGGAGAGAGCCGTTGCAGCACCATACAGTGCACATCCAACCTTCTGTTAATGGGTAAATTTACATGTTTCATTTTTTTTGTTACAAAAATATTGATAATGTGAAGTTTTCTATTATAAATGTTCATGTTCGCAGGAGCCTGGAAGATCGCACGGCGCAAGTTGAGACGGAGCTAAAGTAAGTATCGCATGCATCGTGTTTATATCCGTTCTGTTTGCAGAAGAATGAATATTCTGTTGGGGAGTATTCTCTGATATGTGCAGCCCACCCATAACGATCCACCACAAAAACTAGCCGTCATTCCGCTATCGTTGCCGGAGGAGGTGGACTGTTTCGAGAACATCGATGAGGACAGTTATTCCAATGTTGTAAGCGAAAACGAAATTTTGCTCTTATTTAATTTTATATAATACATACTTACATTAATCTTTACTTACTTTGTTTAGGTTCAATATTTAAAATACATGGATGGGTTCAGCCTGAAGGAAGCGGTCGGTATTTGCCTGAAGGAAGCGCTGGTCGACGACGTGACACGGTCCTTCACGTGGTTCGGCCGAACAGGACAAAGGCCGTTATTCAACACCCGTATCATGATGGCGATCTACGGTACGAAGCAATAAGCATTTCCATGTTTTTATGCATAATTATGCTAACGTACTTTGCGTGCATGACTTTTTCAGAAGCGGTGTCTGGGAACCCGCACTTCACCAAGCCGCTCCGATCGGATTTTCAACGGTCGATGCAGCAGGCACTTCGAGCCTCTAAGGAGAAGGTTCGAAGTAAGAAGAGTGGTAGAGAAGGTGGTCCACGCGTGACGGCAGCCTTCAATGCATCGCGAATGCGGACGATTTGTGGACGGACGACCAGCAGCCCGAAGAAGAAGCTGATCTTTGAAGGTCCGGATCAGTAAAAGTCATGACATTTAATGTCATGACCGTAAAAGTCACGATTTACTGTCGCGGGAAAACGATAATTAAATATGGTAAATATTTTATTCTTCAGAAATGTGCCCATTAAGAGTAGAGGTGTGTCTCCTTTTACAGTGGCGAAGAAACCAAACGGTACATTTCAGTGTCCATTTTAATTGATTAAAACGGGAACAACCTCTCGATGTTCACAATGAACATCAATCGGCACTTTTCAGCGTCCATTTAATAAAATACTCATGGATTGGTACATTCCTAGTATAATTTCAATTTTATAATAATATTGTATTTGTTTTCAGAGTTAATTATATATATGTGCCACTTATCGCTATTTTATTAAAAATAAAAAATACATACCTTTACAAATAAATTGAAAACTTATTTAATAAACCTCACAGGTTATATGAACTTAATCTGCTCCAAAACTGCTGCTTACCAATTCCCTGCGCGCAGTAGAAAGGGTGGGGGGACACACCTATAGCAATCACAGTACACATGTGTTGGTGCGTAGCCACGTGCATGTGACGTCACGCGTAGGGACGGCCGTGTGACGTCCAGGGAGTCGAGCCAGATAGAATTTCGGTTACGGTCGCGGTCGGGGTCACCGAGACGTTCGACACGCTATTTACGGTTCTCTCGACCGAACCGGAGAGCGACAATCGGTCTGAAGTTTTCTCTCAACCGATAACCGAGAGAGAATTTTTTCAAACTTACGGTCAACCGAAAGTCTAGACCGGTCAGGAATACGGTCGCGTTAATTTATGGAGAGGTTGGAGTTAATGTATGGAGAGGTTCGCAAAACGGTCAACCGAGAGTCTCGACCGATTGCAATACGGTTGACGCAAAGTTGGGAGAGATAAAAATGCGGGCAACTAGAATTCATCACATCATGAGAAATAGGAAGAAAATAGAAATACCCTCGATTAAAATTTGTGAAACAAATTGTTATTATCCCTGTTGTGAATCGCAAATCGTGACTAAAATTAATTAGTAGGTTATTTTACTTATTTTTTATCACGTTAGTAACCTGGCCTTGCATATTTTGCAATCCACAGCGAAATACATAGTATAAATAAAACAAATTTATAATAATAAATATAATCAATTAATTTAATTTATATATAAATTCTTAAAAATACATTTACGTATTTTTCTAAATTTATTAAATTTTATAGATAATTTTATAAACATCTACTTTAACTATTTTTATAAATGAAATATTACTTTCATAGTCGCAATGAAATATTTTTATAAATAATTTTCAGAAATAATTTATATTTTTGTGACGTCCCACTATTTTTCGCGCGTTCCTAATTAACATCGTCCCAACTATCTATAAAATAGCAACTTCTAACCCTTTCCCAATCATCAATCGCCTGGACGATGTACCTTAGCGGTCCCCATCTCCAGACGATTAAATACAAAATCCCCTCCCCTCTTCGCCCTAGAAGGCACGATCTTTTCCCTCACAAGTCCCTCGTCCCAAAGCCCTCTTAAATCAAGACCTCTTCTCCTCCCCTCTTTACCAATCAACATCAAATACAAGCCACTCTCAAACTCCTCATTCAAAACCCACAAAATCCACCCAACGGTTTGAGTACCCCCTTTTCAAAATCCCAAAGGACCGCCAACTAAGCTATTGCGACATATATTTCGCGCAGGACTCATCGAGACATTCCGATTACATAACACATATTTTAAGCATGAGTCATCGCGCATACTGCAAATTCCCCGCATACCTGACATTCCATCGCTTTGTATAAATACCAGCGCCGCATGGACCGCATACAGCTAGTTCGGTAACATCCGCTATGCGAGTCACTTTATCACGACATTCTAAAATCTCTTAAGTATATTGTTAAATTTCGCTTCTGTGCGAACGTTCCCTAGTTCGCTTCCCTACTTCAATCAGGTCAAAACATAAAATCGACTGGTCTCGTATCCCCCGTAATCATGTCATTTATGCCTGCGGAAGAGTTTCTTTAATTGCGTTTGTTTGAACTTCAATAGGGGTTAAGTATACCCAAAAGTCCCTGTTCCATATAATATTATGGTTCAACGCAAATGCAGGGTGTTTTGTCCTCGCCCTAGAGAAAATAAAACCTTGGAATGATCCATGGACAAAATTTCGGGATGCGTCCTTTCGTTGGCGAATGAGGGTCTACGGTATAACAATAAAGTGCAGTTTACGAGTGGCTAAATCGCGACCATAAAGCCCTGAGTAAAATAGCAATTATTGAAAACAATTTGAAATTTTTAACGAAGCTAGGACTACATTTTCCATGTTAAGAATGGTGTGGTAAACTACGAAGAGTTGCTTTTATTTTAGGATTAGGCGTTCTCGACAGCCGAGTTGTTCTTCCCTATGAAAGCTCAAGGGTCGTCAAAGGAAAGCGTTTTAAACATCTTACAGAAACGCACCGTGTACTCCTTTAAAAAAGCGAAATTGTTTCCTGAGTTGCAGATAATTTCTAACTTGGACGGGAATTCTTTTCTACGGGTCATTTCACGCTAATTCGATCACTTTTGGATCTTCTTAATGTAGTGTTTCAAATACAACAATGCCTCGGTACATCGGCGCAGTTTAGGACTGACAGTGTCAGAGTAAAAAATAACTGCAACAGTCTGCTTTCACAAATCCCGTCACGAGAGAGACAAACAAAGAGAGCGAAAGGAACAGCATACATACCTTCCCGGCCTATTCAGCTAGGTCGAACTGAACCGAACCCACCCGAACTAAACCGAACCGGAGCCCTAACCAGTAAGCGGACCGCTCCATACATGAAGTGGTGACCGATCTACTAGACCGAGAGCCAGTGAACATTTTTCTTACGTCATTTTTTAATGGAAATAATTCTTATTTTATGAAATCATGTATACAGACGATAACGGAAACCATCGTCTGGCAGTCGGGCGTTAGAACAACGACGCGTGGGCGTACGCCGAAAGTGCGAAAAAACAGTAAAATTACGTCATTTTTTAATGGCTGATTTTTTGTGTGGTAATTAATAACATAATGGTAAGTTATAAAAAAATGTTGCCAGACGTTTTTATTAGAACTTCAGGGGTGCCAGACGTTCATAAAATTGTATTTTTGCAATGATCATTTACGTCATAGATAAATGGTTGTTTCTTTTTTTAAACTTTAAGTCAGAACCCCTTTAACACTAATATACAATTTCCAGACGAAAATCGTGGAACTAACACCTTGCCAGACGTGAGCAAAGTCTCGTCCGGCGCGCACATCGACACCTCGACGCTACACTTAATCCATTTCTGTAATACTTCCTCAACAATTATATACGTTTTCCAGACGTATATATCGGAACTAACATTTTATCAAACAGCTGCAATGTCAAATGTACATACCTTTTTGCTGTTGGCGTGGGGGCGGATGAGACTTTGAAAGTGTGTACAAGACATTAATACCGAGATAATTCTATGGCAATGATTTTATTTGCTAAAAGGAGTCTAAATTTAAGATTTAAACAGAAAATAATATTTACACTGTGTTTCAATTCTCGTAAACAACAAATAAAATATTGAAAATATTAAAAAAATCTGGGAAAATTTAGTTTCTAAAAAATAAAATTCAAAAAAATTATCTTCATGAATTGTTAATAACAGTCATTGATTATATTTTAAATTGTAAATGTTTTACTGTGCTAAATATACTTATTGTTTAAAGAAATATAATACATTTTAGTAACAAGGAAAAAATGTTTAGGAAGTAAAGTAAAGAATTTATTTTCTATAAGTTTTTAAATACTTTCTGAGGAACATATTTCATTTTATTATGTTGAATAATTTTATGTCTCCTCATCGTCGAGATAATATTCTTCGCGGTCGTCCACATCATTATAATGATCATCACAATCGAGATCATACTCAATTAAATCATCTATAAAGAAATGTAAGTTATTAACATCGGATATTACGTCTCAATTTAATAGCAGTAAAATAAATGTATTATGTGTACCTGAATCATTGTTTTCCTCGTCGGGAACGGTGGGTTGAATTACAACGTCGCTGACGAGCGTTGGTAGTGTGTCACCTTTATACCATACGAAATCGTAGTTCTCACCAGCTTTCTCCCATCTATGATTGGTTGGCAATAATAATGTTCCATTTTTTAAATACGCGTTTCTCCGTACATGACTGATGTATGCCGCTCGTAGTATATGCTGCCGTAGTTCCACTTTACAAGGTGGCAGTTTAGAAGCGTCGTAATTTTTAATATTTATACAAAATTCTTCAGTATTAGTCATGTTTTGGTAGGTTTTGGTGAACAACGCAAATCTAGCTTGGTTTACATCATTAATTTTTTTAAAACCATATAAGCGGCACACAAATTCCTCCAAACTTGTGCAAACTTCTGTTGAATTGCATCCATCTAAAGTCGCAAGGTCAGTAAATGCTTGTTGGTATTTTTGAGACTGCAGTAATAGTTGAAAGGGTTTTTTTTACACTTCATAAAAAAGGCATCTATTTGCAGCTGGCAATATAATACGTTCCGACGAGAGGAATCCGCTTGTATGTAGAATAACGGTCAACATTCACATTGCAGCTGTTTGATAATATGTTAGTTCCGATATATACGTCTGGAAAACGTATATAATTGTTGAGGAAGTATTACAGAAATGGATTAAGTGTAGCGTCGAGGTGTCGATGTGCGCGCCGGACGAGACTTTGCTCACGTCTGGCAAGGTGTTAGTTCCACGATTTTCGTCTGGAAATTGTATATTAGTGTTAAAGGGGTTCTGACTTAAAGTTTAAAAAAAGAAACAACCATTTATCTATGACGTAAATGATCATTGCAAAAATACAATTTTATGAACGTCTGGCACCCCTGAAGTTCTAATAAAAATGTCTGGCAACATTTTTTTATAACTTACCATTATGTTATTAATTACCACACAAAAAATCAGCCATTAAAAAATGACGTAATTTTACTGTTTTTTTCGCACTTTCGGCGTACGCCCACGCGTCGTTGTTCTAACGCCCGACTGCCAGACGATGGTTTCCGTTATCGTCTGTATACATGATTTCATAAAATAAGAATTATTTCCATTAAAAAATGACGTAAGAAAAATGTTCACTGGCTCTCGGTCTATACCGACCGGTTCCCGTTCGTCTCAGAACTACGGTCCCCGATTCCCGACCGAAGTGCAATTGGTCAGGAGCTTCGGTTCCCTTTTGCAACCTCTCGCTACTACGCTCAGAAATCTCTCCACTTTCGTTACGGTTACTGGTTATTTGACCGATATGTGACCGGTCTGAATTTCGGTTTCTGTTTCGGTCTCGACTCCCTGGTGACGTCACGCGTAGGGAATTGTTTGCCAAATCTGACCCTCAGATGGCGCTGGTTTAGATCCTGCCGTTCGCCTGATACGTGTCAGGCGAACGGCAGGATCTGCTGCGAATCTGCTGCCCATCTGACGTCAGGGTCCTGATGTGAGGCTCTGTACCTCAGAACGCAGCCTAATGCGGACACAGATGACTATGGATCTGACGTCAGGCTCTGCGCCCCAGTTCTGGTTATCAGGGTTTATTATTATTAGTATTTCTCCTTTCCTTTTTTTTTCTGAAGTCTTTCAATAGAAACTCATGCCACATCTGTCTTCTTTATGTATACATCTTTTTTTTTTAGGCTGTATTTATGTATTCTATATCTTATTCTACGTTCCACTCTTATGTTCACGCCACGAAACGACTTTGTATATTTTTCTCTTCCGTCATATAGGTTAATTATTACAGTCTCTTACTTAGCTTTATGCTTTATTATAACTAAAGGGTGTTTGCCGTTAAATAAATAAATAAATAAATAAACTTTAAGTTTTTCTACTTGATTTCAATACCCGGGGTACTCGGGTGCCCATCTGTAAAAATATGAGTTGTACCTGCAGTTATTGAATAAATTATACCCTGATAACCATCTGTCTCCAGTCTGACATCAGATTGGTAGCAGGGTTTAGCTCTGGCATGAGAGCACAGAGTCTGACGTCAGAACCGTAGCAGACGGCAGAATCTGCTGCGAATCTGCTGCCGATCTGACATCAGGCTCTGCACTTCAGAACGCAGCCAAATGCGGACACAGACGACTACGGTTCTGATGTCAGATTCTGCTCCCCAGATTTGGCTATCAGGATAATTGATAAATTGTTAATATACCTACAGGGATTATTTAATAAATAAAACCAATTGTTTACATATTTAAGAATTTACGAAAATTATTTATTTATGTGCATTTTCTATATTTTGTAATAGTAACGTCATGCTTATCGCAAACAGGTTTTATACATTGCACACGGAATTTTAACGTTCTTCTACGTTTATTATGGCCTCCCCGTAGTATAAATAACACGATCCTGTGCTACTGCGTCGCTAATTCTCTTGTTAGAAATTTAGTAAAAAGAACATTCCAGATCAACGGTTCTGGAGTAAATGTCGTGGGTTTCATCACAGTCCTCTTACTAGAAGGTCTTACACTCCGTGGCTAGATCCTTTAGGAACAAAGTCCGTATTCTTTAGCAATACGGCGACGGGCCCCTTGCCATTCCCAAACTCACTTTTCTGAACACCACCAGGTAACAACCAATTACACATTACATGTAAATAATTTACGCTTTTACACAGTATTTGCTAAAAACACAGGCTATTCGTTACATTCCGCAATAAGTTTCACGAATAACGTAATTAACACAAAATAATTATTAATGAAAAAAGAGCGTGTTCTATCCGCAACATGTACTAACAAGGGAAGATTCCGAACCCGGAAATTCAAAAAATTCTGAAACTTTGTGGATATGTAGGGGATTTTCTCCTGATTACAACGCAATGCTTTTTGCTGCCCAAAATCGCTCTAAGGGGGTGAAATTAACCCCTGAATATTCGGGTATTTTCCGATTTTGTGTTATAACTCGCGAACTGTAAGAGATAGAAAAAAAATCTCAAGACGAAAGTTACTTCTTTTAATTAGATCTATCAAATAGTAATAGTTAAATCAATTGTTTAAACAATTAGAAAAAAGTTATAAACAAAAATATTAATAATGTTTTTTAA
Source organism: Andrena hattorfiana (assembly GCA_944738655.2). Lineage (NCBI taxonomy): Eukaryota > Metazoa > Arthropoda > Insecta > Hymenoptera > Andrenidae > Andrena > Andrena hattorfiana. Next base: position 50,866,501 of record OX122889.2, read on the forward strand.
TAATAAGAATTGGTGGTTTAAATAATTATAAAACAGCATAATCCATTTTTTTTCAAACAATTTCAACCTTTGTTGTATCGCTGATATGTGTTCCTCGACAATCGAAGAACTTTTGGATCCCATTGTAACGTACCTGAAGCTAGACGACGAGTAATGTTTTTCTAACGTTTATTAGGAAATAATACGCAACGCGTAGAAAAAATGTAAGACAATTCATATACTTTTGTCTCTAATTACACATGGGGCAAATATACCAGGTGGAAATAGAGGAGAAGAAGGGAACTGTTAGATATAACTTATCCTTATTAGAACTTTTTATTTTTAACATAATTATCGAACTTTTCTTTTATTTACTCACAAGACAGGCGAGATAATGCCGCCGTTTAAGTATAGTTAGATAACTTTGAAAACACTTGTGTGGTGTGATTATTATGAATTATTCTTCATGGTGATGAAACTCTTCAAAAAAATGTTGGAAACATAGATATTGATTACACCACGCACATCGTATGATAGCATAATTACCGCATATGGAACAACGAGGTGGATGTATGAAATCTTGTTGTGAAAAAGCGAAATCTACTGGATTTTCAAACTGATTTGGTTTCTCAACAATATATCCACTTTTATACCACGCGTAAGCAAACACATCGTGATACTTTGGTGATGAAAGTTGATTATGAATAAGAGACTGTAATTTAATGACATTATTCCGTGCATTTAGTTGAACATCGTAATTAAACAATAATACAAGGTTGGAAAATTTCCGTACAAAGTTTTTCCATATCCGGAAACCATATACATCAAGCGGGTGTATCATTCCTGTAGTTTTCTTCGGTATTGTGAATATTTCCACATGTTGATTAGCTGGTATACCGTTTTGTAATGTAGATGGACAGTGACCAGTCCAAGAGTCCAATAGCAAAACGCTTCGAGATCCCGCATGTGGTAGATATACGCTTGTTAACCATTGCATAACCAGTTCACTTGTTAACTTTCCAGATGTGGACGCCTGTATATAAACATTCCACGGTCGAAACAAAGATTGTTGTACACGTGGACCAAAATTACCATCCTTTTCCTGCAGGACAATAAATAGCGGAGAAAGTAGTTTCCCAGAAGCTGATATTGTGGGGAATATGCTTTAGCTATGTGTAGTAGCGGATATAGACTGTACGACTGCTGTAACACTTTTGGTTCCTTGTTCAGCTAAAGTACGGCTCGAATGTAATTCTAGATTGAATCCGCTTTCATTAGCATTGAATGTATTGTTTGTTCCGATATCTCTAATACGAGGTTTTACATTATTCACAAAAGTCGAAGCAATTTCATTTAATTGCGCGGTATCTGTACCGTATTATCTGGTAATAAATTTGTTCACTTTTCTTGAAACTATTTTATACGTTCTCTTAAAATTCCAGATCCAATGTCGAGATGCTTTAAAATTTTCTAAACCTGTCTCTTCATTAGCTTGTAAGGCCCATCTTCGAATGTCCAAGTCATGAATAATGGCATGAGTTTCAATCCCGTCAACAAATTTATTATACACATATTCAGAAATTTGTAACAATTTTTCCCGTCGTGTCCCTCCTCTGCTCACCGTTTCTTCCCATCTAATGAAAACAAGGCAATTTTGCATAGATATAAAACAAATAGATAGGAAGCAGCATAACATAACAGTACACCGTTTACCACTCACCTATACAATTGTTGTACGGATGAAACTTTTCGAAATTTATGTTTCACAGATTGTAAAGATAGCCGGCTCTTCTTACCACTCTTCCAAAATGCAACAGCCTTTGTTTTGTATTCTAAAGTCACAATACCTCCTTCTTCTGGTACACACTGCTCTTCTTCGAACTCTATCGGTTCTAAAAGTTCTTCGCGTGTAGGTACATATATATCATCCACAAATTCTACAGAATGTGGTCTAAATGGTTCCAAAAATTCTAATGTAACATCAGTTTCCATAGAAAATGATGTGTCTTCTTGCGATTTAATAAGCATATCTTTTATTATGTCATGTAACTCCATTTCTCTATTATTAACAGGCGTCTCATTATTGTTCTCAATTAGGAATGTTGTTATAAGTAAACGAATTACATTCGCAGGATGTATGGGAACCATTTTCAACACTACACGTTTGTTACACAGAATCAACATACATTTACTGTTAACACCTATACTTAAACTACAAATAAACTAGTATTTCTTATTGTTAATGAGTCTTTACTCTTCAAATGCCTTCGATACTACTGACAATAATAACGAGTCGAAGCATTTATTACTTTTGCCGTCAGGACACACCAATACAACTGATAATACCTATATTGTAGCTACCGACACACACGCGAAAGTTGACTTTTCCTCTTGGGGTTGTAAGGCCCAAGAGACTCCGTGGTACGCGGTGCCGGTGGCTTTATCACTCGCCAAACTAATTTTGAATGATTATTTAATTGACGCGACGAGGAAGAAACTTGCTGATCCGTCTGATGATCACACAATAGCACGAATGTAAATTGTTCGATAGTCTTAGTCACGAATGCTTGACTAGACTAATTACTCAAGTCCGTATGATGACTTGAGTAAGAGATCCGTTGATTGATAGTCGTAGTCACGAATGCTTGACCAGACTAATTACTCAAGTCCGTATGATGACTTGAGTAAAAGAACCGTTTGATTGATAGTCGTAGTCACGAATACCTGACCAGACTAATCAAAACTATGTAAGCTACCGACACACACGCGAAAGTTGATCTTTCCTCTTGGGGTTGCAAGGCCCAGGAGACTCCGTGGTACGCGGTGCCGATGCTTGACTAGACCACGTAGCGTCGTCTGATCGTTAATTGTATCAGTGAAAAATGTCGAACGAGTTCTAATACGAGATGAATGCGTTCGCTCGAGAGACGATTGAATTCTGCCTCATCCAGCCCTTCGACGTCGAAGGTAGACACGACATCAGAATTTCGGGCGGTGCCAAAATACCGATTGGTTAGTTTTTCCTCGAAGAGGAGGAACCTTCCTTCCGTGATTTCGGTGGTGGAGGAGGAAACCTCTCCTTCTTGGTGACGTAGCAGAGGAAAAAACCAGACATCTGGCTAGCAAACCTAGCTACGTTGTTCGGTCGGAGTGTTTAGCCAGGGTCACGGTTTACGACCGTATTGTTCCGTGAGTCAGCGGTGAACGACGGTAGGTACCGGTCCGAGGTCACCGTGTACCCCCGCTGACAGAGCAATTTAACGGATTATCTCAGGGCGAAAGCAGTCGAAATTATCAGAAAAAACGGCACGATGTCGATTGCCTCTTAGTCATCTGGCAGGCAAATGGTTCCCAACGAACGCTTCGAGAACAAACAATTGCCCACCGTAAAAGACGTTGAATTTTCACCTCGCCCTGAGCCCGCTTTTGTCTCGTAAGACGGAACATATATCTTATATACATATGGCATATGTGTATTTATCTTACTTTATCACGTCTGCAGAAAACATGTTTGTACAGTGAAAATGTCTTACTAAAATTGATCGTCTTTATTTTCCTTGAAAATAATGTGTCATCCGATAAAAATACTAATATATGTATTCTCATTATTAATGCTCGAGAGAACAATAGACATGAGATAATACTTTGATGGGAGACATCGTCTCCTTGTACTTTCACGATGAAAATGATACAAAACCGGACATAATTTGAACTATATTTATTAGCGATATTACACGTCCGCTTCTTTTGGGTAACAAATCGATCGAGACGCTATATTCGCGTTTACATAGCCAAAAATTCCTAAGGCCGACTGGTTAAAACTATTTTTAATTAAAACTGCAAAATGTCAACATTGAGAGTCACTCTCGCGGTTAAATTTGGTTGGCAACAACGACGCTAACGGTCTCAATACCATAAAAAAATCGCTTAAAAAAGTGTCCTCGCGTATACGCTTCCCAACGTTCTCGAATATTCTTTTGCGTTCTGAAACAATGGCACCCGCGTGCACGTTCGCGATTTTGCCCATTTTATCCGCCGGATTAGCACTATTCAAATGCCACTTTAGAAATTTATACCCTACTGTATGCGTGAGAGCAGGGTGTTAATAATTCTTCAGTTAGACAGTCACAAACGAAGTTACAGTCTATTATAATCAAGAAGAAAGACACGCGGTTATATACACGTTATATACGCAGCCGTACGCAGCCGTGCAAACTCTCTACCGCCCGTAAACGTATCGTTGCTGTGACCGTATACTTACACCCTCGCGTAAAGGTACGGATAAACACGTGTAAGGCGCGTCGCAGAATACCCTTGAAAGGGTCGATTGCAATGGTTTGATGCGCAATGAATGACCGCGTGCCGTAAGAAACGTACGGACAGTATTTTGGCTGTGCACGGCTTTTCACGCGCATTTGCGCGCGTTGCAAATGTTTAACCCCACCTTTATAACCTAAACGCTTTTCCCACACGTTTGTAAAATTGTGTATCGTATTCCCTTACCTGTATTTCGCGTACACGTTGCTCTTGTCCGTCTGCCATCGACTGATCACGAACGCGAACGCGCGTCATCGATCAGCTACTTCGCCGGTAATCTAGATCCCCATGATACATATGTAGGGTAGACCGAGGCAAATCGGATCAAAATAAGAGTTCAGTCTGTTGCAATTAACTTTAGGTACCGAAAATCACTGCCGGCCGCCATTCAACTTCTGCACGACACACTTTATTCTCAAAGATACACTTTTCAATCGGCTCGGTCTGATCGCTAACCGCTTTCTGCCGATTCTCCTTCCGGCCGTTACGTACATCGGCTCTCTCTCTCTCTCTCTCTCTCTCTCTCTCTCTCTCTTTCTCTCTCTCTCGCTCCTCACGCGCAATTGAGGCAAACCCGCGAAATTCGTACTACAAGTACAGGGTCATCCGTTAAAACTGCAACCTACGCGCGCGCGAACAGACGAAAATAGCAACACCGCCTCACGGACACATTCCACTACAACCATGCATCGGCCCGGCGTTCGGAGGGTTGCCAGCGACCGCTGGGGAGCGGTGATGCCCGAGCTTTGAAAATTTTAGGATGGTCTCTTTCAAATTAACGTCACAAGGAGCTATTTGAAATTTTCCGACCGGGGTTGAAGAATTTGGGGCCTTTTTCGTATAACTTTTGAATTATAAAAGATATCAGAATGCAATTTGCGCCGAAAAATGAGGAAAAATTATTCCCTGTTAATGATGGATAATTCAAAATATTTTACGTTTACTTAATTTTTCTTTTATCAATTTTTTAACCATAATTGTTGTGAAAAGCTTTTGCAAACTGTTTATTTAATACCGTATTTAATGCTCTGTTTAAAAATTATGATGTTGATAAACAATACGCTAGTTGTTTCTGTGTCATTACTTTCATAAATTGAGAAATTAAATTTTTATTCAATTATGTGTTAGTTCTGCAGACCTCAGAATCTATTGTTCTGGTTTTCTTTTTTATAATTTTATCCTTATATGCAGTGCATGCATAGATCGAACGTAAGGAGTAACTAATGGGACGTGTCTTTGATTGTAGCGGTGTTTGAATCTTTTTTCTAGAATTTTTGTGTTTGAATGTTTAACCTTTTAGCTACTCAACGCCATAACGCATATACCTGGCTTCCGTTAATGTCATATTTTGGAACGATGCGTCATTATTGTGGCTTTTACACGCAGGTGGCGAAAAATCTCTCCGTACAAGGATATAGCGCCGCGGTCAATCCTGTCGTAGCTAAAATTTTTGAAATTAAGATAGGTACGAGATCAGTTGACATTGTTTTCAAACCTCATTACAGTAATCCGGGGTGCGAGTGGTAAACCGATCATAAAAGCGGAGCGTGCGGCTCGCTTACCTAGGCCGGGAAATTCTGCACAGCTCTTTGCGGCGTTAATTTGAAAGAGACCATCCTAAAATTTTCGAAGCTCAGGCATCACTGCTACCCAGCGGTCGCTGTTAACCCTCCGAACGCTGGGCCGGTGCATGGTTGTAGTGGAATGTGTCCGTGAGGCGGTGTTGCCATTTTCGTCTGTTGGCGCGCGCGTAGGTTGCAGTTTTAACGGATGACCCTGTAGAGCTGTTCAAGCATTTTTTCAACACCTGCATGAAAATGTGTGTTTTTTTACGCCTGCTGAGCGGGAGCAAAATGACCAATTTCAGACGTATTCGCGTTTTCTACTTTTCTCCCAAGGGAAAAAGACTTTACGCGCATGCGTATTCGCATTATTTTTTACTTTCCTCCCAAGGGAACTGGAGTTCGGCGTTACCCTATGGTATGAAGATGCAGTTGTTCGACTAATCGTTATCGATCATGCGTGTTTTATCTTGATATTACAACTGTCACAGCACCAAACCAATGCATATTTTTTGCGAATCGCTCAGCGGGCTTTCAAAAACACACCTTTCATGCAGGTGTTGAAAAAAATATAGTGCGTGACAAGGGAGAGAAGCGATTTCGCCTCGAGTGAATTGCTGCCCTCGCTCAGGGTTACTAACCGCGGCCTAACCCTAACCGTAACCCGGGTTACCAAGGGTTAGTTCCTGTAACCCGTCGTAACCGGGACGGAGCGGGTTACTACATAGTACACAGAGCAGGTTAACCCGCTCGGAGCGGGTTACAAGTGATACAAGAGTGCATTCACATTGTTTATATTGCTATCAGTTAGGCGGGTAGAGTGAGTCTACCCTAATATGTGCATGCAAAATCCGACTACAATATAGTATATCGTAATAACTGTGTGCAGTTTTAGAAATATAAAGTAAGAAATATATTATTTTGGAACACAAGTAATATGCCAAATTTATTCATTTGTAAGAAAGTGGTATGTAAAAATAGAAACTCAGTGTTCAATACATATGAGCATGCAATATATGTATTATGTATGCGCTATACATAAAAAAATATGCAGAAAATATATGCAAAAGTATATGTAACTGAACAGTCTTAATTCGTAAAATTGTTTAATTTCTAAAATTTTTAATGTTTATAGATCCGAATTCTTAAAAGTTTGAAGTTTTAAGCTTTTGAAAATTTGAAAATTAGAAACGTTGAAAATTTGAAAATTAAAAAATTTGAAAATTTGAAAATAAAACATTTGAATGTTACGAAATTTAATATGTCACGTCCCGGGTGGAGGTCGTTGGGAACAATGACAATGGGGCTCAGAAGGGGGAAGCCAGGCTCGAATGCGAGATTCGTAACACTGGGGTTGGAGGAAGACAGGCTCGAATGCGAGATTCGTACACTGAGGGTTGGAGGCAGCCAGGCTCGAATGCGAGATTCGTACACTGAGGGTTGGAGGCAGCCAGGCTCGAATGCGAGATTCGTACACTGAGGTTAGAAGGAAATAGGCTAGAATGCGAGATTCGTAACACTGGGGTTGGAGGAAGACAGGCTCGAATGCGAGATTCGTATACTGAGGGTTGGAGGAAGCCAGGCTCGAATGCGAGATTCGTACACTGAGGGTTGGAGGAAGCCAGGCTCGAATGCGAGATTCGTAACACTGGGGTTGGAGGAAGACAGGCTCGAATGCGAGATTCGTAACACTGGGGTTGGAGGAAGACAGGCTCGAATGCGAGATTCGTACACTGAGGTTAGAAGGAAATAGGCTCGAATGCGAGATTCGTACACTGAGGTTAGAAGGAAATAGGCTCGAATGCGTGATTCGTACACTGATCGTGAATGGATTTTAGGCTCGAATGCGTGATTCGTAACACCGATCGACCAGGGAAGGTTTAAATTGTAATTACTGCGGTGGGTGACACCCGTTAGAGCACTTTGTTTTGGTCTGGTAATTGGATTTACCGTTGCACGAGTATAAGAAGTCACACGTAATATTTCCTCGAAATATGTCTAGACATTTGGCTGTACGCGGGCCATGCAAAAGTACGTTGGTAAACACTGCATGAACTCTCGCGTTCGCGAACCGGAATCAGCTGATGCAGGAGTCTGTTTTATTTGGAGCCTTCGTAAGAAGAGGATAGGCACAATAATTCGAAGCGTTTATATGCACGGTTAATGCGATGGTGGTTAACAATAGTATAAGAATATGAACATGAGATACATGATAGTAAGTCAAATAAAGAAATACGTTTAGCAATGAACGTTAGTAATACAGATAAATATGAACGCGATAGGCGTTGCTGAGACGAAATAATGTGAACGCAGTAAGCGTTAATTAAACAAGATTATTTGAACGCAGTAGGCGTTAATAAACAATATAATATGAAAAGCGTTAAACGTTAATAATACGAAATAACATGTACGCAATAAGCGTTAATAAACGAAATAATATGAAAAGCGTTAAACGTTAATAATACGAAATAATATGTACGCAATAAGCGTTAGCAAACAAAATAATATGAAAAGCGTTAAACGTTAATAATACGAAATAATATGTACGCAATAAGCGCTAATAATTCAAGATAATATATGGTATGGGGATGATATCCAGTATAATTGTATGTAATAATAATTGCTTACGGTTGTAGCCGTAGATCACAGAATTTAGTATTGTTTTAAGCTAACACTTGGTATATTGTTCTAAGCAACGAGACACTTCGCGGGAGTGGTTTCCGTAGAAGAGAGCTACGGCCTCTCGGGCCCTTGTATTTATGTGATTTACATGATTGTTAGGGATGAAGGGTACGCGCGGTCTTCACCTTGACCTATTTGCAAATATGCGTCGCAGTAATATTATAAATAGAATTAGTCTTCCGGGGTTTTTATATGGCCTTGTACTAAATATTTGCCGCAAGGACTTCCGGGGTTTTTATACGTAGACTTTTGAAAAGGGAAGATTCAACCCATTTGATGGAGTTTAGGAGGTTCGATTGGAAAGGGGTAAGTGGGGTATTGACTTCTTTGGTCATAGAGAGGGTGTGAGACGTGGTCTCGATTTAAGAGGGGTTTTTAGGGACGAGGGACTTGTTTAAATTAGATAGGGGGGAAGTGGTCATGCCACGTAAGGCGAAGAGGGGATTTGGAGGTCGTAGTTGACCATCTTGAGATGGGGACCGCTAAGGTACATCGCCAAGGTGATCAGTGATTTGGGGAAAAGGGGTAAGACTTGAGTTTGATGAATTTTGATGGAGTTGTGATGAGATTTATGATAGAGATGTTAGAATAGGACCGCGCGAAAAATTGTGGGACGTCACAAATAATCCGAAGATTTTAAGAATTTGACATTTCACACTTTTGAAAATTTAAAAATTTGAAAGTTCGAACATTTGAATTCTTGAACGTTTGGAAATGTATGCAAAATTTTTATTGATTTCAGATTGTTAAACCTGATAGGATGACACGCCTATTTTAAACACATACAAAATTTACGAAAGAAATACTACGTATAAAATGATGTGTAATGACAAAAATACGGACATAAGATTTAAAATTAATGAACTTATATTATGTAAAATAATATATATATCATATGATAATACAAGTAATACAAAATAATTGGGAAAACTACGTACGAAAGGTAGAGAAAACGCACACATACACATTCATACGTACACAACACAATACAAGAAATACAAAATAACTCAAACAAAATATTTACAAAAAGTAAAGAAAATAGAAAATAGACGGGCACATACACCTATACATATAAAACTTAATTAAAATTTGTCCTCACAATCATGATATCATGTAAAATGTCATGGTTTAACCGAGATCTGTAATCGTTCAAAACAAACTTTAGACCGGAAAATAGTCGCTCGACTGAAACTTGTGTCGGCGGAACTGCATGTACAATATTTGCAAGGTCTTTTAATTCTCGACATTCGTGTTTGTCCCAGTATTCCAGGATATTTTCCTTCTTGTCGATCCTAGGAGTCTGAGAAAACTTATTTAATGCTGCCGCTATATTAAAAGATAAATTTTCTCTATTTAGTTCTAATTGATTGTCTTTTTTTACCAAAACTCTTTCCAAATCGTCGTTTGAGGTAGAAGTAGAAAAACTTTCTGCTGCTACTTCACGAACGTTATTACGATTTAGTTTTTCAGATTTTTCCCATATCTTAATTAAGTGTAAAATAGCAATATCTTTCTGGTCTTTGGATAATAAATTCTTATATCTAGCATCTAAGAAAATAGAACACAATAAAGATTTGTTCGATAATATTTGACGTTCCCGGTTAGATATCGTGTTTAACAAAATTTGTGCAAAATCGTTATTTTCAATTTTTTTTAAACTTAAAATGCATTGTGACCATAGTGCATAAAAATCTCCCATGGTCAACTGTTCGTATTGCAGTTTTTTGGTTGCAATTTTCGCTGGTTCGAGTGCCGCAATTAAATGCGATATTATCACCCAATCATCGTCGGACAAGAATTTGTCGTTTAATTTCAATCGCACGCAGAGGTCCTTTAATTCTGTTAATCGCTCCAACATAGTGAGAGTAGAGTTCCACCTAGTTGGACAGTCTAAAATAGGTTTTCGCAATTTTGTGGATTTTAAAATAATTGTAACAGAAGAAGTACGAAGTTTTCTTACTAATTCTCTTGCTTGTCGCAACAATTCGTGAACTTCAAAAATTTGCAACGCATCGTGCACTGCTAATTGCAACGTGTGTGCAACGCAACGCACACCTATTAATAACTCTGAACCATTTTCTTCTGGAAAAAAACAATCTTTCGCCTTCCAAAAAAAATTCGTCGTATTCTTCAAGGAAGGTGTGGTCTATTTCACCCTCTTCTATGTCACTGTTAGAGACGCTTAGCTCGTCTTCCAGAAGTTGCATTAATTTCAACATGTTGGACCCATTATCCGTCGTTATTGTATATATATTGTGAACAGTAATATCATATTCGCGTAAGATATTAAAAATTAAGTTTTTCAGATTTTCGCTTGTACTTCTCTCAAACATTTCTCTCAAACCGAGAGTGCGAATTATTATTTTTCTATTTAAAATATATTGAATATTTACGCCTATAAATGATCTACCATGTCGCGTTGCTCCATCAATTTTTAAACACACTAATTTATTTCCTATTTCTTCTTTTATTTCATTTCTAATTCTCGAATACTATTTTCATTAATTGCTATTGGGGGATTTATTGTTCGTAATATAGGCTGTATTAATTTCTTAAAACCCGAATCGGTGAAAATATTCAGGGGTCGACCATTTTTCGTGACTAGCTCAACGCAGGCATTTATAAGATCTTGTGCTGTCAATGTCATCGCTAGCGAATTTGACGTGGAAGTTGATGGACGCTCTTCTAATCTAATTCTCTTCCGATTTTCCGTTTGCATGGTAACTAATGTATATTCGTTGGGATGACAGTACAGAAGGTGACGAGTTAAATTGGCAGTGTAACGTCCAGTTGCTTTGGAGCGACTGAGTGCTAGCAGGTTCTTGAGAGGAGAGCGGCTTCACCTCAAGTACAGGATAGGTGGGGTTCGTTGGTAGAGAGTTAAGGATTAAAATCCAAACTTTTAACTTAACAATGGCTATTTATTCAGCAATACTTAATTCTACTTTAACAATAACAACTTAATATTGACTACAGCTATGATTATGTATTTTATGTTTTTGGGTTTTTTTGTATTTTATATGAACTAGTATTGTATGTCGCAGTGTAATGCCGCTTCCGTTTCCGGGGCGAGCTCTTACTCTTGGCAACGTCTGCTGCAAGAACGGCCGCTTCCGTCTCCGGGGCGAGCTCGCTACTCTTGGCAGATTTTTACTCTATGGTGACTTCGTGTATTGCAGTGTACGGCCGCTTCCGTCTCCGGGGCGAGCTCGTACTCTTGGCAATGCTAGCTGTAAGAACGGCCGCTTCCGTCTCCGGGGCGAGCTCGTTACTCTTAGCTATGTCTGCTGCTAGAGCGGCCGCTTCCGTCTCCGGGGCGAGCTCACTTCTGTTGGCAGAGTCTGAAGTGACTACTGTGCTGCGTGCACCTCCTTTTATACTCAGGATTTAGTGTTTGGCGCATGCGCAGTGAATCCTTATTTCTTTAATTTACATTTTACTTATTTATTACATTATGCTTGGTCCTAGGTTTTCGCTAACAGTTATATTATATTATTCCTAATATTCCTAAGATACTTGTTTCGCTTAATTCCTAAATTATATATAAAATTATGTATAAAGGTCTGCGCAATGTTATAGCACAGACCAGGTATAGAATAGACCTATCACGGAATGTAATTTTGTGTCACACGCTCGGGGGGCTCGCGAGCCCCCTTACCATTTTCGTGTCACACCCAACGTTATCGATTCAGTCTAAAATAAGATTACAATGCTACGAGTGGTAGGAATTGAAATTAAATCTTATCGGAAACGTTTAAAATCTAAAACGGCATGAACGTTAAGACTAATTTCAAGAAACATGTTGCATAATTCCGTTTACTAATACATTTTGATAGAAGTATAATTTGCACTTATTTCCATAAATTTCGATTAGAAATATTATATAAATACAACCACGTAATAAACATTTGTACAGTCTCTTAGTTAGGTTATATTTTCGGTCACTTCGAAGAGTGGATTTTCTGTCCTCGAAGTGACAGAAAATATACTTAACCTATATGCTACAGGATAATAAATGTTTATTGGATATTTCGTTCTTTTGGGCTACATTTGTGAACTTTTTATGACTTAACATCCTTCCAAAATATTATTATTACGCCTCAACGATATATTTATGAAGTCGATGAGTGTAATTATTCGTGGTTAAGAAATCAAAATTTCCTATTCATAACGTCATTTTTTTAGTACATTTCATCGAAATAATAAGTTTGAGCTTAATTTGTTTATGTTTGCCAAATTCATGCCTTTTATTAGACTCTACTTGATTTTAGCATCAATTTTCATGTTTACAGATTTCTATGCTTGATTAGAGCTGTGACTATCGATTATTGATAGATTATCGATATCTTATTGATATTTAACAATATATCGACAATATCGTTAAGATATCGTTAAGACGAATAGATCTATTCGCCTCTTCTAGAAGAGGCTGAGGTAGAATATAACACACTTTGCTGCAGCAACGATGGAAATAACAATTTTAAAGACATTGTAAAGCAACGATACATATTCATACTTTTAAAGATATCGCTTTCGATACTCAGCGGCTCAGCACCGATGTTTTCGCCCATTCACAACGGTGTTCTTCGGTGCTAGATAGCGCCGTGAATGGGCCCAGCACCGGTTTTTACGGTGCTCACTTTTCGAGCACCGTTGCCAACGGTGCAGACCTTTTTCGCATAGAATGCAACGCATTATTTGTATAATAAAGTCAATGAGAATCTATTGGTTTGTATTTGAATTCACGGCGCTGTCCAGCACCGAAAAACACTGAATGGGCTCAGCACCGATATTTTCGTCCGATCACAACGGTGTTTTTCGGTGCTGGATAGCGTCGTGTATGGGCCCAGCAACGCTTTCTAAGCGGCTGACCTTTTTTCGTGTATACCTCAGCTGATTTCCCAGGTAGCACACGTCGTCTATAAGTCGTGTGCTATCTGGGTCTATTCGCGTCAACGATATCTTAACCATATTATCTATATATCGAAATATCGATAACATTTCGATAGTCACACCTCTAGCTCAAAGTGACAGAAATTATAACCTATATGCTATACCCAATTTCATAAATATACCGTTGCGGCGTAACAACGATATTTTGGAAGGATGTTAAGTTATAAAAAGTTCACAAATGTAGTGTAAAGGAACGAAATAGCCAATAAACATTTATTGTCATATAGCATATAGGTTATATTTTCTGTCACTTCGAGGAGGGGACTACATAATAATCACGCGCATCCAGCTTGCGCATTTTCCCTAGCCTGGGCGGCCGCATGAAAGGGGAACTTTCCCCACCCTACATTAGTGGTAGTTGGAATGATATTTCTGAGCTTGGGTACGCGGAAAATTTGACTTGCGGTCCCAAGCGGGAAAAAAGTTCATTAAATTTCATTAAATTCTTTATATTTAGTGGGATTATTACTAGGGACTGTAGCCGTAATTATTTCTTTTATATTTCTTTAGAAGAACTGTCTTTAAATGTTTAAATAATTACTTTAAGCCACCCTGACATTCAATTGACTAACCTGCTAAAAAAGCTATTAAAAATGTTATATTACGCGGCTAAATACATGCTTTTCTGACTTTCTTTCTTCCATAAAATATGGTAAGATCGGATTTTTCGAGTCGGTCTTATAAACGTTTTACAACATTTACGCTTGAGACAACGCAATACAGCATTTCCTCTAGTTCCTATCACTTTTTTAAATATGGAAACATAGATATCAGGTTCACATAGATTTCTAAAATTGTTCAGAAGGCGCTTGGAAGGAATACAGGGCCATTAATATGCAGTATCCTCTAATGGAAAAATAATTTTTCAATATTTTTATCATTATGCAAACATCTGTATTGTATGTCAGATTTGTCTACTAAAATGAAACCAATTACGACGCAGTTTGGTATGAGGAAGGTACGGCAAAAAATTGGTGCAGAAAGAGGAAAAATAATAACATATTTTTTTAAAATCCAGAAAATAATACGATAGCGAACGTTCAGTAGATGTGCGGCCTTTTTCTCACCGATTGTTGAGGTCAAGGCCATCGAAAAGTTCGTCTTTTTTTTTAAACAGACGCCGTTCCCAGAAACGCGATACACCTGAAGGCAAAAATCAATGCGACTTGAAATGTCTTGCAAGCAGAGCTCGCTAAATCAGGCGTTTGCTCTTAACGAATCTTTACCATTTTTTATTTTGTTTAAATGCTAAACAAATAAAATATGAAAAAAGTGGGTAGGTAGTGATTTATTTTTAGGGTTTCCATAATTGTCATTGAACATTTAAATGCTAATTAAATAAAACATGAAAAAAGTGGGTAGGTAATGGTTTATTTTACTCTGTAAAATATTTCACGGGAACAGTGAAATACGGGACAGTCCCGTATATACAGGACGTATAGCAACTCTACATATGTACATACCTACTTGCCCGAATCACGTCGTATTTGATTTTCCTTTTATTAAAAAAATCTCACTAATATGCCGTTAATGCTCGAATCGAGCCGAAACAGAGAATGTAAAAATTTCACCTTATGATTAGCTTAGCATGTGTACGTACATGTTTTCCGCTTTTAGCTACTGATTACGGCTTTTTCAGAATTTGTAGAAGAAATTAAAATCTAGAAGCCTAGCTTGTCCGTGGACCGACATCGACATGCGAAAATCAGACGCACGGAGAATGCAAGAAGACAATGTAGTATTATACTTTGTTGCCGCTGCCAGAATGATCGTTTGTCGCGTAAAGGACCTCCGTGCCGTTTCCCTCCCATTTTATCTCACACGCGAGTCGCGACGTCCGTAAAACAGGACCTTTTTTTTTACTTGTGCTTTAAAAAATACCATAACTGTTTTCTCATATGTACATATCTAGGAATAATGAAAACAGACCTTAACGCAAGCGATACGCTCGGGTACTTACATCGGAGATGTTCTTTACAATTTTTAAATCCATACAATAGCTAATAAGGAAAGGGCCAATCAATTTGTAACGAAACGTAGAGTTTTAACTACTAATCTATCGTTCCCAAGTAATAAATAAACTATTGCAAAATGTCCTCGGGTGCCGAAAACTACGAATATAAATTTAAAAAAAACGTTTGGATTCCTTGTTCTCAATGATTTATACGTGTCGTAGGATGGGCACCGTCTATTTAGACATGCGCGGAGTGCAGAGATTTGTGCGAATGTCAGTAACAGCGTCAATTTTTAATATTTTTCGACATACGACTCGCGAAAATGTTAGTTAAGTGTTCTACTACACGTAAAGTACTAACGATCAATGTCATCTTGCAATTTATAGCTTGTATAAGCTTTCAAGAAGAGATCACCGAAATAGATTTTCGGAGAAAAATCCACGCGAATCCTCGTGAGTCGCTGACAAACCGAGCCAAAGCGTAGCGTAACAAAAGCCTGTCCTCTGTCAAACTCTCACTCTAAACAAGTCACACGTATACAATCACGCACACCTTTCAGCATTTCAACACATTTCAGAGTAGTTCCTAAGTTGGACGCTGTTCATGAGCAGAGGCCGCTAAATTCAGTCCTCGAGTTATGGGTCGGTAATACAGTTTGGGTGGTGACACGAAGTCCCATAAGGTGATAGGTCTATTCTATACTTCGTCGATGGTGACACGAAGTCCCATAAGGTGATAGGTCTATTCTATACTTCGTCGATGGTTATAGGTAATACTGTTTTACTTATGGTCGGTAACGCTGGGTTTGCGTCTGCGTGAGACGTTACAGCAGCATGCTTTCCCTGATATTTCAGAATACAAATTTGTATATATATATGTATACTTATTACTTGACAATACTATACTTGCAATTTACAAATTACAAATAGCTTACCGTTAGTTTTGTCTTGCATCTATTGATACGACACTTAGACTTAATTTTATTCGCACTAAATGGAAAGTACTGCCGCACGGGATGTTCCATTATATTAGATATAACAAAACACAAAAGTATAATACAAGAAATAAAAAGCAACGCTATAATTCTATGATAACAATCAAACTATTGAACGTAGTAGGTAATAAACTCAATCGAATTAAGAACATAAAGCGTATCCTATCAGTGACGAAACGAGACTGCCGAATATTAAACATTTTAAAACAAAAGACAACAGCATACACAACAACAGCAATCTAGAATATCGCACGTTGCGATGCGACCCGACTCTCCATTTCCATGCCAATTCCAACATCGACAACAACAGAAGATGAACGAATGGTTCATCAAATGATGTAAATACCAGGGCCGGCGCGAGGATGGTTGGCGCCCTTATGGAAGATAATTTTTGGCGCCTCCAAATGTTTGCACCTGTTTTCTATTTAATACGTTTTGCCGATAAGAATTACATTTACATTTTGTTTATATGGGAGTTGGGTTCCTTTATTATTATGTCTGCGATATAGTTTTTGGCGCTCCCTTCGGCTGGCGCCCTTATGCGGTGCATTACTTGCATAATGGGTTCCGCCGGCCCTGTCATTTACCATCCTCACAGCCACGTATTTAAGAAAAATAATAAATTCTATATTACAAGTAATGATCCTAGATCTTACGATAGCAATTAATCACAGACAATTATAAACAGGGTGTACATTTAAAAACAACACATTTTCGGGAAAGATGTTAAATACAAAAGTTTCTCGATTTCAAGGTTATTTAAAGGGCAAATACTACTTCTAAATTGACACTTTTATTTTTATTTACAGATTCTTATTTAACCCAAAAAAGTAATAAACTTTTCTATCAAACATTTTTTTATCGGATTGTACCTTACAATGGTATTAGATAAAACAAAGAAGCTTTTATGAATCAATAACAATTACACTTTTCGTGTGACTTTTTTTACTCAACAAAGAATTATAGATATCGCTTACATGTCTAGAATATTAACAAAATCTGTAAATAAAACCATGTTTCTGCTTAAACATACAAAGTTGCCCCTCAAATAATCTTGAAAACGCTAAACAAATAACAAACTAATTAAATAGCTGTACTTCCCTCTTAGAACCGAGAAACTTTTATATTTAACATTTTTCTCGAAAAGGTGTTATTTTTTAGATATTTGGATGTAAACTGTTCAAATGAACACACCGAATAGAACAGTAGAAGTTAAAAACAAAATAATAAAAATTCTATGCGTATTTAGTAGAGATGTACCGACTAGTGGCCGACTAGTCGGTTAAGCCGACTATCCGGCCACTTTTGTAGTCGGCAAAAAAGGCCGATCGATCGATCTTGAACTTTTACTAAAAATCTTTTAGTATTAATGATGAATTGATAAGGCATAGAAATAAATATATAATGTCCTTCCTTTTCTGTCATTACTAATGACTCATTAATATAATTTTAATATTTTTTAATATTAGTATGTAACATAATTATAATTAATTATACATACCTATTTTATATTATTATTACGAAATGTTTTTATTTATCAAAGGCAAATTGTGATGAAGGAATGTTAAATTTTCTGCTCGGTCAGGAAGGAGGCGGTTTCTTTTAGTCTCGTATATATTGCCAGCCTCGGAGAAAAGCCTTTCACTATATACTGTGCTGGCTGGACAACACAGGTATATTTTGGCTACAGCTGCCATTTCTGGGTATCTCGCTCTGTTCTGTTGCCACCACTTTAACGGGTCTTCATTTCGATTTATGACAGATAATGCACAATATGCCTGGAGTTCGTGAGCTGAAGAGGATTTTCCTTCATTATCTTCAATTTTCTTCGATACTATTTCTTGATAACAGTCCCAAAAATTATGGTGAATTCTATCTTTTGGGCTATCTTCGTTACTGGGAGAATTGTTGTCTCTGTTCTCTTTTTCAGAATCACTATCTTCTTCTTCGGCCAATGTAATTTTCAGCGCTTCAAAAATTGTACTTTATATCTGGGATCTAGCAAAGTTGCAAGTGTAAATATTTTATTCTTTTCTAAGTCGAATCTCCTTTTTAAGCTGTTTTCTAATTCAGTTTTCATTTGCATTATTTCCGCATCTTCATCAACATAAGTTTCCAAGTACTTTAACAAAGTCTTAAGGTGTGGAATGACTTCAGATATCGACGAGCAGGCAGAACTAATGATTTTGGTCACCTCCTCAAATGGTTTTAGTAAAGCAATGCATTTTTCTAGGAGATCCCATTCATAGATGAATAAATTAACGAAGTTGACACTATTTTCGGATATGTATAAAGAAACTGCTCGTTTTTGTTCTGAGAGGCGAGATAACATATAGTATGTGGAATTCCACCTGGTGCAAATATCTTGAAGAAGCTGATGATTGGGTAAATTTAGTTCTTTCTGAATATTGTGGAGTTTATCTTCGGCTAATCCAGAATGATTAAAATGAGTAACAATGCGCCTCGACTTCGATATAACTTGCGTAATACTTTTCTCATTTTTGAGAGCATCATTAATTGCCAATTGCATTGTATGTATGAAACATGGAACTGCTGAGAAAATAGAATCATTTATGGCTTTTACCATATTTTTGACGTTATCACGCACAATAGCATGGATTTTAGTCTGAGTGATGTCCCACAGAGTGGGGATTTCTTCTAAATATTGTTTTATATTTTCAGCTGTATGAGGTCCTGAAAAATGTTTCATTTGCAATACTGCATGTCGAAATTTAAAGTTGTTGTCTAACCAATGAGCAGTAAAGCTTAAAAAGCTTTGTATATTGTTGGTGTTTGTCGATAAATCAGTACTGACGGAAATTGCGACGGCACCGAAAATTCCTTTCCTTATTTCGGTTTTTGTCTCATTGTAAATATGGGGTATAATATTGTCTGCGAAATATTTTCTACTGGGCATATTATATTTTGGTTTCAATTGTTTCATCAAAGTAGTGAAGCCCGTATTTTCGACAATAGAGATGGGTTGGTTATCAAGTGCAATCATCTTACCAACAGAAATATGAATTTCTCTCGATCTCGAGTCATCAATTGACCACAGCACAGCCATACAATCTTCTATCTTTTGTTGAGATTGTTGAGAATTACTTTCAAACATCGGCGTCAACAATATCTGGGAGGGGGAAGATGGTTCAGCTTTAGAGGAAACTGGTTCAGTTGAAGCACACTTTTTTATCACAGCTGACAATTGAGGCATAAGGTTACTATGTTTGTACTTGATATGATTTGTCATACTTGTGGTGTTTGCCGCTTTTCCAATACCACCGCGAGAAATCACTGATTGGCATTGGTTACACCTTACTTTGCACCGGTCACCTTCTATTTCATCGAAAAATGCCCAAACACGTGATTTTCTTTTCAACATAGTGGGCACAATCTTTATTTATTTGCTTACACGGAGAATAACGACACGCAGCCGGCAAATACAGAAAACAAAAACGAAACGACAGGTCCATCATGGCTGGCATGCCGGGTGATCCGATAACACACGAAAACGAACGAAAATGAACGACCAACTATTTAGTCGGCTTACGGCCGACTATTCGGCGTCTTGGGGGACGATTAATCGGCTAGTCGGCTAGTCGGTACATCTCTAGTATTTAGATTCAAATAAGTAGTTAAACGGACAACGCCTGTACCCAGCTCAAAATGAGTTAACTCGTTCCTGGTAAGTGTATTCAAAACCCTCCCATAGTAACCCGGTTACAGTTCGGGTTAGGATCCCTGAATTATAACCCATTACAAGAGCGGGTTAACCGGGTTACCAGCCCCACAATCTTCTGGGTAACCCGGTGTTGCGGGTTACTCCACTACATTAGAGAGCCAAACCCGGTTAGGGTTACGGATAGTAACCCTGCCCTTGCTACGCTCGGGCAGCAAACTTTCACGCTCGTCGGAATCGCTTACTTCTCTCCCTTGTCACGCAATGTACTATTTTTTCAAGCGGCCCGAAAGAACCGGGCGGATTGGAAAGAAGCGAGCGGGCTGAATGAACTTCGAGCAGATCCAAAACTATTTGTCCGATTTATTTAAAACTTGATACACATATTTCTAATGGTATTATCTAAAATTTAGCATATCATTTTATTTTATGCGGTAACCCATTCGTATGTAATAAATGTTTTGTCCAATAATTTTTTTCTCATTTGTCCAATAATTTTTTTTCTTCTCAAATCCGTATGCTAATTGTCTTGTTCCTTTCCGCGTCAGCTTGTCCGCGCAGATTTGGCTGCAGGTACAGGCAAAACGGCTTTTCGACCTTACGGCGTAGGACCTATGCGGATATATACTACTACCAATAAAATAATAAAACGTTTCGTACCGACCGTAGCAAAGTATAATGACTTGCCACGTTTATTTCTTTAAGAACCTCTACTGAATTATGCGTATATCTTGTATTTTTTTCGTCAAAGTTATTAAACAGGACCTTCCGTTGGAAAAAGAATTTCAAACAACGAGACGCGTATTTTCGTCGTAATTGCTACCATATGAAATGAGACAAATTCAATGAAATGAATTTTGCCGTACTTGCTCCGTTTTCACACAGATCGTTCATTCACCCTCGGCGTGAGCTGCTTACGTTCAATATTAATTACGTCTTTGTCCCGTAATATTTCTGCCACTTCCTTTCTCCCAATACCTGGAACGCGTTCCTTTTAACGGGCTAACAATTTTACGGTCCCAGGTTTATCGAATATGATTCTAGTGTTCATTAATAAAATATCTATAATGTAGCATACGGATTTGAGAAGAGAAAAAATTATTGTACAAATGAGAGCAAGGTGAATATCACTATTAATTTTTTACCTAGCAAGGCAAACTTAAAACATTTATTATATACGAATTATTGCGGTAATATACGTGTTATCGCATAAAATAAAATGATGTGCTACATTTTAGATACCATTAAGAATATGTGTACCAAGTTTCAAATAAATCGGATAAATACTTTTCGATCTGCTCGAAGTTCATTCGGCCCGCTCGCTTCTTTCCAAGCCGCCCGATTCTTTCGGGCCGCTTGAAAAAAAAATCAAGTACTTGGTTCTATCCGAACCGCTCGGTCCTTTCGAGTACCTGGCTCGGCTTGGAAATCGAGCCCCGGATTGATTCGGATTTCAAGCTACCCGAATATTCAAGTACTCCAACAGCTCTAACTACAATTCTATATTTCTTACATCGCGATAGAAATGAGCATTTCGATCGTTCATGCTACCTCATCCCTCTCCCCGCACCTACCACAATGGCCTTTAAACTGTTATAAAATATGCAACAAATCTTTAGTTGTACAATGAGAAACATTATGTTGCAAAGCCTACAGTGCTAGCAAAAAATACAATTTGGGGTTATTTGCTTGATCCGGCAAATCCTCTCAGTGCTACATATAATAATCGCAGGGTCCCACTAGTGCAACGGCGCGCCACGCACGGGTCTGATTTCCGAGTTTCTCGGTTTTTCGAGCAGTTTGGAGCACTTGAAAGGGTTGCGCCCTATGCAGGGATTTCAACGTGCTGAAAGGTGGTTCTCGGCCTCAAGAGCAAAAATCGAATGGCGGAGAAATATGGACACCAATGGAGTCCTGGCGTTCTCCCGATTAAAATTATACCAAATGTCATGTAAACCGTGCGTGCGAGATCGAGTCTGGCCATCGGCGTTCTTTTAATTCGATTGGAAAAGGTCGAAGTTTTCGAGTCGAAGTAAATAAAGAACGTCTACCTGTACCGTCGTTAACCGCCAACTCGCGGGACAATACGGTCATAAACCGCAACCCTGGTGAAACGCTCTGGCCGAACAGCCTGATTAACTTTTGGGTACTAGATATGGGTACTAGACATTTTCCTCCTCTAGTAGCTAATCCCTCTACGTTCGGCAGGCAATAAACCGTGCTTCGCTACAATATAATTATATTATACTGATGTTCTGAGCACTGACCATGACGTAAAATTAATCTTATGGTCCGTACGATGACCAAAAGAAGATGTTCTTATGTTAAATCGAAGAATGTTTCTCCGGCAATGGAGTAGGAAACGAAATAACTCTGAACAAGTACCAGTACGCCTCGCGGTGAGACACAGGGACAAAAGGGGTAGTCCCTCCTTCTACGGCTCCCTTATCTCTCGAGTATAAACGCGCGCTCCAATTTTAAAACAAAAGCACGCGTTAACGTATTCCGTGCGAGAGAAGGTGAACCTTGAGGAGGAGGTATTTGCTGTGTAGAGGGCCTCATCCAGAGAGTGGCCGTTTGTGACGAATACAAGCCCGATTGGTTAGGGAGCAGCTTACATTAGAACCAAGCGACGCCGAAAACACGCAGAAAAAACGGGCGCGAAAAATCACCGGAATAAAAGTAACCATATCCACGCGCGAAAAATACTTACCTGTGACAGTCTGGTTGCCAGATGTGTAGCTTGGCTATAGCCCGACTCACCAAGGATCTCGGGGGAAAAACCCGACAGTATGCCGAAAATCATAAAGTCCTTTTACCTGAGAACCGAGACACGATAGCGGCGAAAGTCGAAATCCCTGAAAAACGGCTCGGTGTCGATTGCCCCTTATCGACATATCTGGTAGGCAAATGTTTCCCAACGAACGCTTCGAGAGCAAGCGATTGCCTAGTCGCAAAGAAACGAAGAAATTTCGCTTCAAAAATACCAAATTTCCAGCTGTAAATCGCCTGCACCGCCAGGACTGTTCAGCTTACGCATCCCCTTTCGAAGCCAGATGCAGCGTACATCTCCACCGTAAAACCCTCGAAAGTAGAACAGCACGGGCCCATCCGCCCTTAACTATACTCATATCTATTCAAAATCACGTTGACTGGAACAGTTTGTACATACTAATATGTATAAAGAAATGAAATGGATTGGCGCACGGTGGGGCAAAAGCCCACCAAAACTTGGCATTAATTCACCAATACCTTCTATAAGATTCTGTTGGTCTTAATTTCATTCAGGAAGCGTGTTACTGGATAAATTAAAGTAATTAACATGGCTTTTACTGTTTTCTCATAGAAACAACGTCTTTCGTACATTCAACAAGCTTTCGACATGGTGCCCAGATAGCACAAAAACGTTTTAAAAACGTCCAGGTCAGACGTTCAGGACGTCTTAAAAACATCAATTTTCACAAATCAAGCTATGGACGTTCAGACCTAAAATGGACGTGAAATGGGCGTTTTTAAAACATCCTGTACTATCTGGGTGTGGTCAAGTAGGGCTTGTAACTTTACTTCTGCAAAAGTAGACGTTATATTCCGTTCAAACAAATATAATGAACATTTGCAAAGGCAGGGCTTGCAGTCGCGATTAACACAGCCAGAACCACCAACGATACACTGCATTAGGTATATGATTAACAATTATTTCTGCGATACAGTCCACAGTGTATTTGGACGCTAAACGAGGTGTGATATTCCGTGGACAGTTTAAACTTGTACCCACAAAAAACGGGTTTTCAGCCCACTGCGCGCCGTACGCGAAGACGCCTAGGCCTGACCTGTGATTTTCCGAATATTAGCGGGCTCGCGCCGCCGACGACCATCACTATTTCCTGTCTCTGCTTATTGTCACCCCCCCTGTGACTGAGGTCGTTGCCAACACGTGCAACGCAGATTTGCGTAAAAGACAGTCGATCAGCGCGAGGTGAAGGTTTTAATACTGAACACCCTCAAACTCAAACTCTCTTTAATTTCACGTGAACTACGTCATACGCGATTTTGAACATAATCCCGGACATCGAGGTAAAAAAGTGATCCATTTAGCGTGGAAAATCGCTGATTTCGGGAATTTCGCGATTTTCGACCTTATTCCGCGATCTTTAAGCGTTTATAGCTCAAAGCAACGTTAACCGATTTTGATGAAATTTTAGGCATGTATATAACTTACTTCAATCTACAAATGGGTTTTTTGAATCTTCATTACAAGCTCACAAAAAAAGTTTAAAAAACGACCTTTACTATTTTCTTCGCTCTTCCGACCAATTGCAATTTTTTCGAAAACGACGAAACACGTCACTTAGAAAACTAATCCTTCTAGGTCCTCAAAAAAATCAAGTCGTTAAGACCAATTCTAAAAAAGTTATGCAATTTTAAAAAGTGTCCAAATACTTTTTTTACTAACTGTATGTATTAGGTACTTTAAAGGCCGCGATACACGTTCCTTCTTGCCGTTCGATTTACATACTTGTTTACAGTCGATAGTTGTAATGCAAGACGGAGCGCGTGTGTCAATTGTCTGGCATGAACGCAATCACCGCGAGGTTGATTTTTCTGGATTCCGATTTGTCGCAAATCAAAATTAAGGGCCCGTTTCAATTTTTAGATTCGATCAAGAATTGTATCTGTTATTGTGGCAATAGTGCTTGAGAAATTGTTTCGGGAAAAACGTACCTAAAGTTTGACGCCGAGCGCGTTCGTCTAGTGCCGGGACTTGCCCGTGAGCGCCCATACTTTTCCATACTTTTATTCGATTAAAAAAAAATTGAATCTTTTTTTAGATCAATAAATGTATTATTAATTAAAACCAAAATTACATTTTTATCTATTATATATTTTGATATTTGGATTGTACTTATGAATTTTTATTTCGAAAACCAACGTTGGATAATTTGAAAAAAAATATATCATAATAAATGAATTGAAGGAAATAGATCAGGATGCGAATAAAGATGCAGTAGTAATTCTGATCTTTTCAGTAACCACACTCTGTTCTCTGATCACTGCACTCTAGATCATTGCTTCTTTGTATTAGCGTTTTTTTCGGGTTTAAACTGCCGAAGTTTAGTCGATTTAGTAAGTCAATTTCTTCTGCTTTTCTGCTTTAAAGAACTTTACTAGCAAGTTTTCAGAGATATATCCGTCGCACAGTGGGGTATTTGGCCCAAAAACCCGGACATAAATCGATTTTATAAATTTTGCGTAAACCGTAAAATTTTTGGTGTTCCAGGCAGTTGAATATCTGAGGAACAATGTATGAATATTGTTTTTTTTTCATTTGTGCACTCATGAAGCAACAAGCTTCGTCGAAAGTTAAGAGATTTTAGAGCTCGCGATTCTTTCTTAACCGTCCTCTGAAACATCGTTGGCTTATTAGAGTTTTCTACATGTTGTAAAGAAATTTTGTCAATTCTTGCATTATGGAAGCTTTTCAGGTAGGTATACACTACACTTTCCAAAAGGTTTTACTTTTTCATCATATATATTTGCACAGTTATTAACATTTGAAGATAATCGAGAATTCAGTAAATTTTCTTCACGATTATAAGATTTCATTAACGATTTTGTTATACTGCTAAGCCCTGTTAACTGCTTTTGGTGGTGCCATTACATTTGATAAAGGTTTGTGATGACAGTGCAAAAAAATTGGTTCCGGATTCGTCCGGATTTAAGTTTGATAGCTAATTTAGCTAGAAATGACAATCGAGAACTGCTGCGGTTTACCGTACGCCGCGCCTGTACGGTCGCGCTCGCCAGACCTCCGGGAGATGTTGTTAGGGAACTCTTTGTAACGTCCAGTTGCTTTGGAGCGACTGAGTGCTAGCAGGTTCTTGAGAGGAGAGCGGCTTCCCCTCAAGTACATGATAGGTGGGGTTCGTTGGTAGAGAGTTAAGGATTAAAATCCAAACTTTTAACTTAACAATGGCTATTTATTCAGCAATACTTAATTCTACTTTAACAATAACAACTTATTATTGACTACAGCTATGATTATGTATTTTATGTTTTTGGGGTTTTTTTGTATTTTATATGAACTAGTATTATATGTATGTCGCAGTGTACGGCCGCTTCCGTCTCCGGGGCAAGCTCGTACTCTTGGCAATGTCTGCTGCTACAGCGGCCGCTTCCGTCTCCGGGACGAGCTCGCTTCTGTTGGCAGAGTCTGAAGTGACTACTGTGCTGCGTGCACTTCCTTTTATACCCAGGATTTAGTGTTTGGCGCATGCGCAGTGAATCCTTATTTCTTTAATTTACATTTTACTTATTTATTACATTATGCTTTGTCCTAGGCTTTTGCTAACAGTTATATTATATTATTCCTAATATTCCTAAGATATTTGTTTTGCTTAATTCCTAAATTATATATAAAAATATGTATAAAGGTCTGCGCAATGTTATAAGTAATACTGTTTTACCTACGGCCGGTAACGCTGGGTTTGCATCTGCGTGAGACGTTACATCTTCAATGGAACTGTTTAAGTTATGGACACATATGTATTATTTGAATAAAATGAAAGAAAAACTAAAATATAATATACATATTAGTACGTAAAAAATACTTTGAATATTTCGCCGTGTAGTCTCTGATGGCACTGTTTCAACTGAATGCAGATATAAAGTAGAGGACTTAAAATTAGTAAAAGATTTATCTACAGCATAATATAAACATTTTATGAAATTCTGTCTGCATTCAGATGAAACAGTGCCATCAAAGACTACATGGCATAATATTCAAAGCTCTTTTTACGTACTTATATGTTATATTTTAGTTTTTCTTACATTTTATTGAGTTAAAGTTTTGTTTTGTGTAGCCTATATTTAGTGTGTGTTATATATATTTATCCTGCGTTTATTAAGTTTATTAGTTAAGTTCATATTTAAGTGCTGTTTTAATTATACTTTTATATTAAATTTCATTTAACTTGTACTTGGAAAGTACGCTAAAACATTTGTCACATGAACTATGTAGATATTTTCCGCTATTGTTATTCAGATGTTACTTATTTAACGAAAATATATACAGGGTGTCCCAAAAATGCTGCGGTTCCTTGAAGGGGGTGATTCGGGGGGTAATTGCAAACAACTTTTTCCTTTGCGAAAATGCTTTCCGAGGTTTCGTTAACGAGATATTAACAAAAAGCACCGACCAATCAGAGCGCGAGTCTGACGGCTGAGTTCCCGCGCTAGCGTGGTTACGCGTTGCGCTGCGACTACGAACAAGCAACTCGGTATGCATCGAAGAAAATTGCGTAGAATGGCAAATGAAAAAGATGTAAGAAATAAAATCGAACATGTTGTCATGGATTGTTTGTCATTTAAAGTGAATAATGAATGAAGGATAAATGGATGAAAATCACGTCTAACGTAGAAAGACGTATACACAGTTCTTTTTTAGAAGATTCGAAAATAATAATTATTTGAAGTGGTAGGATAAGGAATACGTAAATTTCCTTGGGTTAATAACGTAGCCACGAAAAGTTAACGTAACAGGAAATTAACGAAAAGTGATAGTAGTTCGTTATTGTGATAAAAATCCGTAATTCAATAACGGCCAGCACTGTTGCTGATAACGAATAAGTGTGTTTAAAAAGCCCGGACAAATATTTTCGTACGGGAATTTTGAGAATTATCGCCGGAAATAAGCCATAGCTTGCGTTAAATTTAAAAATGAATGATCACCAATAAAGTAACTAAAACTCACCCTGGTCGGAAATTCACCTGCAGCTTGAAAACCTGTGTCACTGGGTCACTGAACCGATCCTGGTCATCTGAACGCACCTGACATTGCGACCCTTAACTTTGGGTAGTGTCGTATACCTGGGACCAGCTGTGCACTGGGCTTGTCCGTTGATGGCCAGGGTCGCTTCAGTGACCCACTGACACAGGTTGTCAAGCTGCAGGTGAATTTCCGACAACGATGAGTTTTAGTTACGTTATTGGTGATCATTAATTTTTAAATTTAACGCAGGCTATGGTTTGTTTCCGGCGATAATTCTCAACATTTCCGTACGAAAATATTTATTCGGGCTTTTTAAACAGACTTATTCGTTATCAGCAACAGTGCTGGCCGTTATTGAATTACGGAGTTTTATCACAATAAGGAACTACTATCACTTTTCGTTAATTTCCTGTTACATTAACTTTTCGTGGCTACGTTATTAACCCAAGGAACTTTACGTATTCCTTATCCTACCACTTCAAATAATTATTATTTTCGAATCTTCTAAAAAAGAACTGGGTATTCGTCTTTCTACGTTAGACGTGATTTTCACCCATTTATCCTTCATTCATTATTCACTTTAAATGACAAACAATCCATGACAACATGTTCGATTTTATTTGTTACGTCTTTTTCATTTGCCATTCTACGCAATTTTCTTCGATGCATGCCGAGTTGCTTGTTCGTAGTCGCAGCGCGACGCGTAGCCACGCTAGCGAAGGAACTCAGCCGTCAGACTCGCGCTTTGATTGGTCGGTGCTTTTTGTTAATATCTCGTTAACGAAACCTCAGAGATCATTTTCGCAAAGGAAAAAGTTGTTTGCTATCACCTTCCGAATCACCCCCTTCAAGGAACCGCAGCATTTTTGGGGCACCCTGTATACGTATATAATGTCAGCAAATTGTTCGGTGCAAGCTACAAGTTCATCTGGAATTAAACTAATGACGCGAGACGACATAAAATGTATACAAAAAAAGCTGTCAAGATGCAATTTCTAAATGAAATAATAGATTTATTTCTTCCCCCTGAGCTTACAATTTGTGTAAACGAAAAATCTCTGTAAAAACATTTAAAAATGTAGCTTTTTTTAAATGGCTGTACTTTTATTAAAAAACATCTTTTTTTTATGAGGTTCGGTTTATCATAAAGGCAAAGGATCATACTTTCCGATAGTATACATAAAAATTAAAAAAAATATTGTTTGCACTCCGCAGCACGTGTCAAACATCAAGAAACTTTTACAGTTTGGCACATTTCTCTTTAAGGGCGGATTTTACCCCCTGGATACCGATTTCGATAAAATTGGTTTAATGAGTCGAAAAATAAAAAGTTTAAACTTTAAAATGGTTTTGTTTCATCAACTTTGGATGAATTTTAGCAAAGTTACGAGAGTTTGAAGATTTTAAAATAGCCATGTCCGGGTTTCGGGGCAAAATACCCCACAGTGGCGCGTCAGCAGGATAAGGGTTGTGCCGCGTAGTGGGGAGTGGCAAGGTTTCCTTGGAGCCTACAGGTAGCAAGGAAACTGCGGCAGTTAGCGCAGAACCATCGCAGGGGACGCACGCTATTTTTCGCTACTTTTCATACACAGATTTTTTCATTTTATTATTAGTCTCTAGTTTGTTCCTATTTTTTTCGTATTATATTACATAGTTTTAGTATTTTCGTTTTATATTACATAGTCAGTTTTAGTATTTTCGCTTTATATTACATAGTTTTAGTATTTTTATAATATTTTTATAGTGTCCTTTATCGTGTTTTTATCTTATTTGTATTGTGTTTTTATCGTATTTTTATAGTGCCTATTATCGTAATTTTAGTGTTTTTTTTTATCGTATTTTCGTAGTATTTTTATTGTGTGTGTTTTTGTTAGTATTAGTCGACGTATTTAAAGTTAGTGTGTTTAGTGTGTTTCTTTGGCGTTTGGTTTGGAACACATCCATATATTCTGCAGGTAAGTTCTATATCTCTATAGTTCTGAAACCAGTGTTGCATTTTATTTTTTCTACATTACAGTCAGTTTATTTCTATTTTCTTCATTACTTTAATAATGACTGGCAAATTGAAATTGAATAAGCGTGCTAAAAGATCACTTAATCGTTCCGTTCAGGAAGCCAGAACATCATTAGATGCTAGTTCTTCGCATTTAACATTTGCAATCCACTTTGTTAGTACCCCACTAGTGATGTTTAACCTGGAACTAGTTCATAATCATTTTCACATTCAACGTCTTGTCTTTATCTTTTCATTACCAATATACTCATATGTGTCACTTGGCACAAGTTCGCAATCTTCTTCCAATATCACCGAAAGTAATGTAGAATTTTCTCCGAATTTAGAAGAAATTCAAAATTTTGCCTCCTTCGAAAATTCATAGACTTCTGAGGAATTAGCAACTGAATTGAATAGTCCTAATTCAGCTTCTTCATTGGCAGAGTGGGCTGTAACACATCAAATTTCATATCGAGCAATAAATGATTTACTCCCGATTTTAAAAAGATCAGTTTCCAGCACGTTACATGCCAGAACGCTTTTAAAATCAGCCAGAAACGTATAATTAAACATATCAAAACAGATAATTATCATCATTTTGGATTAAAAAATAGCACATTCCGTACTTTGCGGCGAGAACTAGCACATTATCCTGTTTCACCACGAAAAATTACACGTTTTGGGTTCTACCGCAGAAATTATCACATTTCCGCGCGTGGTTAATTTAAATTGTTGAAGTGCATTTTTGTATCGAAGAATTCAACTTTTGAAAATATTATTTAATAAATAACATAACTCCATCTAATCTCCAAAAGGAAACACGTATGAAAATTTTAATCTGTATAATTTAAGTACGGCATTTTAATGTTTAATAAATTACCGTCCTAGTATTAAATAAAAATCGCGTCGGAAGATATTTAAGTTGACGCGCTCGATATTTCGTAGTGAACCATCCAAATATGCTGCTTTTCGTAGCTACAGTCGAAACATGCTACTTTTCGTGCGAATCCGCTCAAACATGCTAGTTTTCGCAGCGGAAACCGAAACATAATAGTTTTCGTAACATCGAAGACAAACGTGCTGTTTTTCCTATGAAAAGTGAAACGTGCTACTTTTCGTAACACATGTCGCACAGTGGGAGAAAATCGGTGCTACAGCGGCCAAAAATCTATAACTTTTGAACGGATGAAGATAAAGTAATAATTCTTTTTTCTTTAATGAAGTTGAAGAGTCCTTCATTAGTTAGATAGCATAATGCGAAACGTTACTTGCATTATTACTATTTAAAATTCAAAAATATCTATTCTGGCCACTCTTTTTGAATATCCTTCCCCTTTTGTTGCAGCCTTAAAAATGATATTAAAGGGTTCGATGAAAGTAACATAACACAGAAGAGATCTTGATTAACTCTTTCTCTTGATATTTTGACATTTTTTGTTCTTTTTTTTTAAATAATTAAACTCTGAGTGTTTTAGGATAGAATGGACCAAGTATAGACAGGAACATTTATTTTTAACTGTAAGCAATCACCTATAATGTCTTCGAGTTACTTACATTGTTTGAAACAAAAGAATCACAACGTTTCACAGTTGGAATGGTACTGGGGTATATTATTCTACCATGTGTCCCTGACCAGTGTACAAAGAATGATATCCGTCTCTAACCGTTTACACATAATCTAGAAGTTTAAAGAAAAGTATACAGCTTTAGTAATTGATAAGGTGTGATTTTACAAAGAATATCGAAGGTTAAGACACTTGCAAAATATCAAGACAGAGAATTAATCAAGATCTCTTCTGTATTATGTTACTTTCATCGGATTCTTTAATATCATCGTCAAGGTTGCAACGAAAACGGAAGGATATTCAAGAAGAGTGGCCAGAAGTGATTAGGGATATTTTCGTATATTAAATAGTAATAATGCAAGTAACATTGTCGTATTAGCTAACGTAATTAAGTATTACGTAACCCTCGGTTATCACACCTATTTTTTCGAACATTGTTGTCACACTGGGTTCGATTCGATATTCAATCAGCTGCTGTTTAAAAACTATCTGTTAAATTAAGTTACAAAAGTTTTGAGATAAAGTTTGAACATAGAATATATGCCCACCGTTGAAAACTAATATTTAAAGCATCCTCGTGTTTAAAAAAATTTTGAAAAAAGTTCCAGAAAATTTTATTGCTTAAAAAAATCACTGGGGTAGCGTCTCTGCCTGTAGAGGATACACGAAATTACTACTACATGGCACCAGTAGTATCATTTTCAACGATGACTCAAATATATTATACTACCTTAAAGTCAAAATTTGGTCAGTGTGACAACCGAGGGTTAACATAAGTAACCTAATATTATCTAACTGATGAAGGACACATCAACTTCATTAAAGAAAAAAGAATTATTACTTTATCTTCATCTGATCAAAAGTTATAGATTTTTGGCCGCTGCAGTACCGATTTTCTCCCACTGTGCGTCGATTAATAATACAATTTCTATTGATGGGCAGTTGTATTGTGTAAAAATAAAATCTTTTATTTGAGTGCCCATGCAAAATCGTATATCAAATACATTAAAGGTGACAATGTGTATGATTCCTGTAGTAAATGTTCTACCGAAGGAAATTGCACAGATAACAGGATATATTTTTCGTATATAATTCGCATAATCCGTTTACGAACAGACCGTGATTTTAGATCCAAGCTATAACACACTCATTACACAGGCGTATCAATTTAAAAAAAAAAAATACCGGGAATTCACATGATAGTGTTGCGACTCCCGTCTAGCGGCGTGTAGTATGAACTTTAGAAGCGCGAAGTTCGAATCGGATCACACGAATGTAATAGGAAAGGGAGATAAAGTGAAGTTCGCACAAGGCCGAGGGGTTTGAAATAGTTAGATATCCTTTTAATAAGAGGACTTCAAGATTATAAATTAATCAATACCCACTTGGAAACGGATGTTTAAATAAGTGAACTTCTCCTTCCTCCCTTCTCCTAGGTGTGTAATTCCAGCGTAATGTAGTTAAACGCTTGTTTTTGCAAAAATCGATAACCGAAAGGAATCGGATCGACGAATAGGAATTTAGCTAGTTAATTAGTAAATTTGCGATTGGCTCTTAGAATCTAAGACATTTTGTAATTAACAAAAAAGGTGTAAAACCGGCGGACCTTTTTGGAAGCGTCACTCGAACCCCGAAAGCAAAAGTGAACGGACGTACTTTTCAATAAAATATCTCAAAGATTTATTTTGTGTTAAAATCGTTTCTTGAATTGATTAAAGTTATAAGTTATTGTGTTCAAATCGTTTTATTCAATTATTAGTATCGTTTTCATTATATTTATTATACAAAAATCCGCGTCCAAGGAGCAGAGTGCCTTAGCGCTCCACGAGCATCGTCCCGCGCCCGAATTCCCTACGAAGGATCCAGGGGAACCAGCCGGCCACACAACAATAGATTCATTTCCTCTTGAATATATGCACTTAATGTGTCTAGGCGTTGTAAAAAAATTACTACTTAATTTCTAGTATGAGCCGTTCGTGGTCAGTAATAAAATTTTTGGAGGACAGATGCGTCGAAGCTGTGCCGTCATTATGGCTTGACGGCGAATTCTCCTCTTGGCCACCGATTGCGGCAAAAATGGTCACCGCTGTAATAAAAAAGTGCGAGCCAGCATCACCGAGTTGGCCAAAGCATCCAGTGAAATTGCTTACACGAGTCACTTTTGGTAGGTTGAAATTATTATACTAATTAATTTCGAATTATTATATCAAGTAATTACTAATATGTACTTCCAGATACTTACCTCAAAGCGAGGGAGAAAGCGAAGCTGGCTGAGGACACAAGCGACCTGCAGTGGGACGAGCCACCGAGCAAGCGTAGGCGGATTATTCTGAAATCATTCTGGAGCAGTGAAGACTCCGGCAACGAAATTGAAGATTTAGGTGGGTTGATACAAAGGGGAAATATGCTGTACAAAATTATAATATCTGAAGCCGCTTAATTCTTTTTCTTGTATGAAGTAGCCCTTTCAAGTAAATATCATTTTCAGACAAATCGACACAAAACATCGACTCCTTCAACGAAGAATATTTAGAGGAGCGCCTAGACGATGCAGAGGAACCCTTAGATGTAGCTATAGAGCAACGGTTGGAAGAAATTCATGGGACGGACACTTCCTCGTTCCAGAATACTCCTATCGGTAAATTAATTTTTTTCTAAAGAAATGTAATAAATAATTTACAGAAAATGTAGCAGTGCCCAGCTGCAGCGGCTGCGTCGAGAACAATAAAAAACTAGAATCGTTGACGACACAAATCTTTTTAATTCGAGCCCTTATGACGGACACGCTGCAGGAGGTAAAAAGTTTACGGAAGGACCTAATAACCGGCCGAGCGGCAGAGGACCAAGTCACGTCTATTTTTACAAAACATAATATCCAGTTCCCTTTAAGCACAATGGAGGATTTGAACAAATTTGACGAAATTTTAAATACGGACAGTCAATTTAAAGACGCAGTAAGTATAATACCGTCATTTTTAATATCTGTATTCTGTATGTAGAAAATATGTTTTTGGTGGACTGGCAGACGGATATAAGTCAAATTTTGGTAAAAACGGGATAAGTACACTAACATTTTCTACATTACTATCCTTTGCTTATGGTTCCAATAGTATCAGTCAATATTTAGCGTGTTACATTCGCGCCCTCCCCCCATATTACTACCGTCCCCGGTGTACCCTACTCGATTACCCGTCCACCAGAGATAGAGTTTTGATTTTTGAGAAAAAAATTGTTGACGGTAATTCTTCGAAACAAAATTATACTTAACTTGTTAATGTTGAATAATTTTCAAATTTTAGGTCAAAGAATTGGCCGAATACGGGGGAGCAGACAATTACAATTTTGTAAAGCGGGTGCTAACAGCATTGGTCAGCAACGAAGTTGCCATCTTCTTCAGTTGGCTGGGCCGAAAGGGGAAAGAAGACTTTCACTGCTTGAATATTGCAAGGCTTGTAATATGTAACTATCGCCCTTATTTTACTATTTCTAATATTGATTACAGTATATTTCAATGTAATGTTCCCTCGAAATTCTTCTTTAAGGTGCAGCAAAAAGGGGGAAAATGGCGGAAAACGAGAGACAAACTGAGCTGTCCATACAAGGATGGCTCAAAAGAGCTGGGGACAGAAAAGGGTCGAAAAAATTTTAAGAGTGTGGGATCAGGGATCCCGAAGCCTATAATTCAAAAAATTCTGAAACTTTATAAATATCTAGGGGATTTCCTCCTGGCTACAACGCAATTTTTGTTTGCTGCTCAAATTCACTGGAAGCGGGAGAAATTAACCCCTGAAAATTCGGCTATTTTCCGATTTTGTGTTACAACTCGCGAACTGTAAGAGATAGAAAAAAAGTTTCAAGACAAAAGTTACTTCTTTTAATTAGATCTATCATTTGGTGAAGAATCTCTCAAGCATAAATGTATTATGCTGCATATTTCACGTAGAACTACGTTTTTTTTTGTTATTTTGCAAATTACTACACGAACTGTTATCAAACGCTATAACAAAATTCGTATTTACTTTAAATACAACGCTTAACACAATTTGGGCCCCCATAGCCGCTGCATACCTATATAGTGCGGGGAAAGACGTAGTTCTACGTCAAAATTATTTTACAGTTCACAAGTTATAACACAAAATCGGAAAATATGCGAATAATCAGGGGCCAATTACACACCCTTAGAGTGAATTTGGGCAGCATACAAAAATTGCGTTGTAATCAGGAGGAAATTCCCTACAGATTCACAAAGTTTCAGAATTTTTTGAATTTCCGGGTTCGGGATGTTCCCTTGTAAGAGACCAAGGAGAGTCGGCGTAGCCGTGGTGGCAAACGCGATTGGTCAGCACGCGGGCGGCTCTGGTTCGATCCCCGACGCCCTGTGACACTCTCTTTTTGCGGGGCTCCGGAACACTACACCTATTCCTACAAATGTATGTATAACACATTACAGGGAGTCTTTATATACCCTGATAACCATCTGTTGCCAATCTGACATCAGATTGGTAACAGAGTCTGGCATGAGAGCGTAGAGTCTGACGTCAGAACCGTAGTCGTCTGTGTCCGCATTTGGCTACGTTCTGAGGTGCAGAGCCTGATGTCAGTGCCTGATGTCAGATCAATAGCGCCATCTAAGGGCCAGAATTACCAAACTATTCCCTACGCGTGACGTCACATGGCCGCCCCTACACACCAACACAAATGTAGCGTTATTGCTGCAGGCGTATCCATACCCCTATATAACCCGCCAGCAGATTGTGCAGTTCATTAAATAATTCATTCTACTTATTTCCAAAAATATTTATTCAGTCTTTACAATTGTTACAGAATACTATAAGTGCGCATATAAATTCGAGGAAGAACATTAAATATTTACATTTATAAATTCATATGCAATACGTCCCGTAACCAGTGGTACCTATTAGGTGCGATATGAGAAAATTTCCAATATTTTCGACTTCTTTTTTCTGTAGAATCACCATATTCCGTATTCTATTAGCACTGAAAACAAATAGAACATTAGTATAAAATTAAACTTAACGTATGAATAAACAGGATATATGCGATACTTACTTCAGCTCTATCTCCGCATAACACACACCCTAGGCGATCATGCATGCTCCTGCGAACATTAACATTTATAATAAAACATGTGTTAAATTATTATTTATGAAACAAGACGCTAAACATTCGCACTTCTCGCATAACCCTATTTTTGGGTCTTTCTCCTCCCCAGATTCTGCTCCCCAGAACTGGCTATCAGGGTAAGTATATATACGTCTTTACACATGTCTTTATTTAATTGTTCGTAGAATAATCGCGCAAATAAGACTATCTGCAAGACACGGGATTCTAGGATTTGTAATGGAAAGGGCAACGACATAATGAGCATAAAGGATACTACAGAGTTATGCCCCCCAACTCTGTAACATGGAAAGGCTGGAGACTTTGAAACATCTCCTTAGATGGATGCCCGCAGTATAAGCAATGCCGTCCGAAGGAAGATGAGTAGAGGAAACGCTTCCCCCAAGCCATGATTGTGAGGGACGTACGAGAAGCAACAGCAATTCTAAGACTAGGTGCTATTTGCCACATTTAGGATAGAACTTATATATTACTGCGGTATTTGCGCCTGATCAGTATTATTATGTTTAACTATATACTATAGATTTACTATTATTACTGAAATTAAATCTTCGAATTATAGAAGTTTCGGCTTATCGAGTTTTCGACTTATAGAGGCTTTGTAATACTGTTAATTTTTCAACTTGTGAAGCTGTAAAGCAGGACAAATTCCAGTGTTAAAGAGCAATTGTTTGTACTACATGTATACCTACATATACAAAAATAATTATAAGACACATTTTATGCTCGAAATATTACTCTTTATTACATATGACAAAATTGTGATTTTGCTTTGTGCTAGTCTTTTAGTGTATTGTAAATCAATAGCATTTTCAATTGTGAATAATGCAGCGAAAACATTTTCCTCAATATTTTGAGATCTTTCAACATTATTATAAACATCTATTGTAAGTGCAGATATTTTGCATATTCTGTACCTATATTTTGTATAATTTGTATAATCTATGTGTACTACCTACATGTTCTACATATTTCATATCTATTTTAAGTGGTATATTCTGTACATTCGCCCTTGTACTCACATTTTCATGCATCTATTGTAACTGCATATATATTCTGCATACCTATATCCTGTATACATAATAATACTACAAATAAATTTAATTGAAATTCAGTAAACGAAATACATTGCTATCGATTTTGATATTATTTTGAAAACCATTTACATCCTTAAATTTTTATTCAATCGAACCAGTACCGACGAACGTCCTAAAACGCCTATTTCAGACCTAACCAAAACGTCCTGAAAACGTTTTGAAAACGTCCAGAAAAGGTACTGAAAACGTCCAGAAAAGGTACTGAAAACGTCCAGAAAAGGTACTGAAAACGTTTTAAAAACGTCCAGAAAACGTTTTAAAAACGTCCTGAAAACGTTTTAAAAACGTTTTAGAAACGTACTGGTTTGTGAAAATGCACGTTTTTAGGACCTTTTCTGGACGTTTTTAAAACGTCCTGAACGTCTGACCTGGACGTTTTTAAAACATTTTTAAAACGTTTTGGTGCTTTCTGGGTTATACCACTTAGTGATCCTCTAGGTAGTGATCGGAAAATGTGTTCCGCATTTTCTATTGGTCGACGCAATTTGGGTCAAAACCGGAAGTAGAGAGAGCAAGTAAATAAGTAGTGTTACGTTATCACTTAAACGTAGCCACGGAAATATATATATATAATTGATAGGTAAATCAGGAGCGAAATTTGAAAGCAGATGTATGCGCGTGATTGAGAAAGTGTTATTAAGGATGTGCGATGCAGGTGGCATACGTGGAAAAGATCTTGGGCAGAGCTCGAAAACAGGAAGAAGACACCAATTAACAGACCCCAAAACGAATCGCGAATTTCTTCTAAGTCACGTAATCTTTTGAGAAGGCCTTGTCATTTGTTAGTCTTTAGGAGTGTCGATTGACTCCAGAAGTGTTGGCAACGCTGAGGAAGTCATAAATTTCCTTCAAGGGTTGTTTTCTCGATCCTCGGAGTAGAGCCTACTTTCTCTTCCCACGTGGGCACCCCGCTGTGTAACGGAAAAGCGCGCTTTCACCGAGTTTCCACCACCCCGAAGACGGAGGGAAAGATGGACGCCGATTCGCGGGGGCGTACGGACATCCGAAGGACGGCCTACCGCTTGGAGCTGATGCATCCTTCATCCTGATTGGACTACGAGGATCTATGGGAGGACTAGGAGGATTTGGCCAACGACTTCAGCGAGGACCTCGGAGGATACTTTGAAACGTTACATTCATTCTATCATTAACCAGCTTCCCGAACAGTTCAAATAAAACTCCAAAGTTTAACTTAGCAATAGTTTATTGTATTGTGATTTATTTGAAACTCCCGCACTCCGACGAGCAGAGCGGTTCAGCGCTCCACGGGCACCAACCTGCGTTCTGATTTTAAAATCACCGTTAAAATACGCAACAGTAGAAAAAGAAAGAGATATTGCATCTACCAATTGGATTCTACAATATTGAGTGAAAAGTGGGATCAGCATT
This sequence comes from Andrena hattorfiana, assembly GCA_944738655.2. NCBI lineage: Eukaryota > Metazoa > Arthropoda > Insecta > Hymenoptera > Andrenidae > Andrena > Andrena hattorfiana. The sequence continues at coordinate 50,905,576 of OX122889.2, forward strand.
TCCCTGATAACCAGGTCTGCCGGCAGATCCGGTGCAGTCTATGTCCGCATTCAGCTACGGTTCTGCCGGCAGACCCTGCCTTGTCAGGGTCTGCTGTTCGTCTGCCGGCAGATGAACGGCAGATCCGCAGCAGATCCTGCTGTCTGACACCATCTAGTTGAAGGCAGGGTCTGCTGCGGATCTGCCGTCTATCTGCCGGCAGACTCTGCCTTGTCAGAGCCTGCTGTCCATCTGCTGGCAGACTGCAGGCAGATTGTTATCAGGGTTTAATACTGAAGTGCCCGCCGATTTTTGACTTCTGCTTTTGACCAAAATTGACCAAAATGGTGGACACATTTTTCGATCACTACCTAGAGGATCGCTAATACCACTATGAATCTTGGCTCTCCATATACCTGTTTCCCAGGTGGTTTTTTCTTTGTATAAATAGCCATTGTGATAATTGGCGCAATTGTTGTATATCATTACTTTTGTAAAGTTAAATATAGCACATTAATAAGTTTATATTAATTTACGACAATTTTTTTAAATGGGATTCTTTTTTATGAGATTATATACTTGGCGCTCTTTTCTGTACCTTTTTTTAAAAAAAGGTAATTTTATGGGGAATTCACACATTTTGTAGTGTTTATTATGACTGGATAATTTTTTCACCCCCTCGGGTTTATTTTTTTTTAATTAATAATATATTATATTGTCATCTAAACTACGCACGCCTGCAAAGCTACAAGACAATTGGAATGGTGGAATTGGTTTAAATTTGAGTTTTCAGATATGAAGCAAACATACAAGAAGCAAACAGAGAATCGAAGCTAAATAAAATCGTTTAATTAATATAATACTATGTCACAATCAATTTTTTTCTCTGACGTAGATCACACTGCATCATCTTCTGCTTTGATTATCTGTAAATATATAAAATCCACATTTTAGTTACAACTTAACGTAGAACATATAGAAATAGATACTTTTGCTATAGTAAGTGTAGAGACTACAAAATGTGTCCGAAGGAAGTGAGAGCGCAGAAAATCTTGTTGGAGGAAATTTAAATGCTAATGGTAATTTAGCAAAAATGAACAAAGAGATCCAATATTTTCAACGCACAATTTATTGGTGTTGGAATAAAATTAATTTAGTATGTTTATTGGTGAATTGAAATATTGTTAATGGGAAACTAATAAAATTAATGAATAGCGTGGGAACTACTGTGGATTTGAATAAATTACGAATATATTTCACAAAAGACTGGAAAGAATCGAGGGAGATGCATTTTCAGCATATTTTCTTCACTAATGTGTCTTACTCTGCACTACAAGCAGTACGCCATAATTTTCTTAACTCTTAATGCTACGCTAATTTGAAAAATGTTGTCGATTTACCTTATTTGATAAATTTCCAGAAACTTGTGTGAAACAAGATGCTTCTCTGCCTATCTAACCTTCTCCGAACAACCTCCAAGCCTGTGCATCCCCTTCATTTCTATCCAAGCGCGTGCGTCCCCTTCATTTTTATCCGAGCCTGTGTGTCCCCTTTATTTCTACCCCAGCCCATGCGTCCCCTTCATTTCTATAAGCTTTACATAAAAACTCTAATGTAAAAATAGTTCGCTGGTATAAAAATAATATATTATTTTGTAGAAACTTGTGTGAAAGAAGATGCTTCTCTGTCGAACCTTCTCCAGACAACTCCCAAGTCTGTGCGTCCCCTCCATTTCTATAAGCTCTACATAAATAGTCTATTAAAAAATTTTGGCGTCTTACCTTGTTAATTGAGACAGTAATTCAGTGTCCTATATGGTGTAAAAACTCGTGACATTTAAAAAATTTTGACAAGTTTCCGTATTTGACACTTGGTAGGTTATGATTGTTTGACACTAACTAGGTTACGTTTAGCTCGACAGATGTGCTCTCTGTCTGGCTGTCACGTGACAACAATTTGTTACGCGATTGGCCGAAACCCGCATGCAATGAACGATGTGCCTGGTGGGCACATTTCCTCACCCTTCATACTCCCCTTTTGCCAAGAAGTGTAGGACGATGGCGATTCTTAATCTTAAGAACATAAAATTCGGCAAATTGCAACTTGACATCTATATATCTCAGCTCATAAGGCACGTAGGAACAAAACGAAGACACTTTTCTTATGTAAATCAAACGCAAGCTATCCATTAAGACCATTCAAAATCTAATCGAGTTAGCCGTTATTGAGCTTCGATAATCTCAGGGTTCTTGATAGCAGGTCGTGGCATAATATAGACACTCTGTGCCTCGCGCTGCGCATATACCTATATGTACTTGGCGCGAGACACTACCATGTCTCTTGATTGTCGAAATCTAAAGTTTAAACCACAGTCATGCCGCCAGAAATTCAAATGCAACGTTTGCGCGTCCGTTAGTACCGCGTGCGCCGTGCGGCGGCGCGGCCTGCGCACTGTTTTCAAGATGGCCGCCGTGCCGTTCCTCAGATCAGAAGCGAGTCGGAAGGAATCGATCTCAGTTCGGTACCGGAGAACACGTCACAGTATCCGTTTCGAAAGTTCTCGTGGAAAAACGTGTGCGTATCATTGTTCCCCTGATTGTTCGCGTGTGGTGGATTGTGTGCGAGCGAAAGGGAGCATTGTCCAGGAAGCATCGATTCGACGAAATGAGCACCAACGTACCAACAGGTAAGATCGTTGATGCCACTACTCCCGTCGCGATTCTTATCGTCCTGTGATAACGTGTTCCATATTTTCGTCATAGTAACTCACTCACTCGAATCTTCCTCTCGTTTGATGCAACATTAAGCCACAGATTACTGAAACACTACCACCGATGACATGGCACTTCTGGCGATCGCGTTCTAACCTATTCTGATTTTTCCCCATTCGACAGGCACCATTCCTTTCATGCCACATAACATACCTATCGCGTAGTTCGGAGTATGATCGATCCTACGCGATAATTACGATCACTTTATCGTGGGAGTTCCGTTTGTTAATGGAATGATGCATCTTTGAATTCTGCTTGGCGTTGTTACGTGACATATTGATTCTTGTGTTATTGGTTGTTGTAAATTGTCTTTAGTATTTACTCGTGAAACACGGGTAAGATTCGCGGCGCTGTAACGTCAGGAACGTCAACGTTAATTTGAGTTGTAATATTGTACGCGCAGTTGGAGACGTGTTACCATAACCTCTTCAATTGCACGGCAAATACGTGCGCGTAGTACGCCTGTGCGTTATTCTCGGCTCGTGGCAGATGTTAGTTGCGGTAACGTCATTACGATTTTCCTTGTTTTCGTTAAAGGGGAACTGGTTTTCGCAAAACGTTTCGATGGAGGTGCATGGTTAGTTTTCGTTTGCAAAGTATTTTATTGTTTCGTTGCAATTCAATACACGTTTTATTGAGTTCAATTGTTTGGAGTCAAGTTTGTGTATATGTGTACGTTAAGTGGTAAGCGAGGGCATAAGTGCTGGTCTTATATTGAATCAAGGTCTCAGTTTTTATTAAAATTGTATCATAGTGGAAACACAAACAGATGTCTGTTATTAAAAATACGGTAGGTCTTGTTATGGTAGTAGAAAACATGTGGTAGGTAAAGAAGAACACAGGGAACCTGAGTATAAACAATATGAATACTAGTTATTGGATATATCTATAATAGAAAAAAATTATTTTTCTTTATATTAAATATTTCGTGTTTCCTCATTTTGATCAAAACTTACTGCAGTGTTACCACCAATAGTAAATAATTAGTTTATTTATAGCATATAAATAAAGTTTCTGATGTGGGCTTATAACTTGACTCAAAACATTAATTATTACTGGCAGTAGTAAATACTTTCCCCATATTATAGAATGTTAATAAATATAAATTGTATGAAAAAAATGTATACTTTTACTGGCCAATTGAGTGTACGCGTACAAATGAATTATTATTTAAGAGATTATTTTGCGAATCTCTTATTACTACAGTTGCAGTGATACTCGATAGCATTGGGAATGCTGGGAATTTCTAGCAGGCCATATATTTCGTATATCGAATAGGTTATTAAGTCCTCTTATTAAAGTTTCACGCTAATTAGAGGAAATAATTCATCGCTCGATGAAACACACGCAATCGTGTTGAAAATTAAAAGTTCTATTATGCATCTGGTAAGCTCGCACTCGCGGGCTGAGAAAGATAACGATTTTGAAATGGGGATAGGTAAAGTTCATCTTCGATGTCGTCTCGTATGTGTATCACGTATGGGGGGAGTGAGACTAGTGTTGGGATACAAGTATGCACATTTTTTCGTGAAAATATTTATCTGCGTATTCCGTGATATACTTATAGATTGTGACTTTCATACACGATTTTTTCGTACGAGGATGTGCGATAACATTCCTATGTATAAACTATTCAATTAGAAGGTCATTACTAGATATTACAAAGCTAGTATTTTTATACAAACTTTACATAATGTTATATCAATTTTTATAAGGTTGAATTCTAGGATTTTGGATAGTGTTTAGGTCTTGTTCACAATTTTTTAAAAATTCAGAATAAGGGATAATTGAAAGTATTAGGAAACGAATATTTATAATGCATAGCAATATAATTACGCAGGTATACACTTGGTCGTTTAAGCACTTACAATTAGTAATTCCATACATTTAGTTTGTTGGGTATTGTAGTACCTACACTGTTCACTGGAACGTTTGAGTACTTAAGTACTAGTGTAGGCACTACTGGGTTTAGAGTAGCTTGAATACTTGAGTACCCGTCGCCCTTGGAGTACATTTGTCACTAGGCTGCTAGGAACACTTGAATACACTAAATACATCGGGAAAATTGAGTACATTTAGTATTTAGTGCCTGAGTAACTAATAAGGGAACATCCCGAATTTGGAAATTCAAAAATTTCTGAAACATTGTGCATATATAGGGGATTTCCTACTGATTACAACGCAATTTTTGTTTGCTGCCCAAATTTACTCCAGGGGAGTAAAATACCTGGAGTATTATAGTTACAACAATACTATATACGATCTTGAAAATACTAAAGTAGAGTGCGATATTCTCTTAATACACTCTTACTACTTCGGAACAAAAGTTTACATATATCTATAATATTTTTCTCAAATCCCTGCACTGAACTTTCCATTCCTCTCAGCATTTAATCTCCACAAGCGTTAGTTATTTTTACAACTAGAAAACGCTTTATAAGGTAAGAAACGACCCAAGCTACGTGACGCAGGCTATTCACCAAATTCATGATTTCGCCGGAGCCTATTTTCGTGACCTACGTCAAACAGTTTCAAGCCTCGCTCCCGCTATGGCCATGGAGTTTTATCTTTCATGAGCTGCCGCTCCCCCATTTACCCATACGTCTTCCTGTCTCGTTCACATTAACAGCCTCATTATATTCAATGCAAATATTTTCCCTCGCCGCAAGCGCGGCTCCTATAAAATCTCCGCATGGTCCGAGCATCGTCGACGGATTTACTAAAACTCTAGCTCCTCCTGAATCAATCAACGGGACCCGGTCTTTACCCCTTTGACTCGCAAGCTCGATCGCGTTGCACTGGCATATGACTCATCAGTAAATTTCGAAGCAAATTCACATAATTACCGCAAATTTGCCTATGATAGAGGAAACCAAAGAGAAAGTATCAGAAGCTGACTCCGTTGGTGTCGTGTTCGCGGAAATGCTGCGATTTGCGGTCGTTCTGGTTGCAATCTTATATCGACCCTTGAAAAATGGTTCTTACAGTCACGTGTATGTACAGTCGGATAAAACATATCGATTCAGATACCACGAACGCATGCTGGAGAGTTGGCGACATTTGAAGTGGTTGGCATCTGTTTTCTGAACATTTCTGCAATATTTTGTGAATATGGTACTAATTGTAAGTACTAATTGTAAGGCAAAGCCTCGCTATAGGTTCTGCCCTAGCCCATACTCCAGAGTTGGGCAAAATGTAATCTAATTGCAAATTACAAATTACGATTAAAATGTAATTGTGTAATGGATTACATGTAATTGATTACTGTAATCGTTAATTTAGGTAGTTGACAAAATTGTGGTCAACTACCTAAACTAACGATTACCGACAATAATGTGTAATCAGTTGGCAAAATTGTGGTCAACAACCTAAACTAACGATTACCGAAAATAATGTGTAATCAATTACACAATTACATTTTAATCGTAATTTGTAATTAGATTACAGAATGGCCACCGCCCATGCGAAGTTGGGCCATTCTCCGTCCTGCATTTGCGGCAGCTATATCCATATTGTTTAGTTGGCTGTATCTGGTTCTTGATAAGTATATATCGTTAGTAAACGAGATTCATTTAAAAAAAAATCCCCCCTCTGTGAAAGTTGGTTGGCAATTACGCCACTGTTCAAGGTATCCTTCTTTGGAAGTTATAGAGTGCATTTTCTCGAGTATCCTGGAGACTCTTTTGTATTACTTCGAGAAAAGAATTTCTAGACGTTTGCCAATCTATCGCCGACACTTTGAATTATAGCATAGTTCTTCGTGTAGGATTGATTAGTTAAGGTGCTAGTAGTCTACTTAGTAAAAACGTCGTGATCACTTGGAGGCAAGTTAAGACTGTATACTAGAAGTTACATGAATGTTCATCCAACTTTTCGAAAGGTTTCAGTGCTTTTTTCTCGAATGTGTAAGGTTTAGAAGCAGCAACTTCCTTTTAAGGGAATAAAACAGTTTTCTGGTTCTGTTCTGGTTTTCAATCAATTATTCACTCCGTTTCAATCGATGACACAGCTGTATGTATAGTAGGAGTCAGCGTCGATTATTTTTTTTTACTTCGACGAAAATCGATATAAATTGCGTTCCCATTGGTTCTCTACAGTTTTGACCCTATCACTGTGTTTGAAGTGATGGAAATTCTGTATAGGTACATACGCTTATGACTCATTTTCGACACGCCGAACGTTACTTGGTGCTCGTTTTTTTCCTGGAACGGTTTTATAAAAAAGGGAAGTGAAAGTTAACATTCAAACTTGCATTCCACTGTGACTGTTCTAGTCGTGCTGGTAGCCATTGTCAAGAATAATTGTGGGCTTGCGTCTGAGTGGCAAATTATTACGAAACAATCGTTTGAAAGTAGTTCGATTGGAATGCGTAATTTTCCTGAATTTATTGGAATTATACGGATATTTGTGCACAGTGAATCTAGGGAATACAATCCCGGGATACGGTATCCCGGGATCCCGCGATCTCGGCTGTTTTTTGGATCCCCAAAATCCCGGGATTTGATATAACTAATCCCGAGAATTTCGGCATTTTTTAAAAATGTGAATTACTTAATGAACACCCGAAAAATATAAAAATAAACAGAATAAAGAAACATAGTCATTTCTTAATAATAAGGACGATAATAATAATAATGATTTATTTAACTAATAATATTAAGTCGCATACAACTAACTGAACTATATTTATTTTTACAATGATATTCTCACTTTTCGGTGTTTCGAAATCACGGGAATTACAAATCGCAACTTGTCTGAACACGTAAAGTCGAAACATTGTAGATATGTACGTACTTTAGGTGCTTTGTTGTTTCTTAGTTCGCATTTCCAAAAAGTTTCATAATGGTTTATTGATATTATCTACTTATTGATACGTTATTATTCTTCATTACTGTTTTGATTGTGAAAAATGATTTTAGTTTATGTTTCAGACTAATGATAGAAAGTAAGTTTGTTTACATTAAATGAAGATTTTGAAGAATTTTGGCACATAATAAATCATTTTAATTACTGAAATTTTCTATTACCCACTCCTGGGATTAGACCCCGAATCCCGAGATAGACTTTAAAAAATCCCGCAATCCCGGGATAGTAAATAATGGCCGGGATTGTATTCCCTAAGTGAATCACAAAATTAATTGCATAGGTAGATTTCCTGAGTTGCACTTTTCATTTGGTTTCCTTTAATTATTCGTTTTTCACAGATTAAATTGGCCTTCAATTTAAAATATAATATAGGGTAGACCGGGGCGAATCGGATCACTTTGTGTTTGACGGTAAAAAAGTAATAGTCAAACATTAAAAAACTAATTTTTTATTATATATGCGTGACCAGTACAGCTTTGGCTTGTACATGAATATATAAAAATTGAATCTAAACATAAAAATCTTTCATTTATAAACAAAAAACGAAAAAGTGAGAAATATCCGATTCGCCCGAAATTTGGGGCGGATCGGATAACCAAGAAATTTCTGAAAAAAAAAAACTGAAATTTTCATAACAAAATCATTAAAATCAACTTAAACAAATCTAATTTAATGACAGTGAAGTCAAGTGACACTACTTAGCACCAGGGAGTCGAGACCGAAGCAGAAACCGAAATTCAGACCGGTCACATATCGGTCAAATAACCAGTAACCGTAACGAAAGTGGAGAGATTTCTGACCGTAGTAGCGAGAGGTTGCAAAAGGGAACCGAAGCTCCTGACCAATTGCACTTCGGTCGGGAATCGGGGACCGTAGTTCTGAGACGAACGGGGACCGGTCGGTAGATCGGTCACCACTTCATGTATGGAGCAGTCCGCCGACTGGTTAGGGCTCCGGCTCGGTATAGTTCGGGTGGGTTCGGTTCAGTTCGACCTAGCTGAATAGGCTGGGAAGGTATGTATGTGACGGGATTTGTGAAAGCAGACTGTTGCAGTTATTTGTTACTCTGACACTGTCAGTCCCAAACTGTGCCGATGTATCGAGGCATTGTTGTATTTGAAACACTACATTAAGAAGATCCAAAAGTGATCGAATTAGCGTGAAATGACCCGTAGAAAAGAATTCCCGTCCAAGTTAGGAATTATCTGCAACTCAGGAAACAATTTCGCTTTTTTAAAGGAGTACACGGTGCGTTTCTGTAAGATGTTTAAAACGCTTTCCTTTGACGACCCTTGAGCTTTCATAGGGAAGAACAACTCGGCTGTCGAGAACGCCTAATCCTAAAATAAAAGCAACTCTTCGTAGTTTACCACACCATTCTTAACATGGAAAATGTAGTGCTAGCTTCGTTAAAAATTTCAAATTGTTTTCAATAATTGCTATTTTACTCAGGGCTTTATGGTCGCGATTTAGCCACTCGTAAACTGCACTTTATTGTTATACCATAGACCCTCATTCGCCAACGAAAGGACGCATCCCGAAATTTTGTCCATGGATCATTCCAAGGTTTTATTTTCTCTAGGGCGAGGACAAAACACCCTGCATTTGCGTTGAACCATAATATTATATGGAACAGGGACTTTTGGGTATACTTAACCCCTATTGAAGTTCAAACAAACGCAATTAAAGAAACTCTTCCGCAGGCATAAATGACATGATTACGGGGGATACGAGACCAGTCGATTTTATGTTTTGACCTGATTGAAGTAATACGGGGGTTCAGGTGGTATGGTAAACCGTCCGCAATAGTGCAGCGCACGGCTCGCTTACCTGAAACGGGGCACACCGCTGCCTTCGAACCTACCATCCTACAAAAAACCTTATCTTTTAGACAGTAGGCTAGAAAGATGGTCATACTTATTTAGAATTAATAAACATATGATGTTGCAGGTAAAATTGGGAAAATAAGAATTTGTCTATATTTTTTGATGTTACAAAAATGAATTTCATAAAATATGATGTGAATGGGCAAAATAATCTATATTCTATATTAAAAAAGAAAAGAATGAATGCAATACGATAAATAGTTCCAAAGATAAAAGTTTATGAGTATAGCGTAGTTTCAAAAAGGGATATGCAAAAAGTAATCAATTCACAACTGCGGTTCTGAAACAAATTCGGAACCATCAAAATAATAACTAACTCCCTCTAATTTCACATCGACTAATTACATCCTGTTTCATTTTGACCAAAATTCCTGACATCGACGTCAAAAAGTGATCGAGTGGGATGACCTTCCTGCTATGTTAGTCGAAAAATAAAAGCACATAGTAAGGGAGAGTGGAGTAAACACGAACGCGGGGTAATCGCGAATGTGATGGTACGGCGTTTTAATAAATAAAAACGATGTTCCTTTTTCACTAGCTAATAGTTTAGGTCGTATCCAACGCCGGGCAGAAAGTAATAAATACAGAACGCTCATGCTATTCAAGATAAACACAATTTATTATTTTCATCATGTTTCAAGTAATATTTTGTCCATTTTCAATGGTATATAATTATTGTTGAATTAATGATAAAATTGTTTTTTTTAAGTTGAAATAAAGCATTTTTTTACCAACATTTTGTGACCAGGGCGTTACTTGAATCATGATTCTAACCTCTGAAATCAATTCTTTTTTATTTTTTGATATCATGGGGTATTGACGAACAACTCGGATGGGGTAACCTCGAACCTTCGAGATTAGCAACGTTAATCGATTTTGATAAAATTTTCAGCATGTATAAAACTTACTTAAATCTACAAAAGGGATTTTTGAATTTTCATTACAGGCTCAGAAAAAAAAGTTTAGAAAACGACCTTTATAATTTTTTTCGATATTTCGACCAATTGCAATTTTTTCTAACGCACAAGAAAAGGAATTTGAAAAATACATTAGGTATATGTTGTAGCAACATTTTTTATGGGTTGACCATTGAAATCGCGCTTTCTGTGCGACTTTTGCAATGTTTAGCACTCTGTTCGTGATTACCCCACTGCAGTCGAGTAATCACGAACACCAAGGGTTTTACTTTTTCACTATAAAGTTGATTTTTATTATAATTTTTCAAAAATTCATCACAGTACTTTATAGATGAATAGTTTAAGTATGTTTGTAAATAATAAAGAAATTCATTTCTCACATAGTTTTCGTTTTGTTTGTCTTTTTGCTTAGGTGTTCGTAATTACCCCACGCTCCCTTACGTATTGTGTTTGTAATACATATTGAAAACATCGTGAATGTTTGCAATTTCAGTCATTACATGAATTGGTCCAAAAATTCCATTTCTTGTACAATATGCATATAGGTACATTATAAATGATGAGAATTTTATTAACACTAACGTTTTACTTTTGAAAAAACTTTGGCGTTATCACCGTGCAAACTTCTGAAAATTGACTGTTGTTGTTTCCAAAACAAATTGTTAATCCTTAAAACTTATCTATCATTAACTTTGTTTATTTACAACTAAACATTTTATTGATAAAAATATAAATTATTTCTGAAAATTATTTATAAAAATATTTCATTGCGACTATGCAAGTAATATTTCATTTATAAAAATAGTTAAAGTAGATGTTTATAAAATTATCTATAAAATTTAATAAATTTAGAAAAAGACGTAAATGTATTTTTAAGAATTTATATATAAACTAAATTAATTGATTATATTTATCATTATAAATTTGTTTTATTTATACTATGTATTTCGCTGTGGATTGCAAAAGTTGCAAGGCCAGGTTACTAACGTGATAAAAAATAAGTAAAATAACCTACTAATTAATTTTAGTCACGATTTGCGATTCACAACAGGGATAGTAACAATTTGTTTCACAAATTTTAATCGGGGGTATTTCTATTTTCTTCCTATTTCTCATGATGTGATGAATTCTAGTTGCCCGCATTTTTATCTCTCCCGACTTTGCGTCAACCGTATTACAATCGGTCGAGACTCTCGGTTGACCGTTTTGCGAACCTCTCCATACATTAACTCCAACCTCTCCATAACTTAACGCGACCGTATTCCTGACCGGTCTAGACTTTCGGTTGACCGTAAGTCTGAGAAAAATTCTCTCTCGGTTATCGGTTGAGAGAAAACTTCAGACCGATTGTCTCTCTCCGGTTCGGTCGAGAGAACCGTAAATAGCGTGTCGAACGTCTCGGTGACCCCGACCGCGACCGTAACCGAAATTCTATCGGTCTCGACTCCCTGCTTAGCACACAGATCGGAATGGTATTGCTGCTTTTTGCCGCGTCTATCAGCACAATTCTCGTGGCACCACTCTTCTCAGACAATCTGCTGAAAGTGGACGAATTAATTTATCATCACAGTAAATACAATGCCATCTTCTTAAGACCATTAATTTATTTATTTTTTCGTCATGTGTTTAGATTTAATTTTTATCACTGCTTCCTTTTTTTTGTACACCATGATCCCCGATTGCTCTTTTTTATGTACCTACGAACCATCTGTATATAAACAATTATCATGTTTATAATCATGAAAATACTTAAATGAAAAAAAAAGAGTGATCTGATTCGCCCCAAAGAAAGTGATCCGATTAGCCCCATATATAAGTATTTCAAAGGTTGTACATTGCGATGTAAGAAATATGGACTAAATTGTTATTTTGATCCGATTCGCCCTGTGATCCTATTTGTCCTGGTCTACCCTACCAAAACTTCGTAAACTTTGCTTCGAAGTTGCACTATTTATGTTTTTTTCTTTGTTTCTTTTAATGGTGTTCACAAATGGTTTCCCTCTGACCATGTGACCACAGCATAAGTGCTGCTCTTGAATACATTTTTTACACTTTGTCATTGTGAACTGTCCTTTTAAAAACAATTCTAGTATTGTACGTTCAAGCATTGATTCTAGACTTCTTTTTAGCTTTTACATTATACAGTGCTGCTGCAAAACGAACCCGCGTTTTCGGTCTTGAAAAGAACTCGTTGCTATCCCCACTACTTCTTTGTAATGGCCGCGGCGAGTGAGAGGTGCCAGAGAGATATATTGCGTCTTTTTTCGACAGACGATGTTGTGGCAGTGCCGACCATAATTTATAGCTTGTCAGTTGTGGGTGTCGCGTGCCCTCTCGCTCGTTCTTAGTCTGTAGCACTCGCCGCGGCGAGTCCAAGAAAAGTAGCTGGAATAGAAATGTCCCATAACGGGAAAATAGTGTATGTGGCTTTGATCGCAGAGTTGGGCATTATTCGAATAAAAAGTGATTGAACTAACGTTTTGAATAAGGATACTTCACCCTTTTTCTTAGTCGACTAAAAGTCACCCGACTTATCCTTATTTAAGGCGCCAGGGGTGAAGCTGGTTATTCAAGAGGAATTCATTCGATTCTTATTCTGGAGGTCGACTAACCAGCGAAAGCCTTTGCGGCCCGACCCGCGCACGGTCGCCTACCGGTCAGATTCTACAGAATCTGAATTTGTTTATTTTTCATCATATCAATATGAAAGTGACACCAATGGATTCCTGATATTCTCCCGATCAATTGGACAGAAAATAATTTAAATCGGACTATTTTTAACGAAACGGGCTTTGAATTCTGCAAATAAATTTCTCACGTAATATCCTTAATTATGATCCGAATTATATCAGTTTTGGGGCAATTTTCATCGGGAAGACATGAGGAATCGATTGGTAATACTTTCATCAACACTTATTAAAAATATGGAGATTTTATGTGGTCCGTCGGTTTTATTGCTCTCTGCTGTCAACGGGCGTTTTACTGGGGCCCGAAGGTCCTCGCTCGCAGCGAGAAAGCAAAACAGTGGGGTGGCCCACTGAGCAATAAAACGGACGGGCCCCATAAAATCTTCATGTTTTTGATAAGTGTTGATGAAAGTATTACCAGTCGATTCCTCATATCTTCCCGATGAAAATGGCCCCAAAAATGATATAGGGTAAATCCGGGAGACGCGGTCGGGCCGGAGATTTGGTCGAGTCGCTATATTTCAAACTCTATACGTAAAAACGCGTTAAAGTGCAGCCCAATTACTTCTCTAGAAGCCAAACAATTGAATAAATAGCGTCATTTCGGTTCCTTCTGTGTTTTTCTAGATTTACGGGCTGTAAAAGGTAAACTGAGGTTACATTTAACCTCTTTTGTCAAACCACGGTGTACAGAATCGTATTTAAAATATACTTCTTAGTTTATTTTCGTTTAATGTTTGGGAATAATAAGATAGTAGAGATATTGAGGGACAATGCAGCCAAAGTATTCAGCCATATTAACTCTTCCTCTCAAAACTAACGAGAAGACCATCTCTCGCTGCAGAAAGGAGAGATGGTCGAGTTATGATTTTTTTATTATTTTTATTTATATTTTTATTTTTTATCATTATTTTATTATTATTATTGTTTATTTATTTTATTTATTCACTTTTGTATTCATTTGCCTTGCTAATCGCCGGTAGGTAGTTCGCTTTATTTTTTATGTGTTCTTTACTTGCTTAGCGTAAACAAATTAAGTATCAATAAATCTGTAGTTATATTCACTCATAAATAACTTTGCTTTCTTCTTTGTTAATTTTCCATGAATAATTATGCGAGTGGTCTCTGTCAACGTCGAAAACCATTTCTCCCGGCACCTCGGGAGAGGTGGTCAGATGTCATGACTTCAGTTTTCAACCCGATTTACAGTAAATATTGTCTTAACGCAAATATCGACCAGTTTTTCTGAATCAGCATAAAATTCTAAATATATTAGGTTTGTTCTTATAAAATGAGTAATACCTGTATTAGTTTTAATAGCCATTTTATATTAGGTCGACCGCGTCTCCCGGATTTACCCTAATTCGGACCATAATTAAGGATATTCCGTGAGAAATTTATTTGCAGAATTCAAAGCCCGTTTCGTTAAAAATAGTCCGTTTTAAATTATTTTCTGTCCAATTAATCGGTGTCACTTTTATATTGATACTATGAAAAATAAACAAATTCAGATTCTGTAGAATCTGACCGGTAGGCGACCGCGCGCGGGTCGAGCCGCCAAAGGCTTTCGCCGATTAGTCGACCTTCTAGAATAAGAATCGTATGAATTCCCCTTGAATAACCAGCTTCATCCCTGGCGCCTTGAATAAGGATAAGTCGGGTGATTTTTAGTCGACTAAGGAAAAAGATGAAGTATCCTTATTCAAAACGTTATTTCAATCACTTTTTATTCGAATAATGTCCAAATCTGTCCTGGAGCCACGAGCTGGCCAGGCCTGCTCTAAGTTTTGAGTTTTCACAGTAATTAAATAAATTATATCTCAGATCTTTAGTTTATTTATTTTTATAACATATACAATTGCAGAGTGGAATTATAAAAGCGGCTAAATGCTAAAACGAGGACCAAATTTTTGCGTAATTAAGTAGGTACGATATTTACCTATCTACCCTTGTAATTAAAAAATGTGCCCATATTTTTTGTTCCTTTTGCAACCTCAAAATAAATCAAAAGCTTCCTTTTCATAAACAAACAACTATTATGTCCAGTCCACCATTTGTGTCTGTAATGATCTATAATCATCTAATAATTTGTGTCTCTGTCAGTAATTTTGTTAAATTGGAGGAATAGAACTTCTACAGTATAGCTTGTTACTTACTTTTCCCTTACACTTACACCTCCGTTAATTTTGTTATTAAGAGAATATTATTGCATGATTAGTAACTATATAGGTATTCAGTATTTAAATATTTCATTATCAATCACATAACTAAGAAAATTGTCTATAGTACGTTGATTTGTGGGTGATACAATAAATACTTCCAGTAGCGCATATTCGAAAATGAAAAAGTAAAAAATTTCCCTAGTCCTTCTTTTTGAGCCTATGTATATTTTCAACACACTGCACTCTGTACAAACTGATCCTGTATTATTGATGCTGCTTAATGTTCTTAAGTCGATGAATAGAGTACAGCCTCAGTTTCACGTCGATGCACAAATATGCCTGCGATTGTTGGACCGTGGAAATGCAAACAGCAGGTGAACAAAGTAACGGCACAGATTCACGGTTAATTATAAACGTCGCTTGTACAGTTTCGATTACTTGTGTCGAATCTATTATTACAAATACCTACAATGATAAGATAATTTCCAGCGATATTCCTTATCAGAATGTGTTAATCCATTGTACACCAACTTATTAGCTAACGGATTGACTAGAGATGTGGCTAAACTTCGAAATAGGAGAAAATATAGCACAGTAATTTTGTAATCAATAACACTGTCCGACAAAAAAATGCGATTTTTGTATAAGCTTAATGAAATATATCGTTTTCGATGAATTTCTGTTCGCTGAACACGAAGTTGTTCGTAAAAATGGCGTAGCACGTCTGGATTTTGAGAAAATTGAGGTTAAACATGCCAAGAACCCTATTTTGGTCATATTCAAGCCAATATATAAAAAGAACGGTAGGTCCTAGCCAAAATCCGACTAAATACTCGAATTCAGCAAGGAAAAATGTGCAGAATACATATATTACTTTCATAGTTACAATCAATTGTAAGCAAGCAATCGCTTACAAAAGTTGTAAGAGACTGAAATCTGTGGTTTACGAGATAGGCTATATGGCGCACAAGAAACTGGGTAAATGCACGAAAAAGTTGTATATATTATTAGTTGTATATATTTCTTTAAACACATTGTTTAAACAAATTAATTTTACAAATCCTATGCCGGATTCCGAATCAGCGACATCAGAAATCACTAGCACAGGTATATACAACTTTTTCGTGCATTTACCCAAAGTCGGTATCAGATATATTGGCCAGTGAATTCGTTTTCGCGAACAGCGATCGAGGAGAAATCAGCCACCACCATCTGAAGATCGTGGATTTGTCAGTTGGAGTTGCGCGACACTCGCAGGGTATGGTGGGGTAACGGAAACGCTGCTCGGCATATATAGGCTTTTTTGGCATGTTTAACTTCAATTTTCTCAAAATTTTGACGTGCTATGCCATTTTCACGACCAAATTCGTTTTCAGCGAGCAAAAATTCATCAGAAACGATATATTTCATTAAGGTTCAAAAACCTTGTCGGACAGTGCAATTCATTTAATTCTTTAGACAAGAATTACTCCATTTTTACAAAATTGAATGATATCAGCATCCTACATTAATTTGAACCTTGATGTGCCTGGGTATCATACTTGGTCTGCAAAGGGTGATCCAAATTCCCGCGAAAGGTTGGAAAACAAAGGAACAGGGTGAAGGATTGCTAATTTAATGCAAATAAGGTAGAACAGATGCCAGGACACTGCTTCCTTTTCTACTGTTGTAGACATTAACTGAAGTCAAAGGAAGCCTTCTGTTAATGATAAGTGTGTAGCACAGTTTAATTATACCACCTTCTGTCTTCTTCTCCGTGATGAGTAGGGGAGACCGGGGCTAGATGTTACAGGGGCAGGTTGTTACAAAGCAATTTTAATTTTTTTCGCTTGGACTATCACTTCGACGATGAAGTGGCTGATGTGTTTCAACCATACACAGTCGTGTATGTTGTTTGTTTCTAGTCGGTTCACGCGTTGTCACTTTATTACAGTTTTTTTGTGTTTTCGGTACTAATAGTAAGTTTTCTCTTTCTACTTCAATCTTTTCTACCGAACAGACAGATAAATGTATGTAAATTAATATTACCACGTTTGAATCAGTGTCCTTTTAGCTACAGATTCGTACCACGAACATAAGAATACACCAAACTGGTATGAACTTATAGCTTTTTATACACAATGGTGTCAACCGGGGCAAGTTGTTACACAAGACAAGGGGCATGTTGTTACTCTCTCCTTTTTCGAATTCAAAGAAAGGCTCCACAAAGTGGATTCAGTGCACAGAGTGCAAAAAGTGGGCACATGTGATGTGTGTAAAACGTAAAAATCACTTTTATGTGTGCATCAATTGCGAGTCCCCGTATGAAACGGACGACGATAATTAGTGTAACTGATTTCAGTAGTTTTTATTATTTTTAAAATAGATTTTTTATTGTATATTTATTGTAATAGATTCTTACCATTAATAAATTTACTTTTGTCCAAGAAAATATAATTATATTACTCATAATAAGCCTCTTTTCGTAAAATTTAACAACTAGCCCCTACTCGGGGCACGTTGATACAACATGTCTCGACCTTCAAAATGGCTTGTTTCAAAGTCATGGTTTTCGTTTAATTACATGCGATAGCGGTCATCGGTAGAGGAAAGAACGTACTTTAAGTGAGAGTCATTGATAGTATTGAATATGGAATGCAAAACAAATACAAAATAAAAAACTGAAAAATGTAACAACTAGCCCCGGTCTCCCCTAAGTTACAATTTACGCGGTGATACTTATTAATTAATATCAATTTTATTATCTACTCGTGTCGTTTGCAAGTAAACGACAAATCTACATCTGAAAGTATGGTACAAGTGAAAAGGAAGTGGCTTCTTGAGCAGAAATAAGTAAAAAATGTGTAATAATTGGAAATTGTTGTATCCCTAGTTATCCATGAGTCCTTGTAGAAAACACTGTAAGGGCCGAATTTAAATATTTTTCTTTATTGGAAAATGTTCTACATGCCAATGGTAATAGTGCAGTAGGTAGTGTAGGTATCTACTTATAGAATTTGATTTTTGGCACTTACTTACTCACTTCGATTTCCTTCCCTAGATTTCGTTGTTAGATCTCTATTTCTGGCGTACTGATGGGGGCTGCTACCTTTTCTATTTTTGTTTATTTATATTGGTGTCGGGACCATAAGAATATTGGAATTGAGTGCATTTTTTTTATTATAAAGTCCTCAGGAGAATCATTACTAACGAACTAAGTAACAATTACTCGGTGAGAAGTTTACAACATATTGTATCGTTGCCCGAAGAAATGGAATTTCTTCCCCTTTTGTGTCTATCGATTTCAGTTGCTGCTGGCTTTAGCAGTAAGCTCTTAGCTTGGTGAATACTTAGTGCAGCAGTTTTTATCGATCTTCACTCGAACTGATGTTAGTGGTGATGTCTCGGGGTTCCTGCGTTGTGTGCTTCGAGGAACTTGAGACAAACAGGCGTTCAATCTGTCTCATCGCTCCAAGAGGGTTGTATAAGTACTCCAAGAACACGAATATCTAAAAAAGAATCAGGAACACTAATATAATTGATTATAATAAATGAAATAAGCATTTTAATTGCAGAAATGAAGTAAATAAATGATAACAGTGTTCAGTCTTTCTCAAGGAACAATACTCTCCTCCAAAAGAAACTAGTAAATTTTTACACAATTGCACCATGCTACCGCAAAAACTTTTTTACTCAAAAAAACATTGTTGCTGTACCGCGAAACACTTGAATATCATTTTCTAAAGTAACACCACTCTCAAGTTCGAAATAATACGACTATTTTTACAATGAGGAATTCGAAATTTAATTTACCTGAAAATCACTATGAAATATTTGTAATGAAATGATCGGAAGGTCATAAAGTGGCTGTGAAATTTTCATCTCGCACATTTCCTAGTGATTGGTTACTTTATCCTTGTATTATTACGACAGTCAGCCGTTAACCTTGAAGTTCCTGTTAACCAGGTAGGCCCATATTTAGAACTGCAGTGAAACGAAAGCCGATGAACCGGTTCCACGTACAGTGGCGGCCGTATGTACACTTATGTACACACTTTAAAACAGAATAACTTTTTTAAAGTTGGAGCAAACGACTTGAGTTTATTTGAGCAGAAGGTCGGGGTTTCAACTTTTTTATCTGAGCCTATAATGAAAATTTAAAAATCCCGTTTGTAAATTTAAGTAAGTTGTATACATGCTGAAAAAATCATCAAAATCGGTTAACGTAGGTCTGAGCTACGAGAAATTTTCATTACAAGCTCAGATAAAAAAGTTGAAAAACCGACCTTCAGTATTTTCTTCGGTATTATCACCAATTTTAATTTTTTTTCAAAACGCTGAAATACGTCAATTAGTAAATTAATTCTGATAAATTCTTAAAAAAAAGTCAAGTCGTTTGGTCCAACTTTAAAAAAGTTATTCTGTTTTACAGGGTATACGTAAGTATAAGGCCGCTACTGTAGGTTCTATCCTATCGAGGTTCGCCTTACGCCGCTCCTGGATATCGAAGAAGGATGTCTGTTATCGCTCCTGTCTTACACTTCTCCCTTTATACCTACATTGATAAATTAATAGAAGCTTGAGTCGTTCAGTGAAAGAATACCAAATTGGTCCAATCAGAGAAATTGAAAATGGCACAATTTAGAACTCGATTTCAAAGAATTCCCCTCTCTTCGTGAAACTTGATGTGATGAAACGTTAAAAGGAATAATTTAAGTGAACATATTTTCCCCCTTTTCTTTGTGTGAAATTTCATGTAAATTTGGTATAGTGCTTTGGCACGGTGAAAGTAATTTTCCGTTTATTTCGTTTCTTTCCTTGGAAGAAAAGTAGCGTAATTCATTTCAAGAAAAGGTTACGTAATTGTGTTCTGCTTTCACCTACCACTGACGCTATCAGTTCAATAATAATAAGTTGGTGTAACTGAAACAACGTGGCTAGTAGGCGCTACTTTTCACTTGAATTTTTACGTCGGAAGAGGGAACTGGAGATGCGCGCGGTCAACGAACCGTCGAGAATTCCGTTCCGTCATCCTCATCCAACAAAATCCATCGTACGAACAGGCATCTCTTTCCTTTTTCCCAGTCTCGATCCAGTTTCTTCCCCTTTATGGGCCCTCTTTTCGCCTGCTGTGAAACGTTTATGGAACCAGTCGACGGGCAAGATAAAATTGAAAGAAACTGGCTGGTGCTATCCCGTCGTGATATCGAAAGAAGATTCATTAATAGTTTGGACATAGAGCATAACTGTCTCGTTTCACTCCTCCATTACAAACCATATTCATAACTATTATATTATGCAATGTTTCGTGACGTGAAAAGCAGGAGCAGAAATGATTATCCGCCATTTTTCCCGAGCACAGTACGATCTATAGCTCTATTTTCCTTTGTGTATAAAATGTTTGTAAAAGCATAGAATTTGTCACACGAACACAGACGCGCAATTTTGATGATGAAATTGGAATTGTCATATAAATGTTTAGACCTGCTGCATTTTAAATTACAAAATTAGGATATCGTAGGAGTGTGATGTTACAATATCCAAAAAGTGTACTAAATAGTTGTCTCCGGTTCGTAGAAAAAGTTTACAAACCATTTTTAATATAGATTACGAAGTGAATTAAAGTTTTCTGTGCAAGATCTGTTTCATTACAGGCTATGCGATTTTTATGACAATATAAATATGAATTCTTTGACCTTTTTTTGATCCTTTGTTGGTATGAGGTTGTTTTTAATCAGAGGTGCCAATTTGGAACCATGTGTTATTTCAAAAAGATTTGATTGTGTTACTTTTTTAAATGATTTTATTTCTTCTCGTCTCTTCTCGGTATTAGGAAAAGCATAGTCGTCCATTTAAGAAACACACAATGTCTTTGCAATAATCTTGGAATACTAGGAGGTAATTATTTGTTGATAGTAGCAGATTCTGTGGAAAAAAAATAATGAAGTGAAGGCGTTTTTTCTCCCCCTGTCTACGAGATAGCAACTATTTCGTATGAAGGATAAGCGAAAAAAGCAGGGATGTCACGAAACAGCTTTATCGAAAAAATTAAGTGTCTTGTTTTAGTGCCTTACCTGTTTTTAACCAGTAGGTATACCAAAACGGTAACGTTATCTTACGGAGGCATTTGAACTTTATAACCCTTTGTGATTCGACAGTTTTGTAGTCTCAGTTGCCACCAACAAAATATGCTATAAATCGCAAAATCACGAAAAATGGACATTCCTCGTTTTTTCATTTACCCTTCATATAAGACCTACTTAGAAATATCATCGCAGTCGCGAATTATATTTCGGATTTTAGTACACGATATAAATTCTTCTCATTTAATTTTGCCACATTTAAGAGTAATACCAACAATTTTCGACAAAAATTATATTTTTTCAAATCATACAGTTAATTCAGCTTTGCAAATAATTTCTTGTGACCTTGTTTCCATAAAATGAATTGGCGCCACAAGAGCAGTGTATGGTTTCTACACGCATCCTACGCCACGTGCGCATTTTGAGTTATCAGTGTCGTCAGATGTCCATGAATTTATGTACTTTTCATTGGCCAATTAACTTAAACTTCCAGCTGATACAGAAGACGGAAATGATAATATTTGTAGGTACCACTACTCCTGTGCCATATATTCTGTTCACTCATTTGCATGAGTCTTTGCACTTTTTGACGTCACATGGCGTTGAAAGTATTAAACACAAAGTATTGTCGAATTGCAACCATATTTGTAATGAATGCGTTCAATCAGTGAATACAACCTCCGCGGGAACGCCTATAGGCGTTCAGTGAATATGGTTAACAAATGTGGCTGGATGAGTTCCGCATATGGCGTGCACTCAGCGTTTTCACCTGTTATTAGGGAGAACGCGGGATAATTCTGCTGTGTCGAGCAAAATGAAATTTAATAATTGTATTTGTGCAAGAGCAGAGAAGAATGATACCAATTTAAATTGTTAATCGAAAAAACACTTAGGAATTAATAAAACTAACTAACATATGCCAAGAATCTCTGTACAAATTACAGTGAAATATAATTACTACCACTGCAATATAATTACAATTTTGCATAAACAAAACTTAATTCATTTACATGTAAGCACTCATCGAGGTTCTGTAAAAGGTAAAACTTTAAACTCGATTTTCTTAAAAACCTTTCAATAGCGCAGCCTGTGTATTGAAAACATTAATATACATATTGGGCACCCATTATGTGCATAAAAAAACTAAAAAAAAAAAATTAAAACCGACTTCAAAAAAATAAAAATAAAAATGCGCTAAAAAGTAAAAAGTGGTAATTATTTACAAGTTTTCCATCCTCACCGATTTAAATGATTTTTGGATATGTTGTCGGGGACCCGATTCTGAACAACTTTTTCCGATACATGTTACCGCTCCGCCCGACCTTCATTTCCACGATATTCGCGAAGAAACTGCTGCTACTACAACTACTCCATGGCAGCGTATGCGCCAGCATGGGACAAAACAAATGACGAAGCTGACCTTTGTTTCCGAGATATTTGGGAAAAACTTCTTTTGATTTATTCCGACGCAATGCATTCCACTTTCCAACTTGTCCCAGGTATTAGTATTGGTTGGGGCTAGATCAGTGCGGGGAGCGCACGCCCACTCGCGGTCACGTAAAGCAAGGTAGGGAACCGATGTGAGTTTAGAGATTTGAACCAGAAACTTGTGGATGCCCGTCAACACCCCGATTCTGTTCGGTGGTGCCGGCGCCGCCGGATATTAGGATGACTCTGGTTCTAAAACATAACTTTTTTTGCAAGGAAGAGG
This sequence comes from Andrena hattorfiana, assembly GCA_944738655.2. Lineage (NCBI taxonomy): Eukaryota > Metazoa > Arthropoda > Insecta > Hymenoptera > Andrenidae > Andrena > Andrena hattorfiana. The sequence goes on from OX122889.2 coordinate 50,928,617, forward strand.
GTGCCTTCGAGAGCACCTGTTGGGTGTGTGGGGACTCCCGTCACACCCTAACTATATAAACATACATACATACATACATACACCTCGAATTGGGAACCTCTTTCTTTTTTAAGTCGATTAGAAATATTACCAGAGCCATGTGCACTCCCCTCGTCAGCACGAAAAGGCATATATGTAGTAAGCACTTTCAGATGAAGTCTTGGCAGGTGGCAGTATTACAAGCAATCTACGCGGGAAAAGTGTATTTTGATTCGTCGGCAGCCATGCAAGGAAGGCCAGGCGTAAAGGCTTAGCAGAGTGGGGAAGGCTTAAGGTCCCCTTCCCCCTTTCACCTTCTGCGCGAAGGAGGAAGGAGCGACTGGGCCTAGATTTCTTTCCTTCTTGGATACGTGGCGGCCACGACACTGGCGGCGCTGCCGGTCGAGAGCGGAAGCCTGCGATCTCCTCGCGTCGGGAAAATGAAGAGCGATCGTGCCAGCTGTGATCGTCGCCAACACGCGCCGATCGGTGCACGTGGTCGTCCAGATCGAGTTCGTCATTGAGAGTGATAGTGGATTTTCCTTGCTCCCATTACCTTGAACGTTCTATCGTCGAGATTGCCCGTCTTCCCACCGAAACGTGCACCATAGCTTCAACTCGAATTGTATATCGCGAAAATTCTATACACGTAATTTGGAAGTGTCACTGTTAGTGAACGTGAGGCATGTTTAAGTGTTTCGAACGAGAAAGCAACAACTGTGAGTTTAAAGATCATTGGATGGAGAGATCCACGCAGAAGTCGTGCTATTCGTGGCTCTCGGAGCGGCACTCGACTGGTGAACGGTTTCCCCGTGGAGGAAACTTGTTTCTACGGTTCAGGAGACAGAAAGGAGGGTACGGTGACCGGTAAACAAAACCGTGAGGTAGAAGACTCCTCTGTGGTAGCGAACACTTTCTGTGTAAGCTTCCAAGAGGACGTCAAGATGCAGTGAGGAACGATCGAGGATTTTGCGGTGCCTCAACCGATCGTCGAGGATTCTTTAAACGAACCCTTGCCGATCTGATTGTCGGAGACTCGCACCTGGTCAATAAAATCGGGTAGCCATGAAAAGAGATATGCCAGATATAAAGCAGAGGAAAGACAAGGTCGAGGATCGTCTGGGATCGTCGAAGCAGAGCTCGAGATGGAGGGTGTGCCAGGAGCACGGCGAACAGGACTGCCCGAGCGAAAACGAACATGAGTTCGAGTCGCTGGAGTACGAAGAGGACGCTTACTACTCGAATATGACGGCGACGCCGAGCTTCGACGACATCGACGAGCTCAGCGACGACGGTGGCGAGCTCGTGGTCCACTGTTGGCACGACTCGAATGGGGAGATCGACGAAATCGTGGTGGATGACGCTAATCTGTCCGTGGAGACGCAGTTCCTTACTGCTGATGGGGAGGATGGCGGCACCAGTCGAGGACGAAAGAAAAGGAGATCGGTCCGTGTGATATTCCAGGACTTCTCGAAGCCCTATCTGGCCAAGATCAGCAACAGCCAGAATTACAAGAAGTTCCTCGAATTGGTAAAAGGTGCACAGCATAATTCGGGCTACGCTAGAACTTGTCTGGAGGTTCAAGACTAATGAGATCTGTAGGATCCTGGAGAAAAATTACAAGGGCATGCGATAAAGTTTTTTCAATATTTTACCTGTTTTTAATATATTTTCGGGTGCTGCATTCGAAAAAAAACTTTAGGGTCGCCATAACGGTTGCTGGTAAATATTAAAAATTTCTAGCCGAGTATAAATACTGGGTTGCCAAGCCACATGATATGTGTATTCAGTAGTTTTTCACTTCTAATTTCATGCAAATATTACGCCATAAATTCGTCAAGCCGAGTTGAGAAATAACTGTAGCTGATGGAGCAAATTTGAGATTATTTTTGCATTTAGAAGTGCAAGATCTTATAAAGCCAACATACATTTTTAAAAGTTTTTATAATCCTTAATTTTATAGCTCTGTTATTTTTGAATGACGGTGTTGTAGGAAGGTGAATTCTGAAGTAATCTGCAAAGTGTTTGTTGCCTAGTTGTAACAACCATTAGCAATCAAAGTAGGATCAAAGATATTTTCTATTCTTCTGTATTAGTGAAAGGTACTTCGATCAAATTAGCCATCTAAGCAATGCATATATGTATCGTAGTGAAAATGAAATCTATTGCAACTTTCTATGCGATTTCGTGAAATTTCAAGGCAGATAGAAAGTCTTTATAATTGAAAAAAAATGTATTTCCAGATATTAGATTGTATAGCGTGTTTTTGCTTCTAAAGTGAGTAGAATAGTCTTCCAAAAGTAGCTCACCTATTTCTGGGACAGTTTATAATTCTGCTAAAGTTATGAAATATGATGTTTGTGTAAAAATTTAGAAACTATGTAGCGAATCATAGATGAGGAATGCTTTTCTTTTTTTTGCAGCTATACATATCAATTTTTATACCAGTATATTACATTTTTTTTCAATGCGAGAAAATAATCTAATACTTCGCAAAGTTCTATTTCTTCAGCATCAAGAAGTAGTAGAATGATAACAAGTTCCTCAAATTAGTGGAGAAGTCATGAATTTCGATTTAGGAACCCAAAATTGCAGATCGTTTACAAAACAAACAAACCACTGTTCTTTTGCCAGTGTGAATTTTATTGGATTTATTGTTAATACACTTGCATTGGAAATTTCCCCTCGGCGAAACATTTTGTTTTTAGTTACTTCTCCTTGGGAACTCATTGATCCAAAGCACTATTTCGATTTAAACTGTAAAAATACTTTAGTGCATATATTTTCGCATTGTTAGATATTCTTGTGTGAACTAAGAGTTTAAACGAGCACATGAACGACCATAAGTAGGGCAGAATTGCAAAATATGAAAGTGAGAACTGTATCAGGGTTCTGCTGCGTCGTTACTACCGAATTCCAGCGAACAACGGTACCCGAACTCGACATTAAGCCGCGCTTCCACCATCATACTCTAGTATACGATGAAATATCTTTAGCTAAAACTGATCAGTTGGAATAAAGAACATGATCGGTGCTTTTATGGAAGAACTCTAAAATTGTATTCCTTGAGGTGGTTAAAGAATTTGAAAGGATTAAAAAATACCCCCCCCCCCCTTGAAACTACATAAATATTAGTGTGCTAGTTAAGCTTGCTCTTTTCTTCACGTTTCACACGTGGAAATGTGACTTTAAACTCATTTCTCGTATTTTCTACATAAGATAGGAAACCTTTTTGTCACTCTCTCACGTCAGTCGAAGAAGCAGTGAAATAGCAAAGGCTACACTCTCCACAAGTATCCATATTAACTCGAATCATATCAGAAAAATAAAAAGAATATATAAACAAAATTTTAAATTAAACAATTTTATTTAAAATGCACTAAAAACTAAAAAAATAATTATTTTCTTGTACTACAATTTCGATGGTGATACGCCCCCCTTGGCGCCTTCGGCGCCCAACCACCCGGCGGCTCGCTTCGCTCGACCTGACTTTACCGCATCTTTATGATTTATAATAACCCCATTTTAAAGCTTTACAAAGAACGTGTCGATTAAGAGCAATGACTTCCGTGATTTCTTGAGTATTATTTTAAAAAAACATGAATTTAAATTTCAAAGAAACATGAATTTAAAATTTCAACAGTATTCCATTAAACCTGTATAAATGACGAAAAGAAGAACACCAAACACATATTTGTATTATTTATAATATCCACACATTATAGCGTTACAAAAAACGTGACATTTAAAGCGTTACAGAAAACGTGACAAAATCGATAAAAAACAATGAAATCGTTACATATAGGATTTTATAGGTATAGGGTAGATATACATATATATATTTTACTTGAAGTGACATATCACCATTGAAATTGTAGTACAAGAAAGGAATTATTTTTTAGCTTTTAGTGCATTTTAAATAAAATCGTTTGCAATATATATAAATAAATTTAAGTTAAACGATATATATAAATATATTTTTATTTACTTATATATTTATTTACTTTTTAGGGCGGTATTCTCAGTAACTGCTTAGTCTTAACACTTAGCCAACCGCGCGCGCCAGAGCGAACTATACGTTTCCCACCGCGCGCGACAAACCAACCTGTACGCTGCACATTTTTCGCAAGTAATGTGTTAAGGTAAATGTCCCAATTTCTACTCATTTAAAAGATTACTCGTCATAAAGAAGGTGTAAAAAATTTGTTTGTGGTCAAAATTTGCAGAGAAATTGGTTAATACCTTAATAATACATCAACTAATTAAAAAAATATTTAAAAAGGATATTTCAAGATACTATTACAATAACTATTAGTAATTTGTAATTAAATTCAATGCTCCAAATGTCCGTATTTCTGCTCACGAGAAATAGCGATGTCCGTATTTCTGCCCACAATTTGTACCAATTTCTGCTCACACAACATGTTGCCATTTCAGCTCAGAATAAGTTACATATTTTATGGAGAGGTGTTATAACATAATAATAAATACAACTATTTATAATTTGGAAAAAATATTTATTAAAATAAAAATACCAGTTTGTGTTAAACCTAAAATTATTGCTTTGTGTTGTTAGATCTCATCTCTTTCATGACTGCTGCATCTTTTTCTCTTATTTTTTTCAACTTAGCTTTCTCATCTTTTTCCTTTCTCCTCAATACTAGGACATTCCACGCGAAATCGGACACTTTTCAGTGTAACATTTCGGATGTTGCTAAAATTGGAATATGTTGTAGTCTTTAGTGATATTTAAACTTACCTCAAAGGATTTTTCAAAATTTTGAAAAATGTCGATTTTACAGCTGTTTTGAAATTAAGTGCTTTTTTTCAATACATTATAGCTATGGAAGTAGTAAACGGATGGAGATGAGGTTTACGGTGCTTATAGAGAAGACATTGAAGTTTCAAGAAAAAATTATTTCAGTTTAAAAAAATAAAATTTGAACCATTTTTGTGCAATTATTTTAAACAAATGCAGGTTTTTAACATCAGGCGCGATTTTAAAAATCTGAAAAAAAGAATATAGTTCTATCCTTCCCCTTGATGGACAAATTTTCAAAAATATGGACATTTTGAAATTGGCCCTGTAAAAATTGCCGAATGTTGACGCTGCGTCAAATCACACCGGCTCGACTAGCTGAGCCGTGCGGTACTTGCAGCGGCCAAGCACTTTACAATTAGAACAATCGCCTCGACGTCCATTCTGTTTGCCGCTCCCTACGAAACGGATAGGTATCGGGTTGCTCGGTCAGGTCGCTTCGTTTGGTTGCCCGAATTTTGGTCTCTCGGCGACCAAGTTGCCGGCGACTGGTCGCAAGTGTGTAACGAGCCTTAAGGAACGAAATACAGCGAGATCCATGGGTTGCATAATGTGCGTAGCATTTGGGAAGAATGATATTAATTTAATTTCATGTGCTACACAAAAATCGCTTAAGGCCATAGCGGCATGAGAAGAATGTCCATCGAGGTACATAATTACAGGAAACTGTACTTTATTCTCCACACACCATGGGTGGAGTATATTACTTATATATTCAAAAAATGTTTCTCCGGTCATCCATTTGTTATCAGATCTCCCCACATCCCAACCATCTGGTGCTTTCTCCACTATAACTGCTGGTAACCTTTTACACGAGAACATTACCATAGATGATGGCATGTGGCCCGCTGCATTGCCTTTAATTAGCGATTTTAAATATTTTTTATGATTAGCAACATCTAAAGTACATACTACTGTATATATGTTATACTACCTGTAATTAACGCGGTTAAGCATTCTTCATCGTCCAGTCCAACTACGTTGTGTACAGAGTTGACTTTTCTGTCAACAATCACTTTACTCTCCTTTGGGTTTAAAACAAAGCTGTCTCGTCGTAGTTGAATACTCTGTGGGGATCTATATCTAATAAATTTTTAGATTTTAAATATATTTCCACTTCATGATACCACCCACGAAGCTGCTCCTCAGTAATATTGGTTCTTCGCTGATTCAGATTTTGTGGTGTACATATAGATAACTCTGGGTGTCGTTTTAGAAAGCTTTCAAACCAATGCCTTCTTGGTCTACCACCATTAAATGGGTTTTCCCTTTTTAACTGTTTTATTAATAATGCGACACTATCCAACAGCATATTTTTGGTTAATGGAAAACCTTTACAGCCCACAAACAAAATCCACTGAACTAATCGTTCTTCTTTATTTGTTTGTATAGTCTGTGGACCACTTTTTTTTCCTTTTGGGTATATTCCTTTGTATTTGCACCTCAGTGTTGAAAATGGTATATTATATTGTTTGCTGGCAGCCCTAACTGATGCACCACTAGAAACAGCATTTATTGCATTTCTTATGATTTCAGCAGTATATTAATTCTTACTCGTCTTTTTTGTTGCCATTTGTTTTGTTTTTCGCTATTTTTGTTTTTAAATTTTTATCGTCCATATCAAAACTATGAAAAATATAAATAAAATTATTTTTAAAACATAAAAGAATGATTAAAAAAAATAACATGCCTTCGAATAGAAATAGACGTTACTACATTACTTTGATTTTGAGGTTATCTTACTAACATTTTTGGGTGAGTAGAAATACGGACATGACGGTATTTACTTGACCCTAAACTTACTCACCTGTTTTCTACTTCAAAATATTAGAAATCTTGAAAAATCTAAATGGAGAGCACTGTATAATCTCTGTATGTTTTATTAAACAACAATTTTCACTATAATGACTACCTTGTGCCTAATTGTCGAATGCCAATGGTGGCGCTGTTCCTTAGCGCAAACAGCTAAAACATGATCACAAAATCATGAGTCTCTTATTTTACATTTTTTTCGTTGCTTAGGAGGCTGTACTTACTTTAGCCCTCAGCTTGTGCAACACTCGCGTAAATGTTCAAATAACTTAAAATTATTTTGTTACAACTATAGTACAAACGTAACATTTATAATAATGAGAAAAATACGAAATGAGTAGAAATCGGTACATGAGCAGAAATTGGGACATTTACCTTACTGTAACGTCAAAATGGAAGATCTCCCCGATCGGTCATGCAACGATGTACTTTAAAGTGGGTAGATCTCCCTATTCGGTTGACTAAGTGTTAAGATCGTCTTCAACATGTGGCATCCTCTACTACCCTCGTAGACTAAGGGCGAGGCCAAATATCATAGGCCGGTGAGTTTCGTGAGGGGGGTATTCTCCCACCTCACAGTTTGCCTGTCTCGGTGTTCCTTTTCTCAACGTTTTCTAACTCGCTCTCGTTCGATCTCGCTCTCGCGTTCGCAGAACAAGAGAGCCAGAAGTGGTGGGGATGGTGTCAAGCTTCTGGCGTGTAGGCCAAACCGAGTTGTCAGCATAGAAATACACACATCAGAATAGGTGTGCGTTGCCAACGAAAAAATTCAGGAGTTTTATTGGTCAGAACATTGATTCTTTCTCGATAGCTTCACCTCGTATTGGTCTACGCATAACTTCGTAACGCACACAACTATTACGTTAAGGATAAATATCATCCAAACGGCTAGGTTCAGGCGGAGCCGAGCAGGGTTCCCGTTACCCCACCATACCCTGCGTGGGCCAACCAACTGCAACTGACAAATCCAGGATGGTCCGATGGTGGTGGCTGATTTCTCCTCGATCGCTGTTCGCGGAAACGAATTCACCGGCCAATATATCTGGCTCCGACCTTAGTACAGGATACCGCATGCTTAAGGTGGAATCAGACGGCGCGTGGCTCGGCGAACTTTGCGCGTGAATCGCTAATCCACGCGCCGTTTGATCGGTCATGGCTCGCCGAGTGGGGCTCGCCAAGCCGACTTGCCAAGCTAGACGAGCCAAGCCAGCTCGCCGACCCACACACCGCCTGATTCTACCTTAAGACGATCTTAAAGGTGAGATCAGACGGCGCGTGGATCGGCGATTCACGCGCAAAGTTCGCCGAGCCACGTGCCGCCTGATCCCACGTTTAGAATACCGTCCTTAGTGTCTAAGTATTTGTGATTATAGGCTGATTTCAAGTCGTTTGGATTTGTGGTAATGGGTTATATTTATTGATGACTGGGTAATTTTTTAAACCCCTCGGCGTTTTTTCTTCATAATTTTGTATTGTCATCCAAACTACGCACGCATGCAAAGTTTCAAGACAATTGGATTGGTGGAAGTGAGTTAAAATCGAGTTTCTGGATTTAAACCAACATACAAGGAACGTTTGATAATAAATCCTCATTGAAGTTACCTATCCATACCATAAATTTCAAAGTTTCTCTAGGAACAGATCACGTTGCTGCCAAGTAATTTTCAAGAATTTACGAAAATCATCTTTCTTGCTACAAATTTTAACAAACCATGAATGGTGTGAACGTTAATTATCCACATGAAGGCTTTCGTCGAGCTCGACTTTCTTTGCACAGCCTCGATCGAAATTGTTCTTGCTGTTTGCAACGTCGTTTCGCTTCACCGCACCCGTGAAAGTTTCCGTGGCGTCTGTACATCGATGATATTCAGGATGTAAGTACGCGTAGCCGAAGAGCAGAAGATACAAAATGGAGCTTCGTTCTTAATTGTTTCCAGGTTCAAGAAGAAGCCGTTTCTTTCTTTTTCTTTCGATAGGTATGTACGTGTTCGACGCGTATAAACGGTAGACAGGTATTCACACGAATATTCCAGGCAAAGATTTCGCGTTTACGCATGTCGGTTAGGTACTAGTTTTCTTCGTCGGCGTGCCTCCTCACTTTCACTTCGCATAAATTTTTTTTACGTAAAATTGCGAAGATTCTTGATACTGTACGGAATTTAAAGAAACAATTCTTTAATTTTTTATTAATAAGCATGTTTAATTCATAATGGATCCAGGAGGAAACCATTCGTACCCCTCTAAGTGCTTAGTTGGCGGAAATTATTAAGGAGGTATTCAGTCGAAAGCGTGTGAAAAATGGGCAGTTTTTATGAATTTTTTCCATCCAAGATAAACGTTCTACTTACATAGTTCTGGTTTTGTACATTTCTTTACTAATATTTTACCAACACTTCCTTGCCGTTACATTAAAATACACTTTCAATAATGACTTCACGGTTAATATGATTGCGCCCGTCGTCTTCATCTGAAATAAAAACTTGCCTTTGTCGTCCCTATCTCATATTCTATAACAGATCAAAGTAAAAAAATTTGGTTAAATGAAATTTTCTTCTTTAACGAGTCGCCATTTTTTTCTCTTCAATTTTGAAAATCGATTTTCTTGAAGAAGAGCCTTGGATGAAAAAATCTTATTCTACAGTTTTGATTTATTTTTGCATAAAGGATCACCTTTTGCCAGCTTGTATGTGTTGATTGTGAGTAACATCGTTGTTGCTTCAAATGGAGGTCAGATAGCAATGTGAGTAAGAAATGTGACTCTAAAAATGTATCATTTCTAAGGCATTTTGTTATTAAATTACTTTGCAGAATGGATGGAATATTGAATTAAAGAGATACTGTAAAAAGGGTCAAAGGGTACTGTAGCGTGTTTTTTAAATTTTCGGTGTTGATCGAAATATTTTTGGCACTAATAAGAATTGTTAATTTTCAAAAGACGAAAGAATATTACGATTTACACACAATGATGAAGAAGAAAATTAGCAATGATCAACAAGATAATTATTTGAGAAACGCGAATACCTCAGTAAAGAAATTATTGTGCACTGCAGTTGAAAAAATTAATCATCTTGAAAGTGTTAGTAAGGTCTGATGTCGAAATTACCATTCTTCATTAACAAGGAATTCGAAATAAATTATCTTCAAAGAAGTCATCCGTTTCAGTGGCTAACGTGAAAAAACGAAAAGCACGGTAACGACTGTCAGTTAGCATAAAAGTGTAGTAATTATTAACTACAGTAATGTGGAAAGAAAGTGTTTTTTTGGAAAGCTCTATTTTCCATCTAGGTATAAACTGCACAAAAGACGCAGCTAATGAAATCTAATATTCCAAACGTAATAAGATACACAGAACGACTGAACTATCCCCCTTAGGCCAAAGCGACCTATCACTTGCGCAATCCAGCTGTATAAGTATGGATATATCCGTGAGTCCTTCGATTACATCCATCGATCTCCCCAGTTCTTGCATTCTAAAGACGACGACGAAAGAGCAAGAATCGTCGAATAGAATTCGATCCCTTATCTTATCATATATTTTTCGATGTCATCCCTAGATATTAGAAGTAGATCAATTTCTAAAGACAAGCTTTGGAACTTCATTTCCTTAAAAAATATTCATTAGTTTAGCCTGTGAATTGAATACATTATTATACACGGTGTGCACGAAATACACGTATATATATATAATATACGTATTTTCTTGTATTGCAGGAGAAGATGCAACTCTTCACTCGTCCGGCTACATCTCGCCGTCGTCGGATAACGTGGTGAGCGAGCTGCAAGGACTTTCCCTGGAGGAGCAGGAGCGCCAGAAGGAAGAATGGAGCACAGAACTGGCCAAAGTACGTGCGACAGAGCTCTTTATCTTCCCTCGGAATACAGTGTACAGTCACAATCGTGAAATACGACTGGCGAGGGATTCGCCATTTGCCATGGAGGGAGTAATGGCCCTTTTACGCGTCACACTTTTGTAACTCACAAATGGAATTCAGGTGTACATATTTAGTTGATAGTGACAGCAATCGCGTAACACGTTTTTCATACAATTTCGCGTAAAAAATTAGCATCACATACCTATACGTGGTATCGACAATTTTGTATTTTGCAGTGATGAAAGAAACGAAATTTTAAAATCAGATAATTTACGGAAATACGTCTTAACTATTTAACACGTTGAATGCCAAGCTAATTTGACATGGATTGTTTGTGGCGCCAACGTGAATTTCTTATTCTGTGATACATATTATGTTGAAGTATTATCTACATCAGATAAGTTGAGGTGTATAATCATGTTTAATGAATTTATCTTACTGGGGGTCAGCGGTGACTCCCGTAATGGTGATAGTATTGAAAAATTCATAAGTATTGACATTTAGTTTAATAATGTGTTTTTACAAATCTTGGCGTCGCTGGTCACCGGTGGTTGCCACGGCGCTACCGCCAAATTGAGTGCCGGTCACCGGTGAGCCCCATGGCATTCAATGTGTTAAAAATGTGTTGGGTAACTACTAGTGGTGAATAGATTTATTTTGTTCATATGCAATGAGGCATTGAGAGCAAAAAAAGATAATATTTCCTATTTTATATGATTAGTAAGGCCTATTGGAATACATTATTGCTAACTAACTGAATTTCCCAAAAATGTGAATGCCCCACATGCTCTAACGCTAATTTTCCTTATGCCGTCAGACCCACAATATTTATTGGAAGTGTAACTTTCATTCAAAGGATAAAAGTATTGTTTAATTTAGTGTCAAAATCAAAGAACAAAGAAAAAGCTGAAATTATGAAGAAAATATAAAAATTACCATTTTTCTATAACTCAACATCGCAGTCTACTTTTCCCGTCACTTTTTACAAAAAGTCACACCCAACATCTGAATTTCCACCGTGTAACGGGACATTTCCAAGTAATAGCGTAGGTATATAATTTGTCTTCCCCAGCTATCAAGCTACAAATATACATATACTGCATCCAGTAAAAGCGACATCACACGTGTCAGTTCTGTGATGGTTCAGTGTTGGTAGTGTCAGGGATAAAAAATATCGTTTTCCTGTTCTGGAACGGAGCAATTTACACATGTGCGTGTCAGTTACTGGCACTAACACAGAGAGACATCTGACGGTACTGAACCCGTCACGGAAGTGATATGTGTGAAGTCGCCTTAAGCCCCGTTACGCACTTGCGACAAGTTGTCGGCGACCAGGTCGCCGACGACCACGAGGTATACGGGAATATATGAGTTCGTACGCACTTTGTCGCGGCGAACAACAAGGGAAATTTCTGGTCTCTTGTCGGCCGAGTTGCCGGCAACTTGCTGCAAGTACGTAACAGGGCTTAGTGATGTAGAAGTACTAAGGGGCAAAGTCAGTAACGCCCTCGGCACATTTTTATCTTTTGGTCATTAATACTTTAAGACCCTCGAATGTATAGAAATGTAACCAAATAAGGACCCCTCTACTAGCTATCCAAGAACACATTTGATGGATGCTTCCTCAAGAGTATTCTGTTACTATTCGAAGTAAAAGTAATTGTATACTTGTTTAACGAATATTTGCATACTATTCGAACGGGTCTCCGTTTGGTCGCCATATCTCTGCAAAGCACAAACCAGACGGTGTTAGTGACCACATTGACAATTCCGCGATGAAGCTCAAAGACACGGTCTGTCGTAGGTCGAAGAAGAGATACAGACCCTAAGGCACGTTCTGGCGAACAAGATTAGGGTCTCCCAGGAGTTGAAGAGGAAGCTAGGCATCAGTGTTTGGAAGGAGATCACCGAAGACATGAATCAGGGGTTGAAAAACGTTAAGGAGAGCCAAGTGTACGTTTACCACTTATCCATCATCAGCACGCATTTATCTCTTTATCTACGAGTGCTTTCATGCACGAGGCTTTCAGCAGCAGGGTCCTGTCATTCGAAAATCACAAATTTGAATCATATTAACACTTCGACTGACGTCAGCATGCTTTCACGCCAAGGGATTTGCATTCTGTGTACGGTTTTCGCGTGAATGAGTCTAAACTCGACCTCATCCGGGCTAGGATAAGTATTACTGCGGATGCCCCGATTACTGCGGATATTCTAAAACAGATCATATTGAATGTTGGAAAGTACACAAGCTCTTGAAAATTTTTGGTAAAATTATTTTAAACTCTATTACAGGTAATTATTAATAAATATGTACAGCAAAGTTATTATTAATTCTTTTATCGTAGTTTGAAATTCGTCAAGGCGAAACTTCGGTCGATTCCCGATATGGCGGTCATGAACACCTACTTGAAAAACATTTATATTTTTGTAATTAACAGTAATACATGTAATGTAACGTTATTGCTTGATAGAATAAGAGTTAGTTTTTCAGAAAAACAGTAAATTAGTTGTCTACATTTTATTTTTCATTTTTATTTCTCACCGCAGTATTAGGTGCAGTACTTTACACCATGTGCATGTATTACTACGGACCGACGACTGCGCAACCTAACCTTTTTTCCGACCGTATTCACATACTATGTACTACTAATTACTAAGATTTAAATTAATACTCATTCCTGCTGATTTTAGTAAATAAGAAAAGATAAATAATTTTTCTATCTACAAGTGATATTTGTACTAAGGTTATGTTTCGCCTGACATCCGTCAGTTAGTAACTGGCACGCAGTAATGCATGCATGTCCGCAGTAACTCCTGCAATGACATTGATCGACAAATCTCTGGGTTTTTAATTAACCGTGCTTTTTACCCCGCCCTCATATTTTTTTTATGGAATTATTAAGGTCCCACCTTTCTTTTAAAAAAAGAAGGAGGAACTTTCATTCATTTGAACGTCGTATCGAGGGTTCTATAGTTAACCTACCTTAAAAGTCCGCAGTAATACCCACACTTACTCTACTTTGAATCATACATGATGCGTAAATGGTTTATGGAATTTTGGGGTGATTCAAATTATGTATAATTAAAAACAGTTCGAATGAGGTCGTATTTGGACTTGTTTTCATTGGAGAAACCTCGCCTATACATTGATAGTTCTTCCATGAAGATTTAGTTGACAATATAGAAGTTTAAATTTTAATTAAGTGTCGGTGTACATTAAATGATATCTCGAAATGGCCTGATCGATTTGAAGGGACATTTTCCTAAACCTTGCGACACTCAGAGTGTTAAATATGTTATATTCAACAAACTATTGAATTCTTTAATTTACAATTCAAAAAGTCGTTTCCAAATTCTATTCACGACGCTGCTGCTGATCGCCCGAGACTCCAGACACGGTTAGAAGTACAACTGGAGAAGCTTATCGCCACCAGAGACATCGAGGTTGCTATAATTACTTCGTGACAATTTTCATTTGTTCAGTCACGAAGCGTTCCTAGTTAGCGTATAATGTTAGTAAAGGTGGGATTTCACTGAGGAAATGTTTTGGCAACGAGCAACTTGCAATATTGTCGCAGCTTTTTTCCGCATGCAAAACGTCACCCGTGAAACGGGTCTTATGCGACATGTTGCCCTGCGTTGCTTCAGTGGAATCGTACATTAATGTTCGCTGAGGAATTTCCTCGAGCCTCATTTATTCTTCATCCGATTTTGGAGTTATGGTAATGACATTGTTAGTCCGAGTGGTAAAAGAAAAAAGGATTCTCAGGTTGTAAAGATCGCGAGAAACGAAACGCATGCCCAACACTCGTCCTGCATATCCAACATGTCCGTTGTAATATCGCGCGAGGTGGCGGTTACCGATCTCCTATTCGCCTTCCACCCCTTTTCTGTTTATTTTTTGCTACTTCTGCCCTCCAGACATGTAGGAAACACTTTTTCTTTGACCTTTTGGTTGGGTTCTCATTCAGTTATCAGAACGTCGGCGAGAAACTCGGTCAGTTCACCAAGGCAGTCTCCGAGAACATTTTGTAAGTACGAAAACTAGTTGTACTTTCCATAGGATTCGACATTTCTTCCGCGACAGTGATCATTAACGCGCGTGTACCAGAGAACGCCTCTTCTCCTTCTGCTTTATTGTGTTTTACATGAGTTTTCGAGAAATTTTGGCTCACAGTTTTTACTCGATTCTCGTGTACTGGTTTTACCGTGCGATCCTCTTATTTCGGTGTTCGAACGCCACGCTACTTTTGAGTGGTAGGTTATTGAAGTGAGTATCTGTGCATGCAGGGTGGTATGAGTGGAAGATTAAAGAATTTAGGGCCACGTAATGTTTACCAAAAATTGACAAAACGACCAGTTTTCAAGTCAATCCTGATGGAGATTTCATTTTCGTATTTTTATGTCGATTTCTTACGACAGATATTTCATACGTCTGCCTTTCATTGTATCACACTCTGGATTTGTACTGTATTATTCTACAGACACATTGTAATATTTGTTGTGGCGAACTTGGGACGAAGAAATTAATTTTTCATGTATTTCTAAGCTTCATCATGAGAAACTGAATGTGCATTCCTGTAAAAAGGAACCTAGAGAGTTGAGATTTGGCCATTGAAAGTACCAACAAAATAATTAAATATTACATACGGTACAAACCAAAGTTTTAATAATATATTATATCTCATGTGCAATTAATATTCACAAATAAATTCAATTGTATCTCCATTAAGATCGATTCTTAGGCTCACTTGGATGGATATCATTTGTCTATTTTTAAAAGCACTACATGCCCTAAAATTCTTCCATCATACCCGTGCATAGCACGGTATAATTAACACGGCTTGAGCTAATAAGATACTGTGAAAAGAGACTAGAGAAAAAAGGAAACACGTTAACTAAGCTGATTAGTTTCTATAGAAAACTGGTATACACATATCGACCTCGGGTCGCGGGCAGAGCATTTTATGTCAGCCGCTTGCGTAAAGTAATAACAGAAACATAAGCTTTATATAATACGAACGCGACATGCTGTGATTAATCCATTGTGGTCGGTGTGCGAGCAAATGCATGAGCAATGTTATCATTGGCTTCATCATTATTGAGTACCAAGCAAGCCGTCTGTGGCCACTGATAACTAGGCCTGGGATTAGTAGATTTTTTCTCTGTTTTTATATTTGAACAGTCTTAGCACGAATATGCAGCGAATAAAATTCGAATATTGTGGTGTTCACGTATTAAGGGGTCATGCTCAGTCAGGGGGCCGAAAAAAGGGTGGTCTTTGGAAATTTTTTATTCAAATGATGTAACACATTATTCAAAAAATCATTTTTCCTTTTAAAGATTGCATCTAGTACCGTGCATCGTAATTTTTTTATTTAAAAATATTTATCAATAACTAAGTCCATCACTCGAAGATTCTCTCAAAAAAGGCTTCTGCGATGATCACTGCTGCTCGAAAGTCGATCTAAAATAAAAAATTCAAAAGAATTTACTTATTATATTATATTATCTAGTATTTGAACAAAGGATTTTTCGAAATATTAATTTGAGAAAAAATGGCTGATGTTTAAAGTAAAAGTTTCAATTTTTATCATAAATCGTGCCTGATTTTCGTCAATTAAACGAAAACTAAGCATCGGATAAAAAAAATCCTTCGTTCAAATACTAGATAATATAATATATTAAGTAAATTCTTTTGAATTTTTTATTTTAGATGATCGACTTTCGAACAGCAGTGGTCATCGCAGAAGCCTTTTTTGAGAGAATCTTCGAGTGATGGACTTAGTTATTGATAAATATTTTTAAATAAAAAAAATACGATGCACGGTACTAGATGCAATCCTTAAAAGGGAAAAGATTTTTTGAGAAATGTGTTATAGCTTTTGAGTAAAAAATTTCCAAAGACCACCCTTTTTTCGGCCTCCTGACTGAGCATGACCCCTTAACCAGTTAACTACGTTGGACGTGTATACACGGCAATCCAAATCTCTATTGCGGTGCGATTGACGTGTATACTCGTCATTGCGTGACTCTGAGTTCCGTGACTTCCGCACTCTGTGAGAGATTTTTAAAACTAAATTCCGCAGTTAAAGGGTTAAAATTGAATTAGGGCTGTGCTTCAGTATTCGAATACGAACCGAATCCTCTAATATCCTAGTGCTTACAGGGGAACATTCTGAGAGTGGATTTTTTTCTACTCACGCTGACCTTGTAGAACGTAAAAAATATTAGGAATGTATGTTTTTGTGTTTTTGTTAATGATCAGTTCAATAGATGAAGCACCTTCAGGGTTCATCAGTTGAAATCGCTGCAATTAATCCGAAATTCTACATGGAGTTTAAATACCTTTTAGACAAGAGTTACTCGGTTTTGAACGTTGAATTATACAATTAGTGCTAATTCAACTGTAATGTAGTATTCAAGTACAGCCCTAATTCGAATGTAATATTAGAATACTCCAATAGCGAAGGAATATTCGCAACATTCGAGTACTTATGAACTGTTCGAATACTTGAATTATTCGAATTGTCCCAACCCCAGGTAATAACGCGACCTGACACCAAAAGAACAATTCCCATGGGTGAAATGAATATTCATCGTCCTCTTCTTATTCTATAGGTTCCAGAAGACAGAGTCAGTGTTCAAGACTACGGCTGAGAAAACTAGCAGTATTTTGGGCGGCTTTGGCAGCGGACTGTCCATGAGGTTGGGCCAGATGCGCAACTCTGACAGTTTCCGTTCGTTGGAGGAACGAGTTGGTTCTGCCTACGAGAACATGAAGGTTAGTGCCTCTAATCACACTGTGGACACATCCTGGCTGTTTTTCCTTCGTCCGTGATGTATTAGTGAATGACTGACGAATATGGATCTCCTTTTTGTATTCAATTAAATACTCATACTGGTACGAAATGAATGTAACGAGAATGTAACTAATGCTGCTTAATTTAATCCATCCTCCAACAAACTAAATTAATTATATTATCAATAAAATTCTAATTTTTACCAACTCCCACTAAACAATTAAACAACTCAAATTAAATCAATTTCTATTCTACATAAAATAATGCTTAATTTAATCTATCCTCCAGTAATCCTCCGATAATATTTTGGTAATGGTATAGATAGAGGGCAACCTCACGGATTTTGACGACCTTGAAATATGTTGTCAAGCCCATCATTCTGAACAACTTTTTCCTCTAAACTTTTTGGCGGTCGACCTTAGTTTCCGAGATAATTGCAAAAATCTTTGGTAAATGTTCACACTAGAGGAACCATCCCCAATTTCAATGGCCTTGAAATATGGTGCCAAGGACGTCATTTTCAACAACTTTTCTCTATATATGTTACTATCGCCTAGCCGTAGGTTTCGAGATATTTGCAAAAAAAGTAGATAAGTGTTGATTTTAGGGTCCTTTGAATCCACGGTGGACTCGAGGTGGTCGGTCGCCGGGGGGGTGTGTTATAGATTTGGCCGTCTCACGGCGCGTCTCAAGTTCAATTATTAAGAAAAAAATATTCTTTTAAGTGATAAACTCGAATGCGCCGCCCGCCCTCTCACGACGCTTACGCGCCGTGAGACGGCCAAAACTATAACGAATCCCCCCGGCGACCGACCACCTCGAGTCCACCGTGGAATTGGTTAACTCGAACCGAATATCTCGAAAACGAAGGTCGACCGCCAAAAAGTTTAGAGGAAAAAGTTGTTCAGAATGACGTCCTTGACAACATATTTCAAGGTCGTCAAAATCCGTGAGGTTGCCCTCTATCTATACCATTACCAATATTTTTATATGGCACACCGAGAAATATATAATTCCAAACACAAAATTACGAAATCTAAAAAACGTCCATGAACTTTAAATTTTGAAAGACGTCATCTCGAGAAGAACGATAATTGATCACATAAACATATACTTACCTCTTCCATGCAAAAAATGTCCTCAGACATCTCTTTATCTCGTGAAAAGATTGTTTTGGACAATAATATTTAGTCTCCTGATTTATAAGGGTGATTCATAAATGCACGCCAGTAGTTCAGGTAGCAAATCTACGGACTAATATAAGTAAAACCGCAATACCTCTGGATGATTAAAGAAAATGTTCGATGTGCCCGTCTCCTGTCCGGTCTGCCCCAATACACGCTATTGCACGCCGTAGCGTTGAGTTCCGCACTCGCTTGAAAACACTAGGTATTCTTCGAATAGTCTCTCAGCAATAGTCCCTCAATAACCATTCGCTAAATGTTCTTCTTAAAATGTACTCTGCTTGTTGAAGTTCTTGTACACGTTGCAAATGATATGCATAAAGCTACTGTGTGTAGCGTATATTGAGGCACGTTGCGGGCACTTCGAAGATTTTCTTTAATTAATCATCCGTAACTTGAAAGCTAAGATATATAGGACGTATGTTTATATGGCGTTTTTACTTATATTAGTATGTAGATTTACCCCCTGAAGTATTGACATGCGTTTATAAATCACCTTATATTTTATGAGTATGCTTTGATGGCATACAATTTGGTACGTTTACATGATAAAAATAGAATATAAATAACACAGCACAAAAGTACAAACACGAATCGTTATGTTTTGCTGGTATGAAAGTTAAGGTATGTAACTTCTGCGTGTTTTGCTTGACTGGTTGGATGTGTTCTTGCTGATGTCTCATTTGTGTTTGGTTGGGAAGTGTAACGAGTGATAGTTTTGACACGAGAGAGGCGAATGTGTTGCAGAGTGATTGACGAGTAGACAGGGTAAGTAGTATTCAGTATAAGGAATTCCCTTCGACCAGACATGCCACGATTTACCTATACTAGTAGTTTTTGAAAAGCATTGCGGTGAAGTTGTGAAAACACAATGATTATGAATAAATTGCAGAATGGAATTGCTTTTTGGGGCTAGATTTTTGTGAAGAAATTGCTTTTAACGTTGTATCTCCCTAAATTAATTCAACTAAATTAAAAAAATCTCCTCCGAATCACGACTGCCTCTTCCATGTGCATCGTCCTGAGATTCTTTGAAATTAGTTTGCAACTAAAGGTCATTTCGCGCGAGACATTCAAATTCATTATTCATTGCAATGGAAATTGAAATAATTTATAATAAAATGAAAATGTGGAATTAAAATAATTTTAACTAATTCGTCGCAGATTGTCGGTTCGACGACGATTGGTAAAATCGCTGATTTACTGTTTCCAGACCAAAGTCGTGCCTTCAAGATCTACTTCAATGCAGAGCTTCGACGACGCCCTCCGAGAATCCGAGGCGGCGAGACGCGCATCCGCCGCGCCCTCTGCGACCAGCCCGATGATCCCCGAGGACAAGCTTCTGTCTTAGAGCTGGCCCCCAGAGTCCACACCGATTTCTCTGCCTCTTCTTTGCGTAACATGCTGACGCGTCGGTCCATGATGCCGGTGTTTCGCTCTATGCTAATACCTATCACTTTCTACCGCAACTGCTGTTAATCAGGGCTAGGCGACCAACGCGTGCAATCGATCGTATACGAAAAACCGACCATTGGGAAGTGTAACTGGAACATGTTTCGACTGGGTTGGCTTCACAAGACACGATCAGCGTGGTACAACGACTCGAGTAATCTGTCCGTCACTTGAATGTCGCAGCGTCAATTGCTCGTATTGTCGGTATAGAAATACACTACGACGTTGTTACCCTTTTTCATACGAAACAGTAGCTTTTTCTTCGTTGTTAGTGGTCGTTGGGCTGAGTTTTTAAGAATCGTTGAACTGATGAAGGTTGAAACAGAAGTTCGTTGATCTTGTTATTGATGATCTTTTTGTGCTCTTTTTTTCTCGTCTTTCTTCGTCTCTTGGTTTTGATAGTGGAGGATCTCTTGGTGTCAGGTGACTGACATTTTCTTTCGAGTTCCTTTGGCAAGCGCAGGCGTTGCAAGGGGAAATGGCCGTGTTACTCAAGAAGATGGCATTTCATTTCTTATTTTATGGAACTTGCTTTGCACTACAGCGACTTTTATAACGCATAATAATATATCGCTGATACGTACCTTAATGGTTTTTCGTTGCAACCCCCGTTCTTGCACCGTCAATTCATATGGAAAGTAGGCACACGCTTTAGATGGATACTTACTGGTGGCGCTTCTCTCTCGAACAGTTCTTTAAACTACTCCTGTGAAACGGCTGGGCTATTATTCGATGAGGCTTGTGCTTCGACAATATTCCCCATTTTGTGCGATACAAGTATTGAGTTTCCAATCCGAATTCGCGCAAAACCATTCACAGAAGCCTCAGAATTGATTTACGCGGGACACAGGTGGCCATTGGTTCGTCACACGTGAAGCCATCGTGAGGATTATTGGATTGTTATATTCGTTTCAAAACGGTATCCATTTGAATTAAATTGCTTTGATCCAATGAAATTCATCGTGACATATTGTAATTTCGTGTTGTCACACGGTTATTAAATGTGTCCATGAATGAATAGCAATGTGAAACTGATGAAGGGTAAGAGTAACTTAGAAATGTGGCAGACGTAAGGACGAAGTCCCCTGTGTTCCATGATTTTCATGTCATATGTATGTATTATATGGCCTTTAAATGTGTAGAGAGCTATTCTAACTGCAAATCAATCAGGGAATCGAGAAATATTTTTTACTGAGCTCTCTAACGAAATTACGTGGCACGTTTGCTTTATCGTAGCATTTAGGACACTACACATGCATTTTTTTTGTATATTTATCATGTACCGTACGTAAACAACGTAATCGGGCATGTAAGAATTAATTGAACTATTACAAACGTATTGATTCTGCGCTCGTATCGTCGTCGAGAACCTGCTACACAATCCACTTGTTCATATTGGTGAATAAATTATTTTAAGAACTGCCATGCACGTGGAAAGCGAGTTTCTGTCCCACAGTTGAGAGTGAACTACGTACCGCTTACCTGTTGTATGGAAAGATGTATGTGTGCTTCTTGGTAATATGAATATTCGTATTTATGGGAATTTAATAATATATTTTTTATGAAAATTTGTCATTCTTTTCCCTTTTGGTTTTCGTAAAAGCACGCTTCGTGATGTCTGTTAGATTTAAGAACTGTTTTAGTCTTAAGCGATTAATACACGATAAAACAATTTTCTATTTATTGATTTTGGGCGAACGTCAAAGCTTGAACCTTTCCTTTCAACTGGCGATATCGTGCAGTTTGATATCCAGCCACAGTTTTCGTAATCCATTTTCAGAACATCTTGGAATAATTGACAAAATACGTTACCTCTTGCGCCCTATGGCGATGAACCACAAATATGTATATTTGAGAGAATTTTTTCTGTTAATGGTCAGCGAAGAATGAATATTTTTGCTGCTTTAACCTCGAGTGTCACAAGCGCTTAAAACGTGCCACTCCAAATCGGTCATGCCTTTCTGACAGATCGTTGTTGCCAGGAAAATTTCCTCCAGTTTGCCGTACACTTTTCAACACGTGCTAATGATAATTTGAACTTCTATATGGTGCATTAAATTTTCATGAGAGTACTACCGTTGGATAGTAGACTTCTCCGATGGCAAATGAGTCCAAATACGGCCTTATCAGGACTACTTGTAATTGTATATAATTCGAATTGCTTTCAAATTCCGTAAAATGATGACACGAAATGTATGAGTGAGAAATGGAACAGATAAGTTCGATTTTGCACTCATTTTCATCAGGAAAATCACGCCAACCCAGTGGCACTACTTTCACAAAGATCTACCAGGGAAGATAGAAGCTGAAACAGAAAGCACGCCAAAATTGTGCACAGGATGCAAATCCCTCGGCGTGAAAACACGGCGACGATACTGAATGTGTTAAGGAGAGAACCTGGTTTAGAGGGTTGAAATTTTCGATTTTCTTTTCTGCTATAATGGATAGTAATACTCTTAGAGAATATATTCCTAAAATTTCAGAGTGAATTTCGAAGTAGTTCGGAAGTATCAGCAGTTATGCGTCGCGCAGTATACACGCGCCCGGCCGGAAACCATAAACATTAAACCGCGTTTTCACAAAACAACATTTTTCAAGTTTGGCGGGAGAGATAGCAAGAAAACTATTTGACCGATCGACTTTTCCCGGGGCTTTTTAGTTAAATTATGACCAACCATCGTGGACATATTAACATTTATGAAAAAATTAAATTAAACCATATTTTTTGCATAAAAACATCGAAATGTTGTAACCCAAGAACCGTAACTTTTCCTTTAAAGCCCCACAATTTTGTCAATTTTAGACTCTTTTTATTTTTTTTAGTTTGTCGACAATGTAAGTTCATGAAAACTAAGAAAAACTTCGGTTTGTTTATTTTGGGCAAAGAATAAAGGTTCCAATTTTCCTGCCATTTCACAAATTCCACTGGCGAGGCACATCAATGATTACTCAATTTCGACGCGATGAACATAAAATTTTTCAATCAAATTTTTTTTTGTATTGTATAAATACATACTAAAACACCCTTATAGTTCTGGAAAGATGTACTCTATTCATCTGTGTTAAAAAAATCCTGAACCAGGTTCTCCCCTTAAGATAACGACAAATCAGTGAACTATTTTTAAATCCAGCTGCCATTAATGATGAAACCTGGATCGTATATGACAGAAAGGGTAGATTGAAACACGTGTGATTAAAAAAAGGAATTGGTCAACTACTTTATTGCCATTCTGCGCGTGGTACAAAACATAGTTCGGTCGCGTACGGGCACGCTTAAGTACAAAACAAAAAACGATCCTCTACAAGTAGTCTTCTCCAGCTGCATGGCGAGAGGAAACGATTAATGAAAGGTAGAAGGGCGAATAGTTGCGAAGAAGGAGATAGAAATAAGGGGAATGGGGGCGGGAGAAAAGGGAGAGAGAAAGAGAGCTGCGTTAACATTATATCCATACATATCTATGTATGTATGAATATGTGTACATACATATATATATATATCCGTACATATATCTGTGTATCTGGTCACGTGTAGAAACATGTTAACAACATAGAATGTTTATTATTCACATAACACAATAATCCGTGATCTATAATATTATAACGATCTGGTTTTTGTACTGGATAGGCCAACACATACGTTTCCTATATACATAGTCGAGGCTCTTTTAAACTTCCGTTTCGATATTATTCATTTAATTAACACGTACAAAAAAGAGACAAAAAAGGAAAGAAGAAGAGGAGTAGTAAAAATCTATCATTCCTTAATAGTTATAATTATCGCGCAAGCTTGGCCTGTCGCTTTGCTCACACTTGGTGCAAGCCTAGTTGAGTATTTATTTATTCATTTATTTACTCGTTAATTTACTTATTCATCGTGTCGTTTGAAAGATATCTCTTGGCAGATACGTTTCGTTACCATGGTAACCTTGGAATCGGGTTCGTCACCTTAATAGGGGGGGTGTGGGGGTTATCAACATTGCCCGCTCCCCCCACCGTCTACGATTAAAGTCGTACGAACTAGGAAATAGTGAGAATAAAAAAAATATATATATAAATATATTTCTATATATATAAAAACAAGGGGGAGTAACGTTAAATTAAGAGAATAATTGGAAGGGGTTATCGTATGATACAACGGTACCTTGAGTATTATTCAACGAGAACAAATCGGTGCGACGACTTTCTGAACGTGTTATCATCGATTTCGGGAGTGAAAGGGTAGTTAGCCTTACGATCGTTCAATTACCATCGACGATTGTTGCTAATAAATTGCACTTAGGAAGTTGTAAGAAATTCACGTTAGCTCTGTACTAAGAGGGAGCTGTTCTGAGCTTCCACGAATCGTCTCATTTTGAAAGTATTAAAAAATTAAGGCGCTCGAGTTTCTTTCAATGAACGATTTGAATTTGAACCCATTGTAAATGGAGGCTGCAGCTGAATCGCTTTCTTCTTTACATAGGATACGATCTAATTAATCTAGTAGTTAATTGAATACACAAGTGCATGAAAAAGTTTCTTCCACATTATTCGCTCGGTAAATTTCTTCACGGTTGTATTTCGTGGTTCAGCGTACATTTCTCATGAATATATAACATTTAGAGACTCCCGTACAATTTAAAAAATCATATGAGGTTACTCTGTTTCAGTAAATACATTTTGGGCACATAGAAATTTTTATTAAAATTAGGAAATTAAATTTCATTTAAGGGGAGGTTCCGATCTAGAGCCCAAAAATATAGGCGATCTTTAGGAATTAATTAAAGGAAAAATCCTATATATAATTTAATGGGACTTTTTGCATTGTATGAAGGATGTATTAAATTACAGAATCATATTTTTTGTTTTATAATTTAATCATTGCAGGCAACACTGGGGAGTCGTTAAAGTCGAGGCGTCAAAAAATTCATGCAAATAGGTGGGACCCTGTATCTCCGAAAATTATTACCTGATTCGACTGAAACTTTTTTTATTTTGAAGAATATACTTCTGGCTAGGGGGGAAACCAGAGAAAATTACAAAAATGACATTTTTTGTAGAAAATAACGACACTTGAAGTTTGAAATCACTTTATCCCTATATTTTTTGTCCTTTCAATGCCTTTGAAAATTATAATTTTTAAATTTTTTGTCATTTCGCCTGGTTTCCCTTCTAGCCAGAAGTATATTCTTCAAAATAAAAAAAGTTTCAGTCGAATCGGATAATAACTTTTGGAGATACAGGTCCCATCGATTCGAGAAAAACGCGTTTAAAGTTTTACGTGAGCGCCGAATGGCCGGTTGTTGCCCCTGCATTTGCCGCTACTCAAATGCCTATAACTTCGGGAATTTTACGAATTTCAACAAATCCCTTTAAACACGTATTTCTAAAAGGTTGAACATTCGAAAAATGAAATAAAAAAATCGACTTTTAGACCGGAACTTCCCCTTAAATAATCTCCAGTGTGATACCTATAGTATCTTGATTAGGGTAGGCTTTATCTGTGAAAGTTTCACACCAAAATTCGTAATGGTATAGATTCTACAGTCATATAACTAATTCAAACTCCGAACGCAGGTATGAGCCGAGAACACTTTGAACGCGTTTTTCGCGAAAGACGATATTTCGAAACGGCAACCACAATTTCAGAAGAACTAATGAACCGATTCAAAAAAACCTTGAGGCATTTGATTAGTAATTGGACTCGCTATCGCAGCACCCTATAACATAATTTTTTGAAGCACGGATTTCTTTTTTATCTGCACAATGATGCGGAAAATTGCTCGCTTTTTTGCACTACTTCGTTCAATTGTGCACCAACATCGTAGTTTTGGTCCTTTTTGCCCCAACAAGGGATGTTGCGATAGCCATTGAAATAAGTGTTAAGAAGTTGTTTGAATTTTTTATTTTGGACGATCCTGTGAGTCAATTTCGTGGTTACCGTTTTGCATCAAGACCGAAATCGTGTAAGAAAAAATTGTTTTGCACCCTAACCAGTATATCAATAAATGCGAAAAATATTTTCTAGGATATGTTATAATCTTTTCTTGTAAAAAATTCATAAAGATCGCCTATTTTTTAAGGGTTTTGACCGGAGGGTCCCCTTAAACACTGCAAGTCTGCTACATCTCGCCCATTTAAAAGAATCAACAAAGTTCAAACAAATTCCATGTTTCTTCAAACAAAGCAGACTAGCGTTTCAAGCAAGAAATTCAATATTTTTTTTATGCAAGTTTTTTCCGTTTTTTAATAAAAATTCAGCTATCATAGTCCACCCGCGACATTATCCCCGTTAATTCGATTCAACCGTGGCGACCTTTGCACGTGAACGTTGCACCTTTCCGTGCAATCTTCCATCTACGGGGACCATTGTTGTACCTCATACCTCGTGTTTACGGAGAGACGGGGGTGGGCCACACCTCCGTTCTACCTTCAGAAGGTTAACGCGCTGTAGCGGTATATTAGTCGACCACACTGCGGCTTGGATGCCAAGGCACTGAAAAATCTCTGTCTGCACAGCTGAATAAATTTCCGCCAAGTACCCTTGGTACCTAGGTTTCTTCGAATTACACTATTTCACAAATATCGAAAAGAAATGCAGGGATTATTCGCGACTACTATTATTTGTTATGAATATGTTGTCAGGTTTGGTAGTATTCTGTTTGTGAAGTTTGAATTTTTTTATTTGTTTTTGTCCTTTGAAAAATTTCATCAGACATAGTCAGAGATGAAAAGGTAGAGCACTTCGGTTTATAATTAAATGTATTTAATTCGAAGAAAGTGAAGATGGATCTAATCGCAGTGAACTGTTTGTTGAATCTTGTTGAGAAATCAATTTAGATGCTAAGAAAGTAATTCTGTTTGTACAGAGAGTACTGTATGCTGTATAAAATCCAACTAAGCGTACTGGAAAGGTGTACTATTAAAGGGTCTCCCTACCTTGACGGACGAAAAATGATGATAGCTTTGGGAATTTTTTAAAGCAAAATCATTATAATTATATTTTCTTCCAGCTTTGTGGCTTCATTTGTCAATCTTTTGAGAAATGAAGAAAAAAAGATTGTATGCAAAAATAGTGGTTATATCCGGAGTTATAGTGTTTCAAATAGAACGCCTTACAAAAATCATGTGCGCATTGTTAGCATAAAATCAGTCGTTGTAGTTGTCTGAAGTAGAAAATTTAAAAATTGGTGTAATCTGTATGAATGTGGATATTGTCTGAACTAGATTAAATGAGAAATACTGAAAGTTAAAAAAACATGGCAGCGTCTACAACAGACATTGATTTCTGCCAAAAAATTCTCTAGTTTTTTTAAGTCGCAAAAGTCTAATTTTGCAAAACCCGACTTAGTTTTAGTACCAGCGAGAATGGAACATTTACTGAAGATATATGCCAAGTTTGCAGTAAATCGGGTGACTGGTTTTTGAGATATCATCCTAACCAATTCGCAAAACATAGTTTTGAGAAAAAAGCGTTTAAAGTTTTAGGTATCGTTTGTTTCAATTAATCTTTTTTTAAAATGTTGCTTAAATATGTACAAATATGGACATAAAGTTTTTAATTTTATAATTTGAGGGGATCTCTTAAAAAAAATCCCGAATATCGAGCTCCTTATTTAGGCCGTCAAAGTAGGGAGACCTCTTAAAGTGTAGTAAACATGGGTAAAATATTTTTTGGCTCTCTATCTGCTTGGAAAGTTCCATCCGGTTTGTAACACACCACGTGGTTCCCTCGTCCAAGTCTTCCATACTACACGGGATGTGAGATTTTGGAGTGGGAAAGAAATTGCACCGTCATTTTCACTAGTCCACCTACTGAAATTTAAGGTTTCTTTGAATCTCGAATGTAGGCAAAAGGCCATCATATGCCCCTTTCTGTTCCTTCGAAAACTTCTTCTGCGAACAGTAGCACGTTGTCCAAAAAGCTAAAAACCCCTACTCCACAAGCGTCCCCATTTTCAATCACCAATTCAGCCACCAAACTTTAAAACACCCTCCCCAATCGCTCACCATTCGTGGTATGCAGGAATCTTTCAACCCTACCTATTACCCATACATTCTAAACGCCCCTCGGCGTTTCCCACACGGACAGAACATATCCACCGAAAAGGGTTAAAAAGACCAAGCAAGTCGATGCTAATAGTAGCCATGGGTTTGTGTCCCTTGAAGCCAAGTGACCGCGCCGAGTTACGCGAAATCGCGGGGGATCGATTACAAGCGGAATTCCCAGCGTGCTGGAGGTAACGGCGATTAGGAGGCTGGCGGGTGGGTTCGCAATCTGATTTGCAATTGGTGAAAGCCGCGGCGCTGGTGACTTTAAACACCGGTTGTACGCCTTATAAGGCATCTCATCATATCGGGGCCCCGTGGAAGCGTATCGTTTGTTTGGCGGCGATCCCGCGGGCGGTGGTTAGTTTCAGCTAACACGATTTAGAGAGGAGAGACTGCGGGGAAGGGGCCCGTAATCACGGGCACACGCGATTACCCGCGCCCTGATGCGGGCCCTGCCTTGCAAATAGAACTCTATGACGCTTTTTCTGCCTCACTGGTCACCTCCATTAATTAGAGTACCGGCGATACGCGTTTTTCTGTTCCCTCGTTCCTACACGACCACGTCAACCTGGGGAAGGAGAGTGGGGGTCTCTGGAGGACTGCGCTGTTGTTCGATCACGGGGATTAGAAGGAAGATGAGAGAGTAAAGTCCACTCAAAAATTCCGGGCCAGCAAGTATGAATTATGGAATTAGGTACTAGCGATGCGTTGAAAGTGGGTTAGGTTTCTGATTGGTGGCCATATGAGCGTAATGAATGGAATGCTAATATTCTGGGTGGGGGGATAACTTTTTGGGGGTAGAAATTATGTGCTCTAAAAATCTTTTGGAAATTTAAGAATTCTTGCTGTCACGTTTCGTAAATAGAACAAAGGTCTGTCAGCAGTGGCGGATTTAGAAAAAAGGCCCATGTGGCAAACGTTCCGAGGGGCCCATTTTTGGAGGAAAATGAAGAGGTAGTTTATTAAAAACGGGCTAACTGTAGTAGTATAGAAAAAACTATAGTGTTTGGTTAAAATCGTAACTTTCTTTTGAAGATAGGTCTCTAAGGGGGGCTTCTGGGCAGGGGTCCATTTTGTCACGAAAATAAAGAGGTAATTTACTGAAAACCGGGTCAAGCGTAGTAGTACGAAAAAAATGTAGTATTTGGATATCTATACCTAATCATAATTTTTTTTTGGTTTTGGGGCCCTGCCGGGGCCTCCTGTACAGAGATGTGTTCTGTCTGTTGCCTAGGCTGCTCAACTGTTCATCAGCCGCCCTGTTAAATCCGCCACTGTCTGTCAATGGTATCGCCTTGGTGTGGTCAAGTTGTTTAATATTTCGTGATACTAGTGTGCAAAAGCTATTCTTATTGCGATACATCCGTGAACTGTTGGTCTTCGTCCGCCAAGAGCATGTCACTTTCTCCTCCTTCACCCCCTCAATTTTAATACGCCCATTTCGTGAACAATAAAAGGGCCCCACGTGAATGTTACGCATCGATTTGGACAAAATTTTACAGGTAGCTAGAGAGTGAATAGAAGAGTCAAAATGGTAAAGAAAAAGAAGGGACGAATAATGTGACAACTAGTGCCACCAGAATAAATTAGTGCCTTCTATCGCCTACAAAAGGAAGGAAAAGCATAGGAATATAAAATATTTTGTACCCATTTGTAGGTATTAATGTAGACACCTACCTAGTAGTTTACAAAATATTTAATAATGAAAATCGAGAATCACCCACTGGTGCATTGAATATTTCCGACTTCAGACCTTTTTTTGCATTCCCAGCATTTTTTTTTTATAAACAGAAGTGGTTTCTTTTTGTAGTTTTGCAAATTTATAAGACCACTGGAGAGCTATATAGGTTTGTCATTAGTTTTCTGTTAAGTTCAAAGCGAGGGATGGACATTTTTGATGTTTAGAATTAACTAATAAAGAGCAACGTTGTGAGTAGTTGAAGATATTTCAGCGAACCATTTTTAGCAAATATTAGAATTTCGTGCTTATGTGAAATGTCAAAATATAAGTGCAAATTCTAGTAATCGATACAAATTTCAATCTTGTGTCATTTCTTGCACAATACGATACACCTACTTGTTAACTGTCTCACTTTTCGCCCAGAAATGCCCCGGAGTACTTAGAAAATACTAAAAACTAATGACTTCGTTCTGCCCGTAGGAAAAGCTACATATACTGAAATATTATATTCACTTCTTCGATGTTTAACGTTTAAACAAAGAATTAAAATTTTTTGTTCATGTAATTTATGGACGTTACGATTATTGGCGATTATCTTTATGCACCAAGCAACGATGAATGCTGCTGAAGACAGCTCCATCGATGTTTTGTGCCCGTTTAAATGTCACAAGTCACTTCGTGAGGACACTTTTCATTCCTGAATAATTAGTGCCTAAGATCATGGCATGCTCTGCGTTCGATACAAAGGATGCAATGCAAATATCTTTTGAATATCGAAAGTTACGCTATGACTATTTATAAAACGCTTCAACGTCAAATTAATTCTGTTTTCAGAGAAACATGCTTTACTGGATTGCCACATAAACGTTTTTGCATTGATATAAACTCCCCTCTTAAATATGCGCTTGCATTTTTCTGTTACCATTTAAGTCTGCTAAGATATTTCAATTAGCATTTGTTGTTCTATAAACTTGAACAGGTTTAACGTTATCCCAACACTTCATTGTTATGAGGAAAAAGGGAATGCGAAAGTATCTTCAACCAGCTAAAATTATAAATCCAATATGATTCTGCGTAGAGGGTAATTTCCACCCCCTTTGCTCCAATTTCATTTCTAAAAAGGAATACAAAAATATCTTCGACTAGGAAAAATTAATGAACCCTAGTCAATTTTCTATAAAAAAAAAAGCAAATTTCAATCTCTCCCCCTTAACTGCATTACTGAAAAATAATATAGAAATTCCTTTAATCAGCGAAAATTTACAAACCTCCATTAATTCTACACACAGGATAATTATTCACCCCTCTCCCTTTTTTCATTTTCTTCTGCAAAATAAGCTAAAGAAATAGTGCCAAATCCTCAATAGCTTTCACATGAATCTGCAAATTTGCTTTTACAAACTTCCGAATAAGTTCCTATCAGTATATCTTTCCACTGAAATTGAATAGAATTCCCTTTCATATTAGCAAGTTACGAATGACTCGACCACTACGATCAACTCTCTAATACGTACACGTCGATCACGCGGAACTGTCCCCGCCGACTCTCCAACAGGCGTGTTCCGTTGCTTGGGCTTAATTAATGCGATAAAGAGATATCTTGGTACAAGATATTGTTGTCGCGATAACGTATGAAAATACTGCCTAACGATTACGATAATTCACCGTTCTGCGTCCGTTAATTATGCGCGGGCCTAATTAGAATATTTATGTCGTGGACGTTGAGGCTTTCCTGGAACTCCCTCTCTGCACACGGAGCTTAATCAGCTGCAGAGAAACTTGCGATTTTAACTCTCGTTACGCGTGCCTTTTTACGTTTAAGATCGACGACAGCCTTCACGAAGTCGCGGTGCCTGGTCGCCAATTTCGAGGTACTCTCCGTCGTGAATTGTTGCAGGCATTTGTTATCACGGACAAGATCGTCTCGATTAATGCCGGTTGCATGACTATTTAAGCACGTGGAATGGACGGGTCGGACAAGATTTGGCGGGAAACAAGCATAAATTCGCCCCTGGATCGCGCAACCCGCAGGACAAGAATGGTAGCAAATAAATAAGCGCTGTTACTGACGCTCAGGCTTATGAATGTTACAGTTTTATTTTATGGGGTGTTGTTTTATATGGATATGTGATTGAGTCGAGGAAGAAGGGAGAGTTTCTAGCCCCTTTAGGCTTGCTCGCGAGAATTGTACGTGGATTCTCGTGGTAACAGATTTGATACGCATATTAGGTTTCCAACAGTTATGAGTTACTAGGTATATGAAACATTTGAAGTTTTTCACTGGGAAGGTATATCTTTTGACAATGAGATCTTTGGACGCTAAGAGCTCTGTAAAACAAGTTTTTAGTTATAAAGGGCATTCGGATACTTAGATATGCAGATAATAAGAGCTCTCCCAGATAGAACACAGACGTCTTAAAGACGTCTTAAGGCAGTCATCTGAAAGATACAGACGTCTTAAGGGGGGAGCCTGGTGTGACTCGCTGAAAATCGAGGCATTTCTCGGATATTATTTTTAAATAAAGTATTTAATCGATCTTTCTGAAATTTTCAGGAAATTATATTGTCAGATTAAGGTAGATAAAAAAAATATTAAAAAAGTGCGGCAAATAACAGAGTTATACGGGCTTATGCCCAGGGCGCTGGCGACGCAATTGTTGCGTAGCGGGCAGCGTAGCGTCTACTGTATTCACCTAAAACCAAAAATTCAACAAATTTTGTTTAGCACGCAAAGATCGTATAAATTGATAACTTAAAAAATGCAAAATTGGAGAAATGACGGCGTCTTGAAAAAAAAGTTCACTTGTTCCAACGAAATTTTGCTTTAAATGTGTAAAAAAAGTTATTTATTTAAACAATATCATTATACCAATAGCTAAGCTCTGTGAAGAAAATGTTCACAAATATCCGTGCACAAGGTCAAGTCGATTGGTTGAATATTTTTGGAGTTACATTGTCCGCCAATTGTAAAACTGTCGTTTCGAGAAAAACAAATAAAGTTTTCTGGTAACCTGGTGCTCCGTAGCAAAACCGGCTATATCCGATTTAATTTTTCAAATTTCGTTTTGCGGCTTTGCGAGCATATTATCGTGATGTTTAATTACTGATTTATGCAAAAACAAAATCGGTTTCTTCGCCCCGCTACACCAGGCTCCCCCTTTAAGGGGTTACATCCATCTAAAGGTCCGGAAAAACCATACAAATTCAGGATTTTTTCTTGGAAAAGTATAAGTGAAAATCATACACAATTTTTCTACTAAAAGATATCTTTTAACTATATTATTCTACATTGTCACGAGATATTATTAAGTAAAATATCAGCTTGGATGTGAGTCGTGTTTTTTTTAAGCATTAGCTGGTGGGTATTCCCCAAGGCCAAACGATGCATTTGAAAGCAAAAATTCAAATAGATTTTAAAAATACATAACTCACAGAAATACCTGACGTTTTCCGAATTTCGGTAAAAAAGGGCGACCGTTTGAAGTTGGAATATTGAATTTCGTGGAAAAAAATTTTCTTTTCTCCAAGAAGGCTTTGCAAGTATTTCCATTATTGCAAAATTAGAAGCAAAATTTAAAAATACGAGAACGTCAGGTACTTCTGAAAGTTATTTATTTTTAAAATCTACTTGAATTTTTGCTTTCAGATGCATCGTTTGACCTAGGGAATGTCCACCACCTAATGCTTAAAAAACAACACGATTCATATCCAGGGCGATATCTCCTTTAGTTAATAATAATATCTTATGAAAATTTAGAATAATATAGTTAAAAGATGTATCTTTTAGTAGGAAAACATTGTGTATGATTTTCATATATACTTTTCCCAAAAAAATCCTTAACTTTTATGCTTTTTCCGGACCTCTAGGTGGATGTAACCCCTTAAAGACATCGTAAGCCGTTCAGACCAAAAATAGACGTAAAATAGTCGTGACGTCGCGTCGCGTGGTATGTGGTACTAAATTTCTAGAATTCGTCTGATAATAAATTTTTATTTGTAAGTATCATTGAGATTTCTTCGATAACTCTTGCTTCATTGTTATCGCGCATACCAGTCTTATGAGCCTCTCGATCCCGTTTGACAAACAATTTGGAACATTATTATATTTTTATCGATGAAGAAGGTAGCAAGTCCCTAACGATTCCAAAAAGAGGAAACTAATTCTTCCACTAACCTTTTCCTACTACTTCCCTACCTTTTAGTTCTCAACCCTTTTAACGCCTTCCATGTAACCATATACATCTTCATATCCCCTGAAACCGATATTCTTGGTTGTTCTGAACCACAGTCCTGGTAAAAGGACTGCTACATCACTTGACAGTGAGAGAACGAACTTCTGCACCTACCTAATAGTTTCACAGTGCTACACAATACTGAACCAAACTCATCTACTCGCTGATCAGAGAAGGAGGGTCTACTGAATGAAAGGCGTACAGGGGTCAGCTGGTCCCATTCGCCACGCTAATGGGCAGCCTCCAAATTACAAGCTGATAACACGCTATCGTAAAAGTTATCTCGCGTGGAAACGGTTAACAGAGGCAATCATCCGGCAACACTTTCTTGCTCGCGAGCTAATTTATCGTCCCTGGCTAGTGGCGTCGTTTTTCTCCGCGCCACGCAGCCGCCTGATGGTGCCCGATGAAAGGATCAAAGAATTTCCCGTCGTTAATGCAACGAGATATCAAACGAGCCTAACGGGCCGTCTGGGGCCTGGTCAGTCGTCATCGAGGCTCTACCTGTAAATTGGCCACGCGTCATTAACATCGAGCTCAGCGAATTACCACATCAGCCCTCGATAACGGCTCCGATGAGCCGGGGAACGATGAACAGCAAAGCAACTAATCGACATCCAGCACCAAAAGGAGCCATGACGGGTTAACGTTCGGCTACCGACACTCGAGGGGTTCTTCTCTTTGCTACTCTCTATCAAGATTTCAGCGCTGGAACGGGTCCCGGCAGTAGGTGTTTGTAGTACTCAACTACTAGGTATAGACCATAGTTGCAGCATTAGGAAGATGTGACGCGACTGTTTAATTTTTTAGCAAAATATTGCAAAGATTTCTGTCACCTGATGGTTCCTAATACTGGGATACAAGATGTAGGTTTCATAGATGTCTGGTAGGTTGACGGCAGGAAGCAGTTAAGCTGCAATCAGCTACTTACGTGGGAAGCTGCACCCCAGGAATTGAAGATTCAAGGAAGGAGTTTCATCCACTATTTGACAGGGAAACAAGGCGAGTAGACCAGGGCTTAAGGAGTAATCCCAGTCGAAGATGATCCTCTTGGACTCGGTTCATTAAAGTCCAAGCCATCTGCGAGCGCTCGAAACGATAGAGAGGAGAGCGCTTAGAGAGCGAAGCTTATCGACCCATCAGCAATTACCTTGACATTATCGGGGGCAATCGGTGGAACATCGAATGGATAGTGCGTTATTGATAATATTTCACGATGGAAAACGGTAAATCGTATCTGAAGCTAATCCTGACGATCGGTGAGCCACTCTGACGCGCGGATAGCGTTATCGGATGCCGCGAACGTTCCTCGAGCCTCTTCGGCGCCGATGTAGTTCGTATAGCTGACTAATTGCAACTAGTGAACGCCGAGAAATCGGAGAAGATCGATGTGAAACGCGTCTGAAGGCATAGTTGGAACGTCGCTGGGCTTCGTTCTATTATACATGATGGGGTGCTCCTGACAAAAGTTACGAGCGGCCGGAACGATAAAATGGCGCGCACCTGCGGGCGAACGGTAGCTTACACCTCGAGGTTTCAGTGAAGTGGAGTGAAAAATTAGTTGAGGCTAAGCTGACTGGCTATGGATTTGAGAAATATTGAGATTGGAATTTGCTATCCCGAGTGTTTGTGAAATTTTGGGAATTTTAGAAGGGAACAAAAATGTATCACTTTTAGATTGTATGTCATATATAGAATTAGTGCGATTTGTGGTGATCGAGATTTTCTTCGTCTTCTCCTCAGCTCCAAAGCTGACAAAATTATTGGTACTGGTGAAAATGTAATCTTCTCATTTGCAAGTTTCTATCAATTTACTTCTATAAGATTTCAAATGAAATTGGCTTTTATTATTTGTCAAGTGAAATGTTAGTCCAAACTAAGCTGTCAGTGGCGAATCTAGGGAATTTCGTCATAACACTTTGAAGAATTTTTATGAAATTTCAGAATTGATTACATTCTTGCTGTAGAAACAAATAATATAGCGCATCTTCAGAAGTACCGTTTTGTGATTAATTATAAAATTAGAGTAATCTTGAAGCATGGTAAAATTAGTCAAGGCTTTGGAATGAACATTGAAACGATACTGATATTATCGAGATATCTTAAGAGGAAGAGCTCTCATGAAGATATTGCCACGTTCTAACGTCATACTGAGTTTGCTATAGCAATAAATTTTCAATAATGAATAGCGTGGACCGGTTCCGTTACGTGTGTAGATAAAATTCGTGCAGTTTGTGGTCAAAAACCTATAATCCATGGCGTTGATGCAATTTGCAGTTGCTCCACCTACGGGTGCGTATCAAATTGGACTGATTTGTGATTACGGAAGCCTTTGGCTATTGCCTTGAAGTTAACTGAAGTACGTATAAGCATCTTGATAAGACCTAGTTCTGTTACCATGGTTGCATGAGAACGAGTCAATGTGAAGCGTTCCCATTGTTCTGGAAAATTTGTAACTTGTGTCTCGCCTAGTAGAATTAAATTAAAATGATCCAGATATTGGTTGGATATGGAACATGTTATTCGACTAAATTGAGTCTGTGTATATCTACATGTTATTGATGAAGCTATAGAAGCATAACTAGTAGCGGTTGAGGTTGATAAATGGTTTTGTTAAGGACTTGGGATATATTGTAGAAAATCTAGACTATCCATCGTCTTGAGTAGCTTAATAGTATATTAGGACTACATATATTAGGAAAATAGTAAGAGCATATTAGTACTATATTAGGAGCTCAATTTTATTACGAGTAGAATGGTGTATGCAGATGTGTGCGAGATCACTGAAAGACCAGTGAAAAATAAGTCGACACTACTGAGGCATTATGAGACACGAACGTGGAAAAAGTTGACTTGAAATTTGCCATCATACAAATTTAGAAATTTTTGTGAAACTACTAAAAAATTCAGAATGATATTTGAAAATTTCCAAAGAATTTAATTCCGTACAATTTCGAATGCTATTTTAAATTAAATATCTTGGTAAAATCTTCAAATGTTAGGAACGCAAAGTAATCTATCATTCGGAAAAACGACAAGAACTATCCAGACATAAATTGACGCAGACACCATCAGCGATAATTTCGTGGAAAGTGCCAAAGAAAAGTCCAAGCCCACAGCTCGCACTAATTTTGCAACCACAAATGGAGCGTCAGCAAATAACGTCGCCCTGCAGAATCCACTGAATCGTTCCCCCAACCGCAATTGCTACCAGTCTTCCGCGACCGCAAAAGGAGTGACCAAAAATAGAGCAACGTCCTTTGCAACAGAAAATATTTTTTTAAGAATAGTTGCCTGGCAAAATTGCCTACCATGTATGGTCCCAGATACCAACATAAATATTTCAGGGAAAACCACAAAACTTCAGTCGACGTCTGAACACTTCGAGTAGCAATGGGTAGCCGAAGACGAGTAAAGTGTAAAGAAAAATTGGAATCCACGGGTCAAACTAATCTTCCAACTACAGTTAGTGCAACTGTATGCAACCTTGCGCTGCAAAATCAGCCAAATTGTTTGCTTAACCACGAGAAGCAAGAAATGTTCATAAACGAAGTGACCAGAAGTTATATAATTTATTATAAAGAATATTTGTTGGAGAATGAACTTTCTTGAGTATAATTTTTTGATGGTCGATTTATTTTAGGTGCCTGACTATGTAACGAGTATTTGTTTTTTTTTTTAATCACTTATTTACTGGGTTGATTTGATTAGGGTCTATACTGATACCGATGATTGGAGATGAGTTTTTTGAAAAGTGTATAGATTGGTAATTGTGCACCGAGACAAATTAAAATTGGTGGCGAAATCTTAAAAAGCCTCGTAAAGTCTTGAAAAATGGAGTATTACGTCCATTTCATAAGCAGTGCAGAAAAATATCAACTGGAGCTATTTACGAAACGTAGGATAGAAAAAGAGACGATCGTAAAATGCGACGTAAATTTGCTTCGACGAGAGTTCGTAAAAGTGTCCAGAACGACCCATGAAACGTAGAACGACATGGAAAGATCGTTGGATTTTATGCAAGCAGCTGCTCCTGTTAAACGTGAATGGCTGGACATGCCAACCCTTGAAAATCAAATGCTGACTCTATTACCACATTACCTGAATCCTCTAAAAATCTTATATTTCCTTGATTCCATACTATCAATATAACCTTGAAAATTCCTCTATTGCCATAAATGTAACAGAATTTAATTCATATTCCTATTGCAACAAGTGTAATAATTTTCTATTGTGGAAACTAATTTGAAAAAATCAGGAAATTGTAACGTGACATGGAAATTGACAACACGAGTTCCCCCAAAAATCGACAACTGTCTCCGTTTTATAGAATTTCAGCAATACTTACAAAATACTCGAATATTGAATTGCCGTCATCAGGTATCACTTGGTGCAACTAGGTTGTGACAAATCGTGTTTTCGAATGTCCCTCCACTTCTATTGGATACAGATAAATCACTTGTTTTAGTATAAATTGAAGATCCTAATTGTGCTGCATTCTAATGGATACTTTGTTCAACTCTATTTAATTTTTTACACACTGTGGCATTGTTGTACATTTTGAAGATCAGTCACCATAAGGTCAGAATGTACCAAGAATTGTCCATATATGTGGCTTACTCACTATTAGATAATGACAATTTTTTCTTCTAAAATGAAATCCAAAAAATGTATCTCACAGTGTTTACACTTTATAATACAAATATTGGAAATGTTTTCAAAATACAGAAAATCGGCACAATAACGCCACAATCTCACCTCGGATGACGGTATCCGAATAGCTGCAACCCTAGTTAAAAGAATGCCGACATCCCACATCCTACATGATTATCACGTTCCTCTGCATAACGTGCTGTAGTGAGAGTTTCCGCGGCGAGGAGCCTATAAACGTTGCGCGCGACTGGCCCAGCCGATCATCCTTCGAAGGCCCGTTTTCCAGCGGAATTTATCGTTTTTCCTGGCGCTGGTACGCGTGTAACGCAATATCGCGCTGCGTTGCAACGTGTAATTACTTTGGCGCGGCTCGTAACAACCTCAGGCTCTCTCTGAAACTCTGACCTACGCGATGCAACTACTCGTCTCGCTTTTTCCAGGCGGCGTTACGCATCGCGTAGCGGTCGCGGCTGATACACGAATATGATTTCACGGTATCGTTGCTCCATCGAGCGTATTCCGCTTCATGTTTTCTTTCCATAGAGAGCTACCGTTTTTTACCGTTTTCCACTGATTTTTTCCCGTCTTTACGGTTTTTGCCGTTCTTGTCTTATACCGTTTTTGTCGCCTTCTACCGTTCTTTACTGTTTTTCCGCCTTTACCGCTTCCAATGCTCCTAGACTTCAGAATTCACTATAGGTATGTGTAGAGGGATGTTTCATTCAAGTTGAGCTGTCTCCTTGACGCAATTGATTGGTTACAGAGAAGTTTGTGTGTTGGAAAGGGGAAAATTACGAAAAAAGTGTCTAAAGGTGGGTTCTTGAATTACAGTGTTGGAGCCTTTCCACGCGAAACACTATTGTGGCTCGTGATTATTATTTGGGAATTATTGACATATTATCCATCTTTCCCTGTTTCTCAAAGGTGAGTTGAATAGGTAATTGTGAAATAGGTTCTTTGGTCGTTTCATGTGTTGGAATACCTCTTCAATGAAAAGCCGCACTGATTAGTGTACTACGGAGTGTATAGTTTTCTATGATAGCACCTCTTTCTTTCCTTAGATAAAGGTATAAAAATGGTAAAACGATATTTCTTTGAAAGTGGATACACGGCTATGAAGAACTCAACCAAATGTCCTCAACTGTTTGAAACGTACGCCCTTTCCCCACTGTCTAAAACACCTATAATTTTACACTCACAATCAGTCACCGTTTTCTTATTTGCATAGAATTCGATCCTCCATAGTGGAATACTCAAAATCTGCTAAAATACCTGGCACAACATGGAAGGTTTCCCTCGAAACACCAATACATTCGTAAAATACACCCAAACTCCATCGCTCTATATTTCACAACTATATCTTCAATCCTACTTACACTGTGATGAAACCACTACTAATTTTCTTACGCAATAGTAGCTCGAAAACGTTTCCAAGCTGCTTTCTTCCCGTCAATTCCCTACTCGACTTTTCCATACCGCGGTGCAGCACATCCAAAAGAGAAATTCCACGTTTTACGTGCGCCATCATATCGCTCCGATCTGATACGATGTTCGCAAGGAATTCCCAAGGATCGATGCTTCGACGAGTCGGCCCGTAACAGTTTCATTGTCGCCGGCAAACGGGCTCGAGAGCTCAGAAAGTGACGTAACACAGGCCAGAGCGATAATTGTCGCCATCTTTTTGCAGCGACAGGAACGGCATTCCCAAAAAAAAGCATTCGTTCGTCTTTGATTACAAATGAAACATCTATTACTCAGAAACAAGATTGCTTTTCCGATCGATCTTACGATTCTTGTCCCGCGGTCTCGATATCCGCGCGTTCCAGGAATAAAGTCGGCAGGCATCGCTCTTTCGTCCTTCGACATCGAGCAACGCGCCCGTTAATTGGAAATTAAACTTTACGAGCTGGGATAAAACGCGGTATTAATGAAGACAGTCGTTACTCGTTCCTCCTGACGATCTCATCACAATGGCGCAACGAAGCGAAGCGTGTCTAACCAATAGGCAGGCTGAGAGGAACAGAGAGAAAAGAACAGAAGCCAAGGGATTCCTGACTGTGGAACAGTGCGAACGCGACTTTAAACACCGAGGAAACCGCGCCGAAGCTATTAAATAGAGGATAATTACATTCTGTGGGGCGGTGAGTTTCTGTGGCGGCGTCGAGCTTGCCCCCTTTTACGATTTGACGAATGGCTTTGCAGGATCCCCGCGGAACCGATCGCTGGGAATGATAGTGGGCAGTATCGAGCTGAAGAATAAGAAGAATTAGAAAGAAACTTTAAGAAGAAGTCTATACTTGAGTACACGCGTTCTGACTTATTTCTAAGGCACCGGTAACGAGGGTCGCGATAATGGATGAAAGAAGAATACGCCGAACGGCGTGGTTCTTCCGGTTCGTGGGTGTAATACGCGCTTTTTCAGGCCTGCTTGGCTGGACATAGTGGAAGGCCCGAAGGTTGGTGATTGGCAGGGTTCCAGCGAGCGTCTGGCAGGATTCTATTAACTCCAGATTGATAGTTCCGTCGAATCGACGCATCGAAGGGGGATTTTCCACGAGACTCGTGGGAAGCTCGTGAAAATATCAGGGGGGGGGGGGGGCTTAAGAGTACTCGAAGGTCGAGTTCCCTCGCGAAACGCTCGAGTCGAACGTCTCACTTTTACTCCCTTACGAATAACAGACGCCGAGGGACGCGGGTGCTCATTACCAAGGGGCACGCGTGCCTTCGCGCGTTGAGTATGTATCTAAATCACAGCTCGTGCTACTAATT
Organism: Andrena hattorfiana; assembly: GCA_944738655.2. Taxonomy (NCBI): domain Eukaryota; kingdom Metazoa; phylum Arthropoda; class Insecta; order Hymenoptera; family Andrenidae; genus Andrena; species Andrena hattorfiana. The sequence continues at coordinate 50,969,943 of OX122889.2, forward strand.
ACTTAAAAGCTTTATATACCTCTCTCGATACTCTGGTACTTACCGATTCTATGTTATCATCCATTAGTCTACCGTTTGAAAGAACAATATAAAGAAAAATCCTCTCTGTGTAAAACGGTGCTGTCCACGGGTGCATGGAAACTAGGGTTAGACCTAGTACATACTATCGACCTTTTCAAGATTAATAGTTTAATCGATGTTCTAAATGGTATGGACTTGCAGGAGAGGACGTGAGTGTTGATTATTCATCATCTTGAGAAAATATTCACGAGTCAATAATGGTGCTCGGTTTAATTAAATAGTTCAGTCAATAGTAAGCACCAGGTCTTATAGTTGGGGTTTTATAGTTCGCTGTATAAGGGTGTCTAGTAAATTATACTGTAAATGGTTAGGCAATGATTCATTATGGAAAAACAAGTGAAGAGTGTAGAACAAATTTGTTTCATCTGTGGCTTAGTTTTCGAGGAAAGTGAGTTTGAAAATAAGACTACTTTACTGCATGTATGTTAGATATTTTCTTTTTACGACTTTGGTACTTGGTTACCTATCGCTTCTTACGTATGGAGCTACATTAAAGTAGTTGTTTACACTGAAGAGATAGCAAGGTCTGTATGATGAAAAAAGTGCAAGTGATTGTTTCCAAAAACTAAATGTCCAATGAAAAAAACTTGTGGTATATTTTTCACTTGCTTTTTCATGAGAATTAATCCTCTCCTCAGTCGTACCATAATTTACTAGGTAACTTATAGTAACATGAAAACAGGATTTATAGCAATCCGTGGACAGCACTGGTATAAAATACTCTTTAACGTTAATATCTCATAGTGGTATTAAATATCGTTGATCGTGTTTGATCGTCGACGCGGTCGTTTCTCGTCGGACGACAATCAGTCGTCCTAGGAACAACGTTTCATCGAGTCGCGCAAAATGCAGCTACCGTCGTGTCGACGAATCAACCAATTAATAATAATAGTAAAAAAATAAATGACGACCCATTATCGTCTACTTAAATTAAGTTACCTTCGTGAATTTATCGACGGCATGCACAGACTAATAATATCATTCTGTTCTCTCTCTCTCTCTCTCTCTCTCTCTCTCTCTCTCTCTCTCTCTCTCTCTCTGCAACTAGTAGTATCTCCAGTCCAAGCATGCTAAAGTCAACACTATCGACATGAAAATCCTATCAACTGCCCATGCGATCAAAGCAAAGTACTCGAAGCACTCTAAACACACGTAAAGTTGAATTCCAAACGTCCTACAAAAATGAGTCACCTAAGTAAAATCTTCGACTGGCGATAGAGATGACGGCTCCGCCGTGGATAAATTCACGACACGCGACTTTGAACGGACCTTTATGGTACGATCGATAGAAACCTGGTTACGCGCGGCATAGGCAGGCGACAGAGATGTTGAAGAAGAAAGCGTTCGATGCATCGCCACATAGTGAGTTCCGCGACGTGGCTCGTTAAGCCATCGCGCTGGCAGAGGCGTTTGCATGCCACAAGCTCCAGCTTTCTCGCATAACTTATGAGCTCTGCCGCGCGTAACTCGTTGAATAAATATCGGTGAACCTCGCGGTTCGTCATTGGCGCTAATATTCGTTCTAAGACGATCGCGGAACAGACAGGCCGTCCAAGATAACGCCGGTCGTGCGACCGTCGCCATTGGTCATGGTTCGCTCTGTAGCCTGGTTCGTTGTGAATCGTTTTCGGTCGACACTGTGCGAACGAAGATTCTAATCGTTGGAATCAGAATGGACGGTAAACTGATGTAAGGGGGGAGAGAAGCTAAAGTGAAGAACAGAATAGACAGAAGAGGAAGGAAACTCGCACCGCGCCACCAAGAGTAATGAGTGACAGCACAATATCCAATGTGTACATCGAGTCTGACGTTACGGCGCGATACCAGTGAGCAGAATCCACCCGAGGTCGACTAACTGGGTGGATTGCAGGCGTTCCCCGACGGATCCACCGACACCTGGTGCGGTTGACTCCTATTCGTCACGTTGCCGGCCGTCGTGGGGGTCGCCTCAGCGGACGGGCTTGGGTTCCCACTGTTCCCGTTGTTGCTACTGTTACCACTCGTCTGCTGCTGGACGCTGGGCTTCTGTGTGACGTGGGTCTGATAATGCTTGGCCAGATGCGCCTTCTGGCGGAAACTCTTACCGCAGAGGGAGCAGGCGAAAGGTTTCTCCCCCGTGTGCGTTCTGATGTGCACGTTTACGCTGTACTTGTCCTTGAAGCCCTTGCTGCAGATACTGCAGTAGTGCAGTGATCGCTCCTTGCGCTGAACGCTGCCAGGAGATCCCCCTGTGGCGCCTTGTTGCTGGCCACCCGCGTTACCCGCTGCTTCGGAGCCACTGTTCCCATTGCTGGTCGCACTGGCGTTGCTGTTGTTCCTGTTTGCGCGTCTGCAGTACTTTTTCGGCGCCTTCGTGGTGACCACTCGCGAGGGCGCTATTTGGAGTTGGTTGGTGGGTTGCTGTTGTTCCACTTCGGCTCTAGGGGGTGGTTGTTGCTGCAGAACTTCCTGCTGTGGCGCTGTGACGACCGTGACTGTGCTCACTTGGCCCAAATCCGCTGGGAGAGTGATGGTACCCAAGCTGCCACTAGTTGGGTCCAGGGTGTACATAACAGTGGTCGTCGCGGAGACGTTGCACACAGGTTCCAGGCTGCAGTAGGACTCCACTACCTCGTTGGCTATGCTCTTCAGCTTTTCGTAGTCACCTGGACGATAGGTGGTCTGATCCAGCTGAGACAGCAATAGATCCTCATCAGTGCACGCGTGCATGGATTCGTCAGGCTGTTGTTGCTGCTGCTGCTGTTGTTGTTGGTGTTGTTGTTGCTGTTGCTGCTGTTGCTGCTGCTGGTCAGAGACTATCTGCAGACCTGCGTTACTCGCCACTGGCATCGAGATCGTAGAGGCTTGGTTGGACGGCGACGAGGAAGATACCACTTGTGTGGGGCCAGTATACAATTTGCCTTGAAGAGCGCTTCTCAGCAGACTCTCAGCAGAGTCTCCTGTACCAACCGCGACAGCAGCTGCGGCCGCAGCGGCGGCGGCCTCCTGCAGGTTCTGGTCAGACAGTTTCCAATCGTTGTTATTATCGCCGCCGGCGCAATTGCCGCTACTGGACGATCCTCGACCGCACAGCTCTTTGCTCTCGACGAAGCCGCTGTCGTCAGTAGTATACTGTGAGGATGCAACGGAAAATCGGTCAGGGTGAAACCTGTCGTTCACCGTCCGCGACACATCGCCGACATTCGTCGTCTGGTCGTGATCCTGCTCAGTGGAGGCTGGCTCCATGCTGAGTATAGCATCCAGGTCCAGGTTAGGTCGCAGTGTCCAGGAGTCGCTGGACGTAGGCGCTGGGCTCTTGCAGCAGTCTAACGCATCCATCGAATTGGCCTCATTGTTCAACACGGTCAGCGTGTAGATAGCTCCATCGGTGTTTTGTCTGTCATTCGCGGAACATCCTCGGCCCACTGCCTGGTGGTGGTCGTTGGACGCCTGGTGAACGCTGACGGTATCGTTCCCGTGGCTTTGGGCGTTGGCGTGCGCCGACCAGCAGTATTTGTTGAGATCCTCCAGGAGTATGTTGCAGGTCTGCTCCTTGCTCTCGTCGGTGCCCCAGTAGTCGCAGTCAGACTGGTCCATGGGCGTTTGCTCGTTGCTTTGCTGGACGTTGCAGGCGTTGTGGTGTGCCCTCACGTGGTGGTGGTGATGGTGGTGGCTGAGGGAGCCGGTGATGGTTGAAACGGGAGGCAGGGCAGTTAAAGTGTTGTTGTTGGTCTCCTTGATGAATGGCGAGCCATGAAGGTCACGGCTGGTTTCGTGGTCCTCGTGGCTCTGTTGGAGGTAACCGATGCTCCTGCAGGTGGTACGATGGAGGAAGCTTTCCTCGTCGGAGACGCCGTCCGCGGATGTGCAGTGTGGGGGTGGGGAGACGACGAAGTCGAAGAAGTCGGTCTTTGGCAGGTCCTCCCCGCCCCCTCCCGGGGCGAACGCCTCCGTTAGATCCATGGAATCTTTTAAGTACTTCGTCCTCGTGGCTTCTTGCCCACGATCAGGCCACTAGTAGCCCTGGTCGGCTGGCGGTGCTCGTTGTACAGTGTCTATGAAAGCGCTTCAGCAGATGTACCACTCGTGTCTCCTCGCCCACCGCATCCTTCGACTCGGGGAACCACCTGGACAGACGGAATTGGAACGTCAATGAGAAAAACTCGTGTGGGTGTCTGCTGTGACTTGCGTATTGGTTCTGGTTTTATCAAAGTATTAAAAATGCTTTGTAATAATTAATAATTTATGTAATAATTTCTAATAATTTCTAATTTGTAAATATAATAATTTGCTTGATTTAGGAACGCTTGATTATTGTACATTTTGAAGTGTTCTTAGAATGTTGTGTTGTGTCATTTATCAGGTGTGTCAGATTAGTGTTCTATAGGGTTTAAAGAATGTGGTACTTGCGGAGTAGTGTGATTTTGTTCATGTTGGGCTTTGTTTAATTAGAGGGTACGTAGGGATTTTTAGCTTTAATCAAACAGCAACTGCTGATTTTAAAAATCATTATGCATTTAGGATTCTTCACATTTCTTTAATGCGGCGTTTTTTTAGGTAGGTGTCTGTGGTCTGAGTGGTTTAGAATAAAAAACACATCGAAATCCCAAAAAGAGTGCAGTATAAGCTTTAATGATACCTAGTCTTAACAATAGGTTATGACGAAATATCTTATTGTAAGCCATTAAGTGGTAAGGTCGTTTCTCCCTAGTTCCTAAAAAACAGTATACATTACGAAACGTAGCCTTTGCTGTCCTATTTAGAAAATATACAATCTGATAACCTTAAAAGTCCCTCAAACCAAAATTTCCTAAAATTCATTACTAATACAAAGTTAATCCAGCTCCAGAATCTATTAAAGCAAAAACCTATGCCTACTATACAACTCATCAGGGTCTACTAATTCGACCATGACTATTCCCCACAATGCAATCACACGAAAACCAGATCAACTCAGATCGCGGCAGAAGTTACAAAACCCTATGGGTAACGGGCAATAGTGACGATTTACCGTCGCCGGTATCGAATCCCATAGAATTCCGAGGACAATGGCGCATTCCGCGACACCGTGTCCCAGATTTTCCAGCGTTTCCTTAGGCGACGAACGGGGGCCCCAGCGGAACAGGATCGGTACCAGGCCGGCATTAGGCCGAAGAGCATGGGCTCTCTCGCATGCTCTAGGCGTGGGAACGCACCGTGGCCGTGTATAAATTTACTATAGAGCTAGCCAGCTAGTCGGCGAGCCGCTACAGCGATCAGGCACCGCGTATCTTAAAGAGGCAAGGAGTGGAGGGGCCGAGATGGGGGAACGCGAGCTGCGGAGGCAGAGAGAGAAACGCAGAGAAAGAGAGAGGGAGAAAAATGCTGAGTCCCTCGAAGGAAAGAGGGACAGATTTATCCAAAAAGAATGAGAGGGTGGCTGAGAGGGAAAGAAACGAGAATAGATACTGAAGGCAGACCGCTGAGAAAGATAGAAGGGAACGCATAAAGACCAGAAACTTGGCGCGCAGACGTAACCGTGCCCCCACACAACTGCAACGGCTGGTATGAGGCATAAGCAGCGTTCTTGCGCAACTTCTTTTGCGCGAGCTATCATACTACAACGCACTGTACCAAATTAATGCCGGCAACGGTGCACAGTGCGCGAGCCACGCTTCGTGCACTGCGGTTAAATGCCAGGCACGGTGTATAACAATTGATCGAGGGGGCCGTTGCAACTACGACTCGTTGCCCGCCACCCGGATGTCCGAGGACGGAACGGCCTCTCCGCGTTGCGAAACCGAGTCCTGGAATCGCTCGTGCACTAGATCATCCGTCCTGATCGCGAGGGGGCATGGGGAGCGGGCGCGCGTACACTCAGTATCGCTTCTAAGGTTATGGATCGATCGGAGTCTGTGCTGACACGCAACTGGGTAGGTGGTCAAATAGCTTTGGCAAAATCATTTTTGTTTTTGATATAGGTTTAGTCATTTTAGCTATATTATGTTTTTGTGGACACGACGTGGATGCTTCTCCGTGAAATTGTTTTTAGGAAATAAATGTTCCTACCTAGCACCCGAGCTCAGTTGGACCCTCGGGTGCCTACGCGATTTTGGGGAATTAAGACCACGCTTTTTATTAACTTGGGTAAAGCTAGACTGATACTGTTGATAATAATAGTACCGATTATGATGTTTGAATGTTAGAGAGAAAGGTTTAGAGCTTACGTTTAGGAAGGTAATATTTACTGAATTTGGTGAAAAGTGCTTAGAAAACGCACGTTAAGAAAGTAATTTAGTTGCTTCAAGGAAGAAAGAGTACCTTACCATATTACTACTCTTATGTTTGTAGGAAATATTTCAAAGCTGTTGATAAGATATGTGGAAGGGATGAATCAAAAGGAGTGGGCTAGTTGCATTCTTTTTATTGGGATATATTAACATATTAATGTGTTATTCACTGATACGTAAGATAATATTATACCCGCCCTTTTAGTTTGATAAATAGTATTTTAATATGAAAGATAGGAGCTTTAATATAATGAACGAACAATTTCATTGAAGCTGATTGTGAGTAGTTTTGAGTAATACATGATAATCTGAATAATATTCCGAATATGTTCCCAGCTAAAAAACAGAAAGTCACAAATTCTATTCCAGATGGTGTGCACTTCTATACACCAGTAAATATCTCGACCCACTTTTTAGATCTGCTTGTAAGTACAACTAACGAAGCAAGGAAGTCTAGCAGGGCAACGTTAGAAGGATATATAACAGACGTGGTAAAAGTTATCAGTTTCTTCAGTTAATTTTTCTTTCGAGCTAATACTGTCTAACTGTACCACCACCAAGAATTCTATTCGTCATCGTGAATAGCAAAAGTAGATCTTAATCGATGACCTTACGCGTGCTCTAAAGCCTTCGCGTTGGACTTGCTAACAATTGACCAGGCTTGATACAAACCGATAGCCTGGATATCGAAAAGGGGATTACTTTTCCTGTCTGTCTAAACGTCTCCTTCCCTTCAATTAACTGTGTCATTGAACACGAAACGCTGGACCGACGCCACCATTAATCGCCACCAGTATCTAGCAGACAATCAGGCTAGTCGAAGTTGGCCACATTTTTTCAGGACTCGGCGACACTCAACGAGATTCTAAAATATTGAACTTGATGTATCATTGTGAATAATGGATTACCTCACCTTTGTTTGCGTCGTGGGGGGAATTAAATGTCGATCAATTTTCAATATGAATAGGAAAAAGAATGGGTCAGAGGTTTCTTTACAAAGGCCGAAGGTTCCTGTAAAGTGTAAAATGTCTAGGAACTAAACGATAATTTATCTCAGAATACTATTTGCAATTTTGCAATTTGGTGCAAAAAGGAGGCAGCTCCAAACTTTGAAAATTCACCTTGCCATAGACAAAATATATTTCTGCTTAGCAATAGTGTCAAGTGCTTAATGTGCTAGTTTTAAGTGGGCAAAATACCTTGACCATGTGTCTAAAAATGTTTTGTTAATTGTTCTCATTAGTTTCTCAAAAGTTAATATATTTGTTGCTGCAAAGTCTTGAATTTAATTCAAACCTGCTGCAATACCCCCGAAGCAATTAAATACCCCAAAGTTCTAACGCCCCGGCAAAGAGGAAATCGACAAAACGAGGAGGAAGTTTGTGAATTATCGCGCAGCGTGGAAAGCTGTGCAGGTGTCGAATCTGGCAGACCGCAAAAAGAACGCGAATTCAGAGAAACCGTGGCGTTTATCGATTCTCGTTAGTCGATTTCGACGTTTCCGCGCGGCTCGCCCCAGGAGATCGATCGCGAACGGTCGTTCGTGCGGCGTTCTTTTTTTCGGTTCTGTGAAATCGTTGCGAGATCATCGAACTTCACGATCCAAGGGGGCCTTTGGCTCGGGGCGATGGGGCCTTCGTTGCTGAAACTTCGGGCCGCAGGATCGTTTGATCGTCTACTTTTCTATCGTCGCCACGAAACTAGATCGCGTTGCGCAAACCGCGTGGCTTGGTGGAAGGAAATTGGTAGGAGGAGGAGGAGGCCCATGCCCATAGTGCCCTTTCATTGCTCGGGGACGAACGAGAATCGATGGGGGACCGAGGGAAACTGTATCGACGCTACTTTGTCTGTTCTTTGGTTTTTTAAACGGAACTGACCTAATTGTTTAACTCGTTTGCGGAGTTGCAATTGTGGGGCAGGATGGGTCGCTTTGAAGGGGAACCAATTTTAATTATACGGGCTGCTCTAAAATACGTGAGCATAATTTCAAGGATGGACTGGGGGTAATGAATAATATTTATCATTCATTATCATATTTAAACCTGCGGTACCTATCCTGGCTATTCAAGAGACAATATATAAGTGTTCGACGACTAAACTGTGCGTAAGTATACGAACCTTTATTGCAAAGCCAAAAATCAAAAATCAAAAATATGTATATTTTTTGTTCTGTTTCATAGTCTACACGCACAAATTGACATGAAAATCAATTAAAATTTTGTCAAAGGAATTGGCAAAAAATTTTATGTTTCATGTTTAAATAAATGATTTTTTCTAAAAGTTGTTTATCTGCCTGAATATCTCCTTCAGAATCACAGAATTTGAAAGAAATTTATTCCCACACAAAGTAGTTCCCGAGATAGCTGATAAAATACGTTTTCGACCCCCAACTTTAGGGTTGTTTCTTATTTTTTCTCCATTAGTATACATGATTACAGATAAAAAAGTACATGTTGAATATTTTTCTAAGACTATTTCTCACCGAGATCTCATTAAAATTAGCGTGGACGGGTTTTATATGTTACTTTGTGAAGTTCGTTGAAATGTTTTAGAACTTGTATTAAAGTCCAAAGTGGTCATTTCGAGCACCTTCTCTCAATATGTAATAACGAAATTCAAAACTGCCTGTAACTTGGAAACAAGATCAAATAGGACGAATATTTATACGATCTTTTTCATTATGAAGAGGAGTTCGAATTATGATGGAATGATGTGTGAAAGCCCACGTTTTCGTGACAAAAAAGCAGTTCATTTAACCCTCTGCACTCCTAAATAGTTATTTATCCGCCAATCAACTTGACATTTTTTACTTTGCTGCACTTACGTAATACAGAACTTTGAAGTAGGGCACTGAATGAACGTTGCTTATGTACTACGAAAAATTAACGCCTATCGCGCGCATTTCACGTTGAAACTTATACCGAAATTTAGAGTGGACACCCTCAGACGTCTCGCAAAGGCGTTTTTCTTTTTACTTCTAACTTACACGGCATTAATTCCGTTTATTCAACAGTTGACCCCACGGCCGTTCATTCACTGGCAAACGCGGACATTTCTTACTTTACCAATGAATGAACAATTTAACCTGTCTTTTTTTCTGTTGACACTTTCGCCGCCAGTGTGAAGATTAAGTTAACCCACCCCAGAAAATAAATTTCAGCTATGCATGATTATGATCTTATAAGACTAGTAAAGTATCAAATCAATAATATTATTGCAATTAGAGAATAAAAAATTATTTACCCAAAAAATCGTCTAAATACACTGGAAACCTAATCTCTGTTATTATCCCGTTCATTCACTGGGGTACCCCTGTTCATTCATTAGAAATTTATGTTCATTCACTGGTCATTGGCCCATTTTTTAAATAATCCTCTGCCAGACTTTTAATGAAAGTTACAACTATCAAACATTGTTAGAATTGTGTTCCGGGATGTCTGACTTTCGTAATAAAACAGCTTGCTTGCAGAAATAATATTCAGGGAATTAAATAACGACTTTTGAATACTAATTTTAACAGACATGCAGCTTAAGTGTTCATTCACTGGACAGGTCACCCTACAGCGATTTCAAAATGAATGATTCATTGAATTCTACGAATCACGCATTCTTCTACTTTTACACAGTTCGACGATACCAGTGTATAACATTTATTTAAGCTTACATGTAAATTTAGAAATTCTAACTCGAAGGAAAATTCTATTTTAGAAGTCTACGTTGATTATTAGAACTAATAACACACATTGGTAATGCGTTTTGAAGATGTACTGTATGTAAATATATAAAAACATGCATTCTAGTAAAAATAATAAAAGAACAATTAATCAGATGTCTGAATCCAAAAATGAAACAGATGTTGGGACTTAAAAATAATACCTAACTCATCATATTTTTTATAAGTACCTATTTAATTCCTATAGCGCCAGTATATTCCATATAGTTCAGTCCACATCAATGGACAATCCTCTAATTAGTGTGAGTAGAATATTAATATCCTCACTCGTAAACATTACTCATCGACCTCAATCAGGGTTCGTATCCTAGAAAAGTTTACTTGTTCGCGGCGCTACAGCGTAAAAAGCAAAAGAATAATTCAAACTATCCTTGACATTTAGCTGAGTTATCAAGTTACCAACAGGCCAATCTTCCGTTTGCCGTTGCCGCAATAAGTAATACTCGTTCGTGAAAGATCGTGGCAGTATTTTTCTCTCGTCACTGCCCCTATATTTAAAACAACCTTGCATTTTTTCTCTCAGCATTCATTATATAATCGTGTTCATTTATTATTGCTACATATTCCACACTGCATTTAGAGAGATACTTATGCCAGCCATAGCAGCTGGAAAATTTATTTCCATAAAATTCACGATCATGAAGTTCTGCGCTAATAATTCAATTGAAAGTGAACGTATGTTGTACTTGGTACCGACATTTCAGATTGATGCCTGCCAGAGTGATTTCTAAATGATAGTAGTATCGATGCTATCGCTAACAGAATCAGGTGCTAAGCATTTCGTGAGTACAGAGAATCAATCAATGGATAGTTATTGACTAACAATTGACGCAGATAGATCACACAGTGTATGATACGAACGTATATTGATTGAATATGACATTTAAAATATGGAAATGTTATCATGGATACTTTCATGTAAAGCTTCGTGAAAATATTGATACTAATGGTATCCAAGCTGCAACGATGAAGTATTAATACTGTAGGGTAAATCCGGGAGACGCGGTCGACCTAATATAAAATGGCTATTAAAACTAATACAGATATTACTTATTTTATCAGAACAAACCTAAAATGTTCAGAATTTTATGCTGATTCAGAAAAACTGGTCGATATTTGCTTTAAGACAATATTTACTGTAAATCGGGTTGAAAACTGAAGTCACGACATCTGACCACCTCGTCCGAGGTACCGGGAGAAACGGTTTTCGTCGTTAGCAGAGACCACTCGCATAATTATTCATGGAAAAATAACAAAAAAGAAAGCAAAATTATTTATGAGTGAATACAACTACAGATTCATTGATATTTAATTTGTTTACGCTAAACAAGTAAAGAACACATCAAAGATAAAGCGAACTACCTACCGGCGATTAGCAAGGCAAATGAATACAAAAGTAAATAAATAAAATAAATAAACAATAATAATAATAAAATAATGATAAAAAATAAAAATATAAATAAATTAATAAAAAAATCATAACTCCCAGTACCTACTGTTCTCATTTTAAAGACGTATTCAGGTCAAAAATGATCTCAAAGTCTATTTTTATAATATTTAAATTGGATGTAACACTTTAATATGGAAGACCAGTTTTATATTCCGTTCTTATTTCGGGATGGTCTAAAATAATGTCTTAAATTAAACTAATACGACTATATGATTGGTTTCAAACACCAAAGATGGTTTTTAAGGTGGTCTGAACTAAGAAACCCCTGTGAATATTGGCTAAAAATAATAATGGAGTAATACATTTTTTTGATTGTATAAATAGCCATTATTATAATTGGCTCAATTTTTGCATAGGGTAAATCCGGGAGATGCGGTCGACCTAATATAAAATGACTATTAAAACTAATATAGAAATTACTTATTTTATCAGAACAAACCTATATGTTCAGAATTTTATGCTGATTCAAAAAAAATGGTCGATATTTGCTTTAAGACAATATTTACTGTAAATCGGGTTGAAAACTGACGTCATGACATCTGACCACCTCTCCCGAGATGCCGGGAGAAATGGTTTTCGTCGTTGGCAGAGACCACTCACATAATTATTCATGGAAAATTAACAAAGGATAAAGCAAAATTATTTATGAGTGAATACAACTACAGATTCATTGATGTTTAATTTGTTTACGCAAAACAAGTAAAGAACACATCGAAGAAAAAGTGAACTACCTACTGGCGATTAGCAAGGCATATGAATACAAAAGTGAATAAATAAACTAAATAAACAAAAATAACAATAAAATAATAATGAAAAATAAAATAATAAACAAGAATAATAAAAATATAACTCGACCATCTCTCCTTTCTGCAACGAGAGATGGTCTCCTCGTTAGTTTTGAGAGGAAGAGTTAATATGGCTAAATACTTTGGCTGCATTGTCCCTCAATATCTCTACTATCTTATTATTCCCAAACATTAAACGAAAATAAACTTAGAAGTATATTTTAAATACGATTCTGTACACCGTTGTTTGACAAAAAAGGTTAAATGTAACTTCAGTTTACCTTTTATAGCCTGTAAATCTAGAACACAGAAGGAACCGAAGTGACGGTATTAATTCAATTGTTTGGCTTCTAGAGAAGAAATTGGTCTGCACTTTAAAGCATTTTTACGTATAGGGTCTGAAATATAGCGACTCGACCAACTCTCCGGCCCGACCGCGTCACCCGGATTTACCCTAATGACCACAAGATAAGAAGAAATCAAAATGATGCGCTCTACTGGGATTATGTTGAATCAGATCAGCCTTCAGAATAGGAAATGCTGTGGGTCTTAAGGTTTGTGGAAATACATAGGAGAGGGGGGGGGGACGTTATAGGGCAAGATTTATAAAGGATGATGCACCGTTTATTAGTTCACAGAAACTTAGAAAGGCGAATCATATTCATTAAAAATTAACCCATAGTACTACTTCTACTACTTCTAACAAGGGAAGTTCGGTAATTCGATGTTTCATGAAAAAAACTCACTATTTTTTCGAGGGAGTGTTTTCACCCTTAGGATCGTTTTATTGTCGAATAAAAAAATAGTGACGTTATTAGCATCACTTGAGCTACGTTTCTGCAGAGTTTCAGATTTTTTTGAATTTTCGAGTTGCCGAACCTCCTTTTAAGTACAGAGGGTGGCCAAATTATTATAATCAAAACATTTTCGCCAAAATTTGTGAAAGTCCTGGCTCTAATTAAAGGAACAATACATGAATGTTATTACAACATCTGGCAACATTGTGAGTAATTTATCAACATATAAATCTCATTTGTTTCTAAAAGGGCGGGGATAAAATTATTAGAAATAACACAAAAATAATAGAGTAGGGGAGAGTCGTGCACTACCAACCAGCGTACAGTACCGACCAAAGCTAGTTCTCGCTTCTTCGACCAGATATTAGCATTTCGTTTGAATTAACCAATGGAAATCACAATTCTCTATAACCTGTTTGGGGGCCATATTGTTTACTCCATTGCTCTCGATGCTCTGAGGCATTAAACGTGTACGTTGATATTGAGTGGGTTAAAAGTTATTTTTTTAAAGCTGATCTTTTGTTTCTCGTGTAAGTAAATGATTTTGTTCTATTGTGTATACTATCTCTAGTCTATTAAGTTCAATAAAACGTCCTAGCTTTGCAATATTCTTTTGTACATAATATACCATGATCTAAAATGTTTCCCCGTGTTTGTCGTACAGTATCGACCATCTAGCTGTCGTGCAATACCGACCAACAGACTCTGTCAACCAGTAGAGACCAAATTTTTCTTATCTGTGAGTTCAATTTGTTAGCAACTCAGATTAATTTATAAGTTGTTCATTTAGCCTTCCTTCTACCTTTTCCCGCAGAAAAATAAAGTAAATAAGGATAGGTATGATAACCTAACAAACAGGAAGCTAGGATTTAATGAAGAAGTTATTCAGTGTGTTACATATTTGCAAGCAGAGTTGGACATTAACTAAATAAAAAATTATGCAAATAAGGATCAAATAAAAGTTACTTTAACTTCAGATTATTCGACGAATAAAGTTAATTTTATTATTCGATGAGAATTTATTCGACGAACAAAGTTATTTTTTTTATTCGACGATTAAGTTAATTTTTTATTCGTTATTCAAAATTTTATTTAAATAGAAACATTGCCCATCTCTGTTTGCAAGGAATCATTTGACAAAGATTGGGTGCAGTGTACCGAATGTGGCGGTTGGGCGCACGTCGAATGCACAGATCAGGAGAATATTAATTATTTTACTTGCAAGTTTATTCAAATAAAATTTGAAAAAATCTTGTATTGGACTAATTAAATGTCTTTATTAACATTGTTAATCATTTAGACCTAAAAATCTACTAATTTAATAGTTGGTCGGAACTGGACGACAATTTTTCGTTCCCTAGAAATTACAACTTTTTTACTTTTGCGAATTATCAATTGTTATTATTAAATTTCACAAAAATAATTTTCCTCCTCTTACTAAGGTCCATCTATACTACAAACACGTTTTCGAATTTCTGATTTTTATCGACTCTACCCCAAGATATAACAGAAAAAATTAGAGCGGTCGGTACTGCACGACTCTCCCCTATATCATCAGAGTATGACAGAATATTAAAAAACTGCACGAAGTAGCCACAGAATGCATTGAAAGCATGCTACGCCGAATCCAAACCGTCATAAAAGCTAAAGGCGGAGTCACCAAATATTTAGTAATTGTATTTCTCGTACAATATAGGCTTAAACCTATATACCTAAATGTATTTAATTTGCATTCTTAAATAGTATTAAAAAATAATATTACTACATTAAAAATGAGACAGGGAGAAGAATGCGAATATGCAGAAGCAAAGTGAAAAGTATCTTACTTTAGAAGTTTCTTGCTTTAGAAATTTGAGGTTGGATGGAAGCAGAAAAAGTAGAGAAAATATAGGAGAAAGACATAACGTGGACATTAGGTTTGGACTTCAATACACTAGTGTATCTAATTTTGGAGAAAACGAAAACGAACAAAGTAAGGATAGAAGCGGGAAAGAGAGCAATAAAATATGAGGAAAAATAACAGCTGAATAAGAATAAAATAGTACAAGAATGCTGGAGGGAAATAAACGCGAAGCAAGAAGAGAAAATATCGTAATGGGAGGAAACGAGAAACTCATGCTATAGGCAAAAAATGATGGATATCCAAGAAATGGAAAGAGACAGAAGAAGAGGAAGAGAGTTTGCTGAGGAACTAGCGCAAAGAGACAGGGCAGAGCAGGTTCAATGGCAATACGACAGAATACGAGGAGGCAGTTACAACGTTCATTATACAGAAATCAGGTATAACCAGAGAACAAATTACCTAAACAGAAACTATAGAGGAAGAGACCAAAGCATGATAGCAAGGTTCAGATGTGGGAACGAAGAGCGGGGAAGCAAGTACTGGAAGGAAAAAAAAGAGAGTATGTAGAATATGTAAAGGGGCTAGACAGACGCTGGGTCACATGGTAAAAGATTGTAAGGAGTCGAAAAGAGAAAATTCAACGATAAGAGGGATACTAAAGGGAGAAGACAAAGGAGCAGAGTGGATGCGTATGGTTCGGGAAAAAGGAGAAGAAAGGAGGTCCAAGAGGAAGAAACACGTAAAATAAGAGCACAATCTTGAGTTAACAGTCCCAGAAACACTTGTACACACAACACATGTAACCCCATTTTGAGGCCGAAAGGCAAAAAATAAACCTAGTTACTATATTAAAAACGAGACATCTATTTTATTCCATCGCTTAAACTTACAAAATCTCAAAACCTTTGGTTTGAGTATAATAATTTGGCCACCCATATCACTTAGGTATCAATATTAGCTATTTGATACACGAGTATCCACACAACGACACTTTATTACCAAGAGTCCATAGCGATTTCGTAGGATCGTTCCCCTCAGTATATTTCGCATACCCTCACGACTGCACCCGACTCCCAATTATGCCCCTCTCCCCACACACTATCCCCCGAAGCAATAAGGGTAATCCCACATAATAAGCAAATAAAAGCATCTCCCATGTCCGTGTTCCACGTTGACCGTCCAAAGCCAGCTGGGCGCGAAACGAGAACGATAAACCGACCGTAAACGGCCCTCAGTGAAAATACGGGCGATGGCGGTCAGCTCGGTCAGTTAGCCGTTCGCCAGGAATTGAGTTGGCCCAGCGAGGCACGCGCAAAGTGTCGAAAAAAGTCCGACCGTAACGGGGTCAAATGCGTGAAATGTGGCTGCTCAGAGGCTGGGCGGGCCCAAATTCGAATATCAAGCCGGATATCGTCGCGAGCCGGGTAATTACTGCGGGCAACGTTTTCGACAGGGCTCCAGCGTGAAGAGATAATTCGACGGGGTCCTGTATCCGGCATCGGTTTCGTTCCCATTGAAACCACCACGATATGGCATCCACCACGATGCATGTCGCTTGTATGGGCAAATTAGCGGGTCTCGTTGTTGAGGATGACGTGGTCCCGATGCCGCGATCGAGCCGCGATATCTGATATGGGCGCGATTGGCCTGTTTACTTTCGAGGTTAATTATTTGCCAGGATTCTGACACTTGCTGTTTAACGGATGCAGGAAGTAGTGCGCATGCGCGGGGACCGGGAACTGCGACCTGGGGTGCGTTCCATTTACCCCAAATGATTTTCATTACATATCGTGACCGCGCGGGCGATTTGGGCGTAAGTGGAATTCGCCCATGGCAGCCTTTTTGTCTTTTAAATGTATTCAGTTTGAAGGAACATGTTAAGTTAGAAATTAACGTAGAACATTGACGATCCAACATTGCTACGGCTGCCAAAAGCCTCCATTCTCCATGTGCATAGTAGGAATTTCTGCTCGCTTTTAATTTAACCTTTAAGCCTGAACACGTATAATATATCTATCCTTGTGATACTAAAATATTCTTGTGAAATAGATCTTCCTAGACCTTTTCCATGGGCTTCAAAAGCTCTGTATCCACTCCATGCCACATATTGTTCACTTGTTAGTAAAACTGACCAAGTCCATATTTTTTAACCCTCAAACACCACACTATACTTTCCTAACGCTTCCACCACACTGGGTCTACGCAACCCAGAATTTTCTTTCCTCTATATATCACGATCTGCTGCACCGATTTAAACAATTTTTTAATCAATTCGTCGGACAATAAGGAAATTGAATATATCGATAGTTTGATAAAAAATCTTTGGATGTTCAAGATATTTTGAAAAAAAGACGTCCGTACTCTGAAAGTACCGTTTTTTTCTATTTTTAATCGCAGTTTTTTCTCAACGAAAGGTACAGGGATTTTATTATCAGTCAATCGAATGGTTTTGAGTCATACTTCAAGGAAATTAATATATCATTATGATCGGTTTAAAAAAATATAATTATTTCGAGAGGGCAAGTCGAATGATTTTTTACTTCTTCCGAACGAATATTCCCTGTGAAATTATACAATGGTTGTGTGACGTCCCAGCCCCGCCACGGGGACCGCGCCGGTTAGTCTTCGCCAGCGCCGCTAGATGGCTAATCCTCTCACAAGTCCTAAACTCTAATCTCGTTCATATATATACAAGTTCCAAGTTTTACTCCTCTTAGTACCGTGTGTCTAGGGCAGGGGCCGCCAGCTATAGCCCTACTGATGAGTCTGGCTGACGGTCCCAAGACGAAACGCCGCACATCTTCTTTTCCTCCTCGATCTTTAAAATAGCCGCGATCTACCTGCCCCGCACAGTACTCCAAAAAGCGTGACCGACCGGCCTTAGGGATTACGGGTTACGCCGGAGACGACGACGGGGCAAGATCATCCCCTCTTTACGTTGCGAAGTCAATCATCAAATCACCACTCGATTTCGGACGTAACAGTTGGAATAATAATTTTTTTTATAAAAACAGTATAAATCACTATGAAATCATTCATTTACATTAAGAGCAGTCGCAACATATTCTCTACCCATCGACCCATCGCATTTTAAACACTTTCTATTGATTAAAAAGTATGTGTTTTATTTTACATAGCGTAGAAATACTGTCTGAATAAGAAATCACTGCATAAACAACAATGTTCAAGTAGAGTAGCAACTGTTAACTCCACTTTTCCGAAAATACTGACGTGGACACCACACTGGATCTCCGCGACCCATAGACTACATTTTTCACGATGTCACTCGATGTTCTTCAGGTAAATTAGGGGTCTCATGATGCGGAATCCCCAGTAAAGGTTCCTATGTTTTTTTCCCCGCGACAACAGCTCTCTACCATTTACCGTTTAGCTGTGGCCACGAATCTTCCAAACGACTGGGTCTCGCGGACTCAGGGTGGTGTTTCAGGGTTAATTTTCGGTAAATGCAAATTTAAAGTTCAATCTATTCCAATAAATCAGGTAATAATTAAAAGCTATTGCAAAGTACATACCTATGTTTTTCACTATATATATATATATATATATATGGATGTATTAATCTATTGTAAAAAAATTAGAATGTAATTACTTCCATTAAGGACTTAATTGCTTTCCTTAAGGATTTTAGGATAAAATGATGAAATTAATCCTTTTTACCAACACGCCTACGATATTACTAGTCCCAACGTTATCTAAATACCTTACCCTCCTTTCTGTAAGAAGATGCCCCATACCCTACCCTCACTTTTTACCCCCTCTCCTATTCCAAAATCCCTTACAAACTCATATTTCAGTCTATCTCTAGCTCACAATAGTTTCAAATCGAAATCGTATGCCACACTCTGTTCGTCAATTTTACACAATATCCATTTACAAACTAAGGTCCTACCAAACAATTTTTGGTGGTAATATTTTGTGTACCACCCACCTATTACATATATTCTCCGTCCCTTTTACCTTACCCCAATCATGCCACCAATGCACAGAAAATTCCCTCGTGTCCAAACTTGCTCCAATACTTGCCGAAATAATCGGTGTTTTACTTTGCAAGTAACATTAAAAATCTTCGAAAGCATAATCACACCAGTGAGACAGCCCTATAATTGCTGTCCCAGAGCGGCATCCTCGACGGCCGACAAAGCGTAGCCATGACAAACGCGCCGATCGCAACAAAACGCTCTAAGAATCTAAGGATATGGAGCGTTCCGCGAGCTGGGCATTCCTTCAACGATTTTCTCTTAACGGTCAACTGAATGCCGGCAAAAATCATCCGAACACTGGAGCACTGCGCGCGTTCGTCGCTTTACATCTGTCGCCCGGCTACTGGTTCTGCTGGATTTTCTAATTGCCAGCGGTAGCGCCCAAAGGCAATGGCTTTTTCCCGTTTTGCCACCGTTTCGTTTGATTCGTTCCAGATTTGACGAGTAAAACCGCAGCGCGCCTCGAATTCATCCAGCGACGAGGCCTTCGCGGTTTTTGCTACCCCAGAAACAGCACCGTTAGATTTTAGTCAGCGTGTATCTGCAGAAGCCTGACTCGTTTCTCCTCAGCGCGGCTCGCCTCTTCCGTATTACGGTTAAGAGAAATTCGCGAGGCAAACCGTGTCCCTGTTGTTCGCCTCTGACAGGAATTAATAAGCGAGCATTGTAGGGCGGTGGATGGAGAGTTGTTTTAAGGACGGTACAACTGGGAAGCGCGACAGAACGTTTTCACGAAGCGTATGTAAGTGACTGGTAGTCGAGGAGCATCTCTGGTGAAGAGTGCCAGGGGCAGCCGTGAAGAGAGTTGCCTATATCGTTGGGTAACTGATGTAATGGATGTCCACTTATTGTAACCAATATTGTTTTGGTGTGAGGGATGAGCATCACGTGACTATACTCGTGCTTTCGGCCACAGTTTATCTTTGCAGATGGACATGTAGGGTGAAGGAAAATGATGACGCAAACAGGCACATGTAGTACTCATATAAGCAAGGAAAAAAAATCTTGATAAACAGAGATCCAGAAAGAATTATTTTTTAAGTGATTGAAGTGATTAAAAATTAAATAATTTTGTCTTATATAGATTCAATTGAAAATTAAATATTAGGTCATTATTTCGTTACAAATTATATTAAGATTTAATTGGAGCTTTAAAAATGAAATAGTTCTGTGTTGAATTTAATTGAAAATTAAAGATTGGGTAATTACTTTGATATAAATTACAGGATAATGAATTATATGATGTAGATATCTGAAATCTATTGAGTAAGGACTTATCAGTTAACCAAAAGGAATCATAACGTGCTATTTAAGATATTCATTATTACCATTTCCATCCTGCTCGTTATAAAGCTAGTCAGTAGTAATATCTAATAACAGATGATATTTGCGACCAACAGAAAACTAAAAAACGTGTACTACTCAAATATATGTACAATGAATTTGCCCTTATGTACTTTTATTAAAAGTGAAACGCCTCTGATCCAGGTAATTATTAATATCAATGTACTTTTCATTTTCGTTCATTGTCATCATCCATTTCCCTTTCAATTTCTTCGCGATGAAATGGAGAGTAGGATCGTTTTATTGTAGTCCACGTGGTAAAAAATATTATTATTGTAAGGTATATACAAAATTTGTTAGCAAAAGATGTTATATTCTAATGATTATAGTTGCAACTACAGAATGATGAGCTACGATCAGTAGGTATAATACATACACGGCCAATTGAAAATGTCTGACATGTTACGGATGATACTACTTGATTCGACCAACTGTGACTCCTCAGCTTTCAAGTTTCGTCACCCTAGTAGCTACATAAAGTGTTTTATAACATATGAACACAACTTTGGGAATCAGTTTAGCATAATGAAATAATGTAAGCACTTCCTGTAAATATTTATCATATTTTCGCTCCCATGTCACACATGTTCTTGTGTTTCTATAATTCTCGCTACAAGCTGAGCTGGCGCAACTAGTTTCACAACTAAAAACTAATAACTTTCTAACTCGTGCGGCTTAGATTGAAACGCTTTCTTTCAAGCTTTATTAGATCAATTTGTAACAGAATTATTGAAAAGAAAACCTACATGCAACTAAGAAAACATTTATTCAAATCTTTCTCATTATTTCTGTATGCTGAATTTATTTCTAAAATTGTGCCCACATTTCGTGATACACCTTGCATAACTTCCTTAGCAATCTCATTCATGATGTTTTGATGCTCAGGTCATCTAAGGATCTCAACAATAAATTATTAAATCTATCGACCAGAGAAGCTTGTAGTAATTTCTGCCATAACTTGTTTTCCATTTCGTGTGTTTAAAGAGCGGATCAAATAAAGTACTCAAAAGGATAGAATGAATCAATAATACATTTTCCTCCCTTCTTCACAACAATTTCCCATTCTTCACCTAGCTTCTGTAATTCCTCTGTTAGTTACAATAAATATCTGCAAAAAAATTGACAAGAATCGAAGATTTATAAAACAACGCACGATTTTAAACAATTTAGGATAATGTGATAACAAAAGTAATTAACTAAAACTTATCTGTGTTTAATATTCAACATATAACGGCAACAAACATTTATGAAATATTTTTTTGCACAGCAAAATCAAGGTCACCTGGAGTTTTTTCAATGGCACCATATGATTATTTTTTATAATATTATATCACACTGAATCATAATGTAAAACATTTATGCATAGTAATATTAAATTCACAATAGTGGAAGTAGCTGTAGCTAAAGTGTGTTCAGCATAGATAACTTTTACTCAAACTTTCATTAAGATCTACTTTCACTATTCTAAATTTAATATTACCAGATACAAATAAAAGCGTTACATTATGATGCTCGTTGAATTCTTCTGAATGTCCCCTGCAATATCACGAAGGAAAAATCATACGGTTTCATTTAAAAAACTCAGGTTGAGCTGAGTTTTCAAATGACAAAAAAGTATTTCAGAAATGTTTGTTATCGTCTTACATTGTCCACTGAACACAGATAAATTTTAGTTACCTAATAACTTTTGTTATGACATTATTCTAAACGACTAAACAATCGCGCGGACCGTTAGTAATAGTATCGAAATAGTAAGTACAAAATTTTTGTCTATTATATTTTGTTTAGCCTTTATTTAAAAGATCTATAGTTCATCTTGTTATGATAACTTCAATTTTGTGTTTATTTCCAATGTTATTCTGCTATTTTTACAGAAATAAAATAACGCTCATGGGGGTAATGAGAATTAGGTAGCTCCTTACCCCCAAAAACTTTGAATACTGACAGCTTTTTTGCTACAGATGCCAAGAACATGGAAACGGTTGGCACAAGTTGTGGCACATCAAATAAGTAGGCGAGACCGGGGATGGTTGTCTCATTTTCTTATTTTGATTTTTTTACAGGTTATAGCTGCAGGGAAGTTCATTCAAACTTAGATTAATATAAACTAAGTACGTCCGACTTTATAAAAAAAATTGGGCCTATGGATTTTGTCAACCAGATTAGGAGCTAATTCACATTATCTGCAGGAACTATTTTGTGACAACATACCCCGAGGTTGGGTTGGTTGTCACAGTATCTGGGGTTGATTGTCACACATTTGGATAGCTAAGTTTATGAATAAAAAGTCGACTCAATTAAGAAAGGAATATCATTTTTTATTGTAGTTCTGACAATATCGCGCTAAAGTGCGATAATTTATATTATAATCTTTTGCAATCTCTCTTATTGTGTAATTGCCCTTTTTAAACTCTCTTGCCGCAAGTAACATTAATTCCTTAACACCTTACCTCTAGACCAGCGATGCCCCGATGGGCGGCCCGAGATAAACGAACATTCATCGCGTTTTCCAAAGCTCGCATGGAAGGGGGTGCTCGAAACCAATGACGTTGCGGGCATGTCACGGATGGGGAAAACTCTAGTAGTGTGGGACTCTTGGAGCCCTAGTTTTCTACATTTTAGGAATTGGGAAAATAAACAGGAATTGACTAATGATTAAACAATAATATTATATAATTGGACGGAATAAACTTGAACAGTCCCATTTACACATCTGATTAACAAACAGTTTCTTATTAAACGATTTTTATTCAACTTCAATCCTCTGTTTGTTTGTATGTATGTTTGTTTAGTTCAAATCTAGAAACTCAATTTTAACCCACTTCCAACTATCCAATAGACTTGAAACTTTGCAGGCATAGGTATTTTGGATGACAATACAAAATTGTGAAGAAAAAGAAAGCGCCCCAGGGGTTTAAAAAATTACCCAGTCATCAATAATTATAACCCTTAATCACAAATCCAAACGACTTGAAATCAGCCTATAACCACAAATCAAATAAATTTAATCGACATGAAATCAGCATGTAACCACAAATCAAAACTAGGCAATAGAAAGTAAATAAAGAAAATAATTATTTTTCAGTATGTAATCTTACTTATAAGATATAAAGCAAAGTTTAAGTTAAACTGTTAAACGATTTTATTTAAAATGCACTAAAAACTAAAAAATAATTCTTTTCTTTATTAATTTTTTATTGCCTAGTTTTGATTTGTGGTTACATGCTGATTTCATGTCGATTAAATTGATTTGATTTGTGGTTATAGGCTGATTTCAAGTCGTTTGGATTTGTGATTAAGGGTTATATTTATTGATGACTGGGTAATTTTTTAAACCCCTGGGGCGCTTTCTTTTTCTTCATAATTTTGTATTGTCATCCAAAATACGTATGCCTGCAAAGTTTCAAGTCTATTGGATATTTGGAAGTGGGTTAAAATTGAGTTTCTAGATTTGAACTAAACAAACATACATACAAACAAACAGAGGATTGAAGTTGAATAAAAATCGTTTAATAAGAAACTATTTGTTAATCAGATGTGTAAATGGGAGTGTTCAAGTCTATTCCATCCAATTATATCATATTATTGTTTAATCATTAGTCAATTCCTGTTTATTTTCCCAATTCCTAAAATGTAGAACATTAGGGCTCCAAGAGCCCCAATTGTAAAAAAGCCTATGGGTACGAGCCTACACGCACACTACTAGAGTTTTCCCCATCCGTGACATGCCCGCAACGTCATTGGTTTCGAGCACCCCCTTCCATGCGAGCTTTGGAAAACGCGATGAATGTTCGTTTATTTCGGGCCGCCCATCGGGGCATCGCTGCTCTAGACGTTTTCTTATTATAAGTTCGCGACATTATTATTAAGAACTGTTGCCAAACAAAGAAAAAAAATATAATATCACATGATAGGCACAGCAAGTTACAGCGGGATTAGTTGTCACGTGCGGCAAATACCTAACCGCAAATGTTCTGTGGCAACTTGCCCCTAACCGTTAAACAATTTCACCCCTCTATTCGTGAATTAAAAAGTTTAAAAAATGTAAACAAATCATTACAGTAAGTGAGAAAAAACTCTAAACTACGAGAATAATGCAACAATGCAATCAATATTAAAAAACAACCTATACTTACTTGATAGAAAATACGGCGTAATTTACTTCGAGCGTACGAAAACAAACAATGAGATATTGTGGCTCCATGCGACCCCACAACGACTTGTGTGATGCGGGGGGAGGCGGCGATAGGTTTACGCATCGCCATAGATTCTTAGTACATTCCTATTGTTTATAGTTTCTTTGTTATAGCGGTTGTAACAACCCACCCGTGTGACAACCAGCCCCGGTCTCCCCTACTTACACATGTGATTTCTGTAACTAAGTGTATCCACTTCTTTAAACTTCGTTAAACATTAATCAAATCATTAAATTTGATTGTTTTACGGATATTATGGATCTCTAATAATTGCTATCCTTTTAGTATTAGAAGAAAGGATTTTAACTTGGTTTTAGGCTACATAATTTTCTGCGTTTTGTGTAAAGTCTTGCTTGGCCCTTCTTACCACAACCTGCGGGCAATGTGGGCCAAAACTACTTTTTCAAGAAAATGTTATTGTTTATTTTGAATTGGTGTGACGTGAAAAAGGTCATTCTTATATTACTGTGTATTACTTTTTTAAAGAATTGCCAAAGGTTCTAATAAATATTTTAACTGATTGATTAAAGGTCTTAACTATTCGTTAACTGGCTCGTATTTCTCCCGTCTCCCCTAAATAACTGTCAGAAACTAGACTAAAACTATATTTATATCGATTTTGCTTTAACAAAACAGTGCAAATATCAATAAAACAATACAGAACCTAACTCAAATAACACAACCATATTCCCAAATCACTACCATCTCTCCCCGTCTCTATACCAGTTCCCACTACACTCTAACTGCTTCCCAGGCACATAACACATGGAAACCACAAGGGACCCAGCTCCACCCTCAAACCTCCATCAGTCCCGTTCGTGAAACAGGAGCCACCAGAAACCTCCCTTGGATCATACATCGAAGATCGATCTGCAAAAAGGCTCCAACGTATGGGTAAGTGGTGCACGAGCGTACGAGCCACTATTTATCGGTACAAGACAGCATTATATCACGACACAAACGCGTTTGGTCCAGTCGGGTCAAAGGACTTGGCAGACACGGTGAAATCGAAGTCGACGGTGAAACACACGCGAGACAACGCCATTCCCATCCTTTCTACGTGCAAACGTAACTTGATGTGCCTTGGAAAGTCATCTCCTTATAGAAACGTACGCACGTACCTCGAATCGATCGTGTATCAAAAGAAAGAATAATATGAACGGGTCCAGGGTTAATCTCCAGTTGCATCGCGGGTCTAAAGTCGTTTCATCCTCGATCGTCCCTGTACGGTGCACACTGGGTCAGGAAACGGTGCGCGGTTTTACGAGCCCCTTTATACGCTGTAATAACACGTCCACGTTCGAGGTCTACGGCTTCATTACGACACGATTTCTCGACTGGCGATCGCTGGTTCGTCAGGTTTTCATTGAGCTTTCGACGCTTCTGAGATCGTCCGCGGTGATTCTTTTGGGTGTTGATCGATTCGTGAGCCGCGGATCGGCGCGGAGGATGGAGAATTTAGGTGGTCATCAAAATCATGGATCATCAGGGACTCTTTTTGTGGGATGTATTGTTTTTTGTGGAAATGGAAAGGAAAATGTCACACGCCATCTTTCCTTATTCTATGTTATCCTTAAGTGCTTGTCTTTTCTTAAGCTTGAATCATTGTTATTTGTGATAAAGTTTTCTTTTACTTATTCGTCCTGCTTCTTTTCTTCTTCTGCTCATTTTCTTTTCGTTCTTATATTTTATGTATTTCGTTATTTGTGTGCTATCATGTCGTCTTTAATATTACCTTTATGTTTTTTTTTATTAAGGCCACCATACACGCTCCGTCTTGCCGTTCGATTTGCTTGTACAGTCACAAGTTGTAATTGCGTTCATGCCAGATAATTGACAGTACGCACATACTAAGTCGGCCGATTTGTGGACACACACGCTCCATCTTGTATTACAACTTTTGACTGTATAAGCAAATCGAACGGCAAGAATGGCGGCCTTTAAACTGGTATATTTGCGTTAGATTTAAGGCGGAACCACACATTCGGCGAATGTCGAATAACGAATGTTCGCTATTCGTCGATTTTATCAAATGTTTGCGCGAGATTCTGTACGAATGCTCACAGCTTCTGACCACGAGTCGATACGTTCGTCATTTGCCGAATTAAGGGAACTAGGCAGTCGAAAAATGGATTTTTATTGCATTTTCCGAAAGTACTATCTTTTCCGAATAAAATGCTGCTTAGCTTATAGTAAAACTCGCAAAATTGTAGATTTGACAGCTGAAAACGTCAAGTGGCAACCTATAGCGTCGCCTCTGCCCAGAAACTTTAAACGCGTGTTTCTTGAATCTTTCTTTTTCTTTGTTTTTTCCTGATTGCGAGCGAATGGAGGTTGGGATCGACTTGAAAAAAATTACAAGATGTATAAAACATGTGCCATTCCACGTAGAACCTTTGATATAGTTCATAAAAAATCGAGATTTTGATAAAAAAAATTAAAACGTCACCGGTTTTTAGTAGCGCACAAACCAGAAAGAATTTTTCTCGGAAAAATCATCGCTTTTCAGCCTCTAATCGCATAATTTTTATTTAATTTTTGTTTTTATAGGTTCCACTGGAAACTATGAATCCAACAAATAAGTATCACACCCTTGCAGTGCCAGTCTGCAGCGCCATTTTTAAAGCACATGTATATTTCATACCAATTATTTTTTAATCTGTATGGTAATCACAAACATTGGGTAAAAGGATACATCTGGATTTGGTTTTCATTTTTTTTTTAAATAAATAAAGGACAGAGTCTCTTTTTCACAAAAACGACTGCCTAAGTAGTCCTCTTAACGCACAATGTGGAGATATCTATAAGTGAATACTTTGGCCAACAGTTTGCTGAATACCGAATATTCGACATTCACCAAATGTGTGGTCTCGTTTTTAAAAGCATTGTAAATCTTCCAATGTTGGTTTCTTTTCTTCACATGGTTCCGTTGGCAGAATTATCTGAATTATTCGAAAGTTCAGGAAAACAAATTTTATGAACTGTACTGCAAAGCAGTCAACCTCTCCTTTTTTATTGGTTCGAAGTTACCTACTGTTCTCATCACTAGAAATATTTGGCATTTCTGCTTTAGTTTTATATAGAGTGACTCGGTGTAAAATGCCACGGTTAATTTTAAACCATGATATCTCGCAACTGTAAGTAGGATACAGGGAAAAAGTTAAAAGTGAATGAAAATATGATTAATTGTGTTTATTAACTAATAATTACAGGCATCTAGCATTTATAGTTTAATAATAAAATTAAAAATACAAAACTCTTCAAAAGTGGTATTTTACCCAACATGGTGCCCTAAATTGAGAACTAACGATTCTAAATTCGTGAAAAGCAACAATATTTTAAACTATTTAAGACTGTACTAATCAAAAACCTTCGTAATCAGTGAAACGTCAAAATATTTTTCAAAAAATAACTATTTCTTACAAAGTAAACAGTCTCCAATCTCTAGCATGCAGTCTTCGTGGACCCATTTTTTGCAACAAGTAGTTTTAATTCAATCACATCTAAGTACTTCTTTATCCAAATAATTTAATAGAGTTCACATATAGCACAGAAGTTGTCATCTTCTACATCAGTCGAATCAGCTGGCATCTTACCCCACACGGCTATAAAAATACATGGAAAATTTCTCCACTAAGCACGTGGCTTTGGTGGCTTTTATCGTTGGTCATCTCGTTGCTCCAATATAAACACTTCCATTATAAATCAATACAATGTATTTCGACGCTTCGCTCTTATCGCCGCTCTGATCGTTTATCGCAGCTCCGACATAAACGTACCCTTACGTTTGTACTATTGTTGCAACAAAATAATTCTAAATTATTTGAACATTTACGCGAGTGTTGCACGAGGTTGGGGCTGATCAAAGTGCAGTATAATCAACGAAAAACTTTTAAAACGAGAGACTCACGATTTTTCGATCGTGTTCTAGCTGGTTGTGCTAACGAACCGCGTCACTACTGGTACTCGATAATTGGGCAGAAAATAGTTTTTGCGGTAAAAGTTCTTATTTAATAACAAAAACAGATACCGTATTGTGCTCTGGATTTAGATTTTTTACTATTTTTAATTTTTTTTAAATAGAAAACAGGTGAGCAGGTTTAGGGTCAAGTGAATCACCGTCATGTCCGCAGTTCTACTCATCAAAATTTTAGTAATATAACCTCACAGAAGACATTTTATTTTTTGTTTATCATTATTTTATGCTTTTCTGTTGTGTTATAAAACTTCTCCATAAAAGATGTAACTTATTTTAACCTGAAACGGCAACATATTATGTGAGCAGAAATTGATACAAATGGTGATTGGAAATACGTACATCGCTATTTTTCGTGAGCAGAAATACGGACATTTAAAGCATTGTATTTAATTACAAATTACTAATAGTTAAACATCTTGAAATATCTTTCTTAAATAGTGTTTGAATTGGTTGATTTATTATTAAAGAATTAATCAATTACTCTGCAAATTTTGATCACAAACAAATTTTTTACACCTTCTTTATGACGAGTAACCTCTTTAATGAGCAGAAATTGGGACATCCACCTTATTGTCGTGTAGGCGGTTGCACTAAACTGAACGGAATGAGCACGCAATTATCGCCATCTCTGACCTAGGTAGGAAATTATTGAAAAGTGGCATATTACACCGAGGCACCCTACAAAGATATATTTTCCGATCGCGTATAAAACGTGCCGCGTAAATCGAGGGATGCGTGTATACAAAACCTCCACAGTTCACTAAAAACCGCCAATAAAACAGTACCCCCCCCCCCAAACTCTTAATCGAAGGTCCCTCAATGTATCCTCCACGAAAACTTATCGTTGTACAACCACTTTCTAATCTACTCCTAAACAATACACTCCACCAAATACAGATTAATCGAACATAAGCTATTTTTCACCATCGAACCATTGGTTCGTCGTAAAGCACAGCTACCCTCGTGTCACCATGAATTTCATAGAATTCTCTATGCCTTCGAATCTTCCTGAAGGTCCTTTTGTGGCTACGTCCGCTAATAGTCTGCGAAAGCCATTAAACAGTAACTTTCTAGTCGACAAACCAAATCATCGATACAATCGTACCTTTTTTTTTACCCACGACGATCTCTACGATCTCAATAAATACCATTACCTTACAGAACTTGGATCTGTATCAGCAACTTGCTTGCCAGTTTTGTAACCAGTCTCTCGCTGCATCCGTTTTTCCTTCTGCGCGACGGTTAAGGAGTTTATAGCTTCATTTTCCGATCATCGTTGCGTTTCTCGAGCGTCTGACAATTATCCTTCTAAAAGTACCGCTTGCTAGCTCGCTACTTTCATTCCGATCGATTCGATCATCCGTGCACTGCCATAAACGGGTTCAAGTGTTTTCTACGGGATGCCAGAAGACAGAATGGTTTTCCATTAAACACACCCCTCACGCTTTTTGTAATTGTGTTGATTGCTTCGTGGCAGTGGATGAAAGTTAGTGAGCGTGTTAGACTTTTTGCCATCTTCTATTTCACATTTTGATTCCACTGGTTCATAGGCTTGATAACACGTTCCGCGCCAGGTGGCCACCGGTGGCACACGATAATTATTAGAGGTGAAAGTTTCGTTCAAAGGAAGAGGGTACAGTGGGTGATCAAATTATTATATTATTTTATATTAAAACAGTTAAGTTTTAAATGAAAGTCTAGTTACACAGAATTCTTATTATTTTTCTACGAAGTATTGATGTTTGTAAATAACAAATATACACTTAGCAACACTGTAGGCAACTCAAGAGAACGGAGTTTCTATTTTAGATTTGAGTTGTCGCACAGTGCGTCGAAGTATATGGGCGTTCGGGACAAAACTCATAACTTCTGAACTGATCAGTTTTCGATTCTTTGTTTGGCGTATAATAAATATACAGTTTCATTAAAAACATTGAAGTGATCTCGACTTTTTATTGAATAAAAAGATTTTTATCAATATTTACTTTTGCAATTTGTTGTCAACTGGATACTGACTAACTTTTGTTCGAAACATTTTTGTATCAAATTATTTTTATCACGTGCATCGTGTTTGTCTACTATTTTAAAACTGATGACAGCATCCAGGTTGGAAAAGTCATGGTAGATATCGTATAAACAATAGGAAAAAGCAGATCGGATGTTTAGAACATTTTTTTTGTCTCTTGGTGCAGAACAAAACCACTTTTCAAAAATTTCTTGGTTTGTCTTAGAATTCTTGATATACACAGTTCTTTCTAAAAAAAATTATTTCTCAAATAGTCGCAGGTAGTAGCAGAAAAGGGCGTTATTTTCATAAAGTCTAAAGCTAGGCGAACCAAATATAAAAAAATCACCCATACGTTTTTTACGTATTTTTTAAAACTTCCGTTGAAATAAAATTTTCATTCTACGAACTAAGAAGTTTTTTAATGATCAGTAAGGCCATAAGTGTGGACAAAAGTTTGGAAGCACACATACCCAATCATAATAGTAGAATCCATGGTGAATAATGTGAGCCAAGATTAATAAATATTCTTATGATCTAGATAAAAAAAAAGGAAAGTAACTCTACCGCGTATGACTTGCGACTGATGCTTAAAGTACTTAGTTTCTAGGTTAAGATGGCAAATAAGATTGTAAACAACAACTAGATGTAAATATTGAATGATAAATATCGCCCTAGAAAATATTTTATTTTTCAATTTTTGTCCACATATCAACGCACTGTGTGTCAAAGCAATTGCACATGTTCGTGTTTATTTAATTTAAATATTTCTAAGTTTGTTGCACTTGTATTTTGAAAATTTAAAGTTTCGGCCGCTGCGTATCTTTTGAAGGGATTTGCTAATGCTTTTTGTTGTTGTCAGTGGTGAATTTTCATGTCTGTTATGCCAAAAAGGGGTGGATGGTTCAAATGCAAAGGAATATGTGAAAGATCGACTTACATTTAGTACCTACCATTCCGAATGCATATTATTTCAAATAGATCTTGCAATAAAATAATTCGCCATTTCTCTTTTTTATCAAATGAAGTTTTCGAATAAAATATTCGAACCTGATAAATACAGCGTAGTCAATAACTGTATCATCATTTCCTCTCAGTTTTCTCATTGTGTAGCAGTAATTTCTATACACAAGCTATCGTTTCGACATACTTCAGTTCACAGTTATCCTCGTTGGGAATAAAAGGATCGCAACTTTTTCTCCCGTCCCTCTTTTTTGCAGGATATTTCTAGTCGTTCCCCAGCTCTCTCTATCTCCTTCTCAGTTATTTTCTGCTGTGGCCGTTCAAGGTGCTTGGCTGCGTAAAAAAACTCTCACGGCAAGTCCCGAGCGATCCTGACGGATCTGACTTTGAAATCGCAACGTATGTCAATGTCAACTCTGCCTGGCTGGCAGTCAGTGTCAGTGACGCAACGACGCTTTCAAAGGCCACATTGCTAATTACGTGGCAAACCTTCTCCTTAGCCATCGATTGTTGATAAACAACGGATCAGAAAGACACCCGTAGAACAGGCTTGGGTATTATTTGAATAAAACATTTTATAAATGATTATTCGCATTATACTTTAGTTTATGTGACTAGAAATTATTTTCAAATATTCAAATGTTAGGTTTATTTGAACCAGAAAATGAGTAAGGCTGAATTAGGTACTTCGTTATTTAGTTAGTAATCAAATGATTTTTTTATTTTATATTATATTCGAGTAAGTGTCATTTCTAATGCGACGGTCTTCCAGAGGAAGTGTTTAAGACCACAATAATCCTGTTAGCGAACACTGGTAAGATATCTATTATTTTATTTGAAACAGTATGTAAAATAACAGTTTGAATCGATTTATTTGGTTTTGGCAAAAATGGGGGTACTTTTCTAAATTATTTTTTAGATAAGAATAATGAAGTAATTAAAATAATTTATTATTTCAAATATTATCTTTTACTTTGTGTTACAAATCATTTTTTCCCAAGCCTGCTGTAGAATTAAGTTTTTCCGAGCAGTTTCGAATCTGTTTCGTCTGAACATATTTTGTAAGCTTTAGTTTCTACTCAGAAGTGGATAACATGTAAGAAACGATCAGACTTGGACGTAAAAACGTAAAAAAATAATATTTGACATGATGAATTATTTGAAATTCTTTATTAGTTTTAAGTGAAGAATAATTTAATAAAATTATCCTTATATTGTACTACTTGTAAGCTACGAAACTGCGACATTGAACAATGTAGATATCACAAAATTTAAATTGGTAAGGCAAGTTTGAAAAATCACCTGTGTGCCTAAAAAGAAAATTACCATGGTGCAATGTTAAAACACCAACTTTCACACCCTGCTTGAGCTATCGATACAACTATTTAAAGTATCGTCCATACCTCAAGTCATCGCACAGTAACCCGTTATAAAAGGACAGTACAAACTTACACCATTCGTACATTTCACATGTTCAAAACAGAATTCTGGTTGAACACAACATTTATTAATAGATTTGTTATATTATATACGTGAAGATAGGATTACAGAAAGTTCAAAATTAACGCAGTATACATATCGACAAGTTTTTTGGCGTTATGTTTTGCAAGTGGAACGTGAGACACAGGTTCCGTTGTCATTTCTGACATAGTTTGATGCGCATGTACAGCCAGGATCACATCTGCATGTCGGGAAAAATATCTAAACCATCAATATCATGAAAATTAGAGTTGCAAAGAGTTTCACGGTATAATTGATAAGAATCGTGTCATGCACTTACAAGGTATCGACATAGCGGATATTGAATATTACACGTTTCATCACAATTACGTCCGCACACCGACCAATATTCGTTCATTGAGCAGTTGACCACTGGACCAGGTCCTCCTCCAGGGAAATAAATAGCATCTTAAATAATAATTACGTGAATTATGGTAAACATTGAAGATTCGCAATTTCACAGATTTACAATTCCGTGATCCCTACATCTAGAGATCTAGAAATAAAAACTAACACTTGGTCAGAACAAGGATTTTGATGTCACAGTCCTGTGTCTAGGAACAAGGATTTTCTAGTGGCAAGCGGATCAAGTTCCGAAGAACCTCTTATACTCTTATTAAGGGGGTATTCTGGTCTGACGGGTAAAAAAATCGATTTTTTTTGCATTTTCTACTGGTACATCATATAGGCAATACGTGTGCAAAATGTTTTTTTCCAATTCGTAATATTTGCAGACCTACAGGGTGCAGAATAGGTAGGTACCTATACGGCGCGCTCACTCAGCGGGACGGGCGAAGCATAACAGTTTTCTTCCTGCAAGTGTATTTCGGGAAAGTTTCGGCGGACTGTTCTTTCTGGGGGGGGGGGGGGGGGGGGGGGTTTGCATTCTTGTGCCATTTAGAACACAAAAATCGACCATTTGGTTTCAAAGAGACTGTTACTCTCCTAGGTCACAACTTAATTTGGCTTCGAACGTTGAGTAAACTTTAAACGCGATTTTCTTGAAACCATATTTTTCGGATCGGTGACCGTGATATTTCAAGATCGGCTGGACCAACTCAGTCCAAGTTTTGCATATATTATCAGCACACGTGTGGCTATCGTCCCTACCAGAATTATGATAAAATATTTTGTTTTTAAACTTTCACAGACCTTTAAAGTTGAAAAAATGTGCAAAAATCGAAACTTAATATTCAAACCGCCGTCATTTGCTTAATTTTCAATATTTTTTTATCATTCTGGCAGGGACGATAGCCAAAGACATACAAATAAAGAATCTCTTTACATTTTTTGTTTCTGATCATTAGAACGAGCCCAATCATGGTCACCGTGACTCCATGTTTTTTTTCACCATTACTTCAAAGCAGTCAACTGCGTTTGATTTTGATTTTTTTCTATTGCCAAAATTTATAATGATAGTTCATATATAAATAAGCATGTAGCAATAAACTAAATAATAATCAAATTTATGGGTTCTTTGTAAAAAAATTCCGATACAACGCGACGAAAACGCCTCGTCAGACCAGATTATCCCCTTAAATTAAGCTTCCTAAAAAGGTCGTGTGCAAAATATCTTTTACAAGGCACAATAATTTATGTTAACACTCTGTGTGACGTCGGGGTGTCTTCACGCCAAGGAGTTGCCATCCTGTGCGCCACTGAAAGTGTTGGTACAATTATTCAACGCACAATGAACTCCATAATCGTAGACGAGGATGCAGAGTGTTTAAAAATGAAGACAGTAATGCTTGTCATAGCAAAATTATTACACTTCTGGATACAAAAGTGAGTCTACTGTTACAGACCCGGACTATGAGTGTCTGATTTTGTGGAACAAAGTGGCAACTCAGAAATACAAATATTCCATTTACACTACTTTGATGTGGTTTAAAATTAGTTAACAGTCAAGTATGTAGATCGAATTATTGCTTCAATAATATGTTTTTTTAATTATATTCTAAAAAGTTGATTTTTAAGCGTTCTGGATAAATCTATGAAAACTTACAAGCAACGCCCACCAACAACAAGGATAGTAGCATGTATCGATACATCGTCGATCTATTGATCCTTTCTCTTCCTTCCACTCCTTTCAAATTCACTTCCCTTTGTGAGTGGAAATATTTCAATGACACCACTTTTTATACTCTCTATTTCCGTGACAAATATGCACATTGGTCATCGTCTTTATTTTCGCGATAGTGTTATCGCAGGGTCTATCAAAACATTACCTTTCGTCGCCATTAGTAAGATAATGTAAATACCTCCTTGTTGTACTGACAACAAGGCAAGTTTGTTATTTGCGTTCCATATAAACTGTTATATGCAACGCAAATAACAAACTTGCCTGTAATAATTTATTTCTTGGATTGTTAATTTTGTTGATAACTGAGTTCAGGTCCTGAGTCATTGTTACAACTTGCATCTTCCGAGGCCGCAGGTAAGTGTCTAATTTACTGCAAGGCTATGCATTTTCATTATTTCTGTTCGATAATTTGAATACATTGGAGCAGAATACACTATTATTATTTCATAGTGATAATGGTATATAATAGTGGTAGGGTAGACCGGGGGCGGTAGTAACACTTTGACTTTGGAATACGATTACGCAAGAACTATCACAGTTAGAACAAAAGTTTTTACACGAAAATGATACTTACTTATCTAACATTATTGAGACACAACAGTTTCACTGTATGCCAAGTAATATCCAGGTTATTAATAAAAAATGAGAAGCGGAGAAAGTGTTACAACCGTCCCTGACCCCGGGTCGGTTGTAACACTGCATGGAATCGATAGTAGCACAAATTTAACTTAACAAAATTGAAATACTTATTGATTTAAATTATAATCATAAATGAAAAAAGTAAAATTTATAACCAATTATGCGGTATCGCAATTGAGGGCTCGGATGCAATAAGGGGACTAGCGCTCGAAAATGGGAAAAATAATTGTCCAAACACTAAGAAATATTGGAAAATTAAATGTTGCTAAACTGTATTTTAAAAAATATACCTAGTGTTGTAAAGCTCGCCACGACACACATTTTTTCTATTTACAGTTTGTTTATCGAATCATTACTATTCGAGCTAGAAATTATAAACGAAAAATTTTTCATCTTCCAAAATCATTATTTCTTTAAACATAAATTGCGATAACTTGAGTAAATATTAAGGAATCGTTATGAGACTTAAATCAAAACTTCAGAAAACTCTAGCGAAGCCGTAAAATGTATGCACAAAACCCCTATGTTAAAAAATGTAATAATATTTAATTAAAAAGAAATACCGGATATAGCCCATGTTTTTCAACGTTCGCCGTTAAAGTGTATCGAGGCAATTTTGAGGTACATATAACAAGAAAGATTTTCACCAATATTCACACTAATTAATGAATAATTGTAGAAGATATGATGATATATATAAATCTTGCGGGCCACCAACAGTCAGCAGCCACATATAATGCGCTATTTAGCAGTTTTAGCACGCGCGTTAACTGTTGGTGGCGCGCGAGATTTATACATATCATCATATCTTCTACAATTATTTATTAATCAGTGTGAAAATTTGTGAAAATCTTCCTTGTATATTACGGGAAAACTTTGTCGTTGCAAGTTATATGTACCTCAAAATTGCTTCGATACTTTTTAACGGCGAACGTTGAAAAACATGTGTTATGTCCAATATTTCTTTTTAATTAAATATTATTATATTTTTTAACATAAGGGTTTTGTGCATACATTTTACGGCTTCGCAAGTGTTTTCTGAAGTTATGTTTTAAGTCTCATAACGATCCCTTAATATTTACTCAAGTTATCGCAATTTATGTTTAAAGAAATAATGATTTTGGAAGATGAAAAATTTTTTGTTTATAATTTCTAGCTCGAATAGTAATGATTCGATAAACAAACTGTAAATAGAAAAAATGTGTGTCGTGACGAGCTTTACAACACTATTTTTTTTAAAATACAGTTTAACATTTAATTTTCTAATATTTCTGCTGTGTTATAGGGCGCTATCCAAACACGACAATATTATTCACTTTCTTTGTCACTATTCGGTTCTGTTGCGGTATAGGTAAGCGATTCCTACTGCCGATGTTACAATCGCCCCCGACTAGACTTTTGAACTTAAATTATGAATTTTAATTAATGAGACGCGGAAAAGTGATAAGTAACGATCAGTATTACTTTAAAAATGGCCAGATTAAGTATTAAAAAAAGAAAAAAACACGTACTTGCAAAGGAAGTGTTTATGTTACAATTTTAAATCAGTAAGAAAAGGTTACTTTAGGGTATCGTAAAGTTATTTTCTTCGTTATACATGTCTATTGCGTATCTATACTGCTAGAACATGGATGTGTGTATTCCAAATGTCATTCTTCATCATATATCCAAAATTTGGGTTAATATCTATAATATGTTTTGAGATATTTAACGTGTTACAATTGCCCCCCCCCCCTCTCCCATCCCCGTTACTATCGCCTCCGGGCTACCCTATATAATACTGGTGTAGTGTTTTTCCTTTTTATTTGTTTTCCGTTTTGCAATGAATTGGGAATTTTCCTTACAATACGTGGATTTGCGACGGCCATAAATTGAACATTCTGCGGTCTCAATTCATACTGTGATAGATTCTTTGTCTTCAGAAAATGAAATAATGGTTCTATATTTTCTTTCAGCTCCACAGAAAATCACAGTTTCCTCAAAGACATTTGCAGTTTCAAATATTCGATGGGTAGAACTTGTATGTAGAATCTTAGACGTTTTAGAATTTCTGAGTAGCCTTCGAACCGAGTACAGGCTCGGGCACCAATGGTCCAGCAGGACTGAGTACCCGGAAATTGTCAAATAATAATAATAATAATAACCTATTATTTTACTTGAAAAAGGTATCTAAAATGAAATATTAGTTTGAACTGATTTATTTGGTTTTGGTTCAAAATGAGGGTACTTTTCCTAAATTAATTTTACGATGGGTGTAATGAAGTAATTCAAATAATTTATTATTTCAAATATTATCTTTTCTTTTGTATTGCAAATCATTTTTGCCCAAGCCTGTTGTAGAATTAAGTTTCTCCGAACAATTTCGAATCTCCTTCGTCTTAACATATTTTGCAAACTTTAATTTCGGATGGCAATGAGAAGTGGATAACACGTAGGTAGTAATCAGACTTGAACAACATAAAACAATAATATTTGAAATGATGAATTATTTGAATTACTGTATTACTTTATTTTAAGTGAAGAATAATTTAACAAAATTATTCTTATATTGTACTCAGCTACGAAACTCCGACATTGGACATTGTACATATCACAAAATATAAATTAGTGAGGCAAGTTTGAAAAATCATCTGTGTGCCTAAAAAGAAAATTAATATGAGGCAATATTAAAACAACAACTTCCATATCCTGCCTGAGCTATTCATACAACTAGGTATTTAAAGTATCATTCATACCTCAAGTCATTGCACAGTATCCCATTACAAAATGGCTGTGCAAAGTTACATTATTCTTAAATTTCGCATGTTCAAAACAGAATTCTGGTTCAAAATAACATTTATTATCAACAGATTTTTGTTATACATAGCTAAGCGTAGGGTTACAGAAAGTTCAAAAGTAACGCAGTATACATATCAACAAGATTTTGGCGTTAAATTGTGCAAGTTGAACGTGAGACACAGCTTCCGTTGTCATTTCTGACATAGGTTGGTAGGCATGTACAACCAGGGTCACTTCTGCATATCGGTTCAGCCCCCTGAATCAAGAATATGGCGAAAATTAGAGATGGAAAGTCTTTCACGGTATAATTGATAAGAATCGTGTCACACACTTACTATATATATACACATACCCAATGGATCTTCGCACGTTGCTTCACATTCTTGTCCGCACATCGACCAGGTTTCGTTCATTGGGCAAGAATACACTACTGGCCCGTTGTTGGTGGTAAATTCTTGAGCGTCTTGAATAATAATTACGTGAATTAAATAGATTCACAACTCCGTGATTCTTACATCTAGGGACCCGGGAATAAAAACTGACACTTGGTCGGAGTAAGGATTTTGATGACACCATCCTGTTTCTAAGAACAGAAGCGAGGATTTTCTAGGGGCGAGAAGATCAAGTTCTGAAGAACAGAGAGTATAAGTTAAGCTCTCTAAAAAGGTCGTTTCCAAAATATCTTTTATAAGGCACAATAATTTCTGTTAACACACTGTGTGAGGTCGGCGTGTGTTCACGCTAAGAAATTTCAATCATGTGCATCACTCAAAGCGTTGGCACAATTATTCAACGCACAATGAACTCCATAATCGTGGACTAGGATGCAGAGTATTTAAACAAGGAGACAGTAATGCTTGTCATGATAAAATTATTACGCTTGTGGACACTAAAGTGGGTCCACTGTTAAGGGGCCTCCAGACGCTGATACATGTTGCAGTGAAACGTTGATACATGCATCGACTCCCAAGTTTCATCATACATGTTGCTACGTCTGTAGATCGGTTTCCGTGTTTTAGCATCAGAAGCGGAACTGGCATTTTGCCCACCAGCTAGGCCCGTGATCGAGATGCAAGTTTCATGAAACTTGTATCATGAAGCATGTATCAATTCACTGCAACATGTGTCAGCGTCTTCTAGACTGTGAGTCTATTGATTGTGTGGAACCAAGTGGCAACTCAGAAATACATGTTACATTTACACTACTTTAGAGTGATTTAAAATAAGCTAACAGCCAAGTGTGTAAGGTAAATGTTCCAATACGTGGACACGTCCCAGTACTTGGACACTAGTGCAAATAATACTGATTATTACATTTAATGTTCGCTTTATCCGTAAAAGAACTATTTGATTCAATTATTAAAATATTTAATCAAATATATTCATATACATATTTTTCTTAGTATACTTGTAACACTAGGAAAAGAATTAATTTTCTTAAACTCGCCAGTTTACATCATTTTAGTATTGCTCTTATATAATTTACTAAACAGTCTATACTCTTTCTTAAGCGAATATTATTAATAATGTTTAGTATATTGGTATAACTAACAGATTTTTTAGAAAAATGGTATCCTGTAGTATTATTTTTTTATTGAAAGATTAAAAGTGAAGTTCACGTTAGTTTTTTATTCGCGTGTCTATCTACTGGTACAGTGACATCCCGAAACGGTCTTATACTTGACCACGTGTGCAAATTTTAAAATAAGTACGCGTTATTGTTGACACAATAATAAAATAATTACTTAATACCTTAGTAATTATTAGTTTCAATTCTTGGTATCTTCTTTTAATGATAATATTTAATTAATTTGTCAAAATCGTATTATACACGAATATACATAACTTTAAAATTAGTCATTCAATAATAGATTCTTTTTACTCATGTTCGTTTACTGATTTGAACAAATTACTTATACAAAAGAAATATGCCAAAAGAAAAAACTATTCTATTGTTTTTATTTAATTTCTATCAAATTTTTTCCATCAAAACATAAAAAATGCTGATGTTTCATCATGTGTCCATGTCAGAGTTGTTCATTAGTCGATTAAATTTCTATTCGACTAAATTTTTATTCGAGGTATTCGAATAAAAATTTCGAATAAAATGAAGTTATTCGAGAATAACGAATAAATATTTAGTCCACTAAATTTTTATTCGACAAACTTTTTATTTGTCTATATTTTTAGTCGTTATTCGTTATTTGTTATTCGAAGGACCTTTGTGGCGACTAAGCTACACGAATAAGTGTGGGTCAGAATCAGAGGCGCCCCGAAAAATTCTTACTCGAAGATTAGGCGAATAAAAATTTAGTCCAATAATTCCCAACTCTGATCCATGTAATGGGACAGTAAAATCGGGACACTGGGGCATACTAAATAAGGTCGGTATCAGATATATTGGCCGGTGAGTTCTTTTTCGCGAGCAGCGAGTGAGGAGAAATCAGCCACCACCATCTAGCCGTTTGGCTGTTATTTATTCTTAGCGTAATAGTTGTGTGCGTTACGAAGCTATGCGTAGACCAATGCGAGATGAAGCTATCGAGAAAGAATCAATGTTCTGACCAATAATGCTCCTGAATTTTTTCGGAACTAACGCACACCTCTTCTGATGTGTGTATTTCTACGTTGACAGCTCGGTTTGGCCTACACGCAAGAAGCTTGGCACCATCCCCACCACTTCTGGCTCACTCTTGTTCTGCGAAAGCGAGAGCGAGATGGAACGAGAGCGAGTCAGAAAACGTTGAGAAAAGGAGCACCGAGGCAGGCAAACTGTGTGGTGGGAGAATACCCCTCACGAAACTCACCGGCCAATATATCTGATACCGACCTTAGTTAAGTTGTCCATGTATTGGGCCATTGTAAAGACTATGAATTTTCAATATTTTACAAAATTATCTATACAATAGTATGTTTTTCTTTCAATGGTAAAGTACTCCCGGTTTATCATGTAGGTAATTGCAGAATTGTTTTTATATAAATCAATTTATATAACTGAAAAATTCTCCAATGTGTTTCTGCCGTAGGGAAGACCGGGATTGGTTGTAACACGGGGTAAATTGTAACATAAGTAAAATCTTTTGGACGACAAATTTGGATATTAGCACCGTCGGTTGAGTGACACAAACGAGCGTTACGTATTCATTTTGTGGTTATAGCCCAGCATTTTAGTATTTAGAGCACGTAAGTAAATTTTGTCTTAGCACTTTTATTTCAATTAACCACCATTAGAAACAGTTTGAATTTTTGCTTCTTTGTCGCAAACGAATCAGTACACATTAGTTTATTATAATGTGTACGCAGTTTAGTAATTTGTTGTTTAGTTTCTCGTTTGCTGAGATAGAACGCAAAAATTCAAGCTCGGGGTAAATTGTAACATGCTACTACCTACTCCACTCTAAATGGTGATAAAGCAAGCTATTTGCTGACACACTGGAAAAAGATGCTCTAGACGAACAACGGAACAATCGAGAATCCAAAAAGTATAAAAAA
The DNA here is from genome assembly GCA_944738655.2 of Andrena hattorfiana. Lineage (NCBI taxonomy): Eukaryota > Metazoa > Arthropoda > Insecta > Hymenoptera > Andrenidae > Andrena > Andrena hattorfiana. The sequence continues at coordinate 51,011,860 of OX122889.2, forward strand.
AGTATAAAGGCAAAAGTAAAGAAAGCGAAGAAGATTTTGGTAGAATCAGATGAATAAGCAATGATTGTTTAACTCATGTACAGTATTGTCTCCGTATGTGCTCGCTGGTCGGGACCGGCGTTGAACTCCTATCGTGAACAGATCCCTAATTCCGAGTGTTCGTTTCTCGCTCCTTTCTGGCCGAAGGGGGGAGTGAGATGGAACGCTTTGCGTGCGCGGCGAGCGTGCGCGACGGGTGCGAGCACTCAGATGGAATCGTGACTGCTCGACGCATGCGCGCCACGGTCAGATAGCCAGGCACGGTACGAGTCTTTTTTGCGCCCTAGGCGAGCTTGCCAAATTACGCCTTTTATTATAATACATTTATTTGAGATTATTGATAAGCTTACTCTGAATTTGTATTCGTAGTTTAATCCACTTATAGTACAACTTGTAATATTTAATTTTACAGTTTATTTTCAACAATACCAATAATGAAAATATCATTTTGCACCTCTTGTCGACTTTCCGCCCTAGGCAGTCGCCTAATTTTGCAGAGTAAAGTCATAAATAATCTCAAATAAATGTATTATAATAAAGGGCGCAATTTGACAAGTTCGCTTAGGGCGCAAAAAAGACTTGAGCCGGGCCTGCGCCACGATTTTGCGATGCGGTTCCCGTGCTCACCTAATAGCGAATTCGGACGGTCGCACTGGTGCGCACTGAGTGCGACTTTTAGCCAATTGGAAGCGATAAAACTCGCACTCAGTGCGCACTAGTGCAGGTTGCCGAATCTGCTATAAGTGCTTGCGACCATCGCGCACGCTCGTCGCGCACGCAAAGGACGGAGTGTCACGGTGCCCGAAAGACGGAGGGAGACAAAACATCAACGCGTCGTCTGTCTCGTACCGTCCTCGCTCGCTTTCAGTGGCTCTCGCTCGCTCTCGTTCCATCTCGCTCTTGCCTTCGCCGGACAAGAGTGAGACAGAAGTGGTGGGGGTAGCGACGAACACCTATCGTGTACACCAAACCGAGCACATACGGAGACAATACTGTATATCAAAAGTTTAATAATGATCTGTGTTTTCATTTATATTTTTTTAGAAATGTTTATTTCTGTTCATATTTGTATTTAAATAAGTAAAACAGATGTGTTACAATTTACCCCGGATTGGGGCACATTGTAACAAAGGTTCAGATTTGCTTAAGATGAGGCTAGATGTCTAAGTGTCCAAGATTTTGTCACGTACTTTCACGCAATCGGTTCAACACATATGTAAGTAGTAAATCACGCAAATTATTTCCTGATTGAGGAAAACACTTTCGAGAAAAACTGTAAAAACTTTTTTGTTACAATCTGCCCCGGTCTCCCCTACCTTAAATGTCCAAATATTAGGACATTTAGCTTAGATAGAAATAATACTTCAATAATATCTTTTTGAATTCCATTCTAAAAAGTGAATTTAAGCTTCTGGATAAATCTATGAATACTTACAAGCGACGCTCACCAACACCAAGGATAGCGCTCTATATCGATACATTGTTGACCTATTGATTCTTTCTCTTCCTTCCACACGTTTCAAATTCACTTTCGTTTGTGACTCGAAATATTTCAACAACGTCAGTTTTTATACTGCCTACTTTCGTGACAAATATTTGCATATTATTCGTCATCTTAATTTTCGCGATAGTGTTATCGCAGGATCTACCAAAAAAGAATGGTAAATATTTACTTTAGGGGAGGAATCTCTGATGACCTCGACCTTGATATATGTATGTTGTTAAGGTCTTCATTCTGGACAACATTTCCCTCTAAACTTTTTGGCGGTCGGCCTTAGTTTCAGAGATATTAATAAAAAACTTTCGGCATAATATCTTGAAATCTGTTTCACAACCGACGGTATTAGTAGGGTAAATCCGGGAGACGCGGTCGACCTATTATAAAATGGCTATTAAAACTAATACAGATGTTACTTATTTTATCCGAACAAACCTAATATGTACAGAATTTTATGCTGATTCAGAAAACCTGGTCGATATTTGCTTTAAGACAATATTTACTGTAAATCGGGTTGAAAACTGAAGTCATGACATCTGACCACCTCGTCCGAGGTGTCGGGAGAAATGGTTTTCGTCGTTGGCAGAGACTACTCACATAATTATTCATGGAAAAATAACAAAGAAGAAAGCAAAATTATTTATGAGTGAATACAACTACAGACTCATTGATATTTAATTTGTTTACACTAAACGAGTAAAGAACACATCAAAGATAAAGCGAACTACCTACCGGCGATTAGCAAGGTAAATGAATACAAAAGTAAATAAATAAAATAAATAAACAATAATAATAATAAAATAATAATAAAAAATAAAAATATAAATTAAAATAAAAAAAAAATCATAACTCGACCATCTCTCCTTTCTGCAGCGAGAGATGGTCTTCTCGTTAGTTTTGAGAGGAGGAATTAATATGGCTAAATACTTTGGCTGCATTGTCCCTCGATATCTCTACTATCTTATTATTTCCGAACATTAAACGAAAATAAACTTAGAAGTATATTTTAAATACGATTCTGTACACCGTTGTTTGACAAAAGAGGTTAAATGTAACCTCAGTTTACCTTTTATAGCCTGTAAATCTAGAAAAACACAGAAGGAACCGAAGTGACGCTATTCATTCAATTGTTTGGCTTCTAGAAAAGTAATTGGTCTGCACTTTAACACGTTTTTACGTATAGAGTCTGAAATATAGAGACTCGACCAACTCTCCGGCCCGACGCGTCTCCCGGATTTACCCTATTGGTTGGAGCTAGATTAGGACGGGCGGGGGGGGGGGGGGGGGGGGCGAAAAGCATGGTAGCGAACCGATGTGAGTATTTGTTAAACTCGGTAGTTCTTGTGTTAAGTCAAGTTTTTTGCGAATATCTCGTAAACCAAACCCGAGTGCCAAAAAGTTTACGAGGGAAATGTTGTTCGGATTGATGACCTTGACAACATATGCCAAGGCCATTGAAATCGGAGATGCCTACTCTAAGGTAAACATTTACCAAAAATATTACGCTTCGTCGCCTTAGTAAGATAATGAACAGTACTTACATAACAAAAGTAAATAAACAGTCGGAGTTCTAGTAAATAAAAGATTGTATCGAAGTAAATGTTTAACACCACAAAATTACGTAATTTAAAAAAAGGTACAACCTAGCGCGCCAGGTATATGCGCGCAAAGAACGCATTAAAAAAATAACTGTTACACAAATACTTAAAATGCTGAAGTTTGTTTTTAAACGTACTCCCCAAAATAAGTAATTATTATATAAATATGGAATTAGTTTTTGTTCATTAAAAAGAAAACCGCTGTAAATTAATAAGCCCATGAAAAAAGCCCATTTAAATAAAATGTCGTAAATTAATATCTTTACAAAACTAATGATAGGGTAAATCCGGGAGACGCGGTCGGGTCGGAGAGCTGATCGAGTCGCTATATTTCAGACCCTCTACGAAAAAATGCGTTAAAGTGCAGACCAATAACTTCTTTAGAAGCCAAACAGTTGAGTGAATAGCGTCATTTCGCTTCCTTCTGTGTTTTTCTGGATTTATAGGCTTTAAACGGAAAATTGTGGTTACATTTAACCTCCTTTGTCAAACAGCGGTGTACAGAATCGTGTTTAAAATATACTTCTAAGTTTATTTTTATTTAATTTTTGGGAATAATAAGATAGTAGAGATATTGAGGGACAATGCAGCCAAAGTATTTAGCGATATTAACCCTTCCTCTCAAAACTAACGAGAAGACCATCTCTCGTTGCAGAAAGGAGAGATGGTCGAGTTATATTTTTATTATTTTTGTTTATTATTTTATTTTTTATTATTATTTTATTGTTATTTTTGTTTATTTAGTTTATTTATTCACTTTTGTATTCATTTGCCTTGCTAATCGCCAGTAGGTAGTTCACTTTTTCTTTGATGTGTTCTTTACTTGTTTTGCGTAAACAAATTAAATATCAATGAATCTGTAGTTGTATTCACTCATAAATAATTTTGCTTTATCCTTTGTTAATTTTCCATGAATAATTATGTGAGTGGTCTCTGCCAACGACGAAAACCATTTCTCCCGGCACCTTGGGAGAGGTGGTCAGATGTCATGACGTCAGTTTTCAACCCGATTTACAGTAAATGTTGTCTTAAAGCAAATATCGACCAGTTTTTTTTGAATCAGCATAAAATTCTGAACATATAGGTTTGTTCTGATAAAATAAGTAATTTCTATATTAGTTTTAATAGTCATTTTATATTAGGTCGACCGCGTCTCCCGGATTTACCCTATGCAAAAATTGAGCCAATTATAACAATGGCTATTTATACAATCAAAAAAATGTATTACTCCATTATTATTTTTAGCCAATATTCACAGGGGTTTCTTAGTTCAGACCACCTTAAAAACCATCTTTGGTGTTTGAAACCAATCATATAGTCGTATTAGTTTAATTTAAGACATTATTTTAGACCATCCCGAAATAAGAACGGAATATAAAACTGGTCTTCCATATTAAAGTGTTACATCCAATTTAAATATTATAAAAATAGACTTTGAGATCATTTTTGACCTGAATACGCCTTTAAAATGAGAACAGTAGGTACTGGGGGCATGCACGAAAAGTCGAGCGTTACGAAAATTGTGACAAAAATGGGTGATAATGTTTCGTCTTACAATATCAAAACTAAAAGCAACATCCAAGCAATAAACATAGCTTCGAGTGGACGAAGGATGTCGTTTCCTGAGATGACGTTTGAACCGAATACGTCACCGCAACGTGAGCGTGAATGGGGTTCCGCAATATGTAAATAATGACAGAATTGTAACGTGCCTGGCGCTATAGGGGAGAGTAGGGTAAAATGGAACGCTTAACTTTGGAGGGTGATAACTTAATAATTGGAAGGAGAAAAATACACGGACTTCAACAGGAGTCTTAAGTGGACCTTAGACCAGGGTTGACTAACTGGCGACTCACGAGTTGCCGGGGGCTCCTCCGCCTTGCAGCCACGCTGAACGGCCCCTTCATACCTACTAAACATCGCAGTCGAATTCGTCCGTCCCTACACAGACATAAATACATTCGATTGCTACGGCCGGCCACGGCCATATGTTTACATATAATTATAATTAATACGACAATACGAACTGATATATACTTACTTGACCGATATTTACTTTTTATATTTTTCATAACGGAAAACACACTTTCGCATCTGTGTGTAGAACCAAACATTGAGGAAATTTTTAAACCCAAATTCACCAATTTCGGATACTTTTCTTCTGATAATAATTTAAAAAACTCCTGTCCATATTGATTTCTGGCGAGTACGAACGGATCTGCTTGCAAATTACACAATTCAACTCGATAATACATTTCTTGGTCTTCGATCTTACATCCTTTTGGATTATTAAAAATTATAAGCTCATTTTTCATTAATGTATCGAAATCTGTAAAGCGCTTTTTAAATTGTTGCTGTATTTTGATCGAAGACCAAGAAATGTATTATCGAGTTGAATTGTGTAATTTGCAAGCAGATCCGTTCGTACTCGCCAGAAATGAATATGGACAGGAGTTTTTTTAAATTATTATCAGAAGAAAAGTATCCGAAATTGGTGGATTTGGGTTTAAAAATTTCATCAATGATTGGTTCTACATACAGATGCGAAAGTGCGTTTTCCGTTATGAAAAATATAAAAAGTAAATATCGGTCAAGATTAGCGGATCATTCATTATCTTCGCTGTTAAGGATAGCTATAACAAAAATTGATGTGGATATACCATCCCTTGTCAATAATATGACGCAGCCTCAATGTGCACGTTCACATTCACAGAGACGAGTAAAAGTAAGTATATATCAGTTCGTATTGTCGTATTAATTATAATTATATGTAAACGTATGGCCGTGGCCGGCCGTAGCAATCGAATGTATTTATGTCTGTGTAGGGACGGAAGAATTCGACTGCATTCGTCAATGTTTAGTAGATATGGAGGGGGCCGTTCAGCGTGGCCGCAAGGCGGAGGAGCCCCCGGCAACTCGTGAGTCGCCAGTTAGTCAACCCTGATATATAGTAATATCATTTCATGTATCATACGAAAATGATAATATTTTGCTTCTGATTCTTCAACCAAAATTTTTGTCGACATAATATGTATACGCGTTACACACACACTATCAGCCAACAGAAACTAACACATGTTTTGTTCGTCCATCGCTATCTTCACTGTGCAACCTACTTCAAATTTTGACAGCTTACCGTCAAGTTATAACCTGGCGAGTGTCAAATATGTTAAGTTGTCAAAATTTGAGATGCCAAGTGTGTTTACAAATATGTATCGTTGTACCATTGAATTGCAACCAAAATGCAGTCTCAAACACAAGGTAAGGTACCAAAATTTGAATGGCGACATGTTTCTACATCATCAAACTGTTTTTTATTTGTAACTACACTGAGGATTTTATGTGTATGTAGATAATCGAAGCGTAAAATGATGCTGTGACCTACGCCAGGTTATGTATGTATTAGGGGAGACCAGGGGTAGTTTTTAACATTTCTAATTTTTTTAAATAGACCATTGGTATTTGTTGACTTGCTGCATACCAAAAGTTTACAAATTTCATTAAGTATACAGGCTTAATTTTGAAAATCGTTTTAATGAAGTCTGGGTTGTAGTTTTTATTGTATTTAGAGTAGTGAGACGAATAAGTCAACAAACCCCGGCTGTGGAGTTAGTGGTATATATATTCTACGACCAATAAATTTTTTTATTTTTTCTTCACTCCTTCACAGTGTTATTTTTTTTTTATTAATTATCATGGTGCTAGGTACCGTAATTATTTTATAACCCAAGCCTACGCCAGGCTGTGTATGCACACATAATTTTGCAGGAAGGATTTCGTATAGGATACTTATTCAGTTATTTTAATACATGGACACCTTCGATAATGCACGAATTTAATCAGTGTTTCGTGTACTATACACAAAGTACTATACATATATATAATACATATAGATCGGCAATGCGGCGCACATGGTTTGTTTCATAGTTGTTAAACTTGTGTAGAATTTATCCTTAATTCTGTCCTATGATAAGGCTATTAGTGGCTGTTGATGGTGAACCTTCCTAATTTATAATATTAAAAATTATCTGTAGTCATTCCCTATGCAAATTATCTTTGTAAAAAGAAGTAAGATCCCCATAAAAAACTTCAAAACAGTAAAAAAATTACGCCAAGTACATGAAACTACAAGTATTATAAAATAAATCGCAAGAAAGTAGAAGATAATAATAATTACAATATAAAAAAAGATGTGAAATCAAAATGAGCTGCAAGTACATAACGGTGGTTTGTAATAATCACGGATATTTTAATAATGTGAAGATAAAATCTAGCATCTAGACATTTGCCCAGATGTCCACGGCCTGGAAGTCAAATACTTGGCCTGGCCAGGCAAAGTCGAGATGTCGATTTAAAAACGCAAAATAATGAAAGTGTACTCATATTTGTCGGACGGAGTTTTAAATTGACAAATTATCTGAAAGCTTGTGAGAGGAAGGGTATCGATGTCGATGAATGATCTTAGAATTATTTTAAAACGCAATATAATAAAACTGTACTCATATTGTCAGAGCTTTAAATTGGCAAATTATCTGAAAGCCTGCAAGAGAAAAGATATGGGTATTGATGATCTGAGAATACCTTGCCTGGCCACGCCACATATTTGACCGAATCATACATTGTGTTACACAGTGTCGCCTTTGCACGCTGCTGGAAAGCACCTTTATGTACTTGCAGTTTATTTTGATCTCACATCTTTTTCTATATTGTAATTATTATTATCTTCTTTTTTGTGATTTATTTGATAATACTCTTTTACGTCCTCGACTTTTTCATGTACTTGGCGTAATTTTTTTACGTTTTTGAAGTTTTTTATGAGTTTTTTATAATTTTGTATTGTCATCATAACTATGCACCCCTGCAAAGTTTCTATACAATTAAATTGGTGAAAGTGGATTAAATAGGTGTCCCGTTTTACCCCACGCAACAGTGTTCAATACGCAACATTTAATATTTACTCTTTAGCGTGAGTTAAAGAATTGGGTGAAACGTGAAAATGTAGCGTAAGGACTATAGAATTCAACAGTGTTCTTGCCGTTATAAATTTTCTAAATTCAAGTGAAGAAAAGTTGTAGAAACTACAACGCAATATCGAAACTTCGATACCGGAAATGTTTACAACACTGTTAATGGAAAAGTAACGTGTGCACGAGTTTATGGTCTGTCCCGAAATGCTGTGAGGACCATGGTCACGTGATACCAAGTGCTGTGCCCTGCGTGATCGCTTGCAAGGCTGGTAGTGGACCTGGCGCAATCATGGATTCGGGAGTGATTAAAGGATAAGGATCCACTGGATGAACTGTATCAAGTTTGTTTAAACTCAAAGACTAAGTCTTTATTCAAAAACAACTATACTAGACTGAGGTATACAAGTAGGTTTTTAGCCGTGTTACCCGGTCGAGGGTCGGTCTCGAGTCTATTGATATGTGGACGCAAATCGGTTTTTGTTTCACTATTGGGCGTGGTGCCATCGCTTCGCGTTACCATATAGGTATGGTCACGCTCGCATTTTTGCTGATTTCGTAGATTCGCGGTTGCCTCGCGACTGACTTAGCTTAGATAATTCTCGAAACGTTCTTGAGTGATATAATATGTATAATGTATAGTAGTGTGTATACTACGTGTGCTTGGGCGTTGCCTGAGCACAACACTACTCATTCGCAGTTCTCATCTAAGAGAAGCATTGATGCTCCTTTTTACACGCCCGTTCCGCTAGTATAACTATACTAGCCCAACGCTAGTAGAGGAGAGTAGGGTATTGCGTCGAGTGAGAACTGCGAAAATGGTGTCATTCGAACGTAAATTTCAATAATCAATAAAATAATCCTTCAATACTAATATCAAACTTACTCCTTCAATATTAATATCAAACTTACTCCGTCCACTGCACTTATTCCACTAGGACCAAGTATTGACGCCAAAAAAACTGCGATTTGTATCTCCGACACAGCCTACCTGAGTTTTTCTAAGTTATTTTTAAGTTGGGTGTAATGAAGTAATTCAAATAATTTATTATTTCGAATATTATCTTTTATTTTGTATTACAAATCATTTTTGCCCAAGCCTGTTGTAGAATTAAGTTATTCAGAATAATTTTGAATCTGTTTTATTTTAATAGGTACATATGTATATTTTGTATCCTCGAGTTTCCACTCAGAAGCTGATGACAAGCAACAATCATACTTGGACAAGAATAATCTACAATACAAAATAAAAATATAATATTCGAAATATTGAATCACTTGAATTACTTTATTACTCTTACGTGGCGAATAATTTAAAGAAATTATCCTTAAATTGTACTAAGACTAGGAAACTCTTACATTGAACATTTACATTACATTGCACCTAGATATGACAAATCTTAATTTGCTAAGGCAAGTTTGAAAAATCATCTGTGTGCCTAAAAAGAAAATTACCATGATGCAATATTAAAACACCAACTTCCACAGCCTGCCTGAGCTATCCATACAACTATTTAAAGTATCATCCATACCTCGTCGCTTACATATACACCTATAGTAACCCCTTACGAAATGGAGGTACGCGAAACACGTCTCATGCTTACATTATTCTTATATTTTGCACGAACAAGACCGAATTCTGGTTCAGCCAACATTTATTAATAACAGATTTGTTATACACAGCTAAACATAGGATTACAGCAGGTTCAAAACTAATATAGTATTACATATCGACAAGTTTTTTGTAGTTTTAAATTTCGCATATTTCTGAACGTGGGACACAGACATTCCAACTATTTCTGACATAATCTGTTACGCATATACAGGCTGGGTCACGTCTGCATATCGGAACATCCCTCTAAACCACGAATATCATGAAAATTAGAGTTGCAAAGTGTTTAACGGTATAACCGATAAAAATTGTATACCACACTTACTATGACTGGACAGTATCCACCAATCCATTTTCCATTTGGATGTTCGCAACTTGGTTCACAAATTCGTCCGCATTCCGACCAGTGTTCATTTATTGGGCATTGCACGCATGGCGGGCATCGCGGCAGTCTATTGGTGGTAACTTCGGTAGCGTCTTGAAGAATAATTACGAGAATTATGGTAAACATTGAGAACTCACAATGTAACAGATTCACAACTCTTTGATTCCTACATCTAGAGACCTAGGAATAGAAACTAACACTTGGTCAGAGCAAAGATTTTGGGGGCCTAAGCCTGTCTATGAGAACAGAAACAAGGATTTTCTAGGGGCTGGAAGATCATGTCTCGAAGAATAGAGAGTATAAGTTAAGCTTTCTAAAAAGGTCGTTTGAAAAATATCTTTTAGAAGGCACAATAATTTATGTAAATACTCTGTGTGAGGTTGGCGTGTTTTCACAGCAAAGAGTTTCCGCCCTGTGCGCTACTCAGATTGATATAATTATTCAACGCAAATGAACTCCATAATCGTAAACTACTTAGGTTGCACAGTATTTAAACAGGAAGGCAGTATTGCTTGTAATGACAAAATTATCACAGTTTTGGATACAAAATTGGGTCTATTCTTAGAGACCCAGACTGTGAGTGCAATTGATTTTGTGGAACAAAGCGGCAACTCAGAAATACATATTACATTTACACTACTTTAGGGTGGTTTAAAATAAGCTAATAGCCAACTATGTAGATCGAAATATTACTTCAATAATATCTTTTTTACCCACTTCTAAAAAGTGGATTTAAACCAAAGATGGGCAAAATGTAATCTAATTATAAATTACAAATTACGATTAAAATGTAATTGTGTAATTGATTACACATTATTTTCTATAATCGTTAATTTAGGTACCGTAAACTGGGGTGACATTGCCCACTTTTCGGAAAGACTTTATTTTATTTTATTGTGAAGTAATTAGAACATATGGTGTTTTGTAATCGATAGCAGTAATTTCTCCCAGGTCAAACGAAACAAAAAATAGTGAATTTAATCATATGGTAATTTTTCAGTCCGAGTAAAAAAGTGGGCAATGTCACCCCGGCGGGCAAAGACACCCCAGTTTACGGTACTTGACAAAATTGTGGTCAACTACCTAAATTAACGATTACAGAAATAAATAATGTGTAATCAATTACACAAATACATTTTAAGCGAAATTTGTAATTTGTAATTAGATTACATTTTGCCCAACTCTGATTTAAAAGTTCTGGATAAATCTATGAAAACTTACTAGCAACGGCCACCAACAGCAAGGATAGCACCACGTATCGATACATCGTCGATCTATTGATTTTTTCTTTTCCTTCGGCTTGTTTCAAAGACACTTTCGTCTGTGGCTCGCAATCTGTCAGCGACACCAATTTTTATAGTCCCTATTTCCGTGATAAATATGCACATTGGTCATCGTCTTTATTTTCGCGACAGTGTTATCGCAGCGTCTAACAAAACATTGCATTTCGTCGCTATTAGTGAGATAATGTAAATACCTCCTTGCTGCCAGCTTATATGCAGCACGAACAACAAACGTGCCTGTAATAACTTACTTCTCGGAGTGTTAACTTTGTTGACAACTGAGTATAAGTCCTGAGTCATTGTTACACCTTGTATTTTCCGAGGCTGCAGGTAAGTGTCTAATTTACTGCAAGGCTATGCATTTGCGTTATTTCTGTTCGATAATTTGAATACATTGGAGCAGAATACACTATTATTATTTCATAGTGATAATGGTACATAATAGTGGTACTGATGTAGTGTTTTTCCTTTTTACTTGTTTTTTTCCGTTTTGCAGTGAATTGGGAATTTTCCTTATAATACGTGGGTTTGCAAGGGTCATAAATTGAGGGGCCCCAATTCCTACTGTCGCAGATTATTCTTCTTCACAAAATGAAGTAATGTTTTATATTTAAAGCATCCCTAATGCTTAGAAACACGTCAGCAATTGCAGTTTCAAGTATTCGATGGGGAGATCTCTTTGATCGAATCTTAGATGTTTTAGAATTTCTGAGTAGCACAATATTAGGTTTAATTCTACCACTCCGTTTTGATTCACAGCACATCATCTATGCACATTCTGAAAAGCTCAAGATACCAATAGTGATGGGATTCGAAGCGCTTCGAACCACTTCGAATCTGTCTTGAATATCAGCCAACTACTTCGAAACACTTCGAACATGATTCGAAGCTTAAAACTCTTGAAAGTCTTGATGAGTTTTGAGTCTTGATAGGTCTTGAAAGTCTTGAAAGTCTTGAATGTCTTGAAAGTCTTGAAAATCTTGGATATCTTGAAACTCTTGCTTCAAGGTCTTGGTAGGTTTCGGACCCGTATGTACGTCCACCGCCGACTCGCGGGACAATACAGTCATAAACCGCGACCCTGGCGAGATCCTATGGCCGACCAACCTGGCTAGTTTCTGGCAACCAAATGTTAATTTTAAAGACTTCTAAGACTTCCAAGATTTATCAAGATTTTCGAGAGTTTTAAGCTCCGAATCATGTTCAAAGTGGTTCGAAGTTTTCATCATATATATAGATTCGAAGCACTTCGAAGCGCTTCGAAGCACTTCAGATCCCATCACTAGATACCAACGCTATACCCATAGAATTGTTGCGAAAGAACTACCACCATCAAATATCAACGTCAACATTCCAATCTTATATACTTCCCCATCACGCGTTTCACAACGTGCGCAGGACTCTGGCCCAACCACAGACCGCATTTCCAACAAATATCAGCCCTGGCGTACAGAAATAAGAGACCCCTTCTTCTTGATTTAATACGGTTCGCCAGCCCACCGATCTCGATTCGTCGTACATCGATTTCTCCCCCTCCGCGGATATTAATTTCAGTCTGTTGCCAGTAATTGCTAATTGCACGACTCTTTCGACCTCGGCCTGCCCCCTCCCCCTTTCCATTCAAGGCCTGCTTTCTTCCCCGCCAATTGTTCCTCTCTTGTCATTGTGTTAAGGAGCACTTCTTTTCCCTTCCGCAACGATAAATATCGTTCCTGGAACGTGACTCAGGGGGATATTCCCGTGATCCTCATGTCCTTGTTACCCACGTCTTTGCTATGATTCCGTTGTACCGTCATTTTTTACCGAAACAAATCGTGTCCCCGCGGTTTCAGACAATCGCTTCGTTCCCTTATCGTTAGCTTGATGCTTTCACCAGGTGATTATTAGACTAATTTGCTTGATTACTTGTCCTCTGAGATGGCAGTACTAGTAGAGGAATCCTAAAGGTGTTTCATTAGTGTTTTGGGTGGTTTGAATGGGGACGCTGTGTGTCATGCGCATGCGCTGGGTACAGTGTCTCTGTGATGGTTGCCTTGGATTTTGGGGACTGATTTTTAACCGACTTCAAAAAGGAGCAGTTTATAGATTCGACACATATGTATTTTTTTTTTATGTTTGTCCGCGCATAACTCTTGCGATGATATTTGTTATGATGATCTTTTTTGTATTCGAAAGAGGGCGACGCCCCGGTGGTCCTATCCTACCCTGCATCAATATTCGCTTATTACTTTGCCAGTACACACTGGTTAATTCAAACTTCGCCTCTTTACATAATTTGTATTTCATGTATTCTCGCATTTTAGAGTATTTTCGCGCGTTGAGTTGTCGACCCCATATAACGGATTTGAGACATCCTTATTTTCACATTTTCCAGTCGCTTATTTTTGGAATCTTCCGTTCGTAGCAAACGGTTGTTTCTTTTACGAGCAGCTCTTTTTGTAGACCCACCCTTATATTTTTAAATAAATGTAGTCCTATATCACTTAAATAACTAAAAAGTAAAGAATACAAAATTTTAAAAAAATTAGAATCGACCTTCAAAAAGTAAGAATGCACTAAAAAGTAAAAAATATTCTTTTTTCTTATATCATTTACGACTTTCAATTTTTTTAAGTCGGCGCCAAATTTACACAGTGCAAATGATGAGGCGCCGACAAAAAAAATTGAGAGTCGCAGATTAAATACGGAAAAAAATATTTTTTACTTTTTAGTGCATTTTTATTTTTTTTGCAGATGGTTTTAATTTTTTTAAAATTTTTTATAGTTGATTTATTGTTAATCTGCTGGCTCGGTTATTGGATGGATATGGAAGGCTTCAGTGGATGAGGAAATGACTACAGGTGTATTGACTCGTTTTAACCACTGTGGACATTGCACATAGTCAATACTAGATTTAACACTTCTGTGGTAATGTAATTAAATCGTTTACTGTTGTAAACAGTACGAAGGGGGTGCTGGTTGAAGGTAGATTAATAAAGAATTGGAATTAGCAAATTTTGGTGGTTGAATTGGTTCACAAGCTAAGTTAAATGTGTAATTCCATGGAATTTTGAATTGACAAGGTCACTCATCGTCCCTACATAACAGGTTAAGGAGAGTTCTTTTAGCAAATCAATGCAGTTCTTACAATTAGTGCCTATGGCAGATTGATTAATTTTAGTTAAAAATTTGCATTGATGCATCGCAGCTCCTACAGTTATTATAACCACTATAAATTCTCATTCCTCAACATTAATGTTTCTACTATTAATTATTCCCTTTCACGAATGAAATTACAGAAATATGAATGATAGAAATAAAAACGATGATATATTGAAACTGAAGTAAAGATTTATGGGATTCACATCTTATTGAAGAAAATAGAACAATCAATTTTCCTCATCAATGATCTTCACAGCTACTGAACAACATTAAGATACAGGATACGGTTGGCAAAACACGAGTGAAACTAACTATGTTACGGTTTATTTCTCTCAGTATTGAGTAAAAATATCCTAAAAATTCTTTTTTGACATTTTCTTCATATGATTGACTACATTTCAATAAAAAAATTTCTCTGCCCAAGCATTGTGTGAGTTTTAAGGGGAGGTCCCGGTCTAAAAATCGATTTTTCTTCCATTTTTCGATTGTACAACCTTTCAGGAATACGTGTTTAAAAGGATTTGTTGGAATTCGTAAAATTCCCGAAGTTATAGGCATTTGAGTAGCGACAAATGCATGGGCAACAACCCACTCGGCGCTCACGTAAAACTTTAAACGCGTTTTTCTCGAAACAGTGTTCTCAAAACGGTGGGACCTGTATCTCCAAAAGTTATTATCCGATTCGACTGAAACTTTTTTTATTTTGAAGAATATACTTCTGGTTAGAGGAGAACCAGAAAAATTACAAAATAGTGCAAATTTATAATTTTTAAAGGCCTGAAAAAGACGAACAGTATAGGGAAAAAATGATTTCAAATTTCAAGTGTCGTTATTTTCTAAAAAAAATGTCATTTTTGTAATTTTTTCTGATTTCCCCCTAACCAGAAGTATATTCTTCAAAATAAGAAAAGTTTCGGTCGAATCGGATAATAACTTTTGGAGATACAGGTCCCACCGATTTGGATGAATTTTTTGACGCCTTGAATTTAACGATTCCCCAGTGCCGTCTGCAATGATTACTTATAAAACAAAAAATATATTTCTATAATTTAAGATATATTTAATACAATGCAAAACGTCCCATTAAATTATATGTAGTAGTTTTCCTTGAATTAATTCCTAAAGATCACCTATTTTTTTGGGCTCTAGACCGGAACCTCCCCTTAATAAAGGTTTTAGTAAACATTATATTTCTCGCGTCTTTAAATGCTCAAAACTAAAATTATTGTATATGCTTTTTTAGATCGAATGATCAAATTGTATTTGATCATTTCTGAAGAGATTAAAAAAGATTATCAAAAGCGCTTTAGTAGTTTCCGCGAAAAAGGTACATGTAGTCGAAAACTCAGGATTTTACAGGGAGGCGCTTTTATGACGGTAAACCAACGTCACCCCCTCTATGTTTCTAATTCAAAAGGTTACATTTTCTTTGTCTAGGACAAGGTGTTGAGATCACTATACCTAATACACATTTTTCCTCTTAATTCAGTTGCACTGTATGACGATTCAGGCGCTTTTATTTGAATTTATTTTTTATGTACATAGACTTGTTCGAAAAAAATTCTGATAACTTCAAAATGTCGAGGAAATGTTCTGCTTAGTTTTTTTAGTAATCAAAATTGTGTTTGATTTTTTGGTCATTTTTAACTGTACCTACCCTAGTAGCATTTGTTGTTGGCATACAGTTGGGCCACGCACATAATATTAGTTGGCCAACAGTTAGATTTGGCACTTTTTTTTCAGGTTGGGCCAACAACAGATGGCCAAGGTAGGCTTTTCTACCGTTGCCCTATTATTTATATTCTTTTCAAAATACGGCTTAAAGACGTCCAGAAGGTGTCTTAAAGAACTTCAAAAGACGTTGACAAACTTTCCGCGTACAAAGCAATCGCTGTTCGCACTTACCCAACACATTTCCTTGTAGACACTTCTAATTTCTAGTTACATACCTAGTATCAATTTGTTTATAAAAACTGTGCAGTGACGCGAAATATTCTACAAAATATCATTCGACCTTCAAATTCATTCCTTAAAATTTCACATTCGCCTCAAGACAGACGTCCTCATTACGTATTTATAAATAAGAAAAGAAAAATCACAACTTGGAATATAATAACAGGTTTTTGGATGTAGCAAATTTTTTGACACTTATAAGACGACATTTAATCACCGTTGTAAATTTTTGTTAATTAACCAACCATAGTAATTGTAGGCCCAATATTGAATATTCGTAGGCACACTGTTGTAACTTTTTGTTAATTAACCAACCATAATAATTGTAGGTCCAACATTGAATATTCGTTGGTACACTGTCGTAACTTTTTTGCCGTAG
The DNA here is from genome assembly GCA_944738655.2 of Andrena hattorfiana. NCBI lineage: Eukaryota > Metazoa > Arthropoda > Insecta > Hymenoptera > Andrenidae > Andrena > Andrena hattorfiana. The sequence continues at coordinate 51,028,712 of OX122889.2, forward strand.
GCTCTATGTTGGGAATTTGTAGGCAAAAACACTAACTATATCCCAACTAATTCCCAACTGTTGGCTACCGTTGGCCAACCAGAAATGCTACTAGGGTACTCCCTTAAATACAAATCATCGTTTCCTAACCATACCACTTCTAAATACGCAAACATATTTTGTTCCGCTTATGAGTACATATGAGCGGACTTCCTGATCACATCAAGGCTCTGAGTGCTTCGGTAGAGTGACACAAGAATTAGCACACTGTAGTAATTCTAAAGCAAGAAATGCATAGACGAAGTAATTGGATTCCCGTTAAGACTTTCCCCTTCCGTCTATTTGCTACCTTCCGCGGGAAGCAAACCCAGAACTGTTCAGTTTGGTCAGGAAACCCAGTGTCGGCATTTCACCGGTGATCTTTATCTCCAAAGAGGGAGAGAGCGAAAAAGAAAAGCAGAAAGGCAATTTCACTGACGAACGAGATTGATATTTCGCCCGGCCGTGTTTTTAACTTTGGAGTCGTTTCGCGGGCATTCGCTACCCCAGTCCTCACGTCCGATTGTTAGCTGGCAAGTAGGTTAAGGGGTCTGTGGCTTAATTGCGACCAGCTTTATCATTTTTTAATTGAGGCGACCGGAGTTTCTTTAATTACACGTGCGCAGCGACAGAGAAAGCTATCTCGAGCAACGGCTCCTCGCTGCACTCCCCGTTTTTATTATCTTTTTCGAAGAAATCGCGAAACCCTTTCGAAGTTCAGATGGAACAGGATCTCTGCTATCTGAATGATGGAGTATTTCAATACGTTCTTATCTTTGCGTCTGCAATGTTCTCTTTCTATTGAAGTTTCTTTTGTAGCTCAGCACTAAATGCGATCAGAAAAAATTATGATGAAAAATTTGAATAGTCGTAAATGCGTCTTGGAATCAGTAAGAGTACATAGTAACAAAAAAGTCATTTGTGGTATGGGGAAGATGTGTTAAATTCTTGTGATATTCCGTAGTCAAACGAAACATAAGTTCTCCCATATAGCAACTCTTTCTCTCATCTATGATAAATAAGAAAGGGCATCCAATAGTTAACACGAGTAAATAATACACTTTCCAATTTGCTTTGTCAACAAGCTTAGATCCTGGAAGGCAGGTCGGGGACACTTCCATCGGCGCAGAGGAAGAATTTTGCCAGGAGGAGAACGCATAAAACGTGCCGCGTGCGCGATTGCATCGATGAAAGACAGACACGAACGATAATTGGCCAGGGAACTGTTTTCCTCGTGACAAGATCGGGGCTATTGAATTTAAAAGGGGCAATTGAGGTGATTCAGGGTGCTCGTAAAACGGGTCGATCAAATGGGGGCGACGCCGTAAGGAAAAAAACCCACGGTACGACGACGAGTAAAAACACACCGCATACACAACGGGCTTTGCTCGTTATTAGCAGCCAATAATACACGTTCCCGTTTTACGATATCGAAACGCAACACCCACGTCCCCTGCGCAATGGCAACCCGTCCCGTGAAGGTCCTCGCGAGTAGAGCGGAGAAATGTCGCTGCATAATATTGTAGGACAAAGGCTCTTTTCATAGCTGGAATATCCGAGTAGAGAATTTGATGTTATCGTGTGGCAACGAAACTACGCGGGGAATAGCCCAGAAATGTACTGTTTCCTATGCATGTACTGTTTCCACTTTGCTTAGCGAAGAAGCTGGGTGGTTAAGTGTTTTATTACTCACTTGTATCAACTTTATAGAAAATTAAAATTTTAGAAGATATTAAATTGAAAATTTAATGAGAGTTTATGAAATTATAGTATGGGTCAAAAGGGACCCCTTATCCACCTATATCAGTATATGTATACACATTACTGTATAATATGAATGGGTGCATATATTATATACATGTAAACAACTTGCACAAAATGTATGTAAACTGAATCAAAATTAGGAATATTATATTTTATTAGAAGTCTTTTGCTTCGTGTTGTTTGCAAGATCATTTATATTGGATTGAAAGCACTGTCCAACAGCCATTTTTGATCTGTAACATTCAATAGCCGTTTCCTATAGATTTTTGTGCGCTGGAAACGAATCCGTAAACAGTTTGTTGGCATCACCCTCAGTTTTCGAGAAATTCGATTTTGAAAGAAAATGCAAATTTTCAACTTCGAACATCTTTTGTGTTCAAACAGTAGTAGTAATTGCTTTTTCCGTCAAATTATTCTACGAACCCTCGAGAGTACAAAGATAAGTTATTATAGAATTATAAACATTTAAATATGTTTAAACAACGATCAAAGAGAAAAGGACATCCGAAATGCACCAATTTTTGCAGATATCTTTCTATATATTTCAGAAACTAAGGGTCTAGGAGAAAATCTGGCTACTCCAAACCAACAATAGAAGTGGTAAAACACCTTTTGTTTACATTATAGAAACGAAAGAGTTTGGCAAAACATGCGGCGTCGACGGTGGTAGTCAATGGGGCGTGGGCCGTTCAGCGTCACAGAATCGCGTAACGCGCGTGACTACGACCACAGACGAGGTATAGAATAGACCTATCAACCAATGTATTTTTCTGTCACCGGTTTGGGGGGTCCTAGGACCCCCTTACCATTTCAGTGTCGCATGCAACGTTACCGGTGAAGTCTCAAAACAGATTGTAACGCTACGCGTGGTAGGAATTAGAATTCAGCACGGGTAAAAAAGGTTATTTTTTGACAGTCGAAGCCCACGATTTACAAATGTTTCTGTTAGAGTAACAATTTAAAAATCGTCTTATGAACATATTCCTTTCAACGGAAGAGAAAGGAGAATGAATATAAAACGATATCACATTCGCCTTTTAACTTTGCTGTCCTATTCCGGTTTATTTAACGCAAAACAAATTTCATTCGCCTGCAATAACGTAATCGTAACGTCTATACCTCGTCTGTGCTACGACTGTCGACGCCACACGTTTTGCCAAACTCTTTCGTTTCTGTCTTGAAATCAAAAGGTGTTTTACCACTTCTGTTGCTGGTTTCCCGAAGAAAAATGTCCGCTGCATCGCGTGGAGTCGTCAGATTTTCTTCTAGACCCTTAATTTCTGATATATATAGAAAGATATCTGCAAAAATTGGTGCATTTCGGGTGTCCTTTCCCCTTTGATCGTTGTTTAAACATATTTAAATGTTAATAATTCAATAATATAATAACTTTTATCCTTATGTTCGCGAGGGTTTATAGAATGATTTGACGGAACAAACAACCGAATAACTATTACGGTTTGAATGCAAAAGATGTTCAAAGTTGAAAATTTGCATTTTTTTTTCAAATTCGAATTTTTCGAAAACTGAGGACGATGACGACAAACGGTTTGCGGATTTGTTTTCAGCGCACGAAAATTTATAAGAAACGGCTATTGAATGTTACAGAATGGAAAAAAAGTTAAATTTTGTTGAACAGTGTAGTCTATTGCTAGGTAATTCGTGCTGTCGAATATTTTTCTCTGTCAAACAATTTCTTTGTAGCCTTTTCGACGTGGCGCCGAAAATCTCTTGCGTGCCACATATTTGCCATAATTTATTCCATCTAAGGGCATTTTCACAGTAGACAATTTGTTGACTCACGATCGAAGTTTTGAGAATATTCACACATTTTCTTCCTTTCTCTGTCTTTTTTAAACCATCTCCAGCTCTGCGAAATGAATATAGGTATCTGGAATACCAGTCGTGAGTCACAGAAGTGTCTGGTGTCACAGTAACTTTACATTCCCTTCCTGAACCCCTTCGTTTCCTAAACTTGATGCATGAAACTTCACACAAAAAACAGTCAGTCAGCCCCAAGCTGGAAGCCGATAAGAGAGCAACAGGACGCGTAATCGCTGGAAGGAAGCGGATGCTCGGCCCAGTTCCTTCCGTGCACGCGCGTAAACGCGCTGAAACACTTGGCGATCGCCACGCTACACTTACGAAATCGGCGGCATTGTATGCGCCGAGGCGAAAAAAAAATGAGGTTCTGGCCTGATATGATAGGTATGCGGGATGCGACCGTGACGGACACGTTGCCTACTCGTATGCTGATTATTCAGATAAATCTCCTGTTTTCTGTTTTCCAACTCCCCCTCCCCGAGGCAACGGAACCTTTTATTCCAGGCTAATGTCTGCTTACACCTTGCCCGTTCGCTTCAGTCGAGTACATTTGCTAAACGTTCATCTACCACTTTTTTACCGTTTTAGTCAATGTTAACTGCAGGGTGCTCTCCAAGAAAGTCTAAGTGGGGCTGCTGTCTTTTTATATTTAGCGCAGCACCTTGAGATTATGGGAGTGGTAAAGGAAGACAGTGAGTATAACAAGCGCAAGAAGTAGCTAAAATATAAATGTCGTAATGCAACATTCCAGTTAACATTTGTCACTCATAACGAGAGTAATGGTGTTTAGAAGTTTGACATCTAAGGGTTCTAGGGAAAATTTGTAAGTTCGAAGTGCTGATCACTGGCAGTCATGGCAATCGAAAAGTTAATGGTTTTATTAAGACCTTTTACAGCTTGGGATTATTTGACCTTAAATTGTACCAAAATCTGATTTATATATAAGGTTATAGGTATGTATAGCGAACCGTAATGAGGTCTCTAGTGCGCGTGCTCAGGCACAAGAGATCTTCACAGCGCGTTTATAGAGTAGCGATAATTAGATTCGAGATTTACCATTTAATGTTTAGGCATTACTTTTGTGTCTTTCGCAATGAAAGATCTTCCAAGGACTTATTTCCTTCTATTCCTTTTACTGAACTCCTACAAATCTCACTATTATTTACTTGGTATACCTATACGAACTATGTTCTCATAAACTATTAGGTTTAGGAATTAAACATCTAGGAAGACTAGTTATTCAAGTCTTCACTTTTTTAAATGGAATACTGTGTATAATTTACACTTTAAATAGCTCTTTCAGGTAAGGATTTGAGCAGGTAACTGCGCAAGCAAATCACTATAGAAATATAAAGTGAAAACAAAGCAGGTTAAAATTAGTATATTTTAATTAAGATATTTGAGGAGCTGAAATGGTAAACGATGTAAGCGCCAGCAGCTAACATTTTCAGTATAACCAAGAAACGCTTATCTGTTCATTTTGTCAGTTACATCGTTTATTACTCGTTTATCTCAACTTGGTTGTTTATCGGTCAGTGCATACAACCTTTACAGATTTAGAGGGTCGTGAAGATTGCTGGCACTTTCATTGTCTTTCATTTAGTTAGCACTTACGAGTTTAGCTCTATCTTGCGAGAGCCCTAACAGTTATAAGAAATTATTCTAGCACTCATAACTTTTGCCACCGTATTCTGCATGGAATTCACATCCGTTTCTACTAAAAAATATATTTTATCTTTTTGGCACTTACATCGTTTTTACCATTTCAACTCCTTATTTCATTAAATGTTTAAAATAGCGTCATTCACTTCTGCACATTCACCGATTCCACCTTCAATATTAATTCGTATGTACATCTGAATGCTTCGGTTAAGTTATCGATGTACAATCGATAAAAACTCCTTTCATTCCTTCAATAGGCACAAGGCACGTCAAACGCCTTTAATGAACAAAAAGAATGTGGTCTATAATTCGAAAACTGTTGTTTCCCGAACCATGACAATGCACACTTTTTAATGAATTTTAAAAGCGGCTTGTACACAGCTAAAGTTCGTACCATGCATTCATGAACCATCCGATATAAATCGAACAGCCTCCTTTACGTAACAACTACTTCCTACATCGTTTCGTGCTGCAAGACGTCGATTCATCGAATCCTGCGAACGAAACCGTGAAAGGTCGTTTTTTATAAATTTAATCCACGCCTGTTATGCGCTCATTACTAACTGTATCCTTTTCTAATTCAGTTATTCGTGGCAAGTGATCCGTGACTCTTAAGCGGCGGCGACTCACCGCGTATCTCGACTTTATTGTGTTGCCACGAATGAAAAATCACCGCAGGAATTCGATCCCGACCAAAGGCCGCAGTTATTCTACAACAATGGTAGCGTTTTAAAAACTTACTCGAAAAAATTAAACCTCCTTAGACGCGCACATTCTACGCCGATCCTTGTTCCTGCAACAGATGAAAAATCGATTCTTAAAATTCCATTCATTTTTTCATTATAAAATTATGAACAAAAAGAAATGATGTAGAATTGTTTAAATTAGAAACGAAATAACGTTCGGATATCATAGTTACAAGTACATATTGGACAGATTATTTGTGTAATATATATGTATAGGGGATGGTTATAATATAAATTATAAGATCTTGTTTTACGCGATATAGGCACTTTCGTGACAACTGGTGTTGATATAGAAGAAATCGGAGTAAGATGGGCACTGTTTTTTTTTGTTTCTGTTGGTAACACAGGTCGATTTTCTTTGGTACACCATCTATGCATATGAGTCCGTCATATAGTTTAGCATGATAATGTATACAAAAGACTATGCAATAAAAAGTTCTAACGGAATCACGATTTGACACGTGTAACTTATAAGAATTCGACATCATAAATTAGTGAATAGAAGTTTAAATAAAGGTAAGGTTTTCATGGGCAATTAATTTTGGCATTTATACAGGTACAGGAAGAATATCACATAGTGGTTTAAAAGAAATTTGATGTCTGCATTTTATTTTAATATTTCTGATCCACATAGTCAACATGGAGTAAGATTGTGCACTTGTCATCTTAGCATGTAATGATTCATTCGCTTTATAATTTATGTATTTTACAGTTACTTTTTAATGTAATTTTACAATGTCACGAAATTACATTAAAAAATCAAGCAGACGAGTTTGGTCACAATATGTCTTTTTAGCTGCATTTCACCCCATATAAGAAGGGCAACCTTGTGCTAATGTTTCATTAAAGTACAATATTCCATAAACTACCTTAAGAAGAAACATGAAGAAGTTCAATGCTGGCGAGGATTTACCTGAGCACGCTGGACGATTTAGTATGTGAACCATAATACAATGTAGTCGAGTAAGATGGCCAATTTACTCACAAATTAGGTTTTAATCTTAAGCCAAAGATAACAGTAAAATTATGTTTGTTTGCATACATATTTTTACTTCTAAAGCATGTAAGATTGTTTCACTAAAATACTGTCTTTGGTAATTATGTAGAACAGGTGTTTCCTCACCGATTTCAATAATTTTTGGATATGTTGTCGGGGACATGATTCTGAATAATTTTTTCCTATACATGTTACCGCCGCTCGACCTTCGTTTCCAAGATATTCGCGAAAAACTGCTGCTACTGCTACAATGCCGTAAACCTACCTACACTGCGTTCCACATTAGAGCATACTTGTTTCGCGCAGGGATACACTGGTGATTGGTAGTAAACCGACAGGGAAAGTGCTACGACCAATCGCGTGTGTCAGATCCGTGGGAGCTGCACAGATCGGTCGCAAATCGGTAGGGGCGTCGGTATGCTCTTATATGGTACGCAGTTTACAGTATGCGTCCGCGGCAACGTATGCGCCAGCATGGGACCAAACAAATGACGAAGCTGACCTTTGTTTCCGAGATATTTGTGAAAAACTTCATTTGACTTATTCCGACGCAACGCATTCCACTTTCCAACTTGTCCCGGGTATTAGTATTGGTTGGGGTTAGATTAGTGCGGGGGGCGTGCGTCCCGATGGTCCGTAGCAAACCGATGTGAGTTGGGGTGTTGACGGGAGTCCCCACACACCCAACATCTAGTGTAGTCGTCTAGGCCCAAAGTGAGGTGCGCTTCTACCTCAGGCTTTCGCCTATACGAGCATTTGGCTGGCAAGGTGGAGTGAGCTTTGATCGCCTCCAAGTTTACCACCGTGCAGGCCACAGGAGGGCGGAACAGTCAAAGGAAATAAAGACCACGCTTGACCGTTTGCTGGACACCGGAAGGAATTTTTCTCTGCGAGCGGCTTTTAGGTCACGAACTAAAAATCGTTTGCGATTGACACCCACACACCCAACAGGTGCTCTCGAAGGCACCCTCTTCCTTGCAAAAAAAGTTATGTTTTAGAACCAGAGTCATCCTAATATCCGGCGGCGCCGGCACCACCGAACAGAATCGGGGTGTTGACGGGCATCCACAAGTTTCTGGTTCAAATCTCTAAACTCACATCGGTTCCCTACGATGCTTTACGCGCCCCCGCCCTAATCTAGCGCAATACTAATAACCGGGGCAAGTTGCAAAGTGGAACGCGTTGCGTCGGAATAAATCAACAGAAGTTTTTCGCAAATATCTCGGAAACGAAGGTCGAGCGGCGGTAATATGTATAAGAAAAAGATGTTCAGAATCATGTCCCCGACAACATATCCAAAAATCATTGCAATCGGTGAGGAAACACCTGTTCTGCATAATTACCCTTTTTTTATGAGAAATAAAAAAGTTATACGTACTTTCGCTTAGTATGGTCATCTTACCCGCGATCTCCCCTACAGGTACACCAATTTCATATATTTTTTTATCGTTTACAACCTTATGAATTCTGTGCTGAATTTAAAGTACTAACTACCTTCAAGATATTCGTGCATTTGCAACCTCTCAAAAGATAAGAAGTACGCGATAGAAGTCCACTTCTAACCTCAATGTTTCCTTTATTTTCGAGCTCCAGAAACCCTCTTTTAAACTTCACAACCCTAGGGCAACGAATAAAACCCCCAGAACTTCTAAAAATCACAATTGCACTTTGTAGGTAGATATATAATGCTAGCAGATATGAAAGCTAGGAGTACCCTTCATACACTTGTCCGCAAGTTAAGAGTCTATGTAGGGACTTTTTCAACATATTTTTTTAATATTAATACTTTTACCTTGCCGTGATCTTCAATTCAGCTATACATTTAACACACATAAGAATATCACGTTCCTTATATTTTTCTGAGGATTAGAAGAGACTTCAGAAAAATTAGAACGCCGCTGGGTCGAAAATATCCCGAGGGCTATAGTAGGGTTAAAGAAATGGAAACACGAGTGGGTCAAAACAGACCCGAGGAGCCGTAGCAGGGTTAACGAAGTAGCATCATTGGATCAAAAACGACCCAAGTGGCTAGAGTAGGATTAAGGATAGAGCTGTGAGATGCCTCGGAAGAGAAAAATTTCCCGGGTAGGCGATACCCGCGTAAACTACTTGAGTTATTCGAGCCACCCGAGATGTTGCAGAGTACCGTTCCATAATTGATGCCTCACTCAGCGTCATAGCCTTCGGGTCGAAGGCTTCGATCCCAGGGAGACAGAAATACCCAATAACAAGTGAAAAATCTCCAGTTCCGCATTTCTCATCAGATCTTTGCGAAAATAACGCCAATCGATTCCTTATGTTTCTCTGATGAAAATAACACCAAGAACGACGTAATTCGGACCATAATGAAGGAGATTACACGAAAAAATGATTTGCAAAATTTCAAATTGACTTCGTTAGAAATAGTTCGATTTACAAAAAATTTTGTATGATTTTCATCGGGAAAACATAAGGTATCCACTGTTGTCACTTCCATATCGATACGATAAAGAATAAAGAATTATTTTTTTCTGAAACAGGTATAAATCCTCGGCCGACCGCAGCGAATCGAGGTCGGCGCCCCGCAGTCGAGGGGGAAATATTTATTACAGTATATTAAGAAGTTATTTATTGTTCATCGTATCGATATGAAAGTAACGCCAATGGATTCCTCGCGTTCTCCCGATTAAAATTATACTAAATTTCATGCAAATCAGACTACTTTTACCTAAGGAATACAAATTCCATAAAATTCGGTGAGGCACCACGGAGGGTAGACCTCACCACGGAGTGCCAGGCGCCATCTCTCTGACAGCCGTCGCTCCAGAATCATCTTGTTCTCTGTAAGTTCTTGGATATCTCGGGTAGTTTACCAGGGTGGCGCCTTTCCGGGAATTTTCCTCTTTCCGGGTATCTCACGGGTACCCGAACTATAGCTCTAGTTAAGGAAATAAAAACGTCAATACATCGAAGACAAGATCAGAAAGAAAAAAAAACACCATTAGGATCGAAAAAGACCCGACGATCATAGTATGGTGAACAGGGTTGCCAGATCAGATCTGATCTTCTGCCGGAGATTTCAGTTTATTGTATGAAAAGTAAGCAAGAGGCTCAATAAAAAAGCAGACATCTAAAATTGAAAAGAAGTTTTAATCTGTATCTTCATAGACGACATTGTCACTAGTGGTACTTACATATCTCAGAGAGAAAAAATTTAACACGAAAACGTACATTAACTACGTACAACGGCGAAACAACAGGATATGTTGTAACTATGCGTTATAATAATAAAGTAAGGTTATGATTTAGAGTAAAATGTAGAAGCAAATCGATAGATGGCATGCTGCAATAAAATGCGTTACAAACCTCCGAGCGAATCTACGGTTATAATTGTAATACACTGCGAAATCTTTACAATACCTTGAAAACAAATATTTTAATTTTTTTAAGTGTGCAATTACTACTACTCCTTATTTTGCTGGAGATTTTTATTGTGCTTGCCTGAGCTGAATGTCGGAGGCCTGGCAACCATGAGGCTGAAAGAAATGAAAACGTCAATAGGTCAAAAAAGACCAAGGGCCTTGGCAGGCTTAACATCCCCATGTACAAAGAACTATGACCACATACACGCAGCTCTTATAATAAGTGACTGGGAATAAATTTGGTGGTCGGTATCACCAGAAATACAATCATTCACACAGTTATTTATACTTTTTATATTAAAATTATAGATCAAGTGCTCCAATTCCAGGCATCAAGATGCAATAGCAAGGTAATGACTTTCACAATTAGTTAGTCTTTTACATTTACGTGGACAAACCTGTGATTCACTGTACGTCTTTCCATGTCACACGAGTGACCCGTAAGTTAATCACAATATCTGTAAAAGGCACACCATGCAGAAAGAACCACCCTATTTCCTTCCGTAACCGCGATCCACGGCGAAGATCGAGCCCGGAACATCGAGTGGCGCGCGTATCGCGCTGATTTATTGTCAGCTGAAATCTGTCCGAGTGATCTGACGCGGTGCATTATGCATTTGCACGCAGTTTCGCGGATACTATCGCGAGAAATAGGGAAACAGGGGAACGTAGCGGCTGGAGAGGCTGTATCTCGTCGAGGGGGTATCCCGTTAGGGAACGTAGCCCGATATGGAACGATTTGGTGGAACAAGGGAACACGAGGCGTTGGTATTTCCTAGTGTCACACATTTCAGGCAATGCTTCAATCTCGGACAAGCTCACAGTATCGCTATATTATCGCCAGTTTGCCTGGCGTGCTTTCGACTACTTAGTGATGAGACTGATCAGGATTCCCAAGACAATCGGTGTTCAAACAGTTATTCCAAGAGACTAAAATGTACCTGGCGTCGCTATTTCAGAATCACACATGTTGAAGTGATAACTAGTTGTAACTGATAATGTCGATGCTATTAGTAAGAGGATCAGGTGTTTTAACTCTCGGCTGACGGTGTCTGGGTTTTTCTCGACCCAATTGTGACGCCACGAAGGGTAGTAAATGAATTGCTGTAATAAAAAAGACGGCCTAAGATGCACGTAGTAGGATACTTTCCAAGGCTGCAGAACTGAAGGTCGTACAATCCTTTTTAAAAATGTATGCTGGTTTTATAGGAATTTGGAGACCTAAATGCAAAAATAACCTCAGATTTGCTCCATCACTTACAGTTTTTTTTTTACAGCTTGCTTTGACGTTTTTATGTTGTGATTTGAGCCAGGAGTAGCCAGTTAATAGTGAAAAATTAGTGAAGTCACAACCAACTGATATGGGTTGGCGATTCGATATTTTATAGCCTGCTAGAAATTTCTGTAGTAAGTTCTACTAATTACTGACACCAACCGCTATGGCAACCCTAAAGCTGTCCATAGTCGATGTGGTTTGAAATAGTGTTTTTCGAATTCAGCACGTAAAAATATATTAAAGCAGTTAAAATATTTAAAAAAGTGTTTTCATCACAGTCCTATGTTATCAAAACTGTTCCTCACTCTCATCCCTCTACCTAATTACAATGGTGCTTTTGTATTTCTTTCACTAAGATCTGCAGTATAAAAGAACGAAGTCGATTCGGTGACTTAAAAATTACAATTTCTAAAGCTAATTTTTATTCAAATTTCTAACTATTAACGGCTGATATTTCAGGATTTGTTTATATCCGTCAAACGCAACATTTTTAACCTGGTTTCGTAAAAAAATCGTTATTCCAAAGCGAGTTTCAACACCCTATAATTTTGAGTAACGCATCGTATTTTCACGCCCAGGTGTTTACTCTCTGTGCACGGTTTTAGCGTATTTTCACGTCGACATTTTTAAAGAGGATCAGAAGTATTGTCCGACTACGGTTGTATTTGGACTCATTTTCATCGATAATGCTTATCCTGGATAGGGCTCTCATCAACATAAGCCATCTTGACAGAAGCGATCGCTCGCGGAAAGAGCTGTTCGACTTGAAGGGGCATTCTTCAAAACGTTGGTCTAGTAAAAAATTATAAAGGCATTGCGGGCCTAGAAAACTGGCAAGACCCTTCATAACACTTTCCCGAAATATTCCTAATTCTACAACACAATAGATATTATTAGGTTACTGCGCACGAAATTTCCGATTCACGTAGGGAAGTTTGAATGAAAATATCTTTTGCTTTTTAACTATTTTAGTTATTTCATTTTTTGAGTTTCTGTGACATGTCTCGAGCTGCAAGCCAGCGTTAGCAATTGTTATTGCATCCCCGCCATAAACAAAGGTACTTTTACGCTATTCGCGATGGGGAATTTCATATGCATCAACCGAATACCTGAAAAGCAGTATTCCCATCGTCGCTTTTTACGCCCGATCCTGGGCGAATAGAACGGACGTGGTACGTGAAACTCGAGCAGAGAGAAGCACGAAATTTATCAGGGGCGCGGCAAGCTGTACGGCTGCTTTGCATTCGGTCCCGTTAAAAGACAACCAGGAGATCCTTTCGCTCCTGGACAAATTTAAATTGGATTGGCCGCGTATAAAGCTGAACGTACGGCTACAGCGTGCTACCACGATGGGATCCCTGGGATTCCAGCACCTAGAAAGTAGAGTAGACGCTGGACAGCAGCTCCGCGAGGAATTCGAGTCTCCTTTCTAGCTGCGCGCTTTTTTATTGGGTCATCCGACAAGTAAGTAGATGTTTCTGAGGGCTGCGTTTGTAGCAATGGAGATAATCAGGAGCGTCATTTATCTGTTTGGTAGAAATATCAGCTTATGAAGGGATCTTCAGATGATGAATAATTTATTTATGATGGGCGTTTAAAATGGAATTGGCGAATAAATGTATTTAGCATGTTACGTTATATGAGTTTGAGTAGGAAAGCGACGCAACTGTAGCGGTGGAAATGTATTTGTCAGGTGTATAGGGAGATTGTTAGTGTAAATCAGGGTCACAGGTGGTTTGAGAGATGAAATTAGGAGGGGAAGTTGAAATTCTGACCGAAGAAATATTTCAAACAAGTTCAAGAGGATTTTGAATAAGGATAGATAAGAATAAAAAGTTTAGTACATGTGAAAGGATTGTAGAAAATAAGGGGAATAACAAAACATTGTTCGCGTGTTTAAAGATGGGGAGATGTTAGTACGTTTGAAGTCTGTTGAATATCTTGATGTTTTTCTAGTAAATCTTTCATTATTATTATTATTATTATTATTATTATTATTATTAATAATATAAACGGGTAATCACTATTTGAGCACGTACAGAGTCATGAAGGGAAAGCAAAGTTATAAGGTGCAGCTAGTGTTTCGCAACGTATCAATAATTTGATTTTTAGAGGAGATAGGTGAGTCGTGCAAGAAAAAGTCTATCTGATGACTGACATTATTGGCCAGTTTACATAGACGATCGATGGTGTTGTGTTCCCCGAAGCCAGTGACGTGCTTTCTTACGATTAGATAGAATAGTATTTTCTGAATATTAAACTTGAAGAGTTCTAAAATGTTCGGGCAATCAATAAAATTGTTCAAAATTTTGGAGACAAAGGTTAAATTTCTTCAAATTTCGTATAAGTACATTGGTAAATTTCATTAGCTAATCTGTCAGAACTGATTTTCGTTGCTGGCGGTGCAAATAATTTGTCTGCTTCTATTTAACTCATGCAGAGAGAAGAGATAATCCTGCTACATTGACAATTGTATTTCATTCATGTTGCGATTAATAATTACTGCTGTTTTACACTTTTCTAATATTATAAGACAGAATGCTTCGGTAAGTAGAAAATGCGTGTTTAGGACAGACTGAAAGTTCCTACAAGTATTTCTGTGGTTCGAAAGTATTGAACTCTATATAAAAGTGAAAAGAGAAGGTTTAAAACGCATTTTGCAAATGTCTAACAAGGGAACTTCGATGACCCGAAAATTCCGATTTTTTTATACTTTACAGTTTTGTGGAGGCCTTCAATAGAAGTGCCGGAGAACTTTTTTATGCTACAGGGTGAAAACTTCCCTTAAAGATTAATGTGTATTTTCCTATTTGCCTGTACATCTTGAACATTTAATGATCTTGTATGCAGTATAAAGCTATGCGAACAAATCGTTAAATATTTGCAGTTTAAACAAAAAAACGTTCCCCACTACAAACCCAACCCTAGTAGCACTTATTGTTGGCATTTCGATAGCCAACTACTTCCCAACTTGGGGATACTGTGAGCCAATCTGAAATGCTACCAGGGAAGTTCTCCGCATGCAATAAATAGAAGCAACCAAATCACTTACACTGCCAACACGGACGACAACTTCTAAGTCTACAGCTTAACTAAGTTGATCGATCAATTAACCTATAACTCACACAATCACTCAAACCAATCATTCCCCATTATAAAAATAATGAAACGAAACGAAACATTTCATCCTACACCTATTAATACATACATCAGTAACGTCTATTCAAACAATCCCATTGTGAACGCAATGTAACATCCAAAACCTTACTACTCCATCGATAACTATACTGACGATGAACAACTAATATCCATAACAAAAGATTAATGTTAATTACACCTAAACTAAACTCAAAATAATCACAATTCCTATAAGAGTAATCGCCCTCTCTCCCTTCCACTTTGACCTCAACCCCCTTCTTTGAATAGAAGATCACACATTCACAGATCGGAGGAGCGTCCCTAAAAATTTGAAACCCACACGCAGACCGTTTTAAGCTTATGTTCATCCTCCTCGATCGACTTCCCCCGCAGACTATCAGCTTCGAGCCACTTTAGATCGTGGGCATTAGAAATTTCTCGGCCGATCGTTGGAAAACGGACATTAACATGACCCCGCCAATTTCCATGCAACACCCCTCGACTGAAGGGGGAGGGGGGGATACTCGTTAGAAATTCTCGAAGCCACGAACACGCTGGAGGACTTTATCCCCCAGCTTTGGCAGAATTTGCATCGCGTCCCGTTAGAGGACAGCGATCCCAGATGCGGCGGACCGACATAGTGAAACGCCTACAACGAGACACGGTAATCCTCTCCTCTCGATATACGCACGTCGTATCCGCTGCAACGAGGGAAAGAGAAGGACGAGGGAGGGGTGGGAGAAATCGATTCCTATACGAGTATGGAAATTGCGGTGGATGAAGTGCATCCAGGTTGCGCGTTGGGTACGTGTGCGTGACGATGCACGTGGCGGTGCACGCGTCCGAGAACGGAGGTGCAGCGAGTGCCGCGATTTCGATTAGAAACCGAAGGGATGTGGGGAAGGGCTTGCGTTTGAATATGTTTGAAAGGGGAAAAGTCAATTTTGAGGGGATTGGATTGTATCGTATGCTTTTCAGTTTATTTCCTTGTAGTTTGTTTGTGTTAAATTGTGATGTTTTTCTGACAGCTCAGTTTTGTACGGTTTGTTGAAAGGAGGGTTGGTCTACGATGTGTTGAGGATTTATTACATTTTCGTGTCGTATAGTTCTCGGCACTATTTTTTTTACCGAATATATGATTATGTATACAATAATTTAAACACAAATGCCCAAGAAAAGGCATGTACAATCTTCTTAAAAATCGTGTAAGAAGTAAATAAAACTCAGAAAACAATTTGAATACACGAAATTTACAATTAACTTTTGAAAACAAAAAGGGGCTAATTTATTACGACACATTTTTTTAACGATAAAGTTTGTCGCTTTGAATGGACACTTGTTTACTGATTCTTAAATTTGAAACAATAAGCCATTTTTTCTAACTAATAATTGATAATTATTTAAAAGAATGCCATTTATGTATCAAATGATACACTATTTACATTGCAGGAATTTTGTTAACTTTTCGTGTGACCGATCGGCAAGAAATAGTTTCCAGCACTATAGGACAGATACTTTTTTATGACTTTTATAAAATATGAAGAGTAACGGAAGCAGCATGATTTAGTGAGAATGGAATTAGTGAAATGGAATAAGAGAATTTGGAAATTTGTGCACATACGTATGTAGAGTAATAAATGTTGAATTTTGTTTTGGCTATTATAGTGTGTCTTAACTTATGTTATGATTAACGTGAAATCGTGATTGTTAATTGTCTATAATTGATTATAAATATTTTCATATTAATATTGAAGAGAAGAATGGCTGATAGCTAATTGTAAGTATTGACAATAACTGTTTATAAGATTAATTAGTGTATTGAATAGTCTCAGTATAGAGAGATTTTCTTTAATTTTTAATTTTAATACAATTTCTAAGTTTTCAATTCGATTATTAAGCACGTTAACCAACAAAATTCTTTGTAAATCTCCCTGAATTATCTTTTCTTCTAAAAAATTAAATATAGCGAAGTCGACACCTCTACACAGAAAAGTACTTACTTCACGCTATATTTTACTAACATCGTAGTTTTAACAAAATGTATAGCAATTCAGAAATGGTCAATGGAAACTGTGTATTTAAGTGATGTAAACAAACGTCTGTAGATGGCAACTTTATGCAAGTCCAAAAATCAATTTATCTTTTTTTTCTACCCAATTCGGAAAGAAAATTCACCCCAAACGACATCAATAAGCACACTTAACCCAGTCATGAAAAGGTTTCTTTGAATATTATAAACAAAAGAAAATGTATAAGAATTAATAAGCTCAAAAACCTAACAATCCAGAACACATTCATTACCGCAATAAGAAATCTATAAAAATCCACAAAAACTCCTCTATTCTACTATGAAATTCAACCCTTGAAACGAAATCTGAAATCCAATCAGTTCACCCCGTGACGCTAACAATCCTCCAAACAAAATCTTCCCTTTCCCAGAAAACCTCCCTTGCAATTACTAACTCACTATCCCTCCTAGTGGTGGATTTGGAGATTTGGGGTTCCTAGGCTAGCAAAATCTGCCGCCCTTCCCGTGAAATATCATAAAATATTTTAATTTGAAAGAGTCGGGACAATTTTAACATTAATTCAATACGACAACTCACATATGAATTGTTGCTATAATTTTCTACATGAAAAAAGAAGCGAATTGTTTTTAAGGTTGTCTCAAGTTTCCGTATTTAAACAATTTTCAAATTCTTTCGCTCAAAATTTGCCGCCCCCAAAATCTCCCGGCCTAGGCTGCATTCTATATACAAATCCACCCCTGATCCCTCCTCATCACGCTCAAATCACTCCCAACAATGTGTTCCATAAAAGTCCCTGAAATACCTGCGAAGTCCACAAGGGAACCTAGCATAACTCGAGCCATTTCCCTGAAACAGGTCGCGGAACGTGCATGGTTCTCCAAGTGGCGCGCATCGCTCCCCCCATAAATCATCGGCTCGCGGCGAAGCAGTTTTTTCTCCAGCCCCAGACACGGTCATGCAAAAAACTAATCCGTCGGTTTGCACCTTTAGGAGGTGGCAATAAATAACGCGGTTTATCGAGCATCCCCTCGCCGCGCTCAGCAAACCGTGTCCTCCAGATAAATGATACCAACGCCAGCGTCACTGCACGCGGCTGCGCTCGCGCTCACGACTCCTCGAGCGTTGCCAGCGTTCACTTAGGTGGTCGTGCGTCCGCGCGATTTATCCTTCGATCATACACCGGCTCGCGGATAGCAAAGTATACGCGGCTAAAACCCTCGGCAGACACCGCGTACCACGCACTTAACTCGCACGCTGATCTATGCGCTCGAAGCGCGTACGAGCTATTTGCACGTTGGCTGGCAAACGGTAGAAACCTTGTAGTTAGCGATTTTTCTCCATTGTGGGTACTGCAACGCTTATTGATTGCCCCTTTGTTGGGGGAAGGTAACTTCTGTGGAATTTTCGCGATCGAGAAAGGCTGCGGAGGTCGTCGCTCGTGAGCGTTCCTTGGGAATAGGTTTCGCTGTTAGGAGTTCGAAAAAGGTGGGACTGTTCGTCGAAATTGTGGAGCGAGGAATCTTTGTGTTTGGTGGGCGACTGTATTTGGCGATGGAGTTTGTCATTTTATTTCTGAAATTGAATGACGCTTTGGAGGCTTTTACTGGAAAGGGGGGATTATAATATTCTCGTATAAGAATGCAATCAGAATAATTATTATTATTATTATTATTATTATTATTAATTATCAAATAAATAAATAAATAAATTAACCAATAATAAGTAGATAATAAACTACATAAATATACTTAATGGATAAACTAACTACTACCGATTAGGTTATTAACATGCCTCTGTGGTAACGTCCAGACCGAATTAAGGGGACATTCTACTCTCTCGGCCGAAAAATCGGCTACGTTTCGGTGATAATTTTTATAATGAAATAAACACTTAGGTAACGTCTTCGAATTTCTGGGGGTATATTCTACCACTCTTGAAATACAAAAAAAAATCTTTGTTGTTTGTTTATTTCATTTGTTTACATAAATATTTCGCAGTGACGTTGGCGACTTCAGAATTGCTGGCGGTTGAAATTTCGGACGACTGGATCATCGGAAATAAAAAAACCAAACATATTTCTAATTCGCAGGAGTATGGTTATCTTGCTTTGCACGAAAGAACAATTTTTTACCAAAATTATTAAAATGCCAAACGATCAAAGTTGAAAATAGCGAAAGTGGCACTTCTTTTCTATATTTATATAAAATGTGGGAAAATATTAAAAATCTTAAGATATTTGTGGTTAGCGAGGTAGCTATACTCCTGTAAATTAAAAATATCTTTGTTTTTTTTTTATTTCCAATGATCAAGTCGTCCGAAATTTCAACCGCCAGCAATTCTGAAGCAGCCAACTTCACTGCGAAATATTTATGTAAACAAATGAAATAAACAAACAATAAAGATTTTTTCTTGTATTTCAAGAGTGGTAGAATATACCCCCAGAAATTCGAAAACGTTAAGTGTTTATTTCATTATAAAAACTATCACCGAAAAATGCCGAATTTTTCGGCCGAGAGAGTAGAATGTCCCCTTCCCATACAGCACACTTCGTGGCGGCAACGTTGCAGAATCGTTGCAGTAACCTTGTAGTGTTGCATGGTTGCAGCGCAATGTCGATATAACGTTGCTGCGACGTTGCCGTGCAACATTGCACGGGGCGGACATAGAATTATTGCTGCCTAGTTGCATCAATGTTGCGTTACAATATTGCACGGCAACGTTCCTACAATATTTCTGCAACGTTATGGCAACATTTGGCAACGTTTCCACAATGTTGATGCAACGTTGCGCCAATATTGCGGCAACGTTCCTGTAATTTTGCGGCAATTTTCCTGTAATGTTGCTGCAATGATCCTGCAATGTTGCACAACGTTGCTTAACCTAAAATATTTTCGTTGTTTTTAATGATGCGAGAAAATGTCTAAGGAAAAAAATGTTTGCTTCGGGGAGACAATTATTCTGACGGAGACGATTTTTTTCTCAAGGTTATATTTACCGAAATTTCAAGATCATCAATGGTTTTTTTAATGGGAGGACGTATTTTTATTACTGTAACGCTATAGCCAATAAAAATACAAATTCAACATCACAAATCAAAACTTAGATACAAAAAGGTAAATAATAAAAAAATATACAAAAAAATTTCAAGTTAAATAATTTTATTTAAAATGCACTAAAAACTAAACAATTCTCCATGTACTTGTTGATATTCATTATTCATGTAAAAATCCATGTGTATTTGATTATTTTCAGGAATTTTTATGTTATCTGGTCAAATATTTTTTCTTATGTGTATAATATATATTTTTGTTATATTTTATTTGTAATAGTTATACTTAAAACATATATTTATAGTTTTTTACATAAATGATTACCTTTTTAATCATAAAAATAAAGATTTTGTTCGTTTACATGGTCTTCAAGTGGGTGTTCCGTTTTACCCTACCACTTGAGCGAGGCGAAGATTTCAATACCTCCAGTAAATCTCATTTTCCTTCGTTGCCAAATATTTTTCTTAATATCTTATAGTCTAAGGTCCACTTAAGACTCCTGTTGAAATCCCGTGTCTTTTCTTCCTTCCGATTTTATGTTATCACTCTCCAAAGATAAGCATTCTATTTTACCCTACTCTCCCCTGTAACAACTTCACAGAATCTCTGTCTCTGAAATGTCTGGCAAACCTGGAGATAAAACCTAAGGTTATAATGGCAACTGGGAATTGGTGTAGTTTCTAAAATAATGTAAAACAAGCTTTACTTGTAGTGGTTCTGGGTGGGGGTGGTTAATAAAAGGGTAGTTTTAATATAAGTGTTACATATGTATTAACCCTTGCTCAGTCGACGCCGGGTCACATCTCATCCGTCCTTTATGCATGTTTATGTACAGCCAGATAATCGATTCTAAATATATAGTGTTGCATTTTTCCAAGCAAGGCGAGGATCTTATTTCTCTATTTTTCTCGCTGCAACCTATCGCTTTTCCTTCTGAGTATTGGCAACGACCATAAGTTTCCAATCAAATGTATAATATGTAAAAGCCATATTTGGAAAATTCATCCAATATTGCAAATTGCGTAGATAGCGAATAAAGAAAACTTATTTATTCTTCGTAAATTTCTGTTCTTTTCTATGTTCTATATTACTTACAATTAGTGTCGTTTAAAAAATACGTTAGTGGTGTAATAATTTACAATTTTGATAGAGAAACAAAGTTCCAAAGTACATATTACGGAAATTTCAGAAGTACATATTACAGAAATTTCATGGGTCATGAATGACCCGGCGTCTGCCTCCCTCGTCGCTGCTAAACAGTTGGTCCTCCAATGGTTAATTATGACGTAGCGTAAACTGAGGGAACATTGGCAGGTTTTTGTAACATTTTCTTATGTGATATAAGAATTAACATTTTTGTATTTGCTTTAAGTATCCTATTATAACATTGTATCTTTTGTGATTGTACCTACAGTGGCGAACGAAACAAAGTTGACACCCTTTAAAATCGCATCACTTTGTTAGAATTGGTCCAAACAATTAGAGCTTTTTTGAGAAGCTAGAAGAATTAGTCGTTTAGTCGAAAAAAATAGTAAAGGTCGTTTTTCCAACTTTTTTCTAAGGCTGTAATGACTAAAATTTCATAAAAATCAGTTAACGTTGCTCTGAGCTACAAACGTTTAACCCTTAAGTAGGCTCACTGGCAAAATCACACAAGTGGGCGCATGGGGTCAGCAGGGACTTCAACTTCTTTTTTATATTTATGGTAAATCAAAAGGTTTTGAAAAGTAAAAACAAGTATACGTGATAAGTGCTCGCGACAATGTTGCGATCACTACTGAAAACAAAATTGCGTTATACGATAGGCAGCTACTGGGAGCGGCAAGTTCGCAAACCTATGCGTTCTGTATTTTTTTAGCGACCAAAGTGGCTTTGATCCCATGCGCCTACTTACAGGTTAAAGATCGCAGAATGAGGTCGAAAATCGCTGATTTCCGGAATTCCACGATTTTCATTACAGGCTCAGAAAAAAAGTTTAAAAAAAACGGCATTTACTTTTTTTCTCAATTCTGACCAATTGCAATTTTTTTCAAAACGATAAAACACGGCACCTAAGGAAATAATCCTTCTAGCTTTTAAAAAAACTCAAGTCGTTTGGACCAATTCTAAAAAATTTATGCGATTTTAAAAGCTGTAAACTTTCTTTCGTTCGCCACTGTATATACTACAAGTGTGAAAATGCATAAAATGTTTGTCCTTTCCTTCTTTAATGCAAGTTAATGAACTGCCGAAGTTACCCCGCACTACTTTCCAAATTTCTAAAAAAAACTCACTAAATCCTTGCTCTGTGAATATTATGTAACAACAAATCCGAAAGACTCATTTTTACTACCCGATGATGATCCTGAAGATCCCACCCCCAAACATCACAATGACTCAGATTTTCTCCAAACTCTCACCCTCACGTTATATTGAATAAAAATTATGTTCCAGCAATCTAAATACAGAAAGCCCGCATAACTCTTGGATAAAGGGTTTCGTAGATCCCTCGCAGCATTGCAGTGATCAAGCACGGTGATTTCATTCGCAGCAAGTCGCAGCTTCCACGGGAACATGGCGATCGCGTAATTATTCGACCTAAGCGAGTGGATCTACTCGCGAAGTGCTAGATCGCGAGATTAACGCGCTGCGTGTGTACTCGCCGCGGCGCTGAGGGCCGACATTAATTCAAAGCGATCGGTGATCTTGGCTACGCTGCGGGTACCCAGATGCTGGGATAACCGACGAGTGCATTTAGCTGCGTCCTAACTAATTTCTCGATACATTGCCACGTTCACACCTTCGAGAATATGCCGTCACGCAGGGTGTAAAAGATCGCCAACCCCTTTAAGGTAAGTATGTTAATCATTTATGGAAATGTAATTTCGACAAAAGCGCGTTTATAGGTAGTTGTACGTTTGCGCTCAATATTGCTTTCACACCTTTTAAGAGATCTCGGCCTAGTATATTAGGAAACTATACTTAATAGTATGAATTTAAAGAAAATGTAATAAAAATTCCCGTTAACCCGTGGAATAATAAGTTAATTAAAAAGGGTTTTCTTCGTAATTAGCAGAAGACGCGAAGTTCATTAATAGATTCATTAATTAAATAAATACTAATTATAAGTCAATTAGGGGATATAAACTATGCAAAACGTTTATGAAAAGTATCAGTACTCGAAGATTTACCATCGGAATGGTGAAAAGTGTCGACTGGAATTCAGTAGAAAGAATTTAATTCGAAATCTAAATATCAATGGATTTATCGTCAATAGTTGTAAGTTCCGCTGATACGGTATAGCCAGTAAATATACCTCACGCTCGTGAAACGCGAATTCTTGATACCTGAAAAGAATTAAGGAGTGATATTGTAGTTACAATATCGTGTTTCGATTTATTACATGGCTGTAACAAGTTTTCAATAACTGTGGTGTTGCGATGGAGACGGCGTTACTCACCAGACTGTGCAATTTCAATCGTTTACTACATTTCGCCGAGTACCGATAGGGAATCGAATCCATTCAATCTTAACACATCCACGCTGGCATCGAATGATTGTTTGTGTTGCAAGTATTCAAGCAATTTAATCACACGACCATTACTTTACAAGCAGGTAGAATCGTGAAGGAAATTTATGTGCTTAATATTTTTCGAAATTAAAAACACGCCAAAACTTTTAGATATCAAGAGTATGAATCTGATCGAAAAGATTTGAAAGTTTTGGAATACTGAAATGTTTCGGGGGACTTGAAAATAATGATGTGTATTATTAATTAATAAATCAATAAAAATTCGTACCATATCAGAAAAATGTTCATAATTCACAGTTTGGTTTGTTTATAAGAATGAGTTAGCCAAATTAATTTTCAGTATTCTACGTATCTATAGTCAAAATTCGATTGAATTTCTTCTTCACTAACACCACTAAGATTGTTCATAAGATTGAAAATTAATGTCTCTTTTACATCAAAAGAACCATATGTTGCACTCGCACCGTTTTCTCAAAATACGTCTTCATCAAATACATGGATTACTTCATTCATGCCAAATTTTTATCAATTGGTTTTTAGGGAACGGTACGTTTGCGACATATGATTTCTTTTAAACTCTTTCTCCTCTTAGCGAACAGAATATGTTGATGTAATAAAAAGATAGATAAAAAATTGAAGTTACACGATTTTATTTAATTTGATCAAAAATGTATTAGGGTAAACCAACCAGTGAATGACCGAATTGTTGAATTTATGGACCTTTGAGATTAATACTTGATTCTATTTATGTATAACAAACAAAACCACTGTTAAAATTGCATTTAAATTTATTTTTCTTGAAATTTCTGTAAAAATAATTACTTATTCTTATTGTAATTTTTAAAAAAACGATTACAAAATGCAAAACGTGCAGAAGCCCAGTAAATGACCGCATACTTTTAATAAGAATTGTACTTATTAATGTTTGCTTAATACGCGTAACTAAAAATATGGGATATTAAAAGTGCAATTACACTCCATTTTTAAACATAGAATATTTTTAAATCTATAATTGACATTTCTTTGCCTAATGGTCATTCACTGGTATGCGGTCAATTACTGGTTGGTTTACCCTACAAACTAAAAAATAAGTATTTTCTTGTACTGCAGGCACGGTGGTGATGTGCCACTTTAAATAAAATCGGGGGGCAGGTATTTCATCGCTTTTCGTCACTCATTTCGACGCTTGATTCTGTATTGAATTGATTCATATTCTGTTATGAAATATGCTGCCCCGCGAAGTGGTAGCGGATGCAATTTTTTATCCCCTCGAGGGCAAGCTTTTTTTTTAAATTTGTATCGTCATCATAACTGCGTACGCCTGTAAAGTTTCAAGTCTATTGGATTCGTGGAAGTGGGTTAAAATTAAGTTACAAGATTTGAACCAAACATTTACAAACAAACAAATGGACTTAATTAACTATAATTTTCAATGTTATAAAGAATTTTGCAGCAAGTTTTTTTTACAAATCTCCACCGACCCAGAGGTGTAGATTCATCCCTGAAAGCAGTGACCATCACTTTTTTAACACCCTGTACAATTCAATCGCTAATAACTCATATAAGTGGTTTATAACCTTAAACAGGGGCTGGAGCCTAGGGCGGCAAATTTTGGAGAGCGACAATTTTTGAGCGAAAGAAATTGGTAAAGGTTTAAACACAGTTGAGACAACTTTAAAAACAACTCACTTTACTTTCATATAGCAAATTAGCAATTACTCATATGTGAGTTGCCATATTGAATTAATTTCAAAATTGTCTCGACTCTTTCAACCTAAAATATTTTATGTAATTTCGCGGAAAGGCGGCAGAGGCTAGGCTTGTTAGCCTAAGGGCTCCAAATCTCCAAATCCGCCTCTGAACTTAAATAACAAAAAGGGATCATTTCACGTACATATCGAACCTCTCCGCGGACCGTATCTTAGGCCGGCGCCACATTTGCGTTTTGTCCGCGCAGACCGACCGCTCGCGGTTAAACAGGCGGACGAACCGCTTCAGTTGGCAACGAAGCATTGAAAAAGCATAATTACAATTTTTGAAAATTACCACAATTGACAAATTGGTCTGCGGTAGAGCGAAGAGTGTAAAACATGTGTAATTCAATTAATACAATTCAGTTAGTCTGTATTGCGTATGCAATAACAAAAATGAAACAACCACAATGTCAATGGGTTCATCCTTTAAATATGAAACGTATGAGTGTGGGCCAGTTTCATTTGTTATATAGTACACTCAGACTACACCCGGACAAATTTTTTAATTATTATAGAATGTCAGTATCTAGTTTCGACCCTTTGGTAGATTTTATGTAAGAGTATGGATGGTACAGGTGGGCAAATCACGATCGGTCTGCGCGAACGAAACGCAAATGTGGCGCCGGCCTTAAGGCCTCCAAAATTTGTATTCTCAAATTCGCCGGTCCCACTGCGCAGGCTCCTCGCCGCGACACAGTGGTCGGTTTACTGATGGTCCAGTAGGGCAAAAGTCCAAAATCATGACCATCCAAAATGAATGAATCTTGGTCATACCACAAGCTACCGAATCAGACTTTATACGCATTTCATAAAAGTAACGATCGGCAAAACGTACGCGTGCCGGCCGCTTAGTAATCGGTTGTTAGATGCGTCAGTATCAGCTATACCTATATCAAAAGTGCTCAATTGTATCGCGACTTAAATTGTTAGTATTTTAAATAATGGATTGCAGAGGTACAAGTAAGTAGTAAATCAAGCTTCAGCCACGAGTATTTTAATTTCCAACGAACAGAATCAAAATATAATCATAAAAATGATGGAATTCTTCAATAGCTTTCGTTGGGAAAGCTCTAAATATCCAAGAACCTCATGAAGCGTGAAAATTTCTGTGTTGTTTTGTTCTATTTGCTTTATAAAGTACATATTCAAAAGTTATAGCTGCAAATATTTGCAACTCTACGTCATTTTTATACATAATTAAAATAATTCTATCTTCAAAAATGGTGATGCTAGAAGGTAAAATGTGTAATACATTCTAAATAACGTGGTTGTAAGCAATTTTTCCCTACAAAGCACAGTTCATATTCGCTTTCTCCATTCTAAGAAACCCCAGAATAAGAATTTTGGTTTTAAAAAATCCTTGGAGGCTGAGGTGAAAGTTTTAATGCTGATAAAACAAAGTGGATGGTGTTTTCCAAACAAATAATAAACATTTCCATCTAATTGATGATTTACGTACGACCTGCGGCTTTTATCCCGCTAGATTGTTATTGTACAGACCACTGTGCGCCATGGGAAAGAATCTTCCACAGGGGGAAAGCCGTGGGCGTTAGCCGTTCAAAAAGGAATCTTGTGCGAAAGCTGGGAAATACTTTGCAACTGCTTGGTAAAGGAGAAGCTACAAGAAACGGAGGCGAGCACACGCGGGCATGTTTATGCGCGTTTACGTGTACCAGTGGCGTGAGCCCGCGTTAATCGACAGCAATGCTCCATGGACGTGCCACTTGGCCGACGTTAATCGGTATTCCAGCGATTCTAAGGAAACTGGTTCCATGGGCGCTGGAAAACTGTTATTAATACGAGCTCGCTGGGAATTCGCATATTTCCTAACGGAAAACACGGCCGCGCGGAAAAATGCGTCCCGACGAAAGTATTGAGCAACCGTCCGTGTTCCTGGCGCTCCGTTGCGATCGTGGCGTGATTCGTGGGTGTGTACTTGCTGGTGCACCTATCATGGGCTATGTATTAACATTATATGTGTGTGTGTGTGTGTGTGTGTGTGTGTGTGTCTGTTTGAGCTGCCTCGAGAAACCAGTATTTATTGCACACCAGGCTGAACAGACGGGTACGCGAGCGCGCTGGTAAATCTGGCACAGTATCGCGTGAAGCAACTGGCAAGTACACGGGCGGCCAGATATACGTATAAATATCGGTGCCATCGGTGTATAGGTCGAGCACAGCTGCACCGGTAGTTTGCAACAGATACTTCGGCAGCTACTGAATGTGTTTGCGGTAGGCCACCTCGAAGAGGAAAGCCTGCTCCGCTTGGGAAGGTATTTTGATGCATGCTGATCATCGCGGAACGGTACACGTTCGTTGCACAGTTGAAGACTCTGCATCAAGATAGGGCCAGCTCCAATTGTGTTAACTTTTGTACAACTAATGAATGGTATTTCATCCGCTTAAAATCTACATATTAACACAGAAATGACAGGGTGAATTTTCTAAATTTTTAGCTGCCTCCTTTTTATAGCAAAGTCTCTCAATTGCGCTTGGACTCGATGAGTAGTGGAGGGTCTGCGCTTGCATTTGGAACATGTTCGTTCTTAAAGTGGTTTCCTTCTTAGAATATGGGGGATGAGGGAGTTTGGATTTTGAACGGTTTGCTTCGAAGGTAATTGGATTGTTGTCGAATGTTTTGGGGATCTGTGTATGTCTTAGAGGATAGTAGATTGGATTTATGATATTGATGCAGTGAAGAACTTAAACGACAGTACAGCTTATTGTAATGACTAATATCGATTCATCATAAGCCATGTAATCGACATACTTCTAAATTAAATAAAATGTAGTGTCGAATAGAAACTACTTGTAAAATTCAAAAATATATCTGTGGCCATACATTTTTTATTAGATGTGCATGGTGTCGTGAATTTTATTGCTTCATTTCTTTTTAAGATAAATATCATAGGTGTATTAGAATGTAAAAAGTAGTACTTTATCTTTTAAGGAATAAAACAGTGAAAAATACTTTCTTATCGTTTCAGTTTTTCACCGCAAAAATATATTTTTTTATTAATATTTTGGAAACGCTTGAGTGTTGGACCCAACATCGAGACGAAGTTTGGTGTACTACACCTACACTACACATACATATATGAGATTCATCAAAATTCATGTCCCAGATGTCGCGGTCTTCTCTTAGTAGTCTTAGTACTACGCCAAACCTTGTGCCACTCAAAGTATTAAGCGAAACTTGGTTTATTGATGGCTCGAACTTCGCGCAATCCCCTCGACAGTTCCTAGATTGTATTTATTCATGGATGGCCGATCGTTTTCCACGGAGAAACGAGAAAAACACGAGACCACTTTGTGGATCAGGTGGTACGATTAGAGGCAACCACCGGAAGCTCTGGTCACTTTTACTTATTCAATTATATTATAATATGCCCAAGAAATTGTTGGCGCAATTTCACGTGCATGCAACGCACCCGACACGATGTCGATTACGAAACGAGGAAGTTGTATCGGGAGATCGATTTGACGAGCAAATTATTACGAATTCTTGCTAGATTCGCTTTCGATTTCCAAGTCGCGTTCTTAGCCCGATACGCAATGATCTTGTATTGGAAGAGTGGGCAAAAAAGCTGGACCCGAAAGTGAATGGTTCTTCTAACGATTCGTGTTAAGGTTCTGTATATTTTTTTTTTCGAATTTGGTTGCGATTCTGCGGTTCAGGATTGTTGGTTACGGTGAATGTTGCAAATCCGACTGTGGTAGAGTTAACTCACGATGGAGAAGTTGAACCTATGTATGTCTGTACGCCAAACAAGTCGCAATAAGTTAGTAGTAGTTATTGAATGCAATCTTACAGCTTGCTAGATAAGACCAACATACAGAATCAGGAAGACAACTTTGGAAAAGTTTTGGCTGCGCACTCCATGCGTTAAATACGGTATTATAAATGGTATGCACTAACAAAGTGCAGAATTTGTACCAAATTAATGAATGAAATATTATGCGCTGCGCTCGTGGAAACGGGACAAAAGGAATATTGATTTTTAACGATTACAGTGCCATCCATAAGTTATAAGTACTAAAGGAAATAATAATTTCTTCTATTTCTTAAATAGTAATTCAAGGTTCTCTGTAGAACTCCAAAAAGTACCAAATATTTGCATTGCTATATTCAACTACAGACAGGAAGGTTGAAACTGCTTTAAGTTTCTTATAATTTCAACTTCTTTTCTCCCCTATTTCATTTCATCATCAAATCCTAAAGTACGCTTCTTCCTTTGATAGAATCCCTATATACCATAAATATCATGGACCACCAGTGGCCCAGGTTACCCTGAAAGCGTTAGTTTACCATAATTTCTTGAAATAAAGAACTTTGCAATTAGAGTGTAAATATTCGAATATTCGAATAATTCGAATAATTTCGAATACAAATAGTTTCTTCGAATAGTTAGGTGTCTTCGAATATTCGAATAATTAGGAGTATTCGAAAACTCGAACATTATTAATAAATTTGGAACTTTATTAATCTTTGGTCAATTTTTAGCTTCTTACAAAAATGTCTGTTTATACTAATGTGTCAATCTTTATGTTGCAAATGCAGTAGCTTAGATTGACTGCGAAACAGAATTGGGCATTATCCCAATTGTTTCGAGTAAATGTATACTCTTATATAAATATTTACTCTTTGCAAGGACTTATTTCCCCTATTATGAATAAATTATTAGAATAATTTGTTCGAATAGCAATTGTAAAATAATTAGAATAATAATACTAATAAACTCGTGGTTGTTTTCGTTTAAAAATTCATAAATTTACCAAAGATTAATAAAGTTCCAAATTTATCGTTTGAAACACAAACCATTCTAAAGGCCAATATGAAACGAATTTCACGATATCTAAAGTGTGAAAAAATATTTCATGTTCAGATTCCTATTCGCTACAATCCAAAATTCGAACACTTCGAATATTCAAGTACCTCTTCTAATTACTCGAATACTTAGATTATTAATATTCGTTACAGCCCTAGTTGCAATCATCGTTGACTGTATTACCGTGGAAGCAGATGGGAACTTGCTATACTTAAAATATGATTTTAACGAAAATTAGCAAGTGATTCGGAAATTTTCGCCAACAGTATACAATGATAGTCAAAAGAAAATTTAAACTGTGAACAGTACCGAAAATAAGATACTTCCAGCAGGAAGAATGGTATCTTAAAATTTATATAAAAATTTATGTAAAAGTGATAACAAAATAATACTTAAAGCCTAAGTATTGTTGAGTATCCATCAAGTTGGATATTATGTAGACATAAAAATATGAGTTTTAAACTTTCTTTTGACCACTACTCTGTAGTTTATCGTCCTTTATTACCAGAATTATGCCGAATACGCACCTACGCGTCTAGCAATTAATTAAGCAGGGCGGATAAGCCTGGAGAATGCCGCCGAACGAGAAAAGTCGATCGTCGATCCGCTCTGCTAATTGGATCGCGAGTCGTGGCGCATGTGCACGCTCAGCTCGTGCATGGTGATACGCGCTAATGCACCGATTCGCGCAAGACCGCGGCTTTTTGCCTGCATGCCTGGCAGGTACAAGATACGTACGTGTTCGATTCGGTTCTGAGAGTGCTTTCTCGCGGCGGAAACCTACAAACGAACAAATCGTGGCGATGGTAATAATTATTTGGCTTAGCATCGCCGCCGTAAATCAATGCATTGCTAAATCTAGACACGCACCGATCGCGAAAGAATAAGATCGATTGGATGCCTGCCGATTGCGGCTGGGCGTTGGTTTTAATTAATTTTCGATCAGGGAGGCTCGACTTTAATTTTAATGTTGATGAGGATGATTGAGGTATCCGGAAAGTCGATCAGTGGAGCATAAAGTTGGTTCTTCGTTGAGAGCCACTTCGCGCTGCGGACCACTATGACTGGACCATATTCTCGTGTTTTCTTGTGAAATATTTCAGTTGGAAGAGATAAGGTGTATGGTAATTGATAAATTTTATTATTTCTTGTTTGTACTCGTTCTTACTTGAGAGGCCAGTGATTGTTTCTGTATAGTATACACGACTGAAGGGAGTTTGCTTCAATGAAAATACAAGTTGTCTTATTAGATTCGTTGCATACACGTCATGGTAGAATGAAATTGAGTCACTCAGTAATTCCATAAGCATTTACAGCGGTAGCAAAGTTTCCAGTGACCAAGCCTCTTTTCTACTCGCTCGTAAATCTCGCTACTGCTTATTTAGTACACCTATAAATCATCTTTCTACTTTACATATATTAACATTAATTGTGTTGTTTATAGAAGCTCCAATTTACTTTTGGGAAGGATAACGTGTCACAACAGACATATTTTATAATTAAACTACTATCGATAGTTGCATTCATCATTATAATGGCTTGTTGCGATATTATGCTGAAAATAAATATTACAAATATTTCACTCGCACAAATGCATTCACACACCATACTCATTTTCGTTGCCTCTGGCTGGAACAAGACACGATGAATCAGATCCAGCATCGAGGATCGCAATTAGCCCTCCTTACGAACGAACTTTATTTCCTCGCTTGTTTGCCGATGAATCGAGGAGCTCGGGGCGGGACCGAAATCAGAGAAAGCGAGTCGAGGCGCGTTTTAATGGGGCACCCGACTGTTTTCAGGCCTGCTCGCAAGGCGTTTTTTCATATTTTTACGCTCGATACTTTCATCAACATCACGTGGTTTTCACGGAGAACACTTTGAGCTTGCGCCGCCTGGAATAGATAACGCGAAACGCTTTAAACGTTCACGTCGGGATAGATAGCGCGAAGCATTCTGACTGCCTGCGTCGCAATAAATAATCGCGGGACGTTTGAAACATCGGTGGATAGATAGCGGGAACCTTTTAAATGTCGGAGAATTAGCAGATGGATAAATCTCCTTAGACGATCGATAATGCCCGCGCGCCGTTAGCGTTTCTGACATTGGCGGGAATTGAACTAAAGGAAGGATTGACTTCATTTGTCACTGACCGGGGAACGAGAATTATTGATAAGAATCGACTGCAATCGGTGATAAGAACGCACCGCTTTTTAGAACGAAGAGGTGCGCCGCAGTGATACGATGCAGTCTATCGAATGTAAGTGTCTGAATTGGATGCTTGAAGTGTTTAAAATTCTGTGCAAGGTGTGACTATGTGTGCGTATAAGGTACAAGGATGCAATTTTGATTCTTATCGTGGAAATTTAATACGAAACTGATAGAGTAATCGCGTACACATGACAGTAGCTTTAAACTGGAATGGTTAGTGATAAATATAGTAAGGGAACTCAACAAGGAAACTCAACAATTGGAATGGGAAGGAAGTTCTTGCGGTATTGAAGAAGCTACAGTCAGTGGTGTTAAGAATGATTGATGTTAGATAGCTCGAGGCAGTGTTTCTCAAACGTGGGGTCGCGGCAAAATTTTGGGGGATAGGGTAAACTTATATAATAGGTTTAGTCTGTGATAGTGGTTACTCCGTGATACTTTTTCATTCGTTTGTAACTCGAAGTTGCCGGACCCAATTTAGTTAAAAAAAAAAAATTAATCGACAGCGTTCATCTTCTAGTTTATGATGCGAATTGAAGTTAGTGTGATAGATTGCGAGCGTTTTTGTTCTAGCTGCGCATTATTGGGGAAATTCTTCGTGCTAATTGTGGACGGTCGCTTGTTTATGTATTATAAGTGCTTTAGAAGATAAATAGAAAATTAAAACGGCAGGTAAGTGATAGTAAGGTGACGTTTTAACAAGGCTTACTCTTGAAATTATCATACACTAAGGCCTCAGTGCTATTTTTGCTTGTGAAAATAACTAAATTCTTATTTTTAGCGGGGCTGAGACTGCATTTCTGATTGCTCTGTTTGATAAATTTTGATGGCCAATACCAGAAACAATGTTTTCTTACGTCTCAGACATCTAACGATCATGAAACGATTGATTACACATAAAATAACAATAATATAAAATAACATGAAATAATATAAAATAATGTAAAATAATGTAAAATAATATAAAATAATAAAACAAATAGCTGGTGAATATATATCGGGCCAGCGAAAACTACTACGGAGTTACCAGAGCTATCACGGAGTAGCCAGAGTATGTCGTGAAAATTTAATTTTGTATACTTTCAATTAAATATACTTACTAAATTTCTGTTAACATATTATTTGTTTGTATGATGTTTAACCTATCATTATATCGTAGACGCACTTTCAGAACATGTGAATATTAACAGTTAATAGACAAATTCTAAAATTATCACGGACTTACGCGAGGTTATCCTACGTCGTGAGAACTCAGAAGACGATAGATCTATTTAGTAAGTGTGAGATGGTGTCACCCTCTGTGTTCCGGGCGAATGTTACATTGTTTATATCATTTTTGTGTTTATTCATATATGTAGTTTTGTACACACACGCGCGCGCACGCACGCACGCACGCAAAATATATGTTTCATTTTTCCCCAATGTTGTACTACAACTATAGTTTTATTTATTTATACAAGGGATACGCCAGTTACATACACATTTCCAGAAGGTGCGTGAAGCGTAAAAGGTTGGGAAACACTGGCTTGAGGTATAAGAGTAGTCTAAGGTGGGGGCCAGATATATTGGTTGGTGAGTTTCGTGAGGGGTATTCCCCCCCCCCCATACCGTTTGCCTGCTTCGGTGCTCCTTTTCGCAATGTTTTTTGACTCGCTCTCGCCTTCGCAGAATAAGAGTGAGCCAGAAGTGGTGGGGATAACGCCAAGCACCTGACGTGTAGGCCAAACCGAGCTGTCAGCGTAGAAATACACACATCAGAATAGGTGTGCGTTAGTTCCGAAAAAAATCTGGAGCTTTATTGGTCAGAAAATTCATTTTTCTCGATAGCTTCATCTCGCATTGGTCTACACATGGCTTCGTAACGCACACAACTATTACTCTAAGAATAAATAACAGCCAAACGGCTAGGTTCAGACGGATCCGAGCAGCATTTCCGTTACCCCACCATACCCCGCGAGGGCCACGCAGCTCCACCTGACAAATCCACGATCGTCAGATGGTGGTGGCTGATTTCTCCTCGATCGCTGTTCGCGAAAACGAATTCACCGGCCAATATATCTGGCCCCGACCTTAATTTTAAACGACATAGTTCAGTACCTTAAGAAGACATATTTTTATGAAGATCATTTCTTCACACTGTATTTTTCTACCACTGCTGTCACTACAAGGATGCATAAAAAGCATAGTAACAGCCACTCGTAAAAAACATATCAAATACACACGCGTTTTGACACTTTAGTTCACTATAGAGAGCTGCTAGGTACCAAAGAAAAAGCATACACACCAAGTGGGTCAAAGAAACAGAAAATTCACGAACTAAACACACACTTAATATTCGCATTCTCTTATCCCATGCAGAGAAATGATCATGGTCAAATAAAACTAGCAACATTCCTATCATCAGAAACTTCCTTTATTCCTCCACGAGCATGCGCGCATTAGTCTAGCTAATGGTGATTCTGCTGTGTTTACCATTTTAATGGACGTTCATCGACAGCCTAGGAGGCCAGGGGGGAAAAAGAAAACCGGTCAGCCGCCGCAGAAAACCAGCAATTATTATTAATAAAGCGTGCAACGTACTCGAACTAGTTGCACACGTAACACGCGCAATGGCGACACTAGGCACGAGAGGCGCGTCCAGCTTTGAGCACGAACGACGATTAGGCAGGAACGCGAGGATTTCATAGGGGCTGGCTGGATGGCCTAGAAAACCAGCCCGCTTCGGACATACGTACGCGGGTTTAATTGCTAATTAGTAATTAGTGGGGAAGCACCGACGGTCCGGCGAGCACTGTGCTCTCCGCGACGAACAACCTGGATCGAGCACCCTGGGTCTGTTTAAAAATTGAGAAACGACCGTTTTGGACCGGACGTCCACTTACGAAACCACGTGTAATTAGCCCGTTAATTCAGCGAGGAAATCTCGGCGTGGTGAACATGCCCCTCGCAACCGTAGTTCGCTGGAAATGGCCGTTATGGAGAGTGGTGGAGGAAATCGTGGTGGTCAAGGTCATGTGAATGAGGGATCTTTGGAGGAATTGCCTGCTTAGTGGATGGTTTTCTCCGATTAAATATTATTCGTATGTTATGATGACGTAGGTTAAATGATATGCACTTGACATCTGCTGAGTCGCATCGTGTTAAATCTTCTACAGTCTTTGGTTCAGCTGTACATTTAACATGATGTCAATGAACGAAATACATACATATGTATTAACAACAACTTGTTAGAACGAGATTCGATTGTAATAGGGTGGAGGAAAAACTTTCATTAATTTATTAACTAAGGTCGATATCAGATATATTGGCTGGTGAATTCGTTTTCGCGAACAGCGATCGAGGAGAAATCAGGCACCACCATCTGACGATCGTGGATTTGTCAGTTGCAGTTGCTTGGCCCTCGCAGGGTATGGTGGGGTAACGAGAACGCTGTTCGGCTCCACCTGAATCTAGCCGTTTGGCTGTTATTTATTCGTAGCGTAATAGTTGTGTGCGTTACGAACCTATGCGTAGACCAATACGTGATGAAACTATCGAGAAAGAATCAATGTTCTGACCAATAAAGCTGCTGAATTTTTTCGTTGCTAACGCACACCTATTCTGATCTGTGTATTTCTACGCTGCAGCTCGGTTTGGCCTACACGCCAGAATCTTGACACTATCCCCACCACTTCTGGCTCACTCTTATTCTGCGAAGGCGAGAGCGAGATGGAACGAGAGCGAGTCAGAAAATGTTGAGAAACGGAGCACCGAGGCAGGCAAACGGTGTAGTGGTAGAACACCTCTCACGAAACTCACCGGCCAATATATCTGATACCGACCTTAGGTCATTCTTCGACCAAAAGTGTTCCCCGTGCATCAAAGTCCCTTTATCCCAGATGGGAGATGTTGCTTGTGGGATAGGTGATTAATTAAAACAAGTCTTTTTGTAACTACAATCTAAAATTTTAATTAGGACAGAAGTGGGAATATACGCCTTTTAACAGACAAGTCGCAAAGAACGAATGACTCTAACGAGAGCCGAGAGAAAGAATATCGGTGCCCACTGCTCAATCAGAAAAGGAACATCTTTCCTTCTATAAACAATAAACCATATTCGCAGTATCTCCTCTTAGAGTGTTGATTCAATGTTGATCTTTACATTCCATCATGCACTCACGGGAGACACAAAATACCCAACAGAGGATAATTTCCAAATGATAAGAACTTGATTTTTAATTGTACCAGTAGGAGATAATATTTTCAATAAATACCTTTCATCCTGTTGCTTCGCATCATTCTGTGCTTTAAAACCCGCAAAACCCACTGCATATCCTCAATTTTAACTCATTACTACCACACAGCCAAGTCAGACCCAACCCAGCACTTGGTTCCCTTCCAAATCCCCCCACTAACCACTGTAATTCGCAACACTTGTTAAACGAACCATATTTCCACTCTCCCTTTACATCCACCACAATCCCAGCACTACTGATATCCCACACTTCCCCTGCAACGGTACCTTTCCAACTACATTTTCATTTGCGCCTTGTGTTCCGTACAACTCACCAATACCCACCAGCATTCATCCTGTATCATCGATCCCGAAGTTCGACCCACCCTCAGTTGCAGCCTTATTACCCCGCTTTTTGCACGCTGCCATTCGAAAGAGGCGTTTTACCGAATAACGAAAGCAAAAAGCGGCGAAGAGGTACGGCGGGAAACGGCCGCCACCAAGCGGCGTGGGGAGGGGGGCAGTAAGGGGGAGGCAGAAAAAGTGGAGAGGAGAAACAGAGGCGGCACGCAGGATGCATTTAAAGTCGTCCCAACATCCGTTCCTCTATGCCTGATCCACGTCCGCTGGAGGAGAGCAAGGGATCCTGGTATTCTCTCTTTGGCATACGAAATCCCGCGACGCAGCGTCGTTCTATCGGCCGTGCTACGTGAAAGAACGCGTCGTCCCACCCCACGCCACTGTTTCCCTCGATTATCTCCTCTTTTTTCGACTGGCGACGCACGTGACCGTGGCCAACATCCGCCGTTTCGTGACGACGTTCACCATGTCCCATACTGCGCACCTTCATCACTGCCCCTTGCTGCATAAATTCAGCTTTACGAGAACTTTTGGACCGCTGGACGAATCTGGTGTACCGTTAGCCCTCTTCTGTGCCTTGGCTCGAGATAACGAATTTATAGTGCACGGTTGGCTTTGCTCGTGGAGCGAATACCTTGGGACGAGTGACGATGCTTGACCTCTGTGTGACGTCTCCATTTTTCGCCACTGTTTATGATTGCGAGGTGGTTGGGTTAGAGTTCACTGGTTTTGGACGACACTGACGAGGATTCTACGCTCGTCTTGGTGTGATTAAATGACCGTACCCGAGGAACGATATAATCAAGGGCGTGTTTAAGTTGTTAACCGGCGGCGACGAGTTAACTCGTCATTTGAAGATGCTGGGCAAGACGAGTTAACTCGTTACTAATTACGCCCGTTGCGAATGAATGCAAATCTCATTTTTTTTCTTATTACCACTACCAACAGAGGCAGTGTACCTTCTGATCTTTCTTCACTTTTTTCTTTCTTTTTCTTTTACCGTTTTTAAAATTCATCTGTTTACTAATAATGCAATTTCAGTAAATTGTTTATTTATTTATCGGCGATTCCTTGTGTCTTTAGTTTGATCATTCTACTTGTATCAGAAATAACATAAAGTCATGTTCATACCTGCTATGTGCAAGACGAGTTAATTTGATTTTTGCCATTTGTTACTATCCTGCTAGGGAGCACAGTCGATTTGAAAATGTGCTTGTTAACAGGTTATTTAAGTTGGTATGGTTCACGGTTTCTTTAGTTTTTTTTGGGTATACCTCCGAATGGCCCCAGAGGCCGATCGACACGAGGTTTGAGGGGAGGGGGTGTGGACCCTAAATCTAAAATTGTACATTCGGGTATTTATAAGTTTCCGAAATATTAATAAAAAGTTGTTCATTTTTTTTAACTGCGCGCAGGTAGTCCTAACGGGGATCCATCCTGCTTCCCCCTCCTCCAATTTGTTTTACGGACACTTGGATGCGTTCCCCTTACTTTCGCGTGCCCCTCAGACGCCTAAAAGGCACTCGTATTTAACTGAAATTCAAAGCCAATTTTCTCGAAACCGAAGCGCGATATTAAAAAATTGTATTCTATATTTTCGTCTTATTTTGGCTTTTAGAATCCCCCCACCCACCCACTCCCGCCAGAGTATTCAGTATCAATAGAATATAATAGATATCCACCTTGTATAATAGGATGAATCGCAACAGCAAGTTTCTGTTCAAATTTCCAAACTCACATCGGTTCTTTATCATGCATGGGGCGCGCGCCCCCGCACTAATCTAGCCACAACCAATATTAATACCCGGAACATGTTGGAAAGTTTAATGCGTTGTGTCGGAATAAGTCAACAGAAAAACTAAAAGTTTTTTATTAATATCTCGAAAACTAATAAATTCTCGAAGCAACAATTTTAGATTTAGGATCCACACACTCTCCCCACCGCTCCCCTCAAACCTCGTGTCGATCGGCCACTGGGGCCATTGGGAAGTACAGCCGTTTTTTTTTAAACTTAGTAGTTTTCTGTGAGACATCTCAAAATTGGTGCAATTTAGAGGGGTTGGTGTATTAAGTAAGTTCTTGATTAAATTGTGTTTAAAGCACGCGAGATAGATAATAATCGGAAAGCCTTAGCAAAAGGTGGAAATGTAAAATAATATAAGGTGTGAGATTAGGATATGTTTTTACGTAAGCTGCAGAATACAATACCTTTAAATATCACTTACTATTCGTATTTGTGAAGATATTATCTTTCCCCCTAAGTGATGCTTCTACAATGCTTCCATACTTCATTACCAACAGTTTAGTTCGAAGTTATCCCACAGACACATTCACAAATTCTATTATCCGCGCCACTCAGCTTCGACCTACTAATGCTTCATAAATTAACTTCCCACTTGAAGTGCCCCGAACCTACCAAGTTTGAGCTCCCATCTTCTGCATTCGTCACAGATCCCACTCCTCTGCCCTTGATTTGCAGCAAGAAACAAAAGTTAAAAAGAAACTCCCAAGAACACGTTTGATCGCGTGACGCCGACCAAAACGTCGGACATCATTGTTGTCAACCGGGCCACTTTCCATCCCCTTTTTCAATTCCCGCTAAAGCCGATCGGATTTCACAGAATCCGGGCCTGACTTGCTCCAGATCACCTGTCCCAGCGGTGAAAATCCGGTTTCACGCGGCTGCCCGCGTCTACCGCGTTCCACGGATTTCGTAAGAGGCTGAGGAGGCTGGGGGTCGTCGAAAAGCCCGCGACGCAGTTTCTCGTAGGCAAAGCGAGCAGGTGGGAAGAGGGTCGCCGACAGGTGAGGAGGAAACGGGGGAAGGAGATCTGGGGTTAACGCCTTGGACTCGCATTAAAGTCGTATTAAGGCCGTTCCCCATCTAAACTCGATCACTGGTTCTCGTTGGGAAAGAGTCGTTCCGCGTCTAACACCGCGCAGAGTGCAACATGGCGCTGGCGCGCCCGTTCGATCATGCAAATCCCTAAATCATCGGAGCAAATCGCCGGGAACAGGTGTCACGGGAACGCGTGCACGTCGATCGACGGCCTTGGACGATTTTCTCAGTTTCTTCCTAATCTTTCCATCGTTAACGTCCTCTCCACTGTCGCTCGAGATGTTGAGAAGTCCCACTGTCGGATGAGGATTGATATAAATGCGCGTTTGTCATTTTGGCAATAATTATTTATTTGTACCCGGAGTGGGTGTTCTTGGATTTTATCTTGGGTATCAAAATTTATTTAGTGGCTTTTGTTTTATGGTAGGGAGTGATGTAGGAGTTGGAGAGAAGTGCGGAATTTTGAGGGAGTTAGGTGGTTTGAGTAAAGGGACGCCTAGATTAAGGGTAGTGGACTATTTCAGCTTCAAAAAATCGATTATTTCTTTTTTACTGATTTGGGAAGTCTTATCCTTTATAAATATTTTAAACAAAATTTCATGAAGAATTTCAAATAATTAAATAATCAAATAATAGCAGCGAATGTAATTGAGTGCACCGTCGAGAAACGATCGCAGAGAACAGTATTGGCATAGGGGACCCTGAAGCCGTTTTTCTCGCAACACCATTTTCAGACACGGTGTATATTATAACTCTTAAACCAATGAATATTTTCACTTGAAATTTTTACTGGACGCGTAGAATTCCATCCTCTACACAATGGAATTTTGCGCATCAACACTGGATGTTTGTAAAACTTTTTATAACTGATTAAAGACGATTTTTTCCGTAAAAATGTGGGGAAAAATTGATTTTTGTATAACTTCTACAATTTTTGTTCAAATTCGTCGGCAAAATTCCACTCTGTAGATTTTGATGTATAAAGTACTCAGTCCAAAGTATTTTGCTTTCAAATGATTGGCTCACCTAAATCGATGTACACCACAAATAGCGATGCGCCGTACAGGGCTATCTTCAACGATTAATAACTTCGACAATTTTATATATTCCCACGATTTTCTTTTTTTGGTACTTACTCGCAAACGTACCCACAATAGATTATGAGAGGCATGGCTATAATAATTATTTGGTATCAAAATAATTTAGCGTCAAAGAAACTAACGATTTTACGTATCCAATAGTCCACTAGCCCCTTAAGGGGAGGTTCTGGTCTAAATGTCGATTTTTTTTTATTTCATTTTTCGAATGTTCAACCTTTTAGGAAAACGTGTTTAAAAGGATTTGTTGAAATTCGTAAAATTCCCGAAGTTATAGGCATTTGAGTAGCGGCAAATGCATGGGTCACAACCGGCCACTCGGCGCTCACGTAAAACTTTAAACGCGTTTTTCCCGAAACAGTGTTCTCAACATCGGTGGGACCTGTATCTCCAAAAGTTATTATCCGATTCGACTGAAACTTTTTTTATTTTGAAGAATATACTTCTGACTTTCCAACTGCGCTTAAGATGACACAACTACATATACACAGCTAAAATGCTGGGTTCATACATTCCATTACTCATATCGTGGACATTTTAATAATGTGCGGATAAAATATAACACCTACACATTTGCCTAGATGTCCGCAGCCTGGAAATCAAATACTTGGCGTGGCCAGGAAAGGTCAAGGTGTCGATGAATAAGAATTATTTAAAGACACAAAATGCCAGAGTTTTAAATTGACAAATTATCTGATGAAATCTTGTGAGAGGCAAGGTATCTGTGTCGATGAATGATCTTAAAATTATTTTAAAATGCAATATAAAGAAAATGTACTCATATTGTTAGAGTTTTAAATTGATTAAATTGACAAATTAACTGAAAGCCTGCAAAAGGGAGGGTATGGGTATTGATGATTTGAGAACACTTTGCCTGGCCACGCCAAGTATTTGACTTCTAGGCCGCGGACATCTAGGCAAATGTCTAGATGTTACATTTTATCTTCACATTATTAAAATGTCCGCGATATGGGTAATGGAATGTATGAACATAGCATTTTAGCTGTGTATATATAGTTGTGTCATCTTAAAGGCAGTTGGAAAACACCTTTATGTACTTGAAGCTCATTTTGATTTTCCTTTTTTTTATATTGTATATTTTCTTCTATTTTTTTGGTGATTTACTCTTTTTCGTCCTCGACTTTTTCGTGTACGAGGCGTACTTTTTTTTTACTTTTTTGAAGTTTTTTATGGGGTTTACTTGACTCCCAAGGAAACTTGAGTTTGCTTGCTGATTGAACATGGCGTTACCCTGTGACATGAAGAAGCAATTGGTCGACTAATCGATATCTATCATGTGTGTTTATGTTGACATTACAACTGTTACAGCACCTTTTTTCAGTAAAAGATAAAAATTAATGATAATCAGAGTGATAGTGATACGAAATACCACACGCCCCCCCCCCCCCCCTCCCCACCGATATGGCGAAAGCCGCAAAAGCGATTAAGGAAAATTTGCTGCCGTCGAAATCGAAAAAAAAGTAGACTATGTACAACAAATTTATGAAGAGGCGAGATAACCAAAAAGTGGAGTTTTTATCGCAAACAGTGTTTTAGTTTCATTCTTTTTATTTCAATAAAAACGCAACCCAGCGTGCATATTTTTTGTGAATCGCTCAGCAGGCTTTCCAAACCACACCTTTCATGCAGGTGTTGAAGACAGTTATTTACATAATGGCCAAGAGAG
Organism: Andrena hattorfiana; assembly: GCA_944738655.2. Classification (NCBI taxonomy): domain Eukaryota; kingdom Metazoa; phylum Arthropoda; class Insecta; order Hymenoptera; family Andrenidae; genus Andrena; species Andrena hattorfiana. The sequence goes on from OX122889.2 coordinate 51,071,119, forward strand.
AGTACTCAAAGAAGATAGTAGAGAAGGATTACCTACTTCATGACAACAAATCTGCTGACAGTGTATATGAATCTAACATTGAACTAACAAATGATTAGACAAATTTTAATAAATAAAATAAAGAAGTTTTATAATTATTATAATAAATGTGATATTATTAAAGATATGAATGTCATTTTTTTAATTCTAAAGGTACATAAAGTAAATTCTCATGTAAAAAATAGTTACATGCAAAAAGCGTGTGATTCGCAGCTTTTATTTCGCCTAAATATCTCTGTACTTATTATGATACTGTTACATGCATTTGACAAATACGACGGAATAATAAAATGTGTAAATAAAATAATTCTTATTTTTATATAATTCTAACAATTATTAATTTACTCATACATATTTCTAATTGAATTAACCTCCAATAATTAAATTATTCATAATACTTTTCTTATTTTTGTATTATTAATTCACTCATACATATTTCTAATTTAATTAATCCCAATAATTAAATTATCATGTATTGCTGGTTTTAATTTTCTAATAAAAGTTTTAAAACTAAGAATTTTTTCACTTACAAAAATTTAATAAACTGTGGTTTTAAAACATTTAAATAATATCTCCTGCTCTTTGACTGGTATCTCCTCAGACTCAGTTTTTTGCATTCACGCCTTTCCGTTACTTATCTAGGTACTTTCTCAATTGCCAATTAGATATTCAGTGCTTCATATCCTGCCCGAAATAAGTCAGACACCAAACTTGTCCATCGCGTAGCCACAAAAATCGTGCACACTACCTGGAGCTGTGGCTGCTGCAGTAAACGTTTCCAGTGGTGTACATCGCACGAGGGTTTTGTAAACAGCGGGGAATGCAAAGTAGGTGTACCACACGCGGTGGATGCACCGCGGAAGGACATCTGAGAAAACGAAGATACCGTTACGGAGCGGCATAATTGTAGTCACGGCTAATACGAGGACATGCGAGGGCCGTGATACGCAAGCGTAAGCTAGTTGTATCGCGCCAGACGTAATTGTTGGGAATACCTGTCGACGATCGGCGTTGTTCAGGCGGGGGACCAGGGAAATACATTCTTGCGGATGTAATTCACTGTGTACGACTCTCCGCGGGAATTAAACCGCGTGCCACCGTGTAAAATATGAATCTTTGCTAAGGTTGGTGGTGGGGATCGCAGCCATTTCAACAGCTACTAAGGAATCTGGGCAATCAGCTGGCACACACGTATTCATTCACTGGCGTCTGCCTATTGCTAAGGATCCTATTCGTCGTCGGTTCGCTGAAGGTTTGGATAAATATCGTTTTGGATAAGTCTGGGAAGGATGGTGATGTAATATGTGTGGAGGGCGAGTCGAAAGTCCTGTCACTAAATTTGTAAATATTGTGCGGGTTAAAGTTTATGTCAGGTAGCAAGAAAGGTCTAACAGAGATGCATTTCCATGCCACTGACATTTCAGAATATTCTGTCGGATGTAGTAGAGTGAAAGAAGACTCGTGTTGCGTGGTTTAAAATTATGATATTGATAAATAACACCGCAAGCAACGCAAGTAGGTATTTAGTGTGAGGTATAGGGAGTCCGAATCCGTCATTGAGGGACCATTAATCGCCTCTGTTGTTAATCTCTCTTCTCTCACGTGAAACTTATACGATGAGTATAATGGAGAAATTTTTGGAACGTTTTGACACGATTCTGTGGCAGTTGCAGCAAACACTTGACTCACAGTCGGTCGAAAATTTCGTCGAACGTGTTTCCACTCTGATAATATTTCGCGTGACCTGTTTCGGCATGAAATACTTTCCATGCCGTCGTGAACACTAAATAGATAGCCGAGGAAAATGCGAACGGTCGTCGTACGATCGTGGCCACGCAGTGGAAAGAGAAGTAAAGAGTGCGCGGGGGAAAAGAGTAAAAGAACCTTTCGCACGAAATAATGAGGAGCCACGTCTGGGGAACATTACGACATTGTTTGCTGCTTGGGGAGCGTTAAAATCGAAGAACACCCGTGGAAATTGGCGTTCTTACACAGTCCCATGAAAAATCATGTGTAAACCATAAACTACAGAATTCACAGTGCATTAAGGGGGGATTCTCGCGTAACAGCCCCCAAAGGTAACCGGTATTTATGATTTTTTTTATAAATCTATTGTTAATAATATTGGGTTAATCGCTTTTGGGGTATAAGGAGGCATCTTTAAATTGGCAAATATTTTTTATTTGTCCATCCTTCTTATTGTTTATTAATTATTGTGGAATCTTGTTCACATCTTCGACGATGTTGGCGTGACGCATAACACCTTTCCTAAATTTCTTAAAGTTAGATAGTTTACGCTGTGACTGAACATAAAATTTTAATTTTAGTTTTTATTTAGAATATTTCTTTTATCAGTATAAAGTAAAGTTATCGAAGGAAAAAAGTTACTTCTTTTTCAAACGCTACAACTTTTCCAATTTTTATTTTTTTTTCTTTATATTAGGATCAATCCCAGTGTAAATTATTTAAGTTTAAGAAACTTTTCCTTTGTACATGTACCTCATACAGGAGTTACATCGTCGAAGAGGTTGACAAGATTTCAAAATAATTAATAAATAATAAGAAGCATCGACATAAAAAAGATAATTTCTGAAAATCTAAATATGCCTCCTTATATCCCAAAAGAGTTTATCCATAATATTGACAATAGGTTGGTAAAAATAAATTTACCCTATTTTGAGAAATGAAAAAATATAAAGAAATACCAATGTTATGCTTTTTTTAATGAACATATTCATATTCCTTGTACTTTTTTGCTTCGGATGTAATCAATATCCACCCATTATATACTGTGATTATATTTAAAAGCAAATACGAGACTCGGCTTTGCAGCTTGAAAATTACAGCGATTCAATAAAAAAATCATAAGAGTACAGTTGAAAGTTTTCGAATATTTTAATGTATTTGTGATATCTATATCTCTCATATTCTGTATATATTGATAAATAAAGGTTAAAACTTTATATAAAAATTATTTATTTGTTATAATTATACATATATTATGAAAATTACAGGGGACCAACAACTGTCATATGAATAATGTTGAATAGCAATAATTGGCCGAGCAGCCGGCAACTATTTTATAACCATGATCTAGAGACGCGGTAGCGTCTCGAACGCCAAGTACATGATCGACACCCTGTATATGTCGACTGTCGCTACCGCTATCATTTACTCGTCCCCGGGCTATTCCAACCTAACCTGAAACTTATTTCATTAATTATCTCATCACGCCTGCAATATTTTCTAAATTTAAAGGCATTCTTCTCATGTAAACCGCATATAAGCTTTCGAATAAGATCAATTTCAATAAAATCGGTCCACGAATGACAGAGATATCTTAATATCGTCTCATGGATCAGTCGAAAACGGTAAGATTTTTCTCCTTTTCATGATTCTCCTTCTTGTTCAAGAAATTTTTCGTCAAACATAATATGTATATACGCGTTACACGCACGCCTTCAGCCAACAGAAACTAACACATGTTTTGTTCGTCAATCGCTATCTTCACTATGCAATCTACTCCAAATTTTGACAGCTTACCGTCAAATTATAACCAAGTTATAAACTTGTTTTTACAAATACGTATCGTTCTACCATTGAATTGCAACCAAAATGCAGTCTCAAACACAAGGTAAGTTGTTGAAATTTGAATTGCGACATATTTGAATATCATCAAACTGTTTTTTATTTGTAACTAAACTCAGGATTTTATGTATATTATGTAGTTAATCAAAGCGTAAAATGATGCTGTGACTGAATTTATCCTTAATTCTGTCGCGTGATAATTTGTTACTTATAATATTAAAAATTATCTGAAGTCAGCTTTTAGCTTGCAGCATGTCTAAAGAGAGGTTCAAATATGGTATGATATGTACATTTATATTTAATAGAATTCCATGAACCGTTACCAAAAACCTCGTAGTTACTTACAAAAAGGAATGAAAATTGGCAATATTTACCGCGCCATGGAGAATCCTTCTCAAGTATTACAGAATCCTTCTCAAGTACTACCAAATTACAAACACTAAAGACCCCACAAAATGCATAGAAAATATTGGAATATAATTTTCAAGTCAATGTCACTTTTAACTGGTTTTTGTAATTGATTTCACATCACGGTGTTTCCAGCCGATCCACGCGTTAGTCGTTACCCGCGTCTATCATTATCCGCGGGCATTAGCTTCGCGTTTCTCAGGCGGCGAGTGAAATCGCGCGGTACCGAGCCACCCCGCCGATTTCTCGATTCCTGGACGCCCGGCACGAAAATTCGTCGCCAGGGAAATAAACTGGCCACGGTGCTCCACGGTGTTTGGCGTGCGGCCGCGTTGCATAAGCGGCCAGAAAATTTATAAATGGCAGTCGGTCTACACATCTGAGGCGAAGTTACGCAACGGTACACGCCGCTGTATAATATCGAGATAAGTACCGGTTTCACAGACGCAAAGTTCCTCCAAAGTTCGCGCGGACCGTTATTTGTTTTCGATAATTCCAAACCGACCCGGGTCGGGGCGAAAAAAATTAACGGCATCCGTGATTGGTTGTTCATTAACGAATTTCAGTAGCAACGTTTTGGTCACGGGAAAATCTTGAAACGAAAAAGTGATACGTGGCCATGTGAAGGAAAATGTTACCAAATTTTTTGTGGTTTCTTGTATTGAATGGAGAAATGGGATGACCTCTGGCATGTTGGGGAAAAATATGTAACTATTTAGTGCCATTAGTAAGCGGTAACTACCTGCATCCTAAGCTGCAAGTGGTATTCTCTGTTACATGCACCAGGGTGAGTTTCTCTTACGGAAAGTGGTTGGAAGCAATAAAGATATTTAGAACAAACATTTAGGTCCTACTTTTCACGATAGGGTGCAGTTCCAACATGTGAAGCAGGCACGTACGTTTAATGGCTGGTCACGCAACACCATTGCGGAAAATGTCCCACGGTGGACTCGCGGGCCGTCCGATATATTTAATTAAGATGAATATTCGCAGTTACGTTGGCACGTGGGAGCCAGCTTCGTGACATAACGCGTTATTTAATGCACCTGGATTGAACTTAGAATTAAACTGCGTATATTCAGTCGGGACGCTCGTCCCCGCGTTCCGTTATGCCAGGGATACCTACTCGCTTGCGTAACGAGCTGTCGATAAATGTTACAAACTCCTCGATGAGTGGCAATCGGTGTTTGCCGTGTATCAGTGAAATGTGGACCACGGTAGTTGCACACGGCGGAAAAGATCGTCCCAGGACGCGTAGGCACTGCTTAATTGAACTTGGTAACTGTATCGGGTACCGTCGCAGCGTTCAATGTGAAAACCGTGCTCCACCGCGAGATTTACAGTTAAGCCTCCTTCGCACATGCGCGACGAACTGCGTAGAACACACTGGACACACCTCCCTAGCGCATTTTTCAGTGGCTCGAGTTTACTCTGTGTTTCACACGTGGAAATGTGGCTTTATGTGCTTCGACTTTGGTGCTCGCAAGAAATTATTTTCTTCTTGTATGGAAGCGGCTGAATATTTTTATAAGATTGATAAGGTTAACAGTGCCCAAACGCAATGTATTGCCATGAATTGTCGTTGTAGGTTAGAGTAAAGCCAGGATCCCACGTGCAACACATCTATTAATTGATTCAAGCTTCTTTTATTACACACGTGGGAATGGAGTTTTACATTTCAATTTTTGCACCAACGAGATACCATTCTCTTATTTGTGTCTTGTGTAGAAGAGAGAAAATAGTCAACAGATCTTCGGTTAACTAAGGTTAAAAGTAATGAATGATTTCGATTCGAAATTCGCATAGAGCCACATTCCCAAGTGAGCAGTGGAAAAGATAATGGAAAAACGATCCTCCTTGAGTATTTCAAGCGTCTTCTGCGCCGTGCATCAAGCACGTAGGAACGTGGCTTAAGCCTTGCACATGCAGGAATACAGAGATCGCGCATGCAATTAACATGCACAGTTCCATAACAGATATAATACACATATTCGCGTTTAATGCGTTAATCATTGATTGGTTTTCTTTTCTCCAGCGGTGCTGGCAAGTCTTCTTCGAAGTAGGTTGCATTGTACAATTAAATAGCCCGACAAGCAAAACTTGCCTCTTTCACCAAGGAACTGTAAAACTTTCGACATTGTTGTGCGCAGCTAGTATAATTTATGGAGCCGGTTTAGCAACTGTGAAAAACTTTCGAAATGTAATGATTACATAAATGGGAGAATTTCTAACGATTCCGACGAGCTACCCGTGGAATTCCTGAGGAAAACTCACATTTTTCGTAATATTTTATGGATTAGGACTGAAGATTGACCTAATGATTATTACCGCAATTAACGCGCAAACTTCCATGACGGACTCCACCATTTGTGTTTAACGTTTGGGGTTTCATAAAATCAATTTTTCGTACATGTAAATTGACAGTATGACATCTTAAGAATGTTCAGTTAAAATTTCATACAGAAATTCGAAATAGTTTCAAAGTTATATCATTGAGAAGCAAAGCAGGTCATGCGCTCTACGCTCGGTACCTATTCAAGGGAAATACAATACTTTAAACGCGTTTTTCTTGAAACACCGTTTCTCAAACTGGCGAGCAAGATTAAAAGAAAACTAGGCATCATTTTATCTAAAATTTTTTTGCATTGACTTCAATCTAGTGGACACCCCCCCCCCCCCCACGAGACTTAATACTAATCGACTTTTGTTTTTAATTGAAGAAAATAAGTGTTAAAATTAGACGAAAATTGTAACTTTATATTCAAACAGATGCTAGTTTAAAATTTTCTATTATTGTTTTAATATTTTTAGGGGCTCCACTAGATTTAGACCTAAACTTTAAAAAAAAACATTTGATTTTTCAGTTTCCGACGATTGAATAAGGTACTACGTTGCAGGCTGCATCTACTATAAAAGCAATATAATTTATTGTATGACAATATAAAAATGGGAAATTATAGTGCAAATATAAATTAATAAAATGTAACATGTTTCATCCAGATATCTTGTATGATTATTTAGAAAGAAAATCGTAAACATTGTATCATTTTTAAGCGCCAAATCCGCAAAACCCAGGGGTATCTTTAAGAAGCATCGAATGCGATTCTTGCTTCTAACGCTACAGAGACTCGTTAAAGACAGTTAGATAATTGAAGAGTTGCATGATTGCTTTTTCCTTTACGCCGAGAAATTATAAAGCTTTCAAGCTAATACATTTATTTAGCCTGCAATGATTTTTATTTCACACATCCGATTCCTTTTTACACAAAGACTCACTCTTACAGGTTCTATATGCTTCATGGCAATCAGCTTCAGAAATTGAAGCAAAGCCTATTTTTATTTATCTTTTCGTAATATCCAATTTCAGAGTGCATTGTTGCAGTCATACTTAAATTGAAAGAAGCTGCCCAAGCCTAATTAACTGAGCCACTAAGAACATAGTACACATTCACTAAGATAAAATCTGTGCTAAACTGTCCAGATACTCTGAACATAGAACCTCGATAGGTTAACCAAAAAAACATCATTACCTTCATTACTATTTATCTTTATCCAGTCCTCTAAGGAGCATCTCAGGCCAAACATTATAACTCAATATAACCTACAGCTGTAGCGCAGGTGACCCCAGTCCCATGTCCCAGGGGTTAATGAGTCAATCCTTCCACTTTCTCCGAAGCAGCGGCTGAGAAGAAACGCACCTAATCGCGAAACAGCTGATTCTAGGAGCGATAAGCGCCGCGGCAGGTCGAGTTGAGAACCGCTAGCCTTAACAAAGTTACGAAGGGTGTATCGATAGGCTGATAATTGCGAGCGGAGGTATCGACGGTGATGTAAGAGTTCCGTGTTCCCGTGGCGAGCACCTATAAGGAACCGTGCGATGTAAAAGAGGCCCACACGCGCGCGCGCCCGTGCAACTCCGTGTACGTGTACCCTCTGCGAACTGCGAGCGATAGACGTCGAATATGGATGTCGATCTACAGCGTCGATACAAGCCAGAGATCCGATAGAGACCCATAAATCTGCGATACCTGCCGGAGATCTCGACGTCCTTGCGACTCTGGCCACTCGTAATATCCGTCAACTACTAGGGGGACTCAATGTATATAGCAACACCCACCAGTTGATCCGATTTACATCCAGCTCGACACGATAAAAATGTGCCCGCGATAAGGTGGCCTCGCGTTCAACCTGACGCCACTATGGGCAGCTTTGGGGCTCAAACGAGGATAGAAGGTTCGTTCTCGCGTGAGCGGAGGGTAAAGTATGATTTGATTCGTTGACGAAGGTTTTAGAGGTCCATCGGAGGTTGATGGGTTGAAAGGATTTCGACACCAGTCGCGAGTTCGTTATCCTTTGTTATGAACAGATCGTTGGAATTTCGTAGATTGTGGAATTTGTTGGTGTGAGTGAGGTATTGATATTTTGGAGCTATTTGAGGTTTCTTGAAATGAAAGCTGTGCTTTTAAAGGAATGGGCAGTAAAGGTGTTTAAATGTATTATTGTATGACTTCTTTGTCGATGAAATTGGGAGGTAGAATAACAGAAGTTATTGAAAATTCCTGTAAGTAATCTGTTGTAGGGGATAGTAGGAGAAAGCGGAACGGGTGGGTAAAACGGAACATCAATGTTTCTCTTAAATAAGAACTGCGAATGTGTTGGTATCACGTGATATGGGACCAAACGGTCCTCACAGCATTTCGTGACAGACCATAGACCCGTGCACACGTTACTTTTTCGGTTAACAGCGTTGGAAAAATTTCCGGTACCGAAGTTTCGATATTGTGTTGTAGTTTCGACCACTTGTCGTCACTTGGATTTCGAAAATTTATAACGGCAAGAATATGGTTGGATTCTATAGTCCTTGCACTACATTTTGACGTATTATTCAGTTCTTTACATCACGCTGAAGTGTAAATATTAAATGTTTACTAAATTACTGCGTGTGGGGCAAAGTGGAACACTTTTGCGTGTGGTAAAACGGAACACTTATTATTATGTATGGGGAAGAATGGAAACGTTTCTTAGTACGTGTTTATTTTTTCTTTTAATTATTAAATGATTTTTTTCAACACCTGCATGAAAATGGGTGTTTTTTTACACCTGCTGAGTGGGAGCAAAATGGCCAATTTCAGACGTTTCGCGTTTTCTACTTTTCTCCCAAGGGAAAAAGGCTTTGCGCGCATTCGCATTTTTTACTTTACTCCCAAGGAAACTTGAGTTTACAGTTATTTACATGAATGAATAATTTAAATCATTAAAATAAAGATCTTGTACGTTTACATGGTCTTCAAGTGGGTTTTACCCTACCACCTGAGCGAGGCGAAGATTTCAATCCCTTCGGTAAATCTCATTTTCCGGAAATGTAACAAAAGTAGTAAGGTGGGGTCCCATAGACCCCGCAATTAATTTAGTGTATTATAGAAATCCATATCTTTAATTAAATTTTTATTATCAAAAAATACTTAACTAATTAAACATCTTTAATTTTCAATAAAAATATACTTCCTAAATAGCTTATATGATGAACAAATTAATTAACATTGCCACGCGTTGTTAAAAAGTTATAGTCAATTTAAAATCTGGGGTCTGTGAGACCCCACCTGATCAACACCGGATTAACAAAGTCTTGGATTTTCTTGTAGTCTAAGGTCCACTTAAGATCATATTGAAGTCCCGTGTATTTTTTCCTTTCGATTTTATGTTATCACTCTCCAAAGTTAAGCGTTCCATTTTACCCTACTCTCCCCTAAATGATGGATTATGGCTAGTTTTGTTTGTGAATGTGAATTTTGGTACACGAAGACATTAATTTCCAACTTGCATTTTTTTTTATTAAATCCTGTCTTCACCATTCTATCAGTCGTAGAATAGATTACTCTGCTTTGAAGATTGGCCATCGCCAGACTTAACTGTACTAAATTTTTAAATACTTCCTGGTATTCCTCCTTTCAAGAGACAAATTGCAGTAAAAAGTACGAAATAGGAGCTCCAGTACAAGCCACCAAAATAATCCTACTCCAAATACAGAAAGTTTCGAATTTCATGACACAGGAACGATCGAGGAATTACTTTTAAACGAGGCGGGAACCAAAATACGGGACAAGGATAGTTAAGGTACCGCTACATGATTACTCAATCGGGGGCCGTTGCTGAAACCATGGCTGCAAACCCGTTTCAAGGACAGGGTCGCGCGAATAATAGTGAGAAACGAAACTAAAACGAAGTTAAAAGCAGAGAATATCATCGTCACGGATGTCTGGGCGTTCTTTTTCTCCATTTATCATTCCCAAAGGTGATATTTTCTCGCTGAATTGCTCGGATGCGTCTCCCTCCCGCGATGCTCCTGAAATATCCCCATCGCATTCATGATGGCAGCACATAATATCCGATGATCCATCAATAAGTCCTTCCACATTTCTTTTATCGCTGATTGAAGTTGATTTCTTCAGATATACATATTTACTATCGTCCTGATGATCTGTAGGAAAGTCACAAATGCCATGCACTTGCAGTATCCTCCCCCTCGATTCCGTCTTCAATCTTTAATAGGATACATAAATCCCTATTATTAATAATTCCCTGATAACGCGCAGCCATTTTGACGACGCTGGCAAAGAACATGGGCAAAAGAAGGATATTGTGGTTTTATATTGATTCATGAGCACTGAATTTTAATTGCCATTGGACGGTTATAGTGTCCTTGACGAATAATTACTAGGTATGATTAGTCAATGGATGCACGACCATGCTTTTCAATTAACCGAACCGCGAATCGAGCATTGATTTATGTTTCCTACGCTTGGCGTGATCGTCAAACTTCCTTCTTTTTTCCATTCCATCGATAGACATCGTTATGAATGAGGTGGAATGACTTTATGAGCGGTGAAACAATGATCCAGCAGATGACTGGACAGCGTGACACCGATCTGTCGCGTCGATATAACGCGAAACGATTGGAAAATGTATTGGAGAACTGTCTCCAAGGAGTTGAAATTCAAGTTTTCTTTTTTATTAATTCATGTACGAGTAAGTTTTTTTTCTCGATAGTTTTTAAGTCGGTTAATTAAATCAGGTCGCGCGAATTCCGCCTGGTGTGAAGTAACGCAAGATTTATTCATTATTCATAGTTACTAAGCGTTTGAAGTTTTTTTCAGTCGACTACGTCTTTTATTAATTATTCTGGGATCGCAGTTGTATTGGTTCGGGACAAAGTGTGGGAATATACATTACGTTTAATGAGTTTCAGATGATTCCTTAACGATCTAACTGCTGATGTAACGGCAGTTTGAAATAAGTAATGCTGGAGAGGTTTATTCTTTTGTAAATTACTGTAGCAGGTGATTCCAAGGTGTGCGTTTATACTTCAAAGGATAGATCTGCGGTATGAGAAAAATAAAGAAATGTGAATATAGAATATCTAAGTTTAATTTTTCAAGCTGTAACGAGTTAATGGAGGATGAAGAAATAACAATTTTCTCTTACTTAATATTATAGTTTCTCCTGTGCTGTAAATGGTATTTATTAACCTTCCTTTTTTAACCGAATGTTGTCTGTTATTTCTGCTTGACAGGGTAAAGTAGCAGAATGATTGACGTTTATACTGAACTGCATGAGACTAGTTAAATATAGATACAAGCTGTTAATGCCAAAAAGAAGGAAAAAGTACTTTACTATTTTGCAACATGCAGTTTCGTTTTCGAGATATAACGAACTATATTTTGGAACTAAATTAAGTAAGTTTTAATTTGCAAAGTGGCTCATCTTTTAGCTTCTTTTCTAATTTAAAAGTATTCTGAATTTAGCAAAGTATTGCAATTAAGAATCATCCATATATAATACATAACAGGCTTGGAAATTCTAATTTACTAAACCTGTAAATCATGTCTAATTTTAGCAACCAATGTAGCAAGAAATTATTTAATACTTTCAAACCTGAATGGCTTCCATATATAAAAAGTGTAATTTCTGTCGGACACTATTAGTATTAACCTCAAATGCGGCAGAGTTTAAAAAACGAATCGAAATGAATTTACATTATCTAGTTGCGATAATGCAATCTCCATTTACATACAAGCTTACTTTAAACCAAGCTTACACTATCACCAATGTGTAATGTCTATTCGAGTGTCTAAGAAGATGCCTTTATAAAAACACATATACTTAAACTATACCCAAGTGAAATTATTAAAAAAGTTACTTAATAATGCCCAATCTTTTTTGTAAAAAGAACAAACTACGTTGAACGACGTGGCATTATCTCTCCCAGCTTCTAAACGCTAAGTCTTATCACAAGCAAATGAGCCATCTAGTTAATTAAGCCGAGCACATAACAACCTACGACGTCTGCTGAAAGGAACAAGTGTCTACATCTTAAAATATTCTTAACTGCTCTCGTGGCAAAATTTAAAAACAAAGTTTATTACCTCAGATGAAGAAATTCTAAACCTTAAACACTTTAAGAGGGCATTATTCCCAACGCTTCGTGGTCATACGGGGTGTATCGCACTCCAGGATATGTCTTTGCCAATATTTCTATAAGTTTTTAGACCTTAATAATAGAATTTAAAATTTTGGGGAATTTTAACAAAAAAAATCGCTTTTGCCCATGACTATTTTTTCAATTACAAATTTCGATATATCAAAATTTACATTTGTAGAAAAAGGCTATTAGAGCACGCTTGCACGAGTATTACGAATGTACAATGATTACTCACAAGTTAACAGATTCAAAAATACGAAAATGGTAACTCAGAAATGACGCTGGGGTGCAACGAACCCCATGTGACCAATTTGTGATTACTAAGTTTTCGGGTTTCACATATAGATGCCGCTAACGATGCATGTAGTCGACATACATGTGTGAAGTTGTATTGTTTTTATAGTGTAAATATCTGTCAACAATAACCAGTCTTAATATTAAAAAATATCACTACGCAAAAGTATTTTTTCTAACAACAAAGATGTCGAGTTTTGTGCCAAATAAACAGCATTTGCAGGAAGTTTTGCTTTTCTATTTTAACCTAAAGCACAATGCAGCTGAAGCACGGCTTTTTCTCAAGGAAGCCTACGGCGACCATGTATACGGTCACCGTACCATGCACCATCGAAAACTACCTGTGAAGATTGGTTTAAACGCTTCAGAAATGGCGATTTCGACATTAAAGACAAGGAGCGCTCCGGAAGACCAAAAACAATTGAGGACGCCGATCTGCAAGCGTTATTGGATGGATGATACGCAAACACAACATCAACTTGCGAAAGCATTTTCCAAACGTTTACGTGCCATGGAAAAAATCCAAAAGGCAGGAAAATGGGTGCCACATGCGTTGACTGAAAGACAGATGGAAGAGTTTTCTGCATCAAATTGTTACTGGCGATGAGAAGTGGATTTATTTCGAGAATCCCAAACGCAAAAAATCATGGCTTTGACTCGGTGAAGCATCAACATCGACGGCACGCCCAAATCGTTTCGGGAAGAAAATAATGCTCTGCGTTTGGTGGGACCAAGAAGGAATAATTTACTATAAGTTGCTGAAACCGGACGAAACTGTCAATGGGCATTGCTACCGACAACAACTGCTGAATTTAAAACATGCATTGCTCGAAAAACAGCCAGAATCGAAACACGAAAGAGTGATATTGCAGCACGACAACGCTCCGTGCCATCGCAGTTCCATCGTCAAGACACCATCACAACGCTGAAATGGAATCTGCTACCACACCCGCCGTATTCGCCAGACCTGGCACCTTCAGATTATCACTTGTTCCGGTCGATGGCGCATGGCTTGGCTGGGCTACACTTGGCAAAATTTCGAAGAAGTACAAAATTGGTTGGATGAATGGTTTCGGTACAAAGATGCGTCGTTTTATTGTCGCGGTATTCATGTATTGCCAGAGAGATGGCAAAACTGTGTAGCTAGCGAGGGACGATATTTTGAATAAATAATTTTTTGTATTTGTTTTAAAATTTTCTGTTTTTAATTGATCGAAAAACCCCGGAAACTTAGTTGCGCACCTAGTAAGAAGGTGTGACCACGGGGCATTAAAATTAAAACTTTTCAATTTTGATAATAAAAACAAACAGAGCCATAAAATTAATACGACTTTATTACACCACATAAAAAGTACAATAACAAAAAAGCAGAAAATCAGAGTAGGTATAATTTAAGAAATCTGTTAAAAATTATTAAGGTTTAACCCTTAAAGTTGCCCCTAGACAAAATTGTTGTTGGGTCCAAGCGTAATTTTTAATTAAATTTCGCGAGAGTACCGCATTTAACGATGCACCAGCTGGAAGCATGATAAAACACCATTTACGAACTGTAACCAATGCAGCGGATACGCGTTCCGCTCACGAAAATAAGGGTACGAACTAACGACGTGAAAGTTTCGTGCGTGCAGAGTGGTCGGCGATGGGGGCCTCCATAATTTTATGAATATTCGCTGACCCTTAATTCGAACAATGCCCAGCCGCAGAAAAGGGAAGGGGCCCGCAGAGGAAAGGGTAAAAGGAAAAAGAAACCGATAATGTACAGTTATACGCGATGCTTTTGAATCACACGCAGATCCGTTTTCTCGACGCGCATCCGCGTCTCGGTTGATCGCGGACATTCGAAGTTATTCTCAATCCTTCGTTATAATGCCGTTCCCGTACGTGTAACAATGATTATTCGCGTTGTCTAACAATGAGTCAGACAATCATCTCGCTGGATCGAGATCGAAGGTTCACAGTGATACTAGTTTCACTGCGAATGGGAGAGAAACTTTTCCTGTCTCGACATCCATCTCATCCTTCGCTTTATGGACTGCTGAGGTGTTTGATCGAGTGTTGAAAGTTGTGTGGGGTATTTGGGACGAATTCGAGGCATTTAAGTGGGTATATACTTGTTCACTTGGGCGGTTCGAGAGTTTAAAAAGTGTAGAACATTTTCAGGGCTCTTGAAAAAGATAGGGATAGGTACTCGTATTATAACCCTTCATTTCCTGCGTCATGTTTGCACAATATTTTATTACTTTGTTATTATTCTTTTTCGAATAAAAGCAACGCATGGCATTGGGAAGCAGAAGTTTGCACTGTCGAAATATTAACCTCACCATTTCATCTAAATATATAGAGCAGAATGTTTATAGTTTGTCTGTCGCCTAAAAACTTTCGAACGGTAATCTCTTGGATCACGAAATGTGCCTCAGCTCATTATGCCTGGCTAATCCAGACGAATGTGACTGCTTTCACAAAAAAAAACTTAAAAAAAACAAACATTCTTTTTATAAAATCAGAATCTAAATTCCGGGCGAAACCGAGTAGTAAAGCTAGTAGTTTATATTAATTACTATATCCCCATTCGATCAATGGTAGCATTCAGTCCACTCATTATAATCCAAAACTACTTTACTCAACCGTCTCCACCACCTCACTCTCCAAATCTAACCACCCTCCACCGTAAAGGAAGCAGCATTAAAAGTCAGACGTTATATCATCCACTCACGCGAGCTGGTCACGTGGTATCCGTTATCTCGTGAGACGCGCCGAATTTGTGGCCGCTTAATACGGCATTTAATTAAGCGAGGAGGAGCTTGTGCGACGTGAAAGGCGAAAAATGAGATCGCCGGACCGCCGGGAACGGTACATATTATTTATTGTCTGGCGATACGGTGACGACGTTCAAGAAAGGCCCAGTGTGGCCTGTTTGTGCATTATATCGAAAAAGGAAGCGGCCAGCGTAAGAACGGTTCGTTGACTCATCCCTCGTAAATTCGATTTATCGTTCTGCCCGGGGTATTCATCGCTGGCTCACCGCCGCCCATGAATATTTATTACGGCTCCGCAACACAATTTGTCGATTCCTTTTTTCCCGCGGCCGGTCCACGCACGCCTCGCGCATGCGCGCGTGGGTGCGCGCGCAGCGAACTGGAGCGCCCCGTTTCGAGTGTGCACCGCGTATCGGGTAACATAAATCCCGTCCCACGGGCGTTATCCGCGGGAAAAGTAATTTGCCCATTAACTTCGTTTCAAGTTTGTCCGTGGTCGCCTCCCGATACTTAGCAGGCAGAAGGGAACATTAGCGTGAATTAACTTCTCGGCGACGTTGTTTGTTCCCCGTGAAATACGGAGCGCGACAAGCAGGGTCTACGCTCTCGAACGCCACGGAGCGTCCTCGAACGTGAGAAAATGTGTTGGACAATGTAGTGGACAAACTTTGGTAACATTTTCATGATTTTGATTGTAATAAGGTTGATAGTTTAGGCATGTTAGCTTCGTCTTTAACCCGTTCCGTGGCTGGACGCAGTACCTATTCCCACTTATATTGCTTTCTGTAGAATTGGAAATAGTTTTTTATAAGGATTAAAGTGTTAGTCAAGGTGTTTGTATATACAGGGTATACCAGAAAAATAGGAACTGCGGGTTAATTCGGAAGTATAAAGTTTTTGAAAAAAATATTGCAGACAAAAGTTTTAGAGTCTGGAAAGAGGCATCTGATGGTGATGTTGACCATGCCTAAGGGTCAAATTTGGAGGTACTTCCAAGGTCAACTTGATTTTTAAAATGGGAACACCTATTTTCCGCACCAGAAATGAAACGAACGGGAAATTTTACGTTATTGATTTATATTTAAGCCGTGTGTTTGATATTAAAAATTGAACGGATGTTCGGTTTCTATTTTTGACCACTACGCTGCTTTGACTACTACCCCTAGGTCAGAGTTGTCAGAGAATCTAATTACAAATTACAAATTACGATTAAAATGTAATTGTGTAATTGATTACACATTATTTTCTGTAATCGTTAATTTAGGTAGTTGACAAAATATTGTGGTATCCTAAATTATGGATTACCAAAAATAATGTGTAATCAATTACCCAATTACATTTTAATAGCAATTTGTAATTTGTAATTAGATTACATTTTGTCCAACTCTGCCCTAGGCTGAGGTCAACGTCCCCATCAGACGCCTCTTTGTAGACCCCCAAACTTTTGTCTCAAACATCTTTTTTCAAAAACTTCAACCTCTCAACTTAAATAACCTCTAGAAGTTTTTGGCCCAATGGCAGGACCACATATTTAAAGGTAAAATTTTTTCGTTCCTTTCATTTCTTATGCTGAAAATAGAGGTTTCTATTTATAAAAAATCAAATTGATCTTGAGATGACCTCTATATTTGACCCTTGGGTCATAATGGAAGCCACCACCAGATGCCTCTTTCCAAACCATAAAACTTTTGTCTGACATTTTTTTTTCAAAAACTTCATGCTTCCGAGTTAGTCCGGTGTTCCCATCTTTCTGGTACACCCTGTATCTATATATGTATGTATAGGTCGATGGAGCGTGGAATTGGTGAATGGCAGTATTTTTTTTAGGGATTTGTTAAGTTTGAACGATTACATAATCTTTGTGGTCTAGTGGTTTCGATGTGTTGGATGTTTAGGATAGAGTTAGACAAGATGACAACCTCTACGGCTCTGAGTTCTGACAGCTCGAGGTGACTGACGTTTGGAGTTTGTGTGACTTGATGTTATTTATTGCAGTTGTTTATGGGTATCACGGATGCAAATTGTATTTTAACGGGAGTTTATAAGAAGTTATAAATTCTTATAAATGTTCTTATTATGTTCTTTATCCTGAAATGGTGCAGTAGGTACGCCCAGTGTAATAGGGGATTAATGTTGTAGACTGATAGGGTAAGTGTGGGTATTACTGCGGACTTTTAAGGTAGGTTAACTTTAGGCCCCTCGATACGGCGTTCAAATGAATGAAAGTTCCTCCTTTTTTTTTTAAAGAAAGGTGGGACCTTAATAATTCCATAAAAAAATATGAGGGCGGGATAAAAATCAAAATTCATTAAAACCACAGAGATTTGTCAATCAATGTCATTGCAGGAGTTACTGCGGACATGCATGCATTACTGCGTGCCAGTTACTAACTGACAGATGTCAGGCGAAACATAACCTTAGTATAAATATCACTTGTAGATAGAAAAATTATTTATATTTTCTTATTTACTAAAATCAGCAGGAATGAGTAATAATTTAAATCTTAGTAATTAGTATTACATAGTAAGTGAATACGGTCGGAAAAAAGGTTAGGTTGTGCAGTCGTCGGTCCGCAGTAATACATTCACATGGTGTAAAGTACTGCACCTAATACTGCGGTGAGAAATAAAAATTAAAACTAAAATGTAGGCGACTGATTTATTGTTTTTCTGAAAAAATAACTCTTATTCTATCGAGAAATAATGTTACATTACATGTATTATTGTTAATAATAAAAATATAAATGTTTTTCAAGTAGGTGTTCATGACCGCCATATCGGGAATCGACCGAAATTTCGCCTTGCCGAAATTCAAACTACGATAAAAGAATTAATAATAGCTTTGCTGTACATATTTATTAATAATTACCTGTAATAGAGTTTAAATTAATGTTATCAAAAATTTTCAAGAGATTATGTACGTTCCAACATTAAATATGATCTATTTTAGAATATCCGCAGTAATCGGGGCATCCGCAGTAATACCCACATTTACCCTACGTATGTAGCAGATTTTGTGACTTGTTTTTAATTTTTTAAACGATTTAATGTTCTATAGCAGGGTTGACTAACTGGCGACTCACGAGTTACCGGGGGCTCCTCCGCCTTGCGGCCACGCTGAACGGCCCCCTCCATACCTACTAAACATCGCAGTCGAATTCGTCCGTCCCTACACAGACATAAATACATTCGATTGCTACGGCCGGCCACGGCCATACGTTTACATATAATTATAATTAATACGACAATACGAACTGATATATACTTACTTGACCGATATTTACTTTTTATATTTTTCATAACGGAAAACACACTTTCGCATCTGTATGTAGAACCAAACATTGAGGAAATTTTTAAACCCAAATCCACCAATTTCGGATACTTTTCTTCTGATAATAATTTAAAAAACTCCTGTCCATATTGATTTCTGGCGAGTACGAACGGATCTGCTTGCAAATTACACAATTCAACTCGATAATACATTTCTTGGTCTTCGATCTTACATCCTTTTGGATTATTTAAAATTATAAGCTCATTTTTCATTAATGTATCGAAATCTGTAAAGCGTTTTTTAAATTGTTGCTGTATTTTGATCGAAGACCAAGAAATGTATTATCGAGTTGAATTGTGTAATTTGCAAGCAGATCTGTTCGTACTCGCCAGAAATGAATATGGACAGGAGTTTTTTAAATTATTATCAGAAGAAAAGTATCCGAAATTGGTGGATTTGGGTTTAAAAATTTCATCAATGTTTGGTTCTACATACAGATGCGAAAGTGCGTTTTCCGTTATGAAAAATATAAAAAGTAAATATCGGTCAAGATTAGCGGATCATTCATTATCTTCGCTGTTAAGGATAACCATAACAAAAATTGATGTGGATATACCATCCCTTGTCAATAATATGACGCAGCCTCAATGTGCACGTTCACATTCACAGAGACGAGTAAATGTAAGTATATATCAGTTCGTATTGTCGTATTAATTATAATTATATGTAAACGTATGGCCGTGGCCGGCCGTAGCAATCGAATGTATTTATGTCTGTGTAGGGACGGAAGAATTCGACTGCATTCGTCAATGTTTAGTAGGTATGGAGGGGGCCGTTCAGCGTGGCCGCAAGGCAGAGGAGCCCCCGGCAACTCGTGAGTCGCCAGTTAGTCAACCCTGTTCTATAGAATGATTAAAGTATTTCGAGGGCTTGATTGATATTGTTGATAGTGATTGTAAAAATTTGCCGTAACTAATTATGTAGTATGATGGTTGAATATTTATTTATTTACTTTATAGTATTTAATTTATTTTTCACTAGATTTCTTCAATTTTTGTTGAGGTCTGGTACATGTGCAGATACCAGAAAGTGAAACTTTAGCTTCGTCTTTTGTAATTAATTCTTTAGTGTATTAATAGGTAGAATAAAAAATATTCAGATACAAACATTGACAATTTTAAGCTTTCCAAAAAGTAGAATGCTTTGCACATGTTTCATATGATATACCGAAATGAATCTTTTCTTTTTTTATTGTAGTAGAAATATTATTTTGTTTAAAAAAATACTGTTACTATTCCATCATTATTTAACATGAATTTAGTTATTTCCTTTACAAGAATTTTCTACATTACACAATATCACTTTATAAAATTAATACTGTAGCCATATTCCACATATATCTTGTGAAATATATTTTTTTTAAATATTCAATAATTTGAGTGTTTCAAAATAAATAAGTAATAGTAAACTAATAAATAGTTACCAAGGAGTGTACAATTATTATCTATTAGACTCCAAAACCTGTTGTCACAGTTCATCCCATTGTTCATTGTCGTAAAAATTACAACACGTTTGAAACGACAAAATGGCTTCAGGGTTTAGTATTATATCAACGGTTTGCAATAGGAGTTTCTTGAACCATGATCGACCAGTAATTTTGATTTATTTCCACATCATGTCGATGCATATCAACTAAGATATTCTCAGGTGAAAGTTGATACAAAATCAATTGCAATGGAATAATTCTACAATTACCTCACATTTTATTCTGTTAAGTTATTGTTCTGAGAATGTGATAAGCATCGCCTTGCCCCAAGGCCTACTTGGAGCGCATAGCGTTAAAACACAAAGTTGCATCGAATTTATACGCTGTATGAAACGACGTAATAAAAATAGACTTTAGAAATAAATTAATAAAGTTTGAGAAAAATAGAAATTCCTTTCGACGGTTTTCGTCACTTCATTTACATTTCTTACATTAATACCGAATTTTATCATCCAAAATATATTTACCTTTTTAATTTAGCATCCATTATTGAAAATACTTTCTCAATTTCTGAATATTTTCACGAATATAAACACGGCATTTTTTCAAGAATTTTAAATCTTTAATCATTGAAATCGTCATAAAAGTTTCTATTGAACTAAAAAGAAACTATGACGCATTTGAAACCACAAAAATGATATTCACATCTTCATCACAAATAGGAAAATATTATTATATTATATCCCTTGCTAAACTAGCTATTAAATTTTTCTAGAAAATATCTTGATTGAAATTTCATCAGTGAAGAGAATATTAAGGTCCTTCGTACAGCTTGTAAATCTTGTTCAAAGTGGAAACTTCATTGCATCCAAAAAATTCTTATTCACTAGCAGCCATGGTATTCGCAGCAATATTTCGCTTTAAGAAGGTGAGCACCGTTGCTTCGTATACCTAGAGTTTGGTCGAGCCACAAGTGCTCGCTTCGAAATGTTTATAAACAGAGTCGTTACGCCTCGAACAGAAACCTCAGGGGTAGAAAACGAATTCGCTACTAGAGGGGGTCAGTCTGCTGTAGGTCGCGTCACAGTGAACATGCCCCCGATTGGTGCGCGGTGCAAATAGTTTTGGTTGCGGGCAAAATTATATCTAGTCGATAGATCTAAATAAAAATTAAAATTGTTAGCACAGTCACAGTCGGGGTCATTCACATTCTTCTTTTAATTTTCTATTATTTAAGTCATTCAAATTCATTTTTGTCTGCTTAAAGAGGATACTTGAAAGCAGAAAGGAAGTTGAAGGTGAATGTTTAAACAATAATACGTGTGCTCCAGGTGGTTCCAGATATTGAATCGTCATTTTGGCAGCATTAGGTGCGTTTTGATCAAATTTTATGTTCAGCCTCTTCAGGAATACTGTAGATGCAAGTATATTTAGCTTTTGTTTTATTTTAAATATTGCAACATGGAAATGATGTAATTCAATTTACACAAAACCGTGAATAAATATTTACGATGACATTTTCCCATAATTTAACACATTATATGTAAAATAAGGTCGTTTTTATTTCAAGTACAAATAATCTGTTCCAGAAGAGGTTAACGAAGGATTTATCACGAGAATATTTATTTAATGATTAAGACCTTTAGAGGCCCTAAGCACTTAAAAAATTTGGAAGCCCCCTTATACAAGGTGATCACTTCAACGCAATGTACGATTTCTTAGGCATTGATGATAAGTTGACTAACAAGTGTTTCTAACAAAAGTTAGATTTTAAAATTCAGAAAATTTCTATGGTGCCCCCCTTCTCCCTATGCCTTAGGCACTTGATGATTTTGCTTAGTGGTTAATCCAGCAGTGATCGTAACAATTTTTCTTTCACTCTTTCAAAGAATGACTGGAATGCATTGTCGAAAAAGTGTTTCCAACTTGAGTAGCAAAATCTTAAACAATGTCGAAAGTAAATTAATAGTTCATATAATGAATCAAATCGTTCATTTCAACATCTTTCGAAAAACTTATCGTTCAAGTAGTACTTTACAGTATAAATTAGAAATTATCTATTCATCGGTAGGTATATACGTATATAGTTCACACACATTAATTAACTATTCAAGCTCACTATGCTGCAATGCTAATTATGGTAGACAAGATTTGTATTGCTACATATTATGTTAGTAGCACATTATGCGAGCTAGAGTGGGGAGAATCAGGCAACATGTTGGGGACTGGCCCTCTGTGGCCGTGAACGTCCACCTATGTTTGTTCGAACTATAGCATCTATCTATATTCGATTATTTTTTCAATGAGAGTCGCATAACTTTAAGTACTCGAATTTTCCACTACCACGCGTGACACCGAATCAGGTTAAGTGCACTAATTATCGACAATCACGGAAGACTCACGAAGGATCGTTAAATTATTATCGTCAGGCATGGGCACAGCTGCAGTTTATGGTTGGACACGAAGAAATAGTAATTGGGTGTTCTTAAGTGCAAATTATTTTAAGTGGGCACACCTGAACGGAAAGACTGTCTTGTTTAATCACTGATAAAAACATGTCAGCGCCCCTTAACTCTTATTAGAAATTATTATCGTTAGGTCGAAGTCATTGCAAATCAGGAAAGAAATATTTGTTTGACCGAGTATTAGAGTGCCCCCATTCCTAAGTGGGACGAAAAGATAGTTGGTAATTTTTCTTCTTGCTACATTGCCGTATCTAGTTGAGGCTTCTAAAGTATCAATCGTGTTGTTTTAGAATATTGCAGGGATAAATGTATGTAAACGCTCGCGTATGAAATTTAAAACAATTGTAATACAGTTCTTGAAGTGGTATGGTAACTATAACAACAAGCAAGTCTCTAGATTATGTAGGTAAAATTAAAGAACAAACCTACGACATACATATATCAACAGTATTTACAAAACATTTATCGCGACTGTCGTCGAATTATCTCCCCAGTTCGCATACCTACACAATCTTAGCACTTGCTTCTATTTACAGTTACTATATTACTTAAAGACCTTCCATCTAACATATACACTTCACTTGTTAAAATTTTCATACATAAATTTTCGAATACTTCCAAGGACCACTACAGTTTTATCAAAGGTCTAGTTCTTGTAATACGAATGTACTCAAACCACCACACTAATTCAACTTATATAAAATGGGAAATTAAAAAAAATATATTAAAGGAGCCTCAACTAACAGCTATGTAGCAATTAGTGAAACCTTCAACCACGTAACTAACACATTAGGTGTATTAAGTGCCTCAAAAATCGTTCGATCGATTACGATGCACTCACCCTGTATAAGTCCTTGACTATTTAGCCACTATATCGCGGAATGAACACATCATGCGAGCACACCGGAATCGATTTATCTTCGACGTCGATTGATTTATTGCAAATCGAGTGGTCGTATTTGGAAGACTGCATTGAGCAACGTAGCCAGGGCTATCCTCGATTCGTAAATCTTGTTGCTCTTCGTTAGATGCCTGCACGCTGGCGGCCGATAAATCACGATCTAACGGCTCGAAAAGAATTCTCAAATTGTTTATAATACAGGCTATTAGTGTGCGCGTAATTGCGCTGCGATACGTACGGGTAGCGACGTAAATCAATCAGATACCGCGGTAGTAGACACTGCGTATACGTACTGGGAGGCTGATAACGGGTGAAGTTTCTTTCCCTGTACATGAATAACGAGAAAGATCGTTGGAAAAGGAAAGGAATCGGATCCAGTTGGACACGATTCGTTGGTTGATCGAAAGAAGAAACTGATATTTAATGACCCTGCGCGAGGATCCGATATTTTCTCACGAGGTGAGCGCTGCTCAAACGAATGCAGCCGTGTGGAAATTGGTAAAAGTGTAGATACCGGGAGGGACGCTTTAATCGAGTAAATAGGGCCTGTTTTTAAGAAAATAAGGAAGTGGTTTTTATTCGATTCAGTATGCATTGTACGTTTTAAGTTTATTCAGGTAGGTGGTGGTATCTGGGAAATATTTAGAAATATATACAAGCTTTACATTCATTCAGAGATGACAAGCTGTATTAAGGTATTAATAAATTTGATAATTTTAAGTGTGTAGTGAGTTCTATGTCAGCCAGCCTTAGTATCTTGCAAATAAAGCAGAGGTCTTTAAATGGTACAGTTTTATTCATAATAAGAAATAACATTAACTTCTTAATGTCACAAGCGAGAGCAACAGATGAAGTGCTAAAAGAAAAATCCCCTCAAGTCCGAACGTAAACATGGAAAGACGTAATTTTCGACGCCTGATTCTTTACGAGTTTAAAGTTTAAACTTTAAACCAGGACATTGGGCGACGCAAGCAGCTCTTAATTTGCGAACAGCTTTTGGTAACGATGCACGAAAAGGACATTTAAAGAATGGTTTTCGAAGATCAAGTCTGGAGATCTGTTTCATTCGTGCCCTTTAGGGGTATGAAAACACCTTTCTGCGTATAACTCCTAAAGTACAAGAGACAGAAAAGAATGTTTGAAACAAAAGTTTAATGGTGCAATAAGCGCTGCAAACTCGGGTTAACAAATTTTTCAAAAGAGTTGGCAAAAAATACCTAACGAAAAATACTTCTTTTAACATTTACGTTAACATAAAACTTTTGTTTGAAACATTTTTTTCTTTGTGTTTGAAACATGTGTTTCGAGAAAATCACGTTTAAAGTTTACTCAACGTTCGAAGCCAAATTAAGTTGTGACCTAGGAGAGTATCGGTCTCTTTGTAAGCAAATGGTCGATTTTTGTGTTCTAAAAGGCAAAAAAATGCACAACTTCTCCCCCCCCCCCCCAGGAAGGACAGTCCACCGAAACTTTGCCGAAATACACTTGCAGAAACCAAACTGTTATAATGTGCGTGTTAAGGGGTTAAACGTGTACGCAGCCCCTCTGATTCGCTACGGCGTGGCGCGACCTCGTAGAGGCGCGCAGTGGCACGGGCGCGCACAGAGGCAGATTGACGGGCGGCAATGGCACCCCGCCTAATGAGTTATGGCCCGTCGGGCCCAGCGTAACGCAAAGCCTTAATAAATCTGCGGTGAGACGGGATCGCGCCGAATACATTTGACGCGCTTTGATACTCACCCGGTATACCGCGCGCAAGTGCGCGTCCCCCGCGAGGATTTATGCCCGTGACGAGATACGGGACCTTCCGAACACGGTATTTCAAGCCGACCTTAAGGGACCAGTGGTTCGACGCCCGAATAAATTTTTATTCGTTACCATCGCCGTGACTGGTCCGATAAATGCTGGCGAAAATACGGCGTTCCTTTATTATTCTCCGTTTTTTTTCTCGTTTTCTCGTTTTTTTTTTCACACAATCGCGATCTTGACGGGCAGTCGGGTGCAGGGTGCGTGAAGGGGGTACACGAAGGAGCAAAGGATATTTCGGACACGTGCCAGCGTAAGAATTTATTGCTTCGTCATGTGCGCTGACAGCCATGATGTTTAAACGATGGGGAAATCATCGCGTCGTGTGAGGGATATAGGGAGGATTTGTTGAGTGGTTGAGCGTAGTATGATTGCTGGGTGAGCAGATTTTAGTGGAGGATCTGTCTATTAAGGAGGCTCGATACCGGAACAAAGATGATAAGAAATCTTTGAAAAGTGTTTTAATCTAATGTTCAAATTGTAGTCCGCATTGTATGAAAATTTCAAGTCGATTGACCGCACGGTTTTTCAAAAAATTGAAATCAAAGTTGCGCTCTTATACACAGGCTCTTATGGGAGCAGCGATACAATTTCTATAAAATCACAGAGTCCTTAAAAATGATAAGAAAATTCTAAAAAATGTTGCAATGAAAAGCTTAAATATTCCTGCGAAATTCGAAAAAAGAATATCGGACATGAACCGTACCGGTTTATTAGATAATTGAATAAACAGACAGCAATGGAGCAATGTTCTTCTATTTTTAGAACTGCCTGAAGAAATTGTTTGAAACGTGGCAACGCTGTACGTTGGGTAATGATATATACAATGTATACTTGTACAAAGCATACAGTAAATTTGGTAAAAACGCTACCAAGCTGTAAACATGTAGTTAGTAATTTGTTACGAACCGGTCCAACGCACAAAAGGACACCGGAAGTGTGAAATGGAAAGAGAAGAAAAGATGAACGCAAAGCGACGTTGCCGCATTTCACTCACATATTTTACGCTACTTTTAATGAAAATATTGTGTTTCTAGCTGCATTAAACATACTTTTTGTACAATTGAATTCAAAAACAAAATATGTAGTAATAATTTTATTAGGAATAGACATGTAAATAATATTTTTGTATAGATAATTTTTTTATCTAAGATTGATATCACTGTAGAGCTCGCATATATAAGCATAGGTTTACGCCTATGCCTCGCAAGTGAGGTACCGAACCTCCTTAAGTGAGAGTGTTGTTTTTGAAGTTTGTCGCATGTGGGGTGGAAATTTGTGAATTCTCGGTGGCCAAGTATTAATTGTAAGGCCTGGGGTCATCTTCTTTTTCATGAAATTGTTAGTACATATTAGAGGTTTGTATTCAGTGGGGATTGGATACAACAGATTGTGTAGTGTACAGGGTCAGCGTTTTATTCCGCAACCCGCGCTCGCGCGAACTGGTAAAATGGCAACAGCGCCTCACGCACGCATTCCACTACCACCATGCACCGTTCCGGCGTTCTGACAGCTGCCAGCGACCGCTGGACAGCAGTGATGCCCGAGCTTCGAGAATTTTGGGATGGTCTCTTTCAAATTAACGTTGCAAAGAACTATTCAAAATTTCCTGGCCCGGGTTGAAAACTTTGCGGCCTTTTTCGTATAACTTTTGAAATATAAAGGATATCGGAACGCAATTTGCGCTGAAAAATGAGGAAAAATTATTCCCTCTCAATTATGGATAATTTAACATATTTTACGTGTACTTAATTTTTTTCTATCAATTTTTTAACCATAATTGTTGTAAAAAGCTTTTGCAAACTGTTCATTTGATACTGTATTTAATGCTGTTTTTAAAATTCGCGGTGTTGATAAACAATAGGCTAGTTGTTTCTGTATCATTACTTTCAAAAATTGAGAAATTAAATTTTTATTCAATTATGTGTTAGTTCTGCAGACCTCAAAATCTATTGTTCTCGTTTTCTTTTTTATGATTTTATCCTTAATGCAGTGCATACCTATATCAGACGTAAGGGGTAACTAATGGGACGTGTCTTTCATTGTAGCGGTGTTTGAATTTTTTTTCTAGAATTTTTGTGTCTGAATGTTTTAGATACTCAACGCCACGCCTGTACCGGCTTCCGTTAATGTCATTTTTTGGAACGATACGCCATTATTGCTGCTTTTAGACGCAGGTGGCGAAAAATTTCTCCGTTCAAAGGTATAGCGCCGCGGTTAACCCTGTCGTAGCTAAAATTTTTTAAATTGAGACGGATACGAGATCAGTCGACATTATTTTCAAACCTCATTACAGTAATCTGGGATGCGAGTGGTAAACCGATCATAAAATCGGAGCGTGCGGCTCGATTACCTGGGCAGGGAAATTCCCAATAGCTCTTTGCGACGTTAATTTGAAAGAGACCATCCTAAAATTTTCGAAGCATCACTGCTGTTCAGCGGTCGCTGGCAGCTCTCCGCTGGGTCGGTGCATGGTTGTAGTGGAATGCGTCCGTGAGGCGCTGTTGCCATTTTACAAGTTCGCGCGAGTGCGAGTTGCAGGATAAAACGCTGACCCTGTACTTGAGGGGTCATAAAGCGATACTTTTGAGAGTAGAAGTCAGCAGATGAGGTTTCTGTCACTTACGACAGGATTAGGGTTGCCATAATTACCAAGCATTGATACGGGACGTTTAAGTGCTAAATAAATAAAGCATGAAAAAAGTGGGTAGGTAATGGTTCATTTTACTCTGTGAGTACTATTGAAATACTGGACAGACTCGTATATGCGGGACGTTTGGCAACCTTAGACAGGACCCTACTGACCCAATATCCACTACCTCAATGTACTAGCATCCAAAATGTATACTGAATGTTGTCTCCGAGGCGACACTTGATACTTCGTCTTCAATTGCTTTCATGCAATAAAATTCATGGCACAATCGAGGGTAGGGGAAATATTAGAATCAGGTAGAATTTGAAAAAAATTATTTGAAATCCCATCGACTATGCGTGTTGTTTTATAAACTCGACATGTCTGACTACAGACAAGGAACTTCTACTCCTATTAACTCCGTTCTCGCTTCATCGTCATACAACTATCAGTTCGAATAAAGAATTGTGACGTTGCCTATCAGGAGAAACCTAATCTTCAAATACAAAGATGCTCCAACATATTTTAATCACAAATTATGAAAAGTCTTAAAACAAAGTCGTAATTGTTGGAGTGCCAATGTTAGGTTTGTACCTTGACCCCCAACATCTCCGAATCTTACTCCGCATGATTTTCAATCATAGACTCATATAAATTACTTAAAGCAATTTTTCTCCAGAATCACACATGGAAAGAATTTATCCTCAAATTTTGAATCTCTTCCCTCCCGCTTCCTCCAATTCCATGAATTTTGCACACCACGTACCGAGCACTCAACACAAACCTACTCCATGGTGCTGATGGACAAGCTCTCTGCATCCTTGCGCAAAGTCCCAATGGATGGTAGCGATTCGTTTCTCTCTGAAGGGAATCGAGCCCCTCCAGTTTCTAGGCCAACGAAGCCAGTCTACACCCCGACAGGCGCGATCTCGTTTTTCGATTAAAATTCGATATAGTCTGGTAACTGTAACTCAGTTCGCTGCTCCCAATGAAGAAACGCTTCACGTGCGTATACAGACACGTCAGCCTTTGCGCAGAAAAATCGCCGAAGGAACCGTAAGAGACTCGTCCATTGGCGAAGACGCTGTCTGTCGATCAACGTCGTTCTCCCGAATCATCGTCACATTAACAGCTTAAATGGCCGTTTCAGGCTCTTACGGCACTCGTGGCGGAATATCCTGACGATTGGCATTTATGGCAATACTGGGCGGAACCGAGGCGAAAATGATACTGTAAATTGGATTAAGAGCAGACGTGAATGGCAGAGGAACCAAGTCGCGGCCGGTAAACGCGAATCTAAATTGTCGATCGAATAAAATTTTACTCTCCACCCGTGCCAACGGCGTTCGTTAATCACAGATTAATTTGTACCTACTGATTCGTTAGAAAGTAGAAGTAAAAATTTATTTCATCTGTTCTGAAGTAATGGGGAGGTTTGATGAATGTCTGCGAATTAACTGCTCTTGAGATATTCAGGTTTTTGGTACAAAGCTTTATTATATTACACATATATTTGTATGTTCTAAAGAGAAAGTATCTCTTTTTTTTTCAGGAAATTTCCCATAAATGTATTTTTACAATTTCGTTACTTCCGTGACAGAAGTGACTTATCCTTTTAACTGTCGCCACACCAGTTCGTAATGATAAAAGTTATCCCCACTAGAAAACTTGAACCAGACTCTGCATTTGCTATATGTTAAACTCCACTTCCTTCACGTACGGCGTTCCCTTTTTCTGTCATTCCTGTAAAAAGTTCTGTCAATTCAATGTCACAGATAAAAACTATAGACCTTCGCGGTTCTTTTTTTATTGTTAATCTGAATGGCGTGAAACGTGATATAAATTGCAAAGTTTATTCCGTAAGAAATTATCGCGCACGTTGTACACTCACATCTTTTTAACAAAGAAAGAAAACAGCCTGATATTGGGAATCAGGATGCTGGGGCTCTATCTGCGGAAATTTCCAGTATGGTCAGTCGTGCGGCACAGTAACCGGATTTCGGATGCGTGTAGCATGTTCGATGTGATTTTAAAATTCCCGAAAGGCCAGCAACCTAATCTCGTCGTGTTGACTGAATGAGATCACCGTCGAACCGAAAGTGATCTGGTCCCTGCTGGGCTGAAAGGCTTTCCAATCTTTTACACGCCTCTGGAAACCCGATATTCCTTCGAAGATCGCCAGGCACTTGTAGTACGTTTGCCTCGATTTTTATGTGGGGCAATGCAGGAAGTTTAAATGCAGGTAGTTTCTCTTTATCCCTTATCGTACGTAAATGAAATATGATCTTACTTATGCAGTGCACAAGTAATTTTGTTTCTCATCGATAACCTTTCTTGCAATTAGTAATACCCATTCAAGAACGCATAGGCTTAGTGTTGTTAAAATGATTCCTGTTATTCTTTGTGATCTTTTACCATGTCTGAGATAACGAATGGATTCTACTTCGAAAGAAAGCTTCATCCTTTGTGAAGTTTTTGACCCATTTCCGCAAAATTTCATGTAAGGTATATAGCATTGATCTGAATGCATGTTATTGTGTTGTGCAGCAGTGTTTTTTAACATGACTGCTTCTGTCGTTATCTACACTTCTTTAAATCGACGTTTCTAAAATAGTATGGTATGGAACCAGAAACTGCCTATGCTTATTCCTATAGACCAGCGATGCCCCGATGGGCGGCCCGAGATAAACGAACATTCATAGCGTTTTCCAAAGCTCGCATGGAAGGGGGTGCTCGAAACCAATGACGTTGCGGGCATGTCACGAATGGGGAAAACTCTAGTAGTGTGCGTGTAGGCTCGTACCCATAGGCTTTTTTACAACTGGGGCTCTTGGAGCCCTAGTGTTCTACATTTTAGGAATTGGGAAAATAAACAGGAATTGACTAATGATTAAACAATAATATTATATCATTGGACGGAATAGACTTGAACAGTCCCATTTACACATCTGATTAACAAACAGTTTCTTATTAAACGATTTTTATTCAACTTCAATCCTCTGTTTGTTTGTATGTATGTTTGTTTAGTTCAAATCTAGAAACTCAATTTTAACCCACTTCCAACTATCCAATAGACTTGAAACTTTGCAGGCGTACGTATTTTGGATGACAATACAAAATTATGAAGAAAAAGAAACCGCTCCAGGGGTTTAAAAAATTACCCAGTCATCAATAAATATAATCCTTAACCACAAATCCAAACGACTTGAAATCAGCCTATAACCACAAATCAAATCAATTTAATCGACATGAAATCAGCATGTAACCACAAATCAAAACTAGACAATAAAAAGTAAATAAAGAAAAGAATTATTTTTCAGTATGTAATCTTACTGATAAGATATAAAACAAAGTTTAAGTTAAACTGTTAAACGATTTTATTTAAAATGCACTAAAAACTAAAAAATAATTCTTTTCTTTATTTACTTTCTATTGCCTAGTTTTGATTTGTGGTTACATGCTGATTTCATGTCGATTAAATTGATTTGATTTGTGGTTATAGGCTAATTTCAAGTCGTTTGGATTTGTGGTTAAGGATTATATTTATTGATGACTGGGTAATTTTTTAAACCCCTGGAGCGGTTTCTTTTTCTTCATAATTTTGTATTGTCATCCAAAATACGTACGCCTGCAAAGTTTCAAGTCTATTGGATAGTTGGAAGTGGGTTAAAATTGAGTTTCTAGATTTGAACTAAACAAACATACATACAAACAAACAGAGGATTGAAGTTGAATAAAAATCGTTTAATAAGAAACTGTTTGTTAATCAGATGTGTAAATGGGACTGTTCAAGTCTATTCCGCCCAATTGTATAATATTATTGTTTAATCATTAGTCAATTCCTGTTTATTTTCCCAATTCCTAAAATGTAGAACATTAGGGCTCCAAGAGCCCCAGTTGTAAAAAAGCCTATGGGTAGGGTAGGGCGGGGCTTAAAGGCCCACGGGTATAAAGGTCCACCATAAGTAATCGTAAAACTAGTGACGTATCGTTCTTTCTAACTATACGAGGGGTGAGAAGGGGGCGCGGGAGGCGTAACGAGGCATCGCTGGCAGTCGAGCGACGCCGCTAGCAGGAGATACACGACTGCGTCTTAAAATTTTTACGTAAGTAAATTTTTTCATTATTATTCTTTTTAGTTTCGAGCAGTGTTATTTCGGTTACCATGCCTAAACATAGTTTATTAGTATACGTGATTTATTTGTTTTTCACGATATATTATTAGTTTTTAGCTAGTTTGAACGGTAATTTTTTTATAACCTCTAAAAACACTTACACGTGGTTGGGGTAAAAAGGACCTTTTAGCCCACATTGAACCTTTTCACCCCATCATTAATATATTGGTTATTAAAAACTTTTTTTGTTTCAGTATGCGCAACTATAAAAGAAAATCTGATCGTGGAACTAAATCTGTAGAGTTGATGCAACGTGCAGCAGATTTAGTTATCAATGAAAGTAAATCATTGAGGCAGGTATGTCGTGACTTTGAATTAAGTAAAACTTCATTATCAAGATTTATTAAACGAATGAAGAATGATCCTGTCAACTTGAGATTTGGCTATGGTACTCCAAGGCAGATATTTAATAAAGAACAAGAAGCCAGTCTTACAGAATACGTGCTTAAACTTGCACAAATTTTCCACGGCATAGGTCCTAAAGAAGTTCGTCGCATGGCTTATGACTGTGCCATTAAATATGAAATAAGTGTACCGGAAACATGGCATACCAACAAAATGGCCGGTAGAGATTGGATGTCTGCTTTTCTTAAACGAAATACAAGTCTCTCCATTAGAAAACCTGAAGCAACAAGTCTCAGCAGAGCTACGTCCTTCAACAAATCTAATGTGCAAGAGTTTTATACGAAATTAGCAGAAGTTATGGACCGATTTAAATTTACAGCTTCTTCCATATGGAATGCAGATGAAACTGGCGTATCGACTGTCACCAAACCATCAAAAATAGTTGCTGCTAAAGGAAAGCGAAATGTTGGTTCAGTAACATCAGGTGAACGTGGAACTAATGTAACCCTATTAGTAGCGGTTTCAGCTACAGGTTCGTCGATTCCACCTATGTTCATCTTCCCTCGCAAAAAGTTTCAAGACCATTTCATTCGGGATGGTCCTACTGATTGCATTGGTGCTGGAAATTCTAGCGGTTGGATTACTAATGACGAGTTTCGCATATTTGTGCAGCATTTTATCAAGCAAATTAGGCCTAGTAAAGAATCACCTGTTCTGTTGGTTTTAGACAACCATTCTTCACACTTATCTGTACCAACACTAGATCTAGCTAAAGAAAATGGAGTGGTGATGCTCTCTTTTCCTCCACATTGTTCCCACAAATTACAGCCACTTGACGTGTCGGTATATGGACCTTTTAAAAGATATCTGTCTTTAGCTCAAGATGCATGGATGCGGAATAATGCTGGAAAAACAATGACTATATATGATATCCCTGGAATCGTCCGCACTTCTTTACCTTTAGCTTTGACACCGAGTAACATAATGAGTGGATTCGAAAAAACTGGCATATTTCCCTTCAACCAAGATAAATTTAACGACGCTGATTTTGCACCTAGTTACGTAACGGATCGCCCCATGGAAACTAACAGTAATGAGCCACAGCCATCGACATCGTTTACTCCTTTGCCAACAGTGTTGTCTAATCCACAGCCTTCAACGTCGTTGGATCCGCAGCCCTTAACATCGTATGATACACAGATATCAACATTAATTGATCCACAGGGAGTTTTTTCGCCCGAAATCGTACGACCGCTACCTAAAGCCGGACCACGAAAGTCAACTATTAATAGAAAACGCCGTAAAACTGCTATTTTAACGGATACACCCGAAAAAGAAAATCTACGTAAAGAACAAGAAATCGCGAATAAGAAAAAGGCTAAAAGTGTAAACAAGAAAAGCAAAGCAAATAAAAAACTTGAGCAAGTAAAAAAAGCTATTTTACAAGAGGTTAACAGTGATTCCAGCTCTGATGATGAATACTTCTGTTTGATTTGTTGCGAGAAGTACAGTGACAGTGTTCCAGCTGAAGGTTGGATTCAATGCACTCTTTGCAAACAATGGGCCCATGAAAAATGTATTTCAAACAGAGGTTGCATTTACTTTGTTTGTAATAATTGTGATTAAAAAATGTTACTTAAGTTACTACGTTGTAATTATAATTAAAGAAGAATTTTATTTTTGTGTTACGTTTATAAAAATATCTTTTGCTTTTTGAATTATGAAAAAGATTTTTTTTTGTTAATAATTACAGTACTTTAGACGTTTTGTTTTTGGAATAAAAATAAACTTTTGAATTTCATTTAATCAAATATTGTTATTATTTCATAAAACCTTTTTAAAATTAAAACTAAATTTTTTTGCCTCCTGGCTGTCTCTTTTTACCCCTGCTATGGGGCAAAAAGAGACAGACGACAAGGTCTAGAAAAATTGTAAAATGACATATTTCTATTATGATAATTCAACCAAAAATTGAGTTAAACATGGTCAGATAACTGTTTGTTTGATTAGTGTTGTATATTTTGATATAGTAGGCTCGGTTTTCACAGTATACTTCGAAATAGTCAAATTGGACCTTTAAACCCCGCCCTACCCTACGAGCCTACACGCACACTACTAGAGTTTTCTCCATCCGTGACATGCCCGCAACGTCATTGGTTTCGAGCACCCCCTTCCATGCGAGCTTTGGAAAACGCGATGAATGTTCGTTTATCTCGGGCCGCCCATCGAGGCATCGCTGCTATAGACTATTCAGTGCACCTGAAACTATTTTCGCACTTTCTGGTTATAGGTAGATGCTGTGTAAGAATTCTTAAAATTCAAAGTTTGCAGCTTTCCATGAAAAGGAAGAAATGTTCATTAAAGCCATTGATCCTCTCGTATCTCGGTCACAATGGTATCAATTCTATGCAATCGAATTATAGATTCAGTGCACAAGACCTGATCTAACATTCAAGGCCATGAAAAAAATTTCTCACAAAATTCCGAATTAGTTCTTCATGTAGCCTCATCAACTAGTCATACCACCCTAATTGTACCACCCTAGTTGCACCACCCTTGTTGTGTAAACCTAATGGAACCACCCAATCTCTCGACCCTAGTTGCGCAAACCTAGCTGCGCTGCCCTAGTTGCACTATCCTAGTTGCACTAACCTATCTTCATTGCTCCAGTTACAACTCCAGTTACACTATCCTAGTGGTGCCATCCTAGTGGTGCTACCATTAGCTGCCCTATATCTTTAGGAGTGGCCTCCACAAAATCTCCATTGTTCTTGAGAGAAATTAATCCAAAGAAGCGCACGAAGCTCCTTCCCACGATTTCGCGTTAGAAACAAAGCTCAAAGAGCAATCGGAAGTTCCGTTGGGAAGAATCCTCGTCCTGGCGCGAATTTCACCGTTACGCGACCCAGTTTCCGGTGTATAGAGACACCGGGGCCTTGCTGCCCAAAATTAATTTCCGGGCCGACCTTCGTCTACGTTTCCACGAAGGCGCTCGACGGAAACGTGGAATTCCACGGCCGTTAATGGAACAGACTCACCGAACCAGATACTGTTTTTTTTCTGTAAACCCCTGGGATAGTCCACGGTGTGTTGGTTTTGCCTTTAACTATCCTTTTTGCACTGCCTTCTCATTTGCTCGTATTGCTTTGTCGAATCTCTCGCCGATTCATGTTAGCCGTTTTTGCGAATACCTATCTCTTTGAGATTCACTTTTTCGTACAAAATAACACTGTTGACGTGAATCTGGATGGACGATTGTCGGCACTCAAAGATTTTAAGACGGAGGTGGTGTTTTGTGGATGTATTTTGTTGGAGCGAAAAACGAAATGCTGATGATGGCGAGCTGAAGTCGTTTGGCAATGGACTAGTACTTTTTAGGAAAGATGTATTAATCTTTAGTATGGCATTTTGAAGGTTGATTAAAGAGATCAGTTTGATGATTAAAGATAAGTATAGAATTTTCGTTTTTAAACTTCTTTCGTTTCAATTGAGTCTCCGATCTTCTACTTTGAGAGCTATTTTTATGTTTTTAGTATGAACGTCTGTTAATATTCAAAATATCTGTTGGTTTTTTGTCTGATAATGGGATTTGCTTCGTACAAGTGTCATCGAAATCGGCGACTGTCAGTTCAGAACTGACCCTTATAACAAAAACGCCCATGTGTGTCTTATGTGCGTGGGAGGTTGCAAATCCAGAGATACACGAGATCATGTATTCTAAAGTGTACGAAGACTGTCAAGCATGCTTGTCAATCATAATTGGTAATCCGTGATTGGCTATTGCCTACACACTTTCAGTACGAAGTCGACAAAGTCTTCTAGCTCTAGTATAAATTGTACAATAGCGACGGTATGTAGTGTTTACGTCATAACATTACTATTAACAAGTAAATAATAATCCTTGATCTTGAAAGAAAGAGAATTAAAATTTAGAAGAAAGAATAGCAAAAACTATTCCAAAATCTCTCAAGAAAATCTTCTGTCATTTATCAAAAATGCCTCTGAATTACAGAATCATTCCTTCTCGGAACAGTTAACACTAAACATTGCGAAACAATGGCATATACCATCAGTATTCTCCAACATCGTGGAGCCTGACAACGTGGAACGAAACATGTTCCATTATTGATTGATCTTTCATGCAAGCACATTACAGCAACACACAATTTAAAGGCTCATTCAGTAGAATTGAACCGCCGAAAAATTAAGCTATGTGTAAAGATACATTTCTCAGTAAATGCAACATATAATTAAACAAATCTTTTTGATATTTATTATACTACTTTTATATTATACAAAAAAAATTTAAAAAGAATTTTTGCAATTTGTTTTAATTATTTTTTTACAGTGTCAATATACCACCTAAAAAAGTGGCTCACCCGAAGGCTCACCACAGGCTTACCCGAAACAAAAATTCCAAAAGATTCTTAATCTGTATGAGTGTATCTATAGCCCCTAGCTCAATTAACAATTTTCATTGAAAAGTTAGAAAATGGCGCCAGTTTGAAAAAGAAATTGTCTAAACAACCAATAGGATGTATTCTTGGGAGTTCCAAGAGAAAATTCGTAGCTGGAAGGAGCACTACACAGAATGCTGACGCGTCAGAATTCTGCAAATTAAATGCGTGCGATTATTCCCATTAATTTTAAGGACACAATAATTCTCCTTCAGAAAATAATGAGCAGCCATTTCCCTTCTATACTCGCGAATAACACAGGCAAACCTTGTTTGCAACAGATAAAAATGGAGAAGTGGGAGAAACTACGAATGGTTTCTCCATTCGACAAAATATCGTATAACCATTTTAGTCAGCCACGATCTTAAGGGGTCATTCTACTTTGAACCGCCGAAAAAATAAGCTATTTTTAAAGATATTTTCCTGCGTAAATGCAACATATAATGAATTAAATTTCTTTGGTATTTATTAAGATACTGTTATATTATATAAAACAAATTTAAAAAGAATTTTTGCAATTCGTGTTAACTGTTTTTTACAGTGTCAATATGACACCTAAAAAAAGTAAGAAAATGGCGCCGGTTTGAAAAGAAAGTTTGACAAAACACCCAAAAGGATGCATTCTCGGGTGTTCCATGAGAAAAATCTCGGTTTTTTCTCGACAAAAATTGTTAATTGAGCTAGGGGCTATAGCGACACTCATACAGATTACAAATCTTTTGGAATTTTTGTTTCGGGTAAGCCTGAGCCGGGAAATCACCTACACCGTGAAAATACCGCTTTTTTAGGTGCTATATTGACACTGTAACAAAATAATTAAAACAAATTGCAAGAATTCTTTTTAAATTTGTTTTTTATAATATAACACTATCTTAATAAACACCAAAAAGATTTATTTCATTATATGTTGCATTCACTGAGAAAAAAATCTTTACAAATAGCTTAATTTTTCGGCCGATTAAAGTAGAATGACCCTTTAAATGCTTAAGTACTCACAAATGCTCAAACATGCCTGCTAATCCCCTGCTGTCGTTAATTACTTTCAAAGTGTATCCCAGAAAGTCCAAGTCCAATAGAAATAACTTGCACGTGCTACACGAACGCTTTGCCTGCACTTTTTCTTTTCTTCCCCTTGCGATTAGCCTATTCCATGAAAATCGAGGCTCACGCGTACTTTCGATTGCGTTATCTTCGCGACTTGTCGCGAGTCAGGCGATCTTGTCAAAGAAATCGCGTCAAGTCCCATTAATTGCTCCGGCCGCGAGTTTCCAGGCGGCGTGGTAGTGTAAATATTATTAAGGCGAGGCGCGGATGAAAATGGACGCGGGTGTAACGCGTAAATGGCCGTGGAGCGTATTGATATTTATGGTCGAACGATGCTATCGCCGATATATTCTCACGTGTGGAAAGCCAACGGGAATGCCGGACTCGTTAAAATCAAACGGGACTCGGGCAGAGGAGAAAGTGAAGCCTGAGAAGTTCGAGGCGATCGAGGCGGGTGAGATAATGGTTAATCACGATTATTAGCGTAATGAATGGACCCCACGGGCCGAGCCTGTGCCCACGAAAGCTGGCGCATCGCAACCGGTCCGTTTGACCGCTAATAATCTAATTGGGAGCAAATTATCGCCGTGACGGCGCTAATACTCCCCTTTTCCCGCTTCATTTGCGTTTCTGCACGGAGCCAATGAAACTGTCAAACGGACGTTTAAGCCTCCTTTATCGTCATACCCCCACCATGGGACCATGCAAATTTTCTGAACGTATCGGGGCTACTGTTGGGACCGTGTAAAGATTTTGAAACCACCGTGGATCTCCACTCTGTGACTATGCAAGTTTTCTAAAACTAGGAGTCTCTACTATGGGCCCTTGAAAATTTTCTGAAATTATCATTTACCTACTTCTACTACGACTACGACCCAAAGTGATGACATTTTAAATTGATGTACATAAGTGTAAAATACCATGGTAATAATTTTTTTTAAAGATAAAAAGAGCGGATAAATTATAACACAACACTTCCCTCCGTGAGAAAACAATGTCGTTACAACCACCGAGTGTTTGCCTCTGATTCACGAAACCGCTGATAACAGTGACGTGCTCGTCGCGTCGGCGCGTTAGCACACTCTTACTCCCGCGTCACAATTATCCTTGTGGATTTTCTGCGGTATTTTCGTTTATTTTTACGTCCCGGCGTTTTTCGTGCGATCCGCGACCTTCGCTCCCGCTCGACGAGGAAACGCAGTTTTTCCACCGCGCGTTTTTTCCGCGACGAGGAAAAGACGGTGCTCATTATAACAACGATTTCGTGCAAATACACGTTGCTGTAACTTTGTGCCGCAACTCCTGCACGACCTTCGTCCATCCTTCGATATCATGTTCCTTCATAATTTTATCGTACCTTCTCTAGAGTGTCTCCTACGCTTCTAACTGTTAAACTGTCTCGAAACGGTGAACTCGAAGATCTGCCTGCGATCTGAAAGCGTCGGTTGGAGGTAATTTGCGAGACCAGCTAACGAACACCGGGCTCTAACGAGCTAATAAACGGGCCCGCGAAGTGGAGGCGTAGACTAATATACAATGGCTACGTGTTTTCTTATGTAGGGTAACAACGATCGCTAGTTCTGTGAATTGTTCCCACAGTAATGTATTTTTCTTTTCCTAGTGCCCGTTGGGTGCCGATCGATCACGGGACTCTTGGCGGAACTCTCGCGCTGTTTCGTCATTTCGAACCTGCCCGCCTCTGGACACTCGGTGCCTGGCAGGGAAATAGGGGCAATTGGCACGATTCGCTTGTCCAGTGGAATCAGTTCACGCCTTATTCGTTTTCTTTTGCCTTTAAGGAATCGTTTGATCTCTTTAGTTGAAGTTTTCGATTGAATTGTAGGTGAACTAAAGTCGGTATCAGATATATTGGCCGGTGATTTCGTTTTCGCGAACAGCGGTCGAGGAGAAATCAGCCACCACCATCTGACGATCGTGGATTTGTTAGTTGGAGGTGCGTGGCCCTCGCAGGGTATGGTGGGGTAACGGAAACGCTGCTCGGCTCCGCGTGAACCTAGCCGTTTGGCTGTTATTTATTCTTAGCATAATAGTTGTGCGCGTTACGAAGCTATGCGTAGACCAATACGAGATGAAGCTATCGAGAAAGAATCAATGTTCTGACCAATAAAGCTCCTGAATTTTTTCGAAGCTAACGCGCACCTATTCTGGTGTGTGTATTTCTACGCTGACAACTCGGTTTGGTCTACACGCCAGAAGCTTGGCACTATCCTCACCACTTCTGGCTCACTCTTATTCTGCGAAGGCGAGAGCGAGATGGAACGAGAGTTGGGAGAATGAAGAATACCCCTCACGAAACTCACCGGCCAATATATCTGATACCGACCTTAGTGAAAATGGTTACCAACATATTTTGGAGAGTTTTAGCAATGCTACGAAAATAGAGGAATAATGTTTGGTTGATAGAGGTCTGTGAATTAAAGTTTGATGAAGATAACGATCTCAGAAGTTTGCGAGAGAACATTCGTGGAAATAGGTACTTGTGAGTCATGAAAATTTCTCGTGTGAGAATGTAGTATTTATATATAAGAATGTTTTATATTTGGCAATGTGGTAGTACTTGAAATGTTTATGTACTGTTGATGAACAGCAATTACTGGAATGTGAGGATTTTAGAGTAATACTAGCAAACTACCCCCCGCGCTTCGCTTCGGGTCTAAGAGATATTAAGGACTTCATGAAAACACATCTCACTTCTTTTTAGCAGCCCCTAGCGATTGATTAGGGCAAAATCCTGATATTGGTTTTTAGGCATTTATGTGGGTAACCTTTGCAAGTAAAAACCACATTGATATCTAATCGGGCCGAAAAAATAATACGGAGTCCGAGAAAACATATTTCACCCCTTTTTCCCCTTTCGGGTTCGAATTTAAAAAAATCAGTCAGCGGTTTGAGCTGGACGGTGATGAATCTGTGACACACAAAGATTATATGTACATATAAGTATAAATTTATAAACGTCACGAACGGATGGCGATAATATTCACGTCACTGCTGTTGACCAAGTAGAGTATCGATATTCTAAAATGATAGGCAAGAGACTTGCGAGCATTTCAAATTATATTGGGTAACTGCTATTAGTAACTGCTGTATAGTAGTATCAAGTTACGTTTGGTGTTGTATTAATTATCTTGGATTATGTCAGAATTGGTTCAATGTGGTGGAATTAAATTTCGACTTGGTTTGAAAATGATTTTAGTGTTTTTAATAATCTTAATATTCTCCATATTTTTTATATACTTCATATGATCCAAATTTTCAACATTCTTCAGATTCCTCATGTTCTTCATACCTGTTCATCATATTCTACATATACAGTTTTACTTGGAGGGCAGGCCAAACCTCTAGTGAAACGGCATATATGCTATTCGGCTTGCCTTTGCTCTTTGCCGTCTTCTTTCAATAATATCGACTTATCGCTGTCGCGTAACCTCTCGCTCATTTTCAGTCACTCGATTTCGCCGCGGTAACTATGTAGGTACGAAAGAAGTAGTAGAGATAGAAATGTAATTCCAACGAAACAGGGGACCCAGGCGGGACAGCGCTGTACTCCATATTCCCCATATTTTGAAAATTACTCAGATTTTTCATATTTTCAATATTTTCCATATTTTCAACACACTCAATATTCTTAACATTTCCAATATTCTTCATATTTACCATGTTTTCTATATCATTTAATACTTTCAAAATTTCATAAAGTCTTCATATTCCCCACATCTTCACACTTCCAATATTTCCAACAATCTTAATATGCTCCATATTCTCCGCATCCCCAATACCCTCAGTATTCCCAACATTTTTCAGTATCCCTACCGCATTCTACCAAATTAATTATAAACCACATTCAAACCACGATGTATACTTTCGGACACCCATTCAATTAGTGACTATTTAGAACACGGCCGTTACAAGGTCACCGAGCGATCGAACATCAATCCACGTTTCCCAAA
Source organism: Andrena hattorfiana (assembly GCA_944738655.2). NCBI lineage: Eukaryota > Metazoa > Arthropoda > Insecta > Hymenoptera > Andrenidae > Andrena > Andrena hattorfiana. The sequence continues at coordinate 51,113,235 of OX122889.2, forward strand.
CGGATGAGATACACTGGTTTCGTACTCGAGCTCCTGATGCTCTACCATTGCTCAACGATCGTGGCAGCTACCGTCCGCGGGGCTCCCAATAAAAGTGGTGCATTAATAATCCATTAAACCCTAACGACTTCATAGACTTCCACACGCCTCTCACTCCAGCCGTGTCTGTACAATCGTATCAAAGCGATCACGAGCACCTGCGACCAAGAAAGTGGAGCATCGGCAGCGCGCATAGCTCTTTCGAAACTGGATCGAAGAAAAGCCAGGGCGAAGGAAAGACGTGCCGCGAAAAGATTCCCAGGAATCCGTCTCGAACGAAAAATGCAGTCGCTCCGTTGGGATCCGACGATGCAGGCAAGTAGGGACGAGTATAGCGAGTGGGAGTCGATAAAAGGGAAAGAGAGCATCAATTTTGTTCGAATCGAACGTGGCCTCAATATCAGGTAGACTTCAGTCGGCTACGAATCTAGCCCATTTACTAGTGGCTAATAAGTTTGCAACCATTTGTTGAATTTCTCTGTGGCGGTTCATTCGAATATGCATAAAATAACATTCAAATATTGCATTTAAATCAGAGGTGTACTAGATTGTCGGAATATTGGAATTATCGAATATCATTCGAATCTTCAAAGATTCAAACATTATGTTCAACTGGCTGTGTTCTTCCATTCAAACCGGGCTGAATTACAAAATATGCAGCCTTACAGAATGCAAGAACCGAATTTTCTGTGCTTCTGCTAGTCAACGATTTAAGGAGGTGGAACACCATTACTCCAGTTCCCTACAGAAATAACCTTTCTGTATTTATCTCAAAACTATTTGACGTATCGAAGGATGTTGTTGACAAAAGTTGAATGCACTGTTGAATGTGAGACTACATCAGAAAAAAGAATTCAGATGCTCGAATACAGCTGTAATTCGAATGTAACATTTAAATACAACTTCAATTCCAGTGTAGTATTCGAATACAGCTCCGATTCGAGTATTCAAATAAAGCTCTAATTCGACTGTAACACTGAAATATAACTCCAATTCAAATGTAGTAGGTATTCGAATACAACTCTAATTCAAATACAGTATTTAAATATCCCAACTTTCAAGAAACATTTATAACAAATATTGCGCTACTCAAATAACACTCGTTACCAACCCTGGTGTCGAACTCAAAACTATCGCAACTAACGTCGCTAAGTTCTCTCGTCTCGGGTTTGCGTAAGCAACCCCGTGGCCGGGCTGGGGAACGGTGGAACTCAGACGAAAGCTATCCGTACGCCTACATCGCCTGGAGCTGTCATGAGCCGAGCTGGAACTGAACTGCAATGGCCAGGCCCCCGTGGCTGGTTTACCAACTTGGTTGCCCCAACCTGGCCCGATCGTCGCCGTGGGCTTGGCACACACAGCCACTGAACTGGGCCCGTCGTGCTCCTGCAGTTAAGGATCTCTCTTTCTGCCGTACGCTTCCGCGAGAAATTCGTGATTTGTACTTAATGCGACGCGATACAGTCCGCGGATCATGCTCGGCTCGCTTGTACGGATTAATTCCGCGTATGCATGACCGTACGGAGAGATTATCTCTGAGTATTGTGTGTCTGGCGAACGAGGACGCATGTAGGTTATAGATCAATTAAATGGAGATTGATGGTTCATGTGGATTCCGACGTATCTTTGATGGAACGAGATTGACTGGGTCTCAAGTGAAAGAGACTGACGAATGTTAGCCTCCTAAGGTTTCGGATAAAGAGATGTTTTCTTAGTAAAGAAAGAGCCGAAATACTAGAATAACTTTTTTCTAAATGAGTTTGATTTGCTTTTGATAAACTTGATTTTGAAGATGGAAACAATTCTTATTGTTAGTAAAATTTTTCTACAATTTCAGCTTATATCGCGCACTTCAAGAATATTGAAACTCGATTTCTTCGAAAACACTGCATTTTTTATTCACTTTTGCATATAGAATCACTCTCTTCTCCATTCTATTAATACTAACGCATTACTCTGCGTAAGATCGATATTATTGGGCCGAGTTATGCAGAAAGCTACCAACCCTCAATGATCTGAAATTGAGAAAATTTAGTTTGAAGATTTTAATTTTTAAAGAAAAGTAGCTTTATTTTAATCGGCTGTATTTTATTTCTTGTTATTATTTTACAACGTTTTTAATGGGTTATTGTAATAGTGCGTAGTATAATTAATATTATTTTAAATATATATCCGATAAACATAAGGAAATGTACGGATGGCGAAATAAACTACTACTACTATTATTTTAAATATTCTGTAGTTTTTATTTTTTAAGCCTAAAATGGAACTATGGCTTGATAGTTTTAATAATTCTATAATGTAAGAGTTGTTGTATGGGTTGGTAGTTTTTTGCAAAATGAAGATCACAAAATTATGGGATGTCAAAATACTGTGTTTAACTAATATTTTGTCATTTTGAGGGTTGGTAGCTTTCTGCATAGGTTGGGCCAATTAGGACCCGTCATAAAGTAATATTCCTCACTGCTAATCACCAGCGTTGTTTTAAGAAATTAATTTTTTGCTCGGAAGACTCATTTTGAGAAATGTACGAACGAATCTATATTGTGGGTGAAAATGGAACCCGTTCTCGTTGTCCAAGGGTTAAAGAATCGCCTTTAGCAATTAATATCTTCAGTCACCGTCATGTTCCCGATCGTGGATCTCACAATCCCCCCCCCCCCCCACGATCGCGCGACGGATATAAATGGCCTATAACCGCGGGGAGATAAATTCGTGTCGGTGCAGAATTTCGCGTGCTGCGGATTGAGCAATCCAAGCCAGTCAGGTAAAATCCGTGACGTTAAAAAGCGATCACAACGAGCCGGCGATTTCATAAAGCTGTACGTTTTTTACGATACAACCGTAAGCGTCGCAATTAATCCGATTTCACGTTAATTTATTATTATACCGGCCACAGTAAATTCCCCTTTATGTGCATCAGACGCTGGTAAATGTGCAAGCAGGCTGGCGTAGTAAACACGTAGTAAAATCGAATATTGAATTCTAATGAATGCGGGTTTCGTGATGTATCGATACGTGTATTATCTCTCGTAAAGTTTGCCCACTTGTGCAATCGTGGTTCACCCTATTAGGCACTCCGAAATATGTCGGACAATTAACAATACTACGCAAAGAGATTTACATATTTGTTACGCAAGGTTTTTGTTTCATTCACAATTTACTAGTTGCTTAGTGGCCACTTTTCGGGGCGTTGCTTGTCATTCTTTTCGAAGAAAAATTCTCGAGGTATCGTAAGATGTTGGGATATTAGCTAAATATTATTTTTAAAACTTTGAGTGGAAGGCCTTTGCGAGCGATTACTGCTACCACGAACGCTTTGCTTAACTTGCCCTCAGCGTTCGAAGACATCCTGACAATACTTTCCAGGCATTCCAGAAAATATAAACATGAAAACACGTCAAAATCGTGCACAAGCTCTATGTCCCTCGGCGTGGAAGCACGCCGACGCCAGTCAAAATGTCAATATAGTAAGCAAAAGTCAGAAAAGATTTCGTTTAAATAGGAGGGACCAGTGATAATAGTTACAAACAATGAACTTAGTAACCTTACGGGTCCAAAATCGGTTTACAGCCTACTTTATCGAACTTTCTCCTATTTAGGATTTTGTTCGAGAACAAATCTTGTGGTGTATTTGCCTACTAGTTATTATTATAGTTTCCTGTAAAAACTGTTCACACTTTTGGGAACAGAGAAAGCATACGAGTGAGCAAATCCTTATGAACGATAGCGTGTGTCCATCAGGCGAGCGCGCTCCTGCCGTCCATTAATCGATAATGTGTTCTCGCGCGATATTAATGGGGCAGAATTCTCGTTTCACGGATAACCTTTCTTTGGCATACGCGATCAAGATACCATCGTCGGGCGTCCAGTGGTTTACGAACTTACGTTTACTGTTTTAAAATTACTGATTCAAAATTTAGGAACATACCTATAGTACCTACTCACAAAAAATAAAAGGAAACAGCGTTAATAGATATAGATTTAGAAATCAATGTTTTAAGAGTTGAAAGGAAAAAGTTCATTTCATCGTTGCGGATGTTCAGTGTCTTGTGCCAATTTCGATGCATGCCTCGAAGCGTTCCCTCACGGAGGTTCACACACGGTCAAAAAATTCCAGTTACTTTCCTTATATCTTCAGTGCAATGGAGGCGATGTTTTATGTTATTTGAGGTATTAACTGAATTTGTGCGCACCATACGCTTTAACTGTTTGTACAAGAAAGAAATCGTATTGCAATCGTTGTTGAAGATAATACTTGATATAATTGTCTCATAATCAGGGCTAGCGTGAACTTTTGCGGAGCCGGGTTCCAAAATTGTGCGGGGCCAAAAAATGCATTCATATTGTACTTCTAGATTTTATAATAATAAATATCTATGGTTAGCTTTTTACTTGTAATTTGGGAACTAGATGGTTTTCAGACCAATCTTTTTAGATAAAGTGCAGTATATTTGGAATACCAGTTTGTTTAAAACGAATACAAAATTACGGCAGAGGATGGGAAGAAATAAAACTGCATAATATTATAGGGAAACTAATAAACTTTTATATTTCAAACTCTCAGTAATAATAAAAACAAAAAGTAGGGTAAAGCAGTGGCGAGCAACCTTTTGTCAGAAGTGGGCCACAAGTGGAAACATACTTCTCTACGCGGGCCGCAATATTCACACCTAATATTGTCAAGCTCGTTCATGAAAAACAGATATGACGATGTTCAGGTGGGCCGCAGGTCTGCGGCTGGCGGGCCAAATGTGGCCCGCGGGCCGCGGGTTGCTCATCACTGGGGTAAAGGACCCAATTACTGACACATTAAGCATTAACGCTGACATTATCTTATAGTTATGTACTTATAGATTAAAAGTATATGCTGTTCTTGTTATTTATTATGTTTAATATGTTTACTTGATGAAAAAAATTTGGTGGAACTTCGATTTTTATGTATAAATTCATCAATTTCAAAAATACATTTGGGGATCTATTACTGACACCCTTCAAATGTGTTTGACTGATTTACTGACACCCCCATTACTGCCAGCTAACCTAATACTGTTTATGTCATTTTAAGGTTACTTCGTGTCATGTACATGAGTAACTACTGCTATGACAGTAATACCAAAATGCTTGAAACGCTTGTACCAATCACTGTCACCCAATTAATAAGTAAAAAGACTTAATGAAACATTATATTTTGTTATGTTAATAGCTTAAATATTACAATTACAGCATTTTCTTTAACGCCTTGTTTTCTCTTTCGTTAATAAGGAAGTAATCGTTTCCATTCTTTTAATATTTGCTCAAAATTTTTTATCGTTTTATTCAAATTAACGAAGAAAAAATTAAGTACTGTTTTTGTATCGTATAAATAACATTTTGAATTGTATGCTAAATTTTTTTATGCATAATTTTATAAGATTTATTCGTTATTTTACGTAAAACAGCTTAGGGTGACAGTAATTGGATCCTTTACCCTAGCTGAAACTTTGGCCTAAATCAGGGCTGCACAAGGAGCTGCTTTCGGCGCTTAGCGGCGAGCAACCCGCCTGTCCCGTATCTAAGGTTAGTATCGGTGAGGAGAACTGCAGTAGTGTACGTGCATTTGGTATGATTGGAACCCAGCCATATATACTTACGCTACGAGCCTACGAGCACACACATACACTACTGCAGTTTTCCTTACCGATTCTAACTTTAGCAACGGGACAGGCGGGTTGCTCATCGCCAGACGGCAAAAACAACTCCTTGTGCAGCCCTGGCCTAAATGAAAAATGGCAGGAAGTATCGATTTCGATAAGGTGCAGGTAATTTGAAATACCGATATTCCAATTTACCTTCACTTTATAAACTTAAAAAAAACATGTAAATAATAAAATTATTTTCTTTTATGATCGAATCAGGCTAAAAAAGTGTTACAAATTAAATAGCGTTAGTAGTTTATTAGATACTTCGGTATTCCAAATTACGAACATTATTTCAAATATGCTGCACTTCCTCTACACTTCCTTGCTTATCCTAATGAGTAGCACACATACAGTAGTAGTCAAAAGAAAGTTTGAGCCGTGAACAGTGTTAAAAATCAGATAGTTCCATTAGGAAGAATTGTATCTTACAATTTATATCCCACAGATTGGGGGGCTGCCTAAATTGGATAGTGATACTAAAATGATAATTAAAGCCTACGATTAAGTAGATATGTAAACATGTAAAAACATGAATTTCAAACTTTTTTTCACCACCACTGTATCTAAAATACAATATTATCTAAGTGTGTGGAGTGATCTCTGACCTGCCAGTCTCTCACTATTTCTATACCTTTCGAGTGACGCCATTTTTAACCTCCAAATCAGGTGGAATAACCTCGAAAAATGGTCTTAAACTTCATAAATTCGAGTTTTCGAACTGAAGAAACTAGTCGCACTGGTGGTGTAAGTAGTTCGCTTACATCAAGGTTGTTCCAATCAAACGTAATATTACTATCGAATTCGTTTCTTCCGAAGCTCGGAAATACGTACTTTATAGGGGTACAGAACTATTGAAATCTCGAAAAATCGATTTTTTTATTACTATTAACTCTGAAAGTGTCATCCTTTGTGAACATTTACTACAAAGTTTCATGACGAAATTCGAATAATTACGGGAATTATAGCGCTGAACGTAACTGAGTGCACTGCCGAGTAACGGCCTCACAGAGCGGTATTGGCGTAGAGGACTTAACTTTGAAGCCGCTTATCTCGAAGCTACATTTTTAAACACCGTACATCATCGTGTATGTAATAACGTTTGAACGAATGAATATTTTTATTTGAAATTTTAACTGGGGATGTAGAATTCCTTTCTCTGTAGCATGGAATTTCCGCATAAACATTGATTTTGTAAAATTTTTTATAAACGGTTAAAGACGATTTTCTTCTGTAAAAATGTGGGAAAAATTGATTCGTGTGTAACTTTCACAAATTTGTTTAAATTCACCAGTCAAGTTCGATGCTGTAGATTTTGATGTAGAAATTACTCACCCCAAAGCACTTTGCTTTCAGCTGATTGGTTCACCCGATACTAGTTACGTAACATCGACTACAGCTGCACACTACGCAGGACCATCTTCAGCGCTTAATAATGTCAACAAATTTGAACATTCCGACAATTTTTTTGGCAATTACTCGGAAACGCGTCCACAATAAACTGTGAAAAGTACGAGTATAATGACTACTTGGTACTTAAGCAATCCGACACAAAAGAAACCATTGATTTTACGTGTCCAATAGTCCTGTACCCCCTTAAGGTCACTTCTCAAAGCAACCCCATCTGATTTCGAAGTAAAAAATGGCGTTATTCAATGCCACTTAACGAAACCTTTCACCTTTCAATAATCAGCTCACGACTCACTCAGCAGACTGAAACTCAGCAGACTTTCCTCTGAACCACCACGTTTAGAGCACCGTGTACATGCGCATAGGTACACTGGGGGCCCGATCGTGCACGCAGGTAACCGCTTGCGCGGTTTTGTGTCAGGATCGTTAATGGTGCGCGTGTATAGGTAGTAGAGACCCAATTGGCAAAGGTATAGACTGCTGTCTTTGTGGCTGCTGACCGTTCCACGAAACTAGCGAGGCGATTTAATCATTATCGGCAATCTAGCCGAGCGGGCAAAAAAGAAAAATCTGGGTCAGACGCGGTCGCGAGCACCGTGGGCCCCGAACCCTTGGGCTTCTCTTTCAGCGTTCTCGGTTGAAACGCGAAACGTCAATCTCCTCGTCGCGAGGAAAACGTAGAACCTAGTGGAGAACGAAAATCCTTGCTCTAATTATTAAATGCTTGTAATACCTAATCAAATCACTATACTATACACTTGGGTATCAGTAGTGTGAGGTAACGTGACGGAACGTTTGTGGTGGTCACTGATTATCGAAATTGAACCCATGTGAAGAAGATTTAACTAAGGAAAATAAGTTAACTCGTCAATTGACAATTCAGTTCTCATTGTCAGAAGAACTACTTAAGAAGTTAGTAGATTCATTATGAAAATTGAAAAATGTTGTGTATTGTGAATAGACGTAGAAAAATGGCGGTGAAAATAGAGCCTTGAAATTTGTTATTTTGTCGACCTACTTACGATGGGGTATTGTTTTCTGGAAAAACATAATTGAACATTTCCATCAGTTTTGGACGATCTTCGAACTTACGTACATATATAAGTTCTGCTCCATGAATAGAGAGGAACTTTTACAGTATGTTTAGGGGGATTGTTTCTTGAGTTTTTGAGTGTACAAAAGAGCTGCTCACATAAAAGTTGTTTGATTTAATATTCTGTGACATTATTTACCAGACTGTATTATTATAAATAGAACACATTGAACAAATCAATTAAAATGGATTTTTAAACAACCACATTGACGAAAGATATCAATTTTTCAACGTAAAAACGGTTGAATACCTAGAGAGTTTCGTCTATATCTACTATGTACAATTCATACAGATATCTATCAGATCCAGTTTTGAAGTTCCTAATAAAATAAGCGTAATTAAATTGCACGATTTTACTTTAAGCAAATGAAGACAACATTAAATCTCTGTCACTAACAATAAGTAGTAAACCCACAGTAAATTCAATTCCATACGTATACCATGCCCTTCAAATCAACCAACTTTCATACAAACTTTCTTATATAAAATCCTCAGAGCAATCACTGCGTTTCACACCGTTCCATACCCCGTGCCCATGCTCCCAGTTACGAAAGAAATAATGTTGAAAAGTACACACTATTATAAATTTCGCTGCGAAGTTGCGCAAGCGCAGTTCACGCCAGGCTATCCCAGACCGATCAATCTTAATCCCGACTGGAGGCTCGATGGTTCTACGTGCCTTCCAGAAGTGGCCCATATAAATTGACAGCAGATAACGCCCGTGCAGCTCGAAGTGAACGTCACGATTGACGAAACATAAAGAGCATGGGTCCACCGATAACAGCAACTATTTAGAGCGTGGTGCGCAAGAAGAAAACGCGATCATCCGATAACTTTTTCCACTCCAGCCGTCTCGAGGCAGATACATCACGAGCCCCAGCTTCTTTTTCTTCGTCCCGGCGTCTACAGGCGTTCAATTACCCAACCAAGGTGAACGAAAAGGTACTTTGATCGTTTTTCTGCCTCGGCTAGGTCCACAGAATCGAGCCGGTGTATGTATTTATCGCCCGCTGAACGCAGAAGAACGATCAAGGAGCGCGTAATTAAATCTACAATGCCGGGTGAAAAAGACGCATTCTAGTCGCTGAACGATCGAACGAAATCTATTCGTGGCTCATAAACCATGCTCGCCGTTGCGATACGCGATTAATCGACGCGCATTAACCGTTTCCACTGTGCGTCCTTCGCCCGTTACAGAAACATGGTGCACCGCTTTTACGGCCATTTTAACCTGCCTCACTACGGTTCACTCGTTCTTCTACTAGCTACAGATCTTTTGCTCAGCACAACACTTCTTAACCCATTGGAAATGAGGGTTGAAAAGATTGGTGCAGCTCGTGCGTGTGGAAATCCTCCAGTCTCATTTGTTAGCAATACTCGCGGAATCCGGCGTTCCCAGCACGGGCCGCATGCACTGGTTAAACGCATATATGGGATCATTGGCTGCGAAAAGTTAACATGTTCCGTGCCACGGTGGTGATTCAGATTTCTGGTAGGGTCATAAAGAATTATGAAAATTCGTAATTTCAGGCGCTTCTTCCCCTGCTTTGATTTCAGTACCGAATTGAAAAATAGGGTTTCCTGAGTGATGAAAGTTTGATTTCTGCTAAATGTCGTGATACAGAATTTCGAACTAGAAAAAAATGTGATAAAGTAGAGGGAAGTGGGTAAAACCCGGTACGCGGATCAGATCGGCTAGGGGAGATCGAGGCTAGTTGATACATTATTCTCTTTTCAATTTTTTTTGATTTTTATTTGAATTAATTACTTAATAACAAATATGCCAAAATATACTTTGGTCCTTCCTCTTTAATATATAGTAAGCAAAATCTTGAGAAAGTACATACAAACTGAATGAAAAAATGTTATTTGGACGAAGGCAAAATGTATGAATATACCCCACTGCGGGGCTAGTTGATACGTTATTCTGTTTTCAATTTTTTTTCTTTTTTTATTTGAATTAATTACTTAAAAACAAATATGCCAAAATATACTTTGGTCCTTCCTCTTTAATATATAGTAAGCAAAATCTTGAGAAAGTACATACAAATTGAATGAAAAAATGTTATTTGGACGAAGGTAAAATATATGAATTTACCCCACTGCGGAGATAGTTGATACGCTATTCTGTTTTCAATTTTTTTCATTTTTCATTTGAATTAATTACTTAATAACAAATATGCTAAAATATAATTTGGTCCTTCCTCTTTAATATATAGTAAGCGAAAAGTTGAGAAAATACATACAAAATGAATGAAAAAATGTTATTTCGACGATCATTTTGGATGTATCAAAACTATTTACTTTTTCTTTATATAAACGAAAACAGTTAAAAAACGATTTTTAACGTTAAGGTAGAGTGGATGTACCAGTAAATGAACACGTACCAGTGAATGGACATTTTTTATTAAAATGAGTAAAATAAGTTATTAAAATAAGCAACTAATTAATTAGAGACTTCTTTTCATTTCTTGTTTCATATCCAAACAATTTTTGCAGCACGTGGAATCAATAGCGCTGCAAACATAATTTTATAATAGTGTTCATTCATTAGCCTTAAGTGTTCATTTACTGGTGCGTTTACTCTACACAGACATACGCTGGATAGTAGTAAAGAATTGAACAACAAACTTCACATATCTCGCTCAAATGAAGCTACATATATACGGTGTGGAGATAATTCGTCTGTATCAACCTGCCCCTGTATCAACTAGCCCCGGTCTCCCCTACCATTGTTTTTCTAAGACAAGAGTATGGTGTTACATTCGGGTGGACCTCACGACCAGTGGCGGATTTAACAGGACGGCTGATGAATAGTTGCCGCCTGGGCCTCTTCGCAGGGCCCCGTCTCCAAAAAAAATTATATCTAAGTAGGTATGGGTATGAAAACACTATATATTTTTTTCTGTACTATTACACTTACAAGGAGAGTATTTTAGGTGTCCGCCTCCGATCATTTTGATTTTTGGATATGTTATAGAGGACCGAAAAATAAGAAATACGTGTTTTTTTATTTTTCCCCGTTTTCATATGGGGGGGGGGGGGGGTGAAAACTGCGTTCAAAGTTAGGGTTGAAAAATCATTTTTGTGGAATATCTCGAGAACTATTAGAGATAGGGGAATAGTGTCAATGGACGAATTTTGTGTCTTTGAATGCGAAATATGACTGACTCACCAGATTTTCAAAAAGTCCATTTGTTTAAATAATACATAAAAAATTGTTATTTTTTGTTAATAATTCTTGTAAATCTTCATCTATTTTCATGCAAATTTATTTTCTTATACTTCACAGCCGAACCGAAAATACGGATAAATCAGAATATGTATTTCCTACAAATTAACAAATATAATTATTATTGAAGTTTACTTATAGTAAGGTGTCCTCCTACAGGGAAATGTAGTTCTCAAGTTATCTAGAAATAAAATTCTAAACAAAACATATCTAATACGCATATAATTTCCTTTTGTATACTAGATATTACTTCTAGCGTGAACAAAATTGCCATTTCGAGTACGAGGTGTCTGTAGCGCTACGTCCTCAAATGAATGTGTATTCATGAAAGAAGTGTTTCAAACAAAATGATTTCTGACACCACGAGCATCTAATTACAGCTGTCTCATCGCATAGTGCACATTTCGTTTGTGTATCCTGGTCAAAAGCGAAGTACACAGGGTTCTCAAAATCTCCTGCTTTCTCGTCTATATACCCACTTTTATACCAGGAATACTGAAATAAATGTGCGTATCTCGGTGAAGACAGTTGGTTGTGCACAAGCGACTGTAATTTAATAATATTATTCCTTAAATGTAGATTAATATCGGAATTGTATAACAGTACATCGTCAGAAAAGCGTCTAACGTAATTTTTCCACACTCTAAATCCGTACACATCCAGAGGCTGGATTCGTCCCGTGGTACCTTGTGGTATTTTCTTAATTATGATTTCTTTACCAGCTGGTTTCGCACTATGCACATCTTGTTCGCAGTGTCCACTCCAAGAATCTAGCAATAATACACTTGCTCCATTTGTTTTAGGAAAGAATACCTCCTCCAACCAGGCCTTGAAATGAGCTGAAATATTAGATTAACATTCGTTATAACTATACATAGATAGACATGACTTATTAGTGAAAAATTGCTTCATTCGGGTAACATCCAAATATACATTACCAGAAGTGAGTTTCCCAGATTTCGATGCAGTTACGTATACGTTTGACGGCTTAAATAATGTTTTTGCAACTACTGGTCCAAACTGTCCACTTGCTTCTTGCAAAACCATAAAGAGAGGTGATAACAGTTTTCCATCAGCAGTTATTGTTGGTTGTATTGTATAACTATGAGATGTTAACGCTACAGATTGTACAACACATTCTACTTTTTTTTTGGCCTTTCGCTGATAAGGTCCGTCCAGTATGTATTTCTAATTAAAATCCACTTTGATCTGAATTATATATATTTTGAGATCCATACGTTGCAATCAAGGGCTTCACTTCCTTAACAAAATCTGCAGCTTTAACTTTCAAAACTTCATCGTCTTCTATTGCCTTTCTTGTAACAAATTTGGTTATTTTTCGTGAAACAATGCGATGGGCTTTTTTAAAATTATTTACCCACGTTCTAGAAGCTTTAAAAGCGTTGTCGTTATTACCCCGCTCTTTGTATGCGTTCAGAGCCCATTGCCGAATGTGTCTGTCATGCAAAATATGACCAGCGCCAATAGCTTCTCTCATAGTTTCTACTACAGACTCGGAAACTTTTGTTAACTTTTCTTTTTTAGTTCCTCCTGCTTCAATTTGATGAGCCCATCGTCGTAATTGACGTTCAGAAGAAACAAGTTGAAAATTATGTTGAACTGTAGTAAGCTTTCGTCTTTTCTCTGCTCCTTTCCAAAATTCAACTGCGCGCCGCTTATATTCAATGTCAACATCTTTATCACGCTGCGAACAAACTCCTGTATATGATTCTTCAGTCCAGTCTTCATCTGTATCGTCTACAACCACAGGTTCCGTTTCACACTCTTTAAACTGATCTAGAAAGTCTAATGAAGCTACTTCCGATATTTCGATATCATTAAATTCAAATATACTATCGAGCAACAGCTTTTCAATGGAGTCTTTTAACCGTATTTCCTCTCTCGTTATTGGAGTTTCCATCAAATACATACTTTTGTGTAAGTTGATCACATTCAATGGATTAACAATCATTTTCTATTACGAAAATGGTACTTACAAAGTCACTTCTGTGGATTCGTCACACACTCGGATACAACTGAAGAAGTAGCCAGAAACCGAGAGAATATATACCGACTTATCGCAAACAAACAGCAGTACGTAAGTTGATATATTTAACTTTTATTTTCGAATCTGAAGAATGTATAAACAAACTGATATCTCAGCGTGGTAAAAATAGCAGGAAAAGTGAAATCTTGTAAAATGTAGTTAGCCACATACACATGTATGTTCCATACGAAATAAAACCACTGTCAATCCATTAACAATTGACGTCGTCTAAATTGATTATTTTTCTCAATTGTGTGATCCTATAGTGTGCTAAACAATAGCAAGCACAAATCTAATAAGTAAATTACTCCTTTTCAGAACTACCATATGTTTATAAACGAAAAAACAAGAATTGAACTTGCACATACTATTTTACTTTTACCAAAATGTTTCTAACTATATTTTAAGGTCTTCGCATACATTCAAACTAATTACGATAGCCAATCACGTTACGGGCGCAGTGCGCCGCTTGTAATAGAACGTAGCGCTACAGACACCTCGTACTCGAAATGGCAATTTCTTTTACGCTAAAAGTAATATCTAGCATACAAAAGGAAATCATATGCGTATTAGATATGTTTTGTTTAAAATTTTATTTCTAGATAATTTGAGAACTTGTGTTTCCCTGTAGGAGGACAGCTTATTATAAGTAAACTTCAATAATAATTACATTTGTTAATTTATAGGAAATACAAATTCTGATTTATCCGTATTTTCGGTTCGGCTGTGAAGTATGAAAAAATAAATTTGCATGAATATAGATGAAGATTTACAAGAATTATTAACAAAAAAATAACAATTTTTTATGTATTATTTAAACAAATGGACTTCTTGAAAATCTGGTGAGCCAGTCATATTTCGCATTCAAAGACACAAAATTCGTCCATTGACACTATTCCCCTATCTCCAATAGTTCTCGAGATATTCCACAAAAATGATTTTTCAACCCTAACTTTGAACGCAGTTTTCACCCCCCAAATATGAAAACGGGGAAAAATAAAAAAACACGTATTTCTTATTTTTCGGTCCTCTGTAACATATCCAAAAATCAAAATGATCGGTGGCGGACACCTAAAATACTCTCCTTGTTAGGCCGTTTTTAATAAACTACCTCTTCATTTTCCCGAAAAAATGGGCCTCCCAGAACTTTTGCCACCTGCGCCTTTTTTCTGAAATCCGCCACTGCTCACGGCGACGATATGAGATTAATTGCAGCGCAAAGACCGTCGTAGTTTTTCATCCAGAGAAGTTTAAAAATCTCGAGTTGAAAAGTTCCAGTGTTGCGTCGGTGAATTGCCTTTTTTATACCACTTGGATATAAAGAATTTACTACGATAAATACTGTATTGTATTCTGTAGTCCTTAACCAGTATTTTTACGTTTTACCCGGTTCTTTATCTCGTGTTGAAGTGGAAATATTTAATGTTTAGTAAATTCCCCCATTTCGGGCAAAACCGGGTATTTGAGTATGGGGCAAAATCGAGTACCCATACTTTCTATGTATGGCGTAAATGCCTTATAGGAGCAGATTTCTAATCTTTAAAAAATCCAATAATGATCTTGATTGTGATTTTTGTGCACTAGATAGATTAAAGTAAATTTATGTATAAATTAATATTTGTTAAAATATCTTTCTTTACGGTTTCTAAAATAATAGTAATAAAGGTTTTATAATTATATCATATTTTATGCGTTTTTTAATAGGTACCCGATATTACCCACACCTATAGGGTAAAACCGGGTACCTAGTTGCATACCTACTTCCGAAAAATTTTATTTTCCTGTGAGCCAAATAGTTTTTTCAAAAAAGGACTATCATTTTCTGATTCTGTAAAGTCCAATTAAGATTTCTAGTGGTGTCCAAAGTTTATTTTGCTGTCTGACTTTTTGCCAGCAAGAAAAATACATTAGGCACCCGGTTTTGCCTCAGATTCCCCTAATCTCAAAGTCAATAAATCATTTAATTCCACGAATCACGAACCCTGTTTAATCAGGATTGTAAATATAACTGTTTATTTAAATCTTAGTGTGCCTGATGAGCATAGGTGCTTAAAGTACAAAAGCTTAATAACCCTATTTAGATAACTATTTTAACACTACTTTAATAGCTTAAATATCACTTTTAGCTAATGAACTTCTGTCTTCTCTGTCGTCCATGATTGGACGTAAACAATTGGTACTTTAAATTCATTTCGTCTACTCGACTGTATCATTTTTTTCTCTCCCTTCTGCACGCGATTCACACGTTGTTCCTGATGGTCGATAAATATTTATCAACGTTCAAGTGCCAGGCAGGGAGACCGCAGGACGTGAAAAATGTGTCTGCGCGTGTGCAGGGCATGACGAAGCGTTTCTACGGTCTACATAGCGCACGAGATGGTGTAGTAGTGCGGAAACTGTTGCTTAAAACCCGATGATTGCGTTTGCCCGCGCGAAATTGCGCCGTCGTTCTTGAAATATTCGTCGCGAACTTTATGTCGCACGAGTAATTGCGACGTTCTCGCAATCGATATTTAGGAACAGTGTCCTGCAGGCTCGAGGATATATGGAACGAGGCGTAATTCGTTGCACGACCGAGAGGCGGGCGATTCTTTACATAAATGTAAGTCGAAAGTGAGGATTTAAATATCGTCGAACGAGACTTCGTTTCTGGGTAAATTGATTTTTAAAGACTCGTTGGGCACGATGGCGTATGATTTGGGTCAACATTATGTGGATTAAATTTGGTACTGTTCTAGTTTGTTTATGGACTTTTTGTTGGATTAAAAATTGATGACGATGTAGTCACAAAGTTCATACTTACGAGTAGAGGACCAGAACTGGAAACGCGCTTTTGAAATGAGTCATATATAAAATTGTAGGGCTCGACGAGCCTTCCAAGAACTTCTGGGTGAAACTGGTCATTTGTTTTCGAGATATTTGCGCTTAAAAAGTCGGTTATCATAGTCGACACTCGGAATTAATATTTGTCAGTTGCACGTGTAGGAGCTCGAAGAATTTTCGCATTCGATTTCTTCAGAAACAAAGCATCAAACGAAGAACCTTTAGCTACATCTCATTATTTATTTATTTTTACACAAGGAACAACTTCGTTTTCTGTCGTATCATGAATTATGCCCCACTCTGTATATACGTTCCTGGCGATGCATCACCTCTTGCTCACGCGTTGAAGCCTCCGAGCCGCGCATCGTTTATGCGGAGATTTGAACGACGCGGTGACTCGATATTCAATCATTTATTTTAGTTAGACAAAGAGTTTTTGGAGTTTGTGATTTTAGAATTAAAATACCTCTTTTGTTCAAGATAGAGTGGCTCACACCCAAAATCGTACACTCTTTAAAATCGCATAACATTTTTAAAATTGGTCCAAACGACTTGATTTATTTATTTATTTTTTTTTTGAAAATTGCAATGGGTCGGAATAGCAAAAAAATTGTAAAGGTCGTTTTTCTTACTTTTCTTTTTGAGCCTGTAGTGAAAATTAAAAAAAAACCGATCGTAGATTTAAGTAAGTTGTATACGTGCTGTAAATTTCATCAAAATCGGTTAACGTTTCTCTGAGCTACAAACATTTAAAGATCGTAGAATAAGGTCGAAAATCGCGAAATTCCCAACATCAGCGATTTTGCTATTCTGACCAATTGCATTGTTTTTCAAAACGATTAACACGACACTTAGCAAACTAATCCTTCTAGCTTCTCAAAAAAAAAAACTTAAGTCGTTTGGACAATTGTAAAAATGTTATGCGATTTCTAAGAGTATACGATTTTGGATGTGAGCCACTGTAGACTATTTTAAGAATATTAAACCAGGTGTACGTATAAGAAGCTACAATATACGTAATTTCGTTACATTTTAGTGCACTCGTTTCATTTACCATAATTCAAAATTCCAAAAAGGGAATAACCTGATATGAACAAGAAACTAACAAATAAAATACTATACTCTGTTCCTTTTCTAAAATTAAAACACTTATATCAAAAAAGTAATATTTATAAAAATATTAACATCCATTACAAAAAATACTACTTAGCTATTTTTATCATCTGAATACAAATTACGCCGTACGAGTCAGCTACATCAGTCAGTTTCATCGAGTCAAACGTCGATAGAGGTTTACGTAGGCTTCTCGAATAGCTTACAACGGCGCAAGGTTGTCGAAACTTTTGTCAGTTTCTTTAATTGACTTGCGTGGGATTAATCAAACACTGCCCTGGGGTACGAGAACGACCCACGCTTTCTTTTCTCGTTACACGAACCGTGCTCGCCTATTATAAGGTTCTGCCGCGTGCAATTGAATGTTTCTACACCCTATTACGCTTTTTACAACAGCTTATTCAATAATTACATCGCAGAGACCGCGCGTCGCAGCTGGAAGGAGCACTTCACAGAATGCTGACGCGTCAGAATTCTGCGAATTAAATACGTGCGATTATTCCCATTAATTTTAAGGATACAATAATTCTCCTTCAGAAAATAACGAGCAGCCATTTCCCTTCTATACTCGCGAATAACACAGGCAAACCTTGTTTGCAACAGATAAAAATGGAGAGGTGGGAGAAGCTACGAATGGTTTCTCCATTCGACAAAATATCGTATAGCCATTTTAGTCAGCCACGATCTTAAGGGGTTATTCTACTTTGAATCGCCAAAAAATTAAGCTATTTTTAAAGATATTTTCCTGCGTAAATGCAACATATAATGAAATAAATCTCGTTGATATTTATTAAGATACTATAAAAATATTATATTAAGATATTATAAAAAATAAATTTAAAAAGAATTTTTGCAATTTGTTTTAACTGTTTTTACAGTGTCAATATGACACCTAAAAAAAGTAAGAAAATGGCGCCGGTTTGAAAAAAAGTTTGACAAAACACCCAAGAGGATGTATTCTCGGGTGTTCCATGAGAAAATTTTCGGTTATTTCTCAACAAAAATTGTTAACTGAGCTATGGGCTATCTACAGCAACACTCATACACATTAAAAATCTTTTGGATTTTTTTGTTTCGGATAAGCCTGAGCCGAGAAATCACCTACGCTGTGAATATATCATTTTTTAAAATGCTATTGACCCTGTATAAACACAATTAAAAAAATTGCAAAAATTCTTTTCAATTTTTTTGTATGATATAGGAGTACTTTAATAAATACTAAAATGATTTATTTCATTATATGTTGTTTTTACTCAGAAACAAATCTTTAGAAATAGCTTCATTTTTCGGCGGATCAAAGTAGAACGCCCTCTTAACACGGCAACGTATTTTCACGTCAATGTTTTCTGGAAAGAATCGGAATTGTGACTTGAATGGTGTGACCGATTTGAGGGGGTTTTTCACAAAATTTCGCGTCACTGCAAATATAAATCATTCTCTACCAAAAAGTCGAACACATACCTCGAAGCACCATGAATCGCGAGACCTTCAGTTCATCCTCAGAGTCGTGGCCAGGCGTTGATGTAAAAATATAAAGTCCATTTAAGATGACCTCTCCTCGATCACGGTGATACAAAGTTATCCTTTGTAGCTCCACACCTGGAATAAAAATAATTCCGTCATGTACACGGCTCGTATAATCACTCGGCCGTCGTAAGGAGACATATTTTTTAAAAATGCTAAAAGCACGGATAAAATTTTTGGTCATTTTCTGAGAAGCTTAAAAGGACACTGCACATAAGGGGGCCGAATTTCACCTTTATACGCCAAAGGAACGATTACAGCGTGCAGGTCGATCGCGTTGCAAAAATCGATTTATCGTCGGCAGGTTTGCCGCACACGTGCGGTTCGAACATCCGTATCTCTATCGTATATCACGATAACGTTATTAAGGGGCAATGAAACGTGTCCACTGCCACTTAACGATGGCCAAGAGAACCAGAGCCCAGCTGTTGCCGCGCTATATGAATTAGTGCATCGAATGAAAGCGTTGCGCAATTAACGGGGGTGGTATATGAATTATGTCACGTTTCATGCGCGGCAGAAGGCGGCCAAGCGATAAATTGATTACGTCTGTTGGATAATCAATTTTGACAGTTATAACGGCAGGTTGGACGCCTGCTTAATGCGTTGATGATCGTTTCAATTTTCGGAGTACAAGGTTCGTAATAATCGTGACATTATTTACCCTTTTTATGCAGTGGCTTATAATGGTTAGTCTTGGGTTGGAGGGAAAATTTTCACGAGGTTAAACAAATATGTTAGCCACCCTACTAGGTTGTAGGAAACAGAAAATGAGGAAATGCTACTTATTAATGGAAAATACTTTTATATACTAGAATTAATATGCAGAAATGAATTGATTATTTAATTGAGAACGTTAACATTTTGACTTAAAATCGACTCGGACACAAGCATATTATAGTACGTAACAGTTTACTGTAAAATTAATTTTCATGAGTTCATATTTTCCAAAGAAAAATAGTAAGTGGAATAAAAATTGATAATTTGGTACCACTTTAAAAGATTTATATTTTGTGCGGATTTTAGTTATTTTAGTTTTTTCATTTGGTTTTCTTTGCAGTCTATTTTATTGTGTTATATTTTTGTAAATCCATTAATATTAAATGAACTGAAAAATAGTACGGATTTGTACGGACTTTAGTTAATGTAATTTTTTTATTTATCTGCTTTCGTATAGAAAGAGTATATTTTATTTTGTTATATTTTTCTGAAAATTTTTAAAATAATTGCAAATATTTATTTTCTATTTTAAATATATATCTTTTGTGACAATTCGAAAACCGGTTTAACCGGCTTTTGAGGATATTGGAATTCAAAAACCGGACTCTACAAAAGTCAGTTTTTGTATAAACCCTAATCGGAATGTGTAAAATTCTTAGTTTTCCTAATTTGCTTGCTAAAGTGCTGAATTATTAATGTAAGAAGTGTTCATTTCATTTTGGACTTATTAATGGTAATCAAAGTACTTACAGTACTCTCGAAATTTAATAATTGTAATTTGAAAAAAAAATATTCATTTCATTTGGAGTAAATTTTTTCACAGCTGGTAGGAAATACTTTTAAGACATTTTTCCAACAATAAACTAAATTCACTTCACTGTATCTTGAGACGAATGCGAAGATTCCTAGCAGAATTAATAAAAAAATTTAAATCCATGTCCCAACATTTCTTTGTCCCACATATTTGCCCGAAGTCTCGCCATCACCTAATCCCTCAACCATGATTCGACCATAATGGTGACCGCTCTTTCATATTTCCAAAGTCGAAGATTAATTTGATGGATGGATTTTAAATTCCATGTATAAGTTTGGTTATTTATATCAGTTGTTAATCCTTAATGTGCAGTTTGCGCTGTAATTTTATTCGAGTGGCCCACCTAATAATTGGTGAATCGTAAATGCATTTGGCTGTGAGACTTGGGTCTCGACGGAAATTAACATAACTTACTGTTATGTATTATGAGCCCATGTGCTAATAACTCGGCACTTTAACTGTCTTGTGGCGTCCATAAAATTTGGATTTCCTAGGTCTACGACCTTTTCGCGTTTTACGATTCGTTGCCGTTGAGTCGAAAATAAAAAAAACGTTGAACAACCGTTTGCATCGATTTTTGACCAGTTACAGTATTCGTTGACATTTCAAAGGAACGAACGGCAATCGGCAAAATGCCTTAACCAAACGGTTAATGCGTCAAATTTATATTTACTTACATTAAGGATACAGTAGTCATTCTCATTGCATTGAAATGGTTGAATTTAGATAAGAAGTAGATGTAAGACTAGGAATATTTACACATATTAATATTATTCAAATTTTGCTGAAAAATGGTACTGTCAAACTTGAAAGTATCTGAAACATGAAAGCAATTAGCGAGTTGAATTAAAAGAAATTTATTTTTCTAACCGGTAGAATTAGTAACAAAATGGAATTTCGAGAGTTCAGAAACAGATTATAGAATTTTCATAAGAAACAATATTGGATTGAAACTGAAGAAAATTAGATTAATAAATTAATTATTACACCAAGCTCAATCAGGTATATTTCCAAGAAGTGTATCAAAAAGATAAAATATGAGGAATTGACTTCATGATGAGCTTCCAATACTGTTGCAGGGCGATTTAGCACAGTCTCCTGTAGATACAATAAAGAACGTTGCCATTATGTAATTAGGCGGAACGGTCGAGGCTTAATTGCGCGTGGGGCTCTTAAAGGCAGCGCGAAAACAAATGGTTGCGCATAGTTTGTCGTTGGTAGCAAGTACTGTTCACTTGTACCGTTTATCTCAGCAGTGTTACAACTAGGTCACGCTGGCTTGGGATAGAATTCACTGTTCTAAAGTCAGTTGTGCAACCCTACAACCCTCTCCCTTAAACTTGTTAACTGGCTCAGTTGTGGATCAGAAACGTCTCCAGTGTATTCAACCTTTTTCATAGTAGTCTTTTGTATTTCTTAACGAATGCAAATAATTTAGATTAATCATTGCAAGCGAATTGACTCGTATCGTCCACGTCGTATATATACTAATACACTATCGAATTTATTTTCGCAGAAAAAATAATAATAATTTTATCACAGAGATCGAAGGCTTATTACCAAAAATTTGGAAATTTTCTCGACGAATTACTTAGTTTATTCTGTGCAATTTTGAAAACTTTTCGCGAGACGATGTAACTGGTCTACCCCAAGACTAATACTCGTCGCTGAAACTCGCGGAAAAAGACGCTGGAACAGCGTGGACGCGTCGAGGTGGATTCTGGGCTAGCTCCAAAATAGGAGAGCTGGAATCGAGGGACGAGAAAGTTGCAGGCACGCGGGGTATTCCTGCTCGCGGGGTATTTCTGCTCGCGGGACTTCTTCGATTTACTATTTCAGCGTACCGCTGCTGGGATTCCTCGCAGCGGTGCACTTTCCCTTCTGTCCGTCGAAAACTGTATGCACAACGCAGCTGGCGCTCCTGATGGCAAGAAGCGTGTATATGTGTACTTACACGTACTAAGGAAATCGAAGCTGGACGATCCTTGCGCCGTTCTTGCGCGCATTCGCCGCTGGAAAAGCTGGCTACCGGTTGCTGAAATATGGCGGGCATTTCTGCTCTTCGCGACCGTTGACAGGCAACGAAGCTTTCTTATCGCCACAGCCGTTTCCTAAGTCGTAGCGATCTGGCTTTGATGGAGGGGAGGTTTTTTGCTCTCGTGGGAGTTGTTTCTGCGAGGATGGACTTTACTTTTTCATACACTGCAACGGGCAGTAGAGGAGATTTCGACAAAACAAGGTGCTTAGGGCATCACGGCTTACCCAGGACCACTTTGGTAGATTCTATTTCGCTCTAAGCATACTTCTAATTTAGTGATTAATTTTGTTTTTTTGCAAAACAGCGTTTTTGGTATGACAAAACGGGGTAGTCATTTTATTTTTAAGCAATGTGTATCTAAGCTATACGATAAATGGTTTAATTGAGGCTTTGAGAACAGAATCAGGCTAACCCACATTTTTAGCAAAATTGAGTTAGTAGCAATAATGTACTCTAATAGACTCTATTAATCATATAAAGTAGGAAATATTGATTTCTGTTCAATGTGGGTTAGTCCGTTTTTCCTCTCAATGTCCAAATTTATGTTAAAATACGGACGATGAGATTAATTTAAACAAAAGAAATTATTGAAAAAAGCATGGACTGAGGTGATATTGACACACTTAAGGGGGTAGTGGACTACTTCAGCTTCAAAAAATAGATTTTTTACTGATTCTGAAAGTCTTATCCTTTATGAACATTTTAAACACAATTTCATGAAGAAATATAAATAATTGTAGAAGTTATAGCAGCGAACGTAATGGAGTGCACCGTCGAGTAACGGACTCGCAGCGCGGTATTGGCGTAGAGGACTTAAGCTTGAAATCGTTTTTCTCGAAACACCATTTTCAGACACGGTGTACATCATAACTCTTGAACCAATGAATACTTTCACTTGAAATTTTTACTGGACATGTAGAATTCTTTCCTCTACAGAGTGGAATTCCCGCATCAACATTGGATGTTTGTAAAATATTTTATAACTGATTAAAGACGTTTTTTTACCGTAAAAATGTTGGAAAAATTTGATTCGTGTGTAACTTCCACAATTTTTGTTCAAATTCATCGGCAAAGTTCTACCTTGTAGATTTTGGTGTATATAAAGTACTCACCGCAAAGCATTTTGCTTTCAGATGATTGGCTGTTCAACGATTAATAACTTCGACAATTTTATACATTCCGACGATATTTTTGTAATTACTCGCGGAGGTGCCTACAAAAGATTGTAAAAAACACGACTATAACGATTATTTGGTAGCAAAGTAATTTAGCGTTAAAGAAACTACCGATTTTGCGTATCCAATAGAGTCCACTACCCTCTTAAGGGGAGGTTCCGGTCTAAAAATCGATTTTTTTTTATTTCATTTTTCGATTGTTCAACCTTTAGGAATACGTGTTTAAAAGGATTTGTTGAAAGTCGTAAAATTCCCGAAATTATAGGCATTTGAGTAGCGGAAAATGCATGGGCAACAACCGGCCACTCGGTGCTCATGTAAAACATTAAACGCGTTTTTCTCGAAACATTGTTCTCAAAACGGTGGGACCTGTATCTCCAAAAGTTATTATCCGATTCGACTGAAACTTTTTTATTTTGAAGAATATACTTCTGGCTAGGGGGGGGGGGGTCCAGAAAAAAAAAACAAAATAGTGAAAATTTATAATTTTTAAAGGCGTGGAAAGGACGAACAGTATAGGGAAAAAGTGATTTCAAACTTCAAGTGTCGTTATTTTTTAAAAAAAAATGTAATTTTTGTAATTTTTCTTCAAAATGTCACAAAAATGACATTTTTTTAGAAAATAATGACACTTGAAATTTGAAATCACTTTTTCCCTATACTGTTCGTCTTTTTCAGGCCTTTAAAAATTATAAATTTGCACTATTTTGTAATTTTTTCTGGTTCTCCTCTGGCCAGACGTATATTCTTAAAAATAAAAAAAGTTTCAGTCGAATCGGATAATAACTTTTGGAGATACAGGTCCCACCGATTTGGATGAATTTTTTGACGCCTCGACTTTAACGACTCCCCAGTGCCGTCTGCAATGATTAATTATAAAGCAAAAAAATATTTCTGTAATTTAAGACATACTTAATACAATGCATAAAGTTCTATTAAATTATATATAGTATTTTTCCTTTAATTAATTCCTAAAGATCACCTATTTTTTTGGGCTCTAGACCGGAACCTCCACTTAAGGCGTCATGCTCAGTCAGGAGGCCGAAAAAGGGTGGTCTTTGGAAATTTTTTACTCAAAAGCTATAACACATTTCTCAAAAAATCTTTTTTCCTTTTAAGGATTGCATCTAGTACTGTGCATCCTAATTTTTTTATTTAAAAGTATTTATCAATAACTAAGTTATTGTCCATCATTCGAAGGTTCTCTAAAAAAAAGGCTTCTGCGGTGACCACTGCTGCTCGAAAGCCGATCATCTAAAATAAAAAATTCAAAAGAATTTACTTATTATATTATATTATCTAGTATTTAAACGAAGGATTTTTCGAAATATTGATTTGGGAAAAAATGGCTGATGTTTAAAGTAAAGGTTTCAATTTTTATCATAAATCGTGTCTGATTTTCGTCAATTAGAAGAAAACTAAGCATCGGATAAAAAAATCCTACGTTCAAATACTAGATAATATAATATAATAAGTAAATTCTTTTGAATTTTTTATTTTAGATGATCGACTTTCGAGCAGCAGTGGTCACCACAGAAGCCTTTTTTGAGAGAACCTTCGAGTGATGGACAATAACTTAGTTATTGATAAATATTTTTAAATAAAAAAGTTACGATGCACGGTACTAGATGCAATCCTTAAAAGGAAAAAAGATTTTTTGAGAAATGTGTTATAGCTTTTGAGTAAAAAATTTCCAAAGGCCACCCTTTTTTCGGCCTCCTGACTGAGCATGACACCTTAATACCATATCTCAATCGGGTCAGACTTCGTGAAATCTAGATACATCCCCGTCGCTCACAAATTTCGCGCCGAAAGTGCTGCCACCGCGTGACCAACAGCCAAGTGGCTCCCACTCGCTGAAAAGTACTTCAATTTCTCCGTTGCTCGCGAGAAAACGAGCTAGATAAGATCCTCGCGCACAGGACAGTCGCTAATTAATTCGTCGATTTTTATTTCGCATCGCTCGCTTCTGCGCGCTGCGCCGCAACCGGGTCCCTGGTGTCCTGTCCCCGACGTGATAACTGAATTAATCGCTATCTTAATCGATTATGTACACACAGCCGCGGCGAGATCGCAGCGATTAGCGGTGTCTGGGCTATTGACGACCGCCAGTCCTGTTGCACGGAACGATAGTCGGTTAATAGCCGCGCGGCGTGTATCGATTCCGCTCCATTGGGCAGGCATTAACGCCTTTTTGCCCGTCGCTGTCGAAACGCCGAGGTCGAAGGGCAACGTATAAATAAAACCTGCCTCGAGAGAGTCTCGCGTTTCTGCGGGTACGCTGCTCGCGGTACAACGAGCTACGGTAACCCCTGCACTGCAGATTCTTGCATTCCGGGTGGGTCATACGATGGGAGGATTACTTTACGAGGTGGATGGGAGAAGGAGGTTTTGTGGGCTCCTTGTTACTCAAGGTAGTTTGAGTACCATACTGGTAGTTTGAGGTTTCTGGGAGATTTGTGCACTTTTGTGCAGTGTGATATGAAATAGGAGTCAAAGACCTCGAGGTAGGGGAGACCGGGGATGGTTGTCTCATTTTCTTATTTTGATTTTTTTACAGGTTATAGCTGCAGGAAAGTTCATTCAAACTTAGATTAATATAAACTAAGTACGTCCGACTTTATAAAAAAAATGGGCCTATGGATTTTGTCAACCAGATTAGGAGCTAATTCACATTATTTGCAGGAACTATTTTGTGACAACATACTCCGAGGTCGGGTTGGTTGTCACAGTATCTGGGGTTGATTGTCACACATTTGGATAGCTAAGTTTATGAATAAAAAGTCGATTCAATCAAGAAAGTAATATCATTTTTTATTGTAGTTCTGACAATATCGCGCTAGAGTGTGGTAATTTATATTATAATATTTTACAATCCCTCTTATTGTGTAATTGTCCTTCTTAACCCCTCTTGCCGCACGTAACATTAATTCCGGAGGCACCTTACCTCTGGACGTCTTCTTATTATAAGTTCGCGGCATTATTATTGAGAACTGTTGCCAAACAAACAAAAAAATATAATATCACATGATAGGTACAGCAAGTTACAACGGGATTAGTTGTCACATGCAGCAAATACCGAACCCCAAATGTTCTGTAACAACTTGCCCCAAACCGTTAAACAATTTTACCCCTCTATTCATGTATGAAAAAGTTTAAAAATGTAAAACAATCATTGCAGTAAGTTAGAAAAAGCTCTAAACTACGAGAATAATTCAACAATGTTATAGTTAATACTAAGAAACAACCTATACTTACTTGATAGAAAATACGGCGTAATTTACTTCGAGCGTACGAAAACAAACAATGAGATATTGTGGCTCCATGCGACCCCACAACGACTTGTGTGATGCAGGGGGAGGCGGCGATAGGTTTACGCATCACCATGCATTATTAGTACATTCCTATTGTTTACAGTTTCTTTGTTATAGCGGTAGTGACAACCTACCCGTGTGACAACCATCCACGGCCCTGTAGGTACTTTACGAAGCGGTGAGTCCTTGAGAATTCGAGGGAGAAAAGAGTCTTCTACTACGCTGGTTAAGGGGTTATATGTACCTAGTCAGGCGGTCGAAAAGAGGCGAATGTTTGTGAATTTTTGTTGGGGTAAATCCGGGAGGCGCGGTCGGGCCGGAGAGTTGGTCAAGTCGCAATATTGAAGACTCTATACGTAAACGCGTTAAAGTGCAGACCAATTATTTCTCTAGAAGCCAAACGGTTGAATGAATAGTGTCACTTCGTTTCCCTCTGTGTTTTTCTGGATTTATAGGCTATAAAAGGTAAATTGAGGTTACATTTAACCTCTTTTGTCAAACAACGGTGTACAGAATCGTATTTAAAATATACTTCTAAATTTATTTTCGTTTAATGTTTGGGATAATAAGATAGTACAAATATTGAGGGACAATGCAGACAAAGTATTTGGTTATATTAATTCTTCCTCTCAAAACTAACGAGAAAACCATCTTTCGTTGCAGAAAGGAGAGGTGGTCGAGTTGTCATTTTTTTTATTGTTTTTATTTATTTTTTTATTTTTTATCATTATTTTATTATTATTTTTGTTTATTTAGTTTATTTATTCACTTTTGTATTCATTTGCCTTGCTAATCACCGGTAGGTAGTTCACTTTTCCTTCACGCATTTTTTACTTGTTTAGCGTAAACAAATTAAGTATCAATGAATCTGTAGTTGTATTCACTCGTAAATATTTTTGCTTTATTCTTTGTTATTTTTCCATGAATAATTATGTGAGTGCCAACGACGAAAACCATTTCTCCCGGCACCTCGGGAGAGGTGGTTAGATGTCATGAGTTCAGTTTTCAACCCGATTTACAATAAATATTATCTTAAAGCAAATATCGTCCCATTTTTCTGAATCGGCATAAAATTCTGAACATATTAGGTTTGTTCTGATAAAATACGTAATATCTGTATTAGTTTTAATAGCTACTTTATATTAGGTCGACCGCGTCTCCCGGATTTACCCTATGAAAAAGCGGAAGCATATATTTTTACAGAACTCTTTGCACTTAAAAGAACAACATTTAAGAAACATTTGGTAATTTTTTCGTAGGAAAATATTTACGTTTATAATAAAGTAACAATCATGCAAAAATCGCGCGAGAAAATGAGGACTTCAAATTTAAATAGCTGCCATTTTGTTTTAAATTAATATTTCCGAAATTCCCTCCGTGAATCGGAGGATACATTAATATATTAACGAAATCTTTTTTCTTTTTTGATTTTAGATAATCTCGTTCCGAATGGCAGTCACCGCAAAACCAAAAAACCAAATGTTTAAAAAGATTTCTTGGATGTCGTTGTTATTTTATTATAAACTTAAATATTTTTCTACAAAAAAATTACCAAATATTCTTCAAACGTTACTCTTTTAAGTGCAAGAAGTTCTGTTAAAATATATACTTTCGCTTTTTCAAAAAAAATTTACAAACATTCGCCTCTTTTCAGCCGCCTGACTAGGTATAACCCCTTAATACTTGTGGCATTTTAGTTTGCGATTCCGTAGAAAACAGGCGATTTTTAAAATGAGAGCTCCCCATTTTTTTAACGTTTTTGCACGATATGGAAAGGATAAAAGAGCATAGTAACGTTGGAATGGCCTGCACAGTCGCCTGGTGCAAAGCCAATCGAAAACAAACATTCAGGGTTTCATAAACCACAAGCTACTAGGAAAACATATATACACGGTCTAGCAGTCATCTCGAAAAATTCAAGAAATATGGTCTTTATCCTCGGAGTATGGAAAAAAGTTACGTGAGAGCATGCCTAAATGGTGTCAAGCGGATATATTGCTTTTTGGCAATATATACTTCTTTTAAATTTAATGATTCCGTTGGGAGATACGAGGGACACGCTCTTGTGAGACAGACTGTAGCGCTCACAAAGTTGAGTAAATAATTGGAATGGAGTTGGTCTATTCTACGTATGACATTTTTCCTCATCCTCTCTTCTATTTCCCCACAGCATTCCTTATTCCGTAGAACCACTACTTTTCAAATTGCGTGGCAAGTTCCAAGTCACTTTGTATACCTGCTCAGAATGACTGTACAACAAATTCAAGATTCACTTTTCCTCGATACTCAGCTAATACCTTCCAGCGTGCTTCGAAAATGTTCCACGACAACTTGGTAGCATTAATATTTATGCCACAGCGTCGCTTTCCCGCCATTAAACGCGCGCAACTGTTCCCCGTGAGAAACAACCATACCCAAGGAGTAGCAACGCAACTCTGCATCAAATCTAATAATATTAGGTCCAGCGGCACATTCAGGATTTAATCTTGGGTGGAGCCGAATTGAACGGATAAAATTATTTTTAATTCAAATTCAATAAAATTCAGTAGGTAATTATAAAAATTTATTTAAATAGTAAAATCGAGTTTTCTTTTCGTTTTACAAAGCTCTTAAATTGCTTCAGTCGTGATTACATTAATCCCCTCTTTCTTTTTCTTTGGGAGGCACCAGGGAATGCATCCCCCTGCCCCCCTCTGGATGCACCACTGAATAGGTCGGTGCAAAAGTTGCTCGCTTTATTTAACTGAAATTATAATTAAATGTAAAAATGCATTACTTGTTTCTTTCATCAAAGTATATTCTTTGGGCATTTATGACCTTTTGTCACTTTTCTGATAACAGTACCTACAAGTACTATTTAGGTGTTGTAATGAAAGACATTCCCGTACACCTAGCATCACCTGCGAACGAACTTTTGTACCGACCTAATATGGCAAAATAAAATAGCCGAATCTAATAAGAATCTACAAGCAAAGCTAACTAAATAATAAATAACCACTTTGAAGAAATCCTAACGCAACTCGTCTTAATAAAGTCACGTGCAAGGTGAGACACCGCGTTGTCGATGTTGAAACTCGAAGTGTTTCGTGAAGTGAAGATTGATCGCGAAAGGGACTCACAAAATGCGGGCCCCATTGGCGAAATTACACGAGTTCGATTGCTACTTGGCCGCGGTCGAGACGTATTAAGCTGTTACTTGCAGTTTTCGCGCGACTCTGCTTGGACACGATGTGCCAACGCGGATAGGACGACGTCATTAAGGTGCATCCGCGGCCGTGTGCCATATCGAGGCCGCGTGTTCATTGAAAGCTAGATTCTGTAGCAATGCAGAATCCATCATCCATCGCGGCAGGGGAGAAAATTATCTATGGGAAGTTGCTGCGGTGTACCAACTCGGTTGCGTTCAGCTGCATGCAATTTCGATTCGATTTAATGGTCGGACGGAATGATGTAAAAACGAACGAAAGTAAATTGTGGTGATGGTGGCGTGGTGCTTGTATTTGAAGGATATTTGAAGGAATTGTGGGATATGCGGTTTTAAGGGTTTTTAGGGGTTCATTTGGGGCATTTTGTGAGTTGACGAAGTAATGTATGTAGGATTCCCTTTTAGGTGTTTTGGTGTTCATGCAAAACTGATGGAGAAATGTGCTTTGTACAGAGCGATTTTTTATTTTTTATCTACGTTTTGGGAGATAAATATTTTCTATTAGAAGACAGTACATTATGTAGAATTGGGACATATTATAATTTGCTAAAAAATTACTCGACCAATCACGTAACACTTTCACATTTGGAAACCACGGGAGAAAAACGTGATAAGTCTATTTTTGTTGATTTTCTGATTTTGAGGCCATCTGGTGGCTAAAAAGGAGTATTTTACTTTGACATAGTTAAAAAGGGGAAAAAACTTTCAAGTCCAAAGATATAAACTTTTTAAAATAGGTATACAAGGAAATAACACAAGTTCAAGTGAAACAAGGGAATAATTTGAAAGTCCACGAAAAACCCCAATATTAAATATTAAGCCATTGGAAAGCTTTGATTCAATTTAAGAAGTTACATGGAAATTTAAGAGTAGTAATCTAAGAAGTGGTTATTTGAAAGAATAATTATTAACAGGGAAAAAGATGACAAGTCCACGAAGTTTTGTAAAAAACCAAGGGCATAAGAAGTGTTATGACAATTAACATTTTTGAAATGTTTAAAAGGATGACAAAAACAAATATTTAATCCCAAAACCAAATAAAAACATTGTTTTGGTAATATGGGGTTGATTGAGAGCGTTACGAATTTCAAAATTACTCCCTTATAAAAAACGGATAATGTGACTTATCATGTTTTCCCACTGTGATTTTCATTTAGGTATCTACCTTGTTTTCTCAACCTTTCCCCATCACATTTCGAATGCACAGGGCGTTCTAGTATTGATGGTACAACCGAGGAATGGGTGATTCTTTTCTCATTTGAGGCTTTGTTTTTTTTTAGAAAATTGACTGTGAATATTCTTTGAGTACGAAATGTTGATTCCTTAGCAATGTTATGTGCTATTATCTATCTCTGGCTGCTTACAGTTGGTTTATCAATGAAAATAAGCCTCAAAGCCTCAAATGAAAAAATTATTTATACCTACAAAACGTATTTTTTTATGCAAAATCACCCCCTCATATATTCGGTTGTACCATCAATACTGGGACACCCTGTATATATGGGGTGTTGATAAGCACTTCTATTATATATACTCTTAAATATACACCAACAACTTTTATTTTCCAGAATGGCACCAAAAACGACTATTTCCTATCATTTTCCTCTAACGAGCACACTCTTCTTTCTTCAAATTCTTCCCTTTAACGCCTCGATTATTCCTGGCTCGACACAAAACATCACGATACACCCGTGGACTCAAAGCGATCACAAGGGCTATTACGATATGACAATCGGCGCGGAATGATTTCTCCGTGACGCAAAGGATCGCCATTGTTGTAACGGCGTCGTAAAGCTACCACGGCCTTTTAGTAGCACTCTGACATTTCGAGTTTCCGAGATTTATTTCCAGGCTTCGTTGTTCTGCACCGGATGCTCGACAGCTCGTTCGCGTCTGTCTCGACGAGGAATATTTAACGGCGGGTTATTACTTGACGTCCCCCTTCATCCCCCGTCACTGTAATGCCACGACACTCGAATTATGCTTCTAATAAATACGCCGCGACTCGTTATGGCGGACAGTATTCTCGACGTCCACGTCTAGGAGTGTAAAAATGCCGGACGAATCCTCGAGTTTCGCGCCTGCCAACCCTGTTAATGTGATCCAGCGCACTCTATAATTACAGAAACGTGCACTCACCTACACTGTCCCTCAAAAGTTGTCCATCCATTATTCACAAAAATATTCTCACATTTTGAATTTATTCTGTAACGCTGATTGAGAGTTGGACAAAATGTAATCGAATTACAAATTACAAATTACGATTAAAATGTAATTGTGTAATTGATTACGCAGTATTTTCTGTAATCGTTAACATAGATAGATGACCACAACTTTGTCAACTACCTAAATTAACGATTACAGAAAATAATGTGTAAGCAATTGTTATTAGATTACATTTTCTCCCAACTCTTCACTGATTACATATAACACTTGTGGCTATAAATCTCGATTAATAAGCATAGACAATAGGAAATAAAAAATAAAGCTTCTTAATAAACGTCTTTCTATTACAAATTCGACACAGCTTTGGCGTTTGCATTACTATAGACTGTGTAACTTTTGTCCGCAGTGGTGGTCAATAGAAAGTTTAAACTGTGAACAGTAACAAAAATAAGTGGTATCTTAAAATGTATATCTCACAGATTGTGGGTTAGCTAAATTGGATAGTGATACTAAAATAATATTTAAAGCCCAGGATTTTGTTAAGATATGTAATATAAAAATATTGATTTTTAACTTTTGTGTATTTGTGAAAAGAGGCATGTCATAGTCATAAAGTTATAAAGGGACATGAAGACCTACAGCGTCGTAAACTGCTATTACGTAGGTACAGCTGGAAATAAATTAAATGCTGTAATGGTACCTACAAAAATCACTCGGCAAATGTGTAGGGATTAAGGTATGCAATCATTGTAGGTCGAACTTTTGAGTGGTTGTGTATGTTGAGGATGTTACAGTAGTGGAGAGTAGACATTGATGCATTGCTTTAGGCTAGATAGCCATTCGATGCAGTCCCTTACAACTGCTCTATGCAAGTCAGTCATTGCCTTGTTTCGAATCACTGCGAGTGGTGTTCGAATCTGAAAAGTGTTGGGATCCGACGACTCTGAAAAGTTTCGATGAGTCTGGATAGGCTTGATGAGTCTTTTGTTTCTCATGTAGGAGAGGCACACGTATTCTTAATACTTTAAACCTTGATTGCATGTATCCGTACGTGCTGTTAACTTTTCCGTTGTCAACTCGTCGTGCATGTGTTTGCTTGCCAATTAACCGTATACAATCAACGCTGTTCATTTGCATCGTAATTAACTTTAATTCAATCCTTTCACGATACACACCACTGAAGCGCGCTATGATGCTTTCTTCATCCGTTTCTCGATGAATTAATAACCCTTCTTCATAAATCATGCCGCTAATTACATCAGCCATTTGGGCTGACTAGCTGACGTTTCATTCGTGGAAATCACATTTCTCCACTTTCCTCGATTCAACGCATTTGAATGATTTATGCTATTGATAGCAGACTGCAGACCTCTATCTATACCTCGTGAACTCTAGACCTCTGCACATCTCAACAATCGAAATTCCCATTTAACATACTGCAATGACACACCGAATATCACCCAATTCCTAATAAGAGTAAATTATCGAGAAAGCTTCTCTATTTCATACCTATAGATTTTGACCGCTCAGATAATTGCCTCAACAAAACGAATAATCAGATTAAAAAATAATTTCACATCAATCGAACAAGTAACTCAATCCACCTATCAGGGTGTCGATAAACTAGCGGCACAATACGAAAGGAAATTATCTCTACATAAAAAATGAGTAAGGACTATAGAATAATATGTTTTCCTGCAAGACCTCGTTTTCGAGGAAGTCGATTCTAAAAATTCGGACGCGCGCAACGGACTAGAAATTGGCAAAGTGTAACAGTAGATATGATGCAAATGCATGCGAAATGTATCCTCGTGCAAAAGTTAGTCAAAATCATACAAAAACTTTCTTTCGAACGAGGCTTTGTTTTCCAGAAAATCAAACTTGAAAATTCATAGAGGTAGAAAATAATCTACTTGACTAACAAAAGAATTACGATACTTTATTCCCACTATATTTATTAGTGCATTCAACGTCATTCCTCTTCAAAACGAATCTCCGAATGAGAAAATATTTATTTATATACGGGATAGAATCCCATGAGTTACAAAATGAACAATATAAGATGTATCTAATAAACCTACAGGTAGGTCAGTGACAAAGTATAGAGGAAACGTAATTAGAATAGGATTATTAAGAATTAGAAATACAGAGATTATTTAAAGGGTAATGAAATGTTTCAATAATTTCGAGGTTGTGGCAGTTCCGTGTTTTATTCAATCACGCACCATTCTTACAAAAATCAGTACTTTTTAATTTCCTTGTGTACTTCCCGAGATAATCTTATATAGAACTCAAAAATTTTCGGTTTTTTGTTCTGGTAAAAAATTGAAGGAGATATCTTTTCGGTCGCGAAACACTGTTTTTCGGGAGAAGCTTCTTTTGTTGAGCTGTGGCGTCGCCATTTTGTATTAAAAAAATTGAAAAAAAATTGTGATTATACTTCAAAGTATGTACAATAAAGCTCATCAAACAGATTTTGTATTCCATTCACTATACTCGCATAAAAAATTCTCAAAATCAGGCTGCCTTTCCGGGCTCTTCAGTGTCATTACCCCTTAAGACAATCTAATCGCCATGTTGATTCATCGTTTAAGGGGACATTCTACTCTCTTTGCCAAAAAATCGGCCACTTTTCGGTGATAGTTTTTGGAATGAATTAAACACTTAACGTTTTCGAATTTCTGGGGTATATTCTAACCACTCTTGATATACAAGAAAAAATCTTTGTTGTTTATTTATTTCATTTGTTTACATAAATATTTCGCAGTGAATTTGGCGATTTCAGAATTTGACCCCTGACTGGCGGTTGACATTTCGGACGACTGGATCATCGGAAATAAAAAAATCAAACATATTTCTAATTCGCAGGAGAACAATTTTGGACCAAAATTATTAAACTGCTGGTCCATCAAAGTTGAAAGTACCGAAAGTGGCAATTCTCTTCTATATTTAATTGATATAAAATGTGGGAAAATATTAAAAATCTTAAGATATTTGTGGTTAGCGAGATAGCCATATTCCTGCAAAATAAAAATATGTTTGGTTTTTTTATTTCCGATGATCCAGTCGTTCGAAATTTCAACCGCCAGCAAGGGGTCAAATTCTAAAAAAACACCAAATTCACTGCGAAATATTTAATTAAACAAGTAAAATAAACCAACAACAAAGATTTTTTCTTGTATTTCAAGAGTGGTACAACATACCCCTCGAAATTCGAAAACGTTAAGTGTGTATTTCATTAAAAAAAAACATCACCGAAAAGTGGCGGATTTTTCGACCGAGAGAGTAGAATGTCCCTTCATATGTAGAGAGAGAAGTATAATAAAAGTTGACAATACTGGTGACAATGTTACCTCTCATACAAATCCTGGCAATCGGGGGTCGCAGTTAACCCTTCGTGGTCACACGGGGTGTATTGTACCCCAAGAATAATTTTCGAGTTAAAATGTCGCGCCTTTACGACTTCCAAAGGGGATTTATCACAAGAAAAAAATATAAAAAAATTCAAAAATCGCTTTTTCCCACAACCGTGGAAAATCGTTGATTTTCAAGTACAAATTTTAACATATCAAAATTTACATTTCTAGAAAAAGACTATTAGACCATGATTGTATAAGTATTACGAATGTACAATTATCACTGAAAAGTTAAAAGATTCAAAAATACGAAAATGGTAACTCAAAAAATGACGCTGGGGTACATTGAACTCCGTGTGATCAACTTGTGATTATAAGAAGGTGTGACCACGAAGAGTTAATTTTGAATAGTCTGTACTGAAACAAATGAGGATGTCTTAAAGGCCTACAACCAGCATTGAAACTAAAAAGACTGAATAAAATATTTTTCAAAATATTTTAGTTGAGCGACGCCCGGTATAAGAGGAGTAAATAGCAAGGAAGTTCGCTCACTGCCTTGCATTTACAAGAGACCGACACTGATCACGAGTGCCCCTAACTCTGGCACCACTAGGACTGGCAGTTAATTACCGCGGGGGTAATGAGCCTGGTGAACGGAAAATAAGATCTAGAAGAAGAAAACGCTGCCGTGTACTCGATACCAGCCAGTCGCCAAGAGGCACGGGAAATTTATCGTTTGCGCGCGAGGATGCATCCAGTTCCATGCACTCCGTTGCACCGCGGCTCGAAACACTGGGTCAGTATATCCAGTCCCCGCTGCATCTTCCATTCCTATAATAGTCGAGACTGGTCGGGTCCAGTCTCGCAGCGCCGTAGGCTCCAGCAGCGCGCATAGACCGTTGTATCATTGCACCTTAGCGTGTAGCTGCGTCGTGGAAAGTTTTTACGATGAACGATCACGATGCATTAACAACTCCTTCTAGTGGCTTCCCCTGTGCGCGTAATGGTCTCTCGTTTCGAATCGTTCTTTCCTTTTTCGTTGGCTTTGGACGTTTAGTCCTGCGTCCTTCGTTCGAAAGTGTTTGAAACAACGTTTTGTAACTTGAGCGGAGCGGAATTGGATTTGGACACTGTGGACGGAAATCCAGTCGGAGTACGTGAGGTATTGCGAGAAATGGTATTAGTGAATCGGATGTGAAAGTTTGGGGAGGGCTGAAGGAGTGAGAGGAATTTGGTGTTCCAATGATTGGTGGAATTGGGTATGGTAGGTTCTGTTTGTAAGTTGAAGTCATAGGGTAGTGCTAGAGGAGTGAGTATTTAGTTCAACCTGTGAGAATAAGTTGTCCATTGCTTCATCTATTAAATATACAGTAATGTAACTAATTCCAGTTGCTCTACAACTAACTTTCCCTTTATACTGCAATTGGTTAATTTCACCAATGTATAGTCATATAAAATTGATTATAAATTGATCAAAAAGTAGGTATAACTTGCAAAATGAGCAATTTGTTTATGTGCTCACTGGACACTTCCTAAAAACATTTCTTAATCACCTTATCCCCGATTTTCTAATTTTCCAAAAAAAAATATCCGGAAATGTATCCAAATACAAAACCAGGTCAGAATAGACCGTTCATTTCTACAGAAACTTATACCGTCACATTCTCAAACTTTATCACTGAAAAACATTCTGTTACCGTGACACACCCCCTTATTTCGCGCCACTTCGGATGCAGCACAATATTCTCCACCGTCATTTTAGTCCCCCCGTGACCAAATTGTTTTGTTTCACCCCCTCGAGCTACGATTGCGACATCGTATGTCGTCGTGGCAGAAATGGCTGGGTGCAGTTCTGCAGAAATTTCTCTCTGATGGTTGCAAACTCATCCTCGTCGAACGCTGTGCCAGCTCTATGATCGCTCCTGCAATCGCAGCTCTCTTGGTTTCACACTGCACAGCGTGCGCGACCTGCCTATATATAGGGTGCTCGTGGAAACTTGCACTTGCACTTTTTTCAAGTAGAACCATTGGGTTTTCTCCACAAATCGATTCTTCTTATATTTATGAATTCATTTTAAAAATTACTTTATGAAATTTTACTTTAAGTTAAAGGGAGATTACTTTATTGCAACCAATGTTCAAACGTGCCACCATTCCAAATATTTTCTTACTCTCTTCTTGACATTTTTCGTCACATTCTTCACCTGGATGCCACTGGCATTCGAGCAATTACATAGTTTTAATGTATCAATATTGAGTCAAAAGGTACCCACGATTACTGTGATCAGTGCTACGTCACCATGTACATAAAATTTCAACGTGACGACAAGGGGACAACTTTGAGATATCTCGTAAAGCATTTCGTTCTAAATGGTCAACGTTATTAGAGGAAGTGCAGCATATTTGGGATACTGTTAGTAACTTGGAATACCAAAATATCTAATAAATTACTAACGTTATCTAATTTGTAACACCGTAGATAATAGGGACTAATGACCTGTTAACTAATGACATTTGTGGATATACAGCACTTCCTCTACTTTTATATACAAAATAATAAAAAATTTCGATATCTGCAACGGAGACCAATGTTTCGGTTTCAAAAGAAAGGTACAATATGAATTTTCATCACTGTGTGTAAACCCCCACATTATGTAATGAGAAAATCGTCCTCATTATGATATTCAAATTTTCCCTTCATCAATTCCTCGTATCTTCGTGTAAAAGAAGAAATACATATTGTCTTAGTCTCCAGAGTTTGTCTTATTAGTATTATTATTATTATTACACTGTCAAACAAAATTGAACTTTTTTTCTGTTCTGTAACATTCAATAGCCGTTTCTTATAGATTTTTGTGCGCTGACAACGAATCCGCAAACTATTTGTCGCCATTACCCTCAGTTTTCGAGAAATTCGATTTTGAAAATAAATGCAAATTTTCAACTTTTAACATCTTTTGTGTTGAAACAGTAATAGTTATTCGGCTGCTTGTCCGTCAAATTATTTTACGAACCTTCGTGAACACAACGATATAAGTTATTATTGAATTATGAACATGTAAATATGTTTATACAACGATCAAATGGAAGAGGACATCCAAAATGCACAAATTTTTGCAGATATCTTTCTATATATTTCAAAAACTGCCGGCGCCGCACGTTTTGCCAAACTCTTTCGTTTCTGTATTGTAAACAAAAAGTGTTTTACCACTTCTGCTGGTGGTTTCCGGAGGAAGAATGTCTGCTGAATCGCGGGGAGTAGTTAGATTTTCTCGTGGATCCTTTGTTTTTGAAATATATTGAATGATATCTGCAAAAATTGGTGCATTTCGGGTGTTCTTTTACCATTTGATCGTTGTTTTTCAAAGTTGAAAATTTGCATTTTTTTCACAATTGAATTTCTTGAAAACTGAGGGTGATAGAGCAATTCCGCTGGCGGTTTCGTGTTCAGAGCGAAAAACTCCAAAAGAATCACCCAGCGGATATTGCGGGCCAAAAATCATGTTGGACAGTGTTATTATTACGCAAATATTATAACATACGTAATATTAACAGAATAATATAAACTGTGTGAAAAGCAAGGTGCAGCTAAAACTCCGCCATAATACCTAACCATAAAACACCCTGTATATAGGGTGGCACGTTTCCACTCAATTTACGAAGAGACTTGCTTGACACTTGCAAAGCGTGTGCCTGACTTCTGTGCAGAAAGCAAGAAAAAAAGCGGCAGACCGTTCGACGTAGCTGCTGCTACTGATAATTAGGCGAAACCCGTCTAACGAGGGCTTCGAATCACGCACGTTTTAATGGCTTCATACCGCAAGCACCGCTGGCCAGTGATACCAATTTAGTGCGCATATAGTTTTTGCACGGTGACGTTTATGACACGTTGAATCAAAAATATTCGTGGTACTGCTAACTGGGGCAGCGATTTGATCATAGCAACCCACGATCTTGCTGCCATCTGGCCAATTCTAAGGGTATTTAATCGAGACGACTGAGGGTTATTTCCATTTGCCTGGTGGAAGTTGGAAAGTGGAGGCTCCGAGGGATTTGTAAAAGCTGGAAGTACCTTTTTGGATTAGTTCGAATTGCTTCTGGTTGTCATTGTGGATAATTCTTGATGGGTGTAATAAAGTGTAAAGTTATTTCGTTCATATTATGTATAGTGCTTAGAGATTTGTGTAGAGGATTCGTTTTTGTGTGGATATTGACTATTGGTAGTTGCAGGAATGCTGGAGTTTAGGAAATGATACTTGTGCAACAGTTATTTAAATAGTGCAATGTATAGTTTTAATAATTTCAATAATGCCATTCAACGCATCATTAACCCCACCCTTAGCAGCATCCTTGACTACAAACGATAATCAGCCAAAGCCGGTTCGAAACAGAGCCTAGCCGCGTCCAAGATTCGATCGGGCCTGGAATAATTGATATTCAACTAGTCCTCGAGGTCAGGTTAAAATGGCGGGAAAAGGGATTCAAGACGGTTGGAAGAAAGCGTTGCTCTTAGCGTCTCGTGCGGCATTATTTGTTCTAAATATGGTAGTAGGAACGACGTTGATTTAAACGATTCGCCAGCTAAGTTCGCGTTGAACTCGGACACAAAGGGGGGCCCAGTCCACGCTCCGCTATGGCTGGGCCTCTGGTTGCGCAACCCACCAGAAAACAACCCACGCGCACGGTTCACGCTGGCAAAGTGCACGAGAGCCTATAAGCGGAGCCGCATACCTCATTATCATTGCATTATTTATCTTTAATTCAGTTTTGATTCCACGAAATACGAGCTCTGTTATCCTAGCCACCGTAGAAGGTACGCTGGATCGAAAGCTGAAGCTTGCTGATGGCTGATTGGATGTCGGAGACTTTTGATCGGTCGATGTTCTATCTAGAGATACGCAATAGGCGTAGAAGCCCCATAGCAGTTAATCCTGTGGGTAAATGTTTTAGGCATTTGGTTTTCGTTAGTGGATAGTGATTGTGGAATAGAATTCTGGAATTGATTTGGAGAATAACTTTGAAAGGAAGTAGAATTATAGTGGTGCGGATATGAGGACTTTTTGGGGTAGAAATTTGTAGAAGGTTTTGAGTATAGATAAGAATTTTAGATATTTGTAGTTATTTTAGTTTCTGCCGACTCAGAAAGCTACCCAATTTTTTTAGATTACAACTACACGGTTTGAATAACTAAAATTTGAACCTCAATTCTGTATATCATTTCCTATCGTCTTATTCCATGTAGACATTGTGGTTATTGATATTTAAGAAATATATTCCCTTCACTTGCAATCACATTCCTTTACCTCCCAATTTTGATGTGTGCAATTCCACATATCACCTTTAACATTTTTAATATTTATGTTCCATTATGAGTTACACTTCTAAAATCTAATGAAAACTTGCTCCACGACATCAATTACTAGGTTACTACCACTAGCACTTTATATTATTAGCTGCTGATTCACATTAGCAAGGCAAACTCACTAAAACAGGAATTTATCATCGCGTCGTTCAGTCATTGAATTAAACACTCGTAAATGGTATTCCAAGCATGCCCCCAGGGCTGATGAATTTAAGAAAGATAATGCAAGTGCGTTGTTAAAGATCTGTCAGCTGTCTTAAAAGTGGGTAGTATGGAAATTTGTCAATGTTACTCGTGATTTTTGTAATTCTCTCCGTGGGGTGGTCAGCTCGTCAATTGTATAGTGAATGCTTTATTAGGTTCCCATTGGAAACGTTGAATATTGCATGCACGGATTAATGTAATGCATATCATGTTACCACGAAATTCCGTTACCCTGTAACGGTTATCAGCATTCGGCAGTGTTTTATGGTATTCTGTAGCTCTCAATGGAGTCTCGAAGTGTGGGTAGAGGAGGGACTGAAATTCTTCGTGAATCATGTAATATTACACAGGTCATGGCGACCAGAAAACTGGTAGGTAATAGTTTCTTATCTGTTCTCTAGCGAACGAAGGAGTGTCTGATGATAGAAAAACGATAGAAAATATGGGAAAGAGGAAAATGGTGAATTTGAAAAAAAAGATATGGAAATAGCCACTATAGTTTTTAACCTTCAGATGACTGACTTTTTTTAAAAAAAATAGTGGTTTTCAGTTTCCAAAAATTTAAATATATTTATATATATTTATATATTATATATATATAAGGTTTTTAACATTTTTTAATTTAAAAAAATACGGTATGTCTGTGGTTTTTTGATACTGCAGATTACGAATCTCTAGTCGAATTGTACAAATATTTTACCTACATGGCAGTTAATATACAGACATATTATTTTATCTACTGTCCTAAACATTACAAACTCCTAAATTCTTCAATTCCATTCTTGCACCACCCTTTCACGCATAAAAATCCAGGAAAGTCAAAAGAGTTTTCGTAAAACTTCGACCGCCCCTATCTTTCAAAGAAACTCGAATGCAGCAAAGTGATGACTTAAACCCCCCCCCCCTAATTTCACATACAGTATGTCATATCCAAATTTCGTAAAAATCTCTCGCACGAAGCACAAAAAACCATCCGTTTGTAGAACCACCCCGTACTCATTTGTCCATCACCATCTCGCTGCCCGAGAAACGCCAAGCAATCGATTCCATTGTTCGATGCCACCGTATACCTACGGCGCAACGATGCTGCTTATCGAGAGATGCACCATCCATCGAACGTGTGCAGTTTCGAGGTTGCATAACGCGTAACGGGTGAACCCACGCAGCAGGCCCGGGAGGAGATATTCAGCAAGGATAATGCCGAGGATGAACGGGACCACCGATATCGGGACGGTGTTTGTATTCGACATAAAGTCGTCAATTATCGGGGACAAGCGGAACGAGGCAGCCGAAGATATGCATCCAATATAACGAAGTGTAGAATCGATGCTGCGCATCGCCAGGGACGGTTTGCCGGCTAATGACGCCCCTCCTCCCATTGAAATTCATGTTTTATGTATTGGAATAACGATGCACCCGCGGATCAGATGATGAAAAAATGGCGTCGCAGTTTTTGAGCCTACGTGTTCGAATCGCCAGCTTCATTCACGATTCGCACTGGATCAGTGCCAGGTTAAAAGTGTTTCGATTGGAGGCAGTTATTGTCTTTGTGTTCTGACAGGAATATCATCCTCTTGACAATCACCGATTTTAATGCCATCCGGCACAGAGGTAGAGTATTCAAAAATATTCGACACGTATTTTTTTATGTTCGCTGATGTTTATATTCCGGGGGTGAAATCTGCCCCCAATGGTGGTGAAGAAAAACGTATTTTGTCAAATATCTCGAACACTACTAAAGATAGAATAACTGTAAAATATAAAAAGGGCTCACATTTTTATGCGCAACAACATAATCTAAACGAAAACTTAATCCATATGGGTCCTAAAATTAATACTTCCGATGTAAAGTTTACTTTTGAATTTACGAGCGCTCGATAGGTATCGTGAGTCTTGAATGTAAACAAAAGAGAATATAGAACGCAGCGTCAGTCTTGTATTGAAATGGAAGGGAGACACATCGAACATTTCTTGTACATGTGAAATTAAAATTGGTGTTTTACATCGACAGGATTGATTTTAGGACATATGTGGTTTAAGTGTTTTTTAGTCCGCTCGGCGAGTACTATGAGTCCTTAAGTCTTAGATCTTTTTTAACACCCTGTATAGGCGATACGTTAGCTTTAGGTAAGTCTGCCTCCAAATGGAGTAGGATTTCGGCTTTTTTTAGTACATACCTCGTGATACTGGGAAATTGGTGAGGTGTAAATGATACTTATACATATGTTGGAAGAAGCATTGGAACACATTCGCTTTAGGTATGTGATTTCAGCTGGAAATGGAATAAAATTTGGGCTACTTGTCGAAATGAAACTTGAGCTATTTTTTGAGTACCTTGTGACGTTGAGAAAATTTGTGAAATTAAGAGGGTGCTTGACACTCGCAATTGTATACATTATATTCTTTACGTATATAGAAGAGATTGTAAATTTAGTTACATGAAATAAATGCCTATCCCT
The DNA here is from genome assembly GCA_944738655.2 of Andrena hattorfiana. NCBI lineage: Eukaryota > Metazoa > Arthropoda > Insecta > Hymenoptera > Andrenidae > Andrena > Andrena hattorfiana. The sequence continues at coordinate 51,157,007 of OX122889.2, forward strand.
CGACGCCACATTTTCCCTTTTTTATTTTACTCTACATTTCTAAAGTCAAAATGAAATGTCAATACTACACTTTATACTTCACATTAAATTCACTAGTAGTCTACATTGAAATATCCCTTCACTCTCTATAACAGAGAGCTATAGAATATAGAATATGTCATCACAACCTATAGAATATACTATCTTCTGATCAAAGTAAGATATTTTACTACTTCTCACATTTCGAATTCCCTTTCGACCATCACTCTATGAATTTCAATTGGAAAAGTACCAGGCAGGAAAATTGAAACGATCAAGTGCTTGCAGAAGTGAAAATGTGCAAGGTAGAATGATTCTCGTGATCACTCGTGTAGACAAGTGTCTGCCCCCGAGGTCGTTGTGAACTTTTTAGATTCCTCGTTCAGATCACTATTATTCATAATCTGAAATTGCACCTTTCGTTTTCAGTCGACGGCTGGAAAACGGCGTATTACGGTGTTACACGGTATATTATTTTATGATAGTAAAATAGCATTGTCTGTTGCCTTCGATAAATCCCTGGTCTATGGAGAGTCACCTAACGTCAGGAAATGTTCTCTCGATAAGGCTTCTTCTTCGAAAAAGTTCATTTCGAAACAATCTTCAGGCACTCCGATCGGGAGAATCAGGAAATGGTTTCCTTTTTTTTTATTATGGAGCAGGTACGCGCCTCCCTAATCCAATCGAGTGGTGTACCGCCATAAGAGCAACCTGTGGGCCCAAGCCCAGGCCAGTGAACCCTCTTGATATTAATGGCCCCTGGGGTCCCCTCAGGAAACGTGTATTGTGTTGGGTAGACTACCCAAAAAAATGACGAGAATCTTTTGGAAGGTGGAAAAAAAAGAAAATAATAAAAAGGCTGCTCTGTAACGGTATTGCTCTTTTAACAAAACCGTCAGGATAAGATAGTTGGCATGGTGTAGATGACGATGCAATGTTGCTTTAAATGTTTACAAATTTTTGAAGCAATGTGGCAGTATCTTTTTTTTTACTTTGCAATAATTCATGTTTAAGTAGTTCACCGCTCTTACATTGAAAGGGTTTGTATTTGTTATGTTGCCACAAGACACAATGATACTTGTTTTTGCAGATCTCTAGTAGTGGTGGAGAAAAGGTTAACATATAAGCAGAAATTAAAGTACCATGAATTGAAAAAAAAATTAGGTTAAAGTCTACATCAAGTGAACTAAGATTTATATTTTATTACAGAGATTACATTTTAGAATAGACCAAAAACATCAACACGAAGCATAAGTATGGTATTTATTTTACTTATACACACATATACAAATACCAATTTTGACTCTGCATTCCAGCGTATTCGCTGGTCCAAAGATCGAAGGTACTTTTGCTAAATAATGTGAGCTAATAAAATTAAGTTAATTTTAACTAAATTTATTAAAATTTAACTTCTCCAATTAAATTTTAACGTAAGCTAACGAAATCAACTTAATCTCAACTAAATTTACTAACATTTAACTCCTCCAATTAAATTTTAACGCAATTTTAATGAAAAAATATAGTAGATATATTGATTGAAAAACCAAATTGATATTAATTCTAATAAATACGAATCCTACCACTGGCACAAATTTTGATGATATGAGAACGCAACATTAATTCAAACTTTGGTGTACCTGAAACACGTGCTTCGAGCGCAGAGAGTTAAACTTTGATTAACAACCACTGTGCCTTCAATATAATAATAATAATAATACACCATGCTTGCACGCAATAATATTCATAGCATACTGTTAAGTAAAATCAGGTGCAGAATGCGGGGTGCAGTTATAAGCTGTTATTAACTAATCACAAATCTATAATACAACAATTTAACATAATTAATAGAATGCACTAATATAACAATAAAAAAGACACGAAGAGTGAAGCAGAAATAGTCAGCAGAAGTCTTTCAACGTATACAGTGGTGGTTAAAAAAAAGTCAAAAACTCATATTTTCATATGTCCGCATATCTAACTTAATCCTAGGCTTAAAGTAACCTCCAATCCATGGGATATAAAATTTAAGACACAATAAATTCTTTCTTATTTTTGTTACTCTTCCCAATTTTTAACTATCAAAGTATACAAAAAAGCACAGCAATAAAAACCCTGTATCCCAAAGTTCCTTGCGCACTGCCGCGGTCACAAAGCGTTAACCCCAGAAGAGGGAGAGTGGGGAGGGTGTCTAATCAGGCCTCCACGATGCCCGTAGGCAGCCACGGGCCCAAAACGACGCCTTAAAGCGCGGCTACATTGTAACCGTTGCGGTACCCTGTTTCCGATCGAGCCGTCGCGAAAGGGTTAGCCGAAGGACGAGCACCAAAGTCGAAGGAGCGGCATCACGGGCGAACGAGAGGAGTGAAAGGAAAGGGAAAACTGGCACGGGAGATCACGCTCGTTGTTAGACGGTAATGACCGCCATTCGACTCGCCCGGTGTACCGGGGCTCCCATTTTTCCCCCCTTAGGGGCTATTACGGAATCCCGACGGTAGAATATCCCGCGTCCGCTAGGAGAGGCTCGATTTCCACGCCAGTGGGCCCACGCACGGGGCCCCATTCCTCGCCGCGTTTCACCCGTTCCGTTTGCACGAACGATAATGCATGGGCGCACGGGGAGGGACGTGGTTATCTAATCGGGCCCCATTACCCGCGTGTAACTTCTCTCGAGAGCGGGCGCACGCTCCTTCGCTCGGCTGTCCACGCGCGAAACGCCTGGGACCACTCAGGCCGCGAGCGAATTATCGTCTAGGCTCCATTATAGATTCTAACGAGCCGGGTAATGGCGCGACCGATAACATCGGCCAGGCTCCGGCGGATCGTGATCATAGTGGATCGCGTTAACGAGGAGGCTGTGGTGTCGAGCCTGGTGCGTTCGGCAGGGAGGAGGCTAGTCTGGAGACGTTGAGGGAAGCTGAGTGAATTGTAGGCTCTGAATTCTGCAGCTTGAACCGTATAAGGCTGGGCATAGACGTGTGTAAAGGTCCCCGTACACCAGTGAACGGTTAAAATGCTCCGTTCGTGAGATGCTCTGCTCGCTGGAAATTGCCTATGAACTGAACGTTGAGTTTGGTACAACTGAGGCTTGTCGAATATGTTTGTATAGTGTGTGGACAATCGCGAGCATGTCGACGAACATCACGCGAACTTCATGCGAGCATGGTTGCTGGCCTTAACACAAGTTGAACTCTATGGACCGATCATAACGCTCCTTTCAACACTAGGGTGGCCCTTATTTTCAACCTGCGATTTCTTTTATTCTCACCCCCTAATACGGTTCCAGCTCATAAAAGAATAGTCCCTGAATAAGATTATTACAATCGGACAACAGGAAAAGGTGCCGACCAGATCTTAAAGTTTAGAATTCATCAATGGTTTGAATTTGAAGAATTTCTCAGAAATGATAGCCCTAATGGTAGGCTCTATCGAAATTTTGTTCAAATAATATTAAAAGAGCATTCAATTTTGTACAATTACTGTATATATAATTTTTTCGTGCTTCCAACCATTTTTTAGATAATAGCGTTTCAATATAGAGTGGTCCGCACTTCGCGCGTCCCACCTGTACAAAATTTCAATAGGGCTTACCATTTTTAGAAATTCTTTAAATCCAAACTATTGATGAATTCTAAACTTTAAGCCCTGGTCGGTACCCTTTCCTGTTATCCGATTGCAATACACTTTTTCAGGAACTATTTTTTTATCAAAAAGCACGGTTCTAGGGGGTGAGAGCAGAGAAATACAAAAAAAATCGACACGTATAAATAAGGGTCACCCTATTCAGCACATATTGAATTACGCTTGACTGTACCCAGCCTAAGATTGGCCCTACTGGATTCAGGAGAGAGATGCTGGTTGGAGACGTTGGGAGAAATTAAGGAAATTGTGGTTTCTGAACTGTATGCCGTATAGTGCAGCGTGTAATAGAATACTTATGTAAAGCCACGTCCCCACTACGTCAGAATTTGCCAATCGACAAGGCTACTCGGTAGTGCCAAACAAGTGTAGACGTGTCTGTCGGCTTGGGTCGCATGGCTTGATAAGCCGAACGGCATGCTGATCGATTTACCGACTGACTTCGGAAAATGGGCACAGACGGAAAATTGTCTGATACTTCTATTGAGATCCTCTAGAAATTTGCACAATTTTAAAAAGATCGTAATGTTCGGGTGGTTACCCGAGTTAAGTTCGGTTGGACTTCCCGTGTCAGGCTAGTATAGTGAAGTAATAAATGTCGTATACAGGGTGTTTACACATGTGTGGGGGTTTGCAAGATAAAGATAGAGGGTTCTAATAGAGCTGGGACTATTTGTCGAATTTTTCGGTATTCGAATACTCGAATACTTCAGTTGCTCAATTCGTTGGCGAATATAATTCGAATATCCAATTATCCAAATATTATTCGAATACATCAGTATTCGAATACCTATGTATTCGAATAGTATTTGAATACTTGGATATTCGAATACATCATTTAATTTTAGTCATATTAGGGAATTCTTCTCAGGCAGTCATTTGGGCCGGCATCAAAATTATTGGTTCCTTTTTAGTACATTTTAATAAAAGCTTGTTTAAAAAAATATATTTACTATAAAGTATCTTACGCTTTTTAGTGAAAATATTGTATTGCCATCGGAACTATGTATGTGTGCAAAGTTTCAAGTCCATCGGATATGTTGAAGTGGGTCAAAATTAGGTTACAAGATTTCACCCTGACAAACTAACGAACTCACAACTGAAACTAAATAAAAGCTTGTAAAGAAATGAACCTAAAGAACTTGATTTATAATTCACATCACACTATTCGAATACATCAGTATAGTATTCGAATACTGAAAAATTCGAATAGTATTCGAATACTTGTAAAATATTTGAATATTCCCAGCCCTTGTTTCTAATTCTACTCTAGTACAAGACAACTATATGCGAGAATATATATCCACTTCATTTCCTGCTGTCTTCGCTATTATAAACACATCGATGAAGTGAGTCATGGTACACATATACCTGTATGAAATTTCTGGTTCAGAGGCACTTATAAAGGATCCTGGAGAAATTGGCCAAATACTTCGCGAAACATCCTACATAAATGTGCATGATTGCGACAGTGTGGACCATTTAGTAATATATACGATTCAAGAGACGAAGAATTAATCCCGAATCAATGTAAAACGCTTCCACAATCAAGATACCGACAGTGTATTTAAGACAGCAGTTATGCTCGTTGCCCGATGATTTAAAAAACAGTGAAAGTGGAGCAGGAACTTTTCAGCATTTAAGGATGCAGATGTGAAATCATGTTTATCACTGGCGGAGTCGTAACGAGGCTGAGTGATCCTTTTTCCGCTTGGAAACCATTTATTCGCCGCGATCCTAGATACGTTTTTTAGAATGAGTCGGAAGGAGTAAATCCCACCGTGTATAATAAAACCTATTAACATTCAGTATTTCCAGGAATCTGTGTTAAAGCCTGAAATTCCGAAGATTAGCAGGATCATGCGTATAATAACCAATAGTCACGAGGGGATTAAGTGAGAATTGAATGTCGCTAAATCATCGGGGCATTAAAATTCAAGTAAGATTCAGTATATCGAGTGACGTTCTGTTCAGTGTGTCGAAAGGCAGTCACCACCTTCGAACCATCAGAACTTTTAGAATTTGGAAATAAGAAGATATGGAGAATTTTAGAAAAAAGTAGTATTCATATAGTACCCAAATCGAGTGTTTTCGAATCTGCCACGCTGTCCGCACGAGCGAAGAAAAAAATAAGGATGGCTGCGTAACACGCGTGGCCCGAGGAGTAGAAAACGGCAGGAAGTTGGCCGATACCAGCCAAAACAAAGGGAAACCACCAAACGAGACGGAGATACGCATCTCCAAGCGTGGGATCGCCGCGTACAGTCTGCCGTCGAAGTCTTCGACGTGCTTCTCTAACCAGGAAATATCTGGGACGCGATGGCGAATACAGGTAACAACGTGTTCGAGGCCTTTGTGGCCCCGCAATTTACAGACACCGTGTGCCTCTCGACCACGACGAAAAAGAATTTTGTTCTAATTAGAGAGCCGCTTTTTGCCACAGGAAAAAAGGAACAAACGCGCACACATGCATGCCCAACACTATAGCGAATGCCATTTTAACGGTCCTGATGACGAATGGAATTAGTGCTACGACTGTTAAATCGCTTGGGCTCGTAGAAGAGTTAACGCTGACCGTGGTCGTAAAAGAAATTAGTGCCATTCCGGACGAGAGATTTTAGAGTTTGATGCAGAACGTTTTGGCATCTGGGAACTTTCAAAATTCTTGATGATGGTTTGGAATGATCCTCCAGCTTTGAACTGGGAAATACAATGGGACTTTTCAAGATGATTAATGGACACCGCGTGTGAATAATCGATATTTTTCAAACGCCCGATCAATTTGTGTACACAGAGTAATAGTATATATTATTGTAATAATTTGTGGATTGCCAAGTTGTATAATCATCGTTCATACAAGCAAACATTAAAAATCGTCATGTATAATTATTATGATTCTACTGCAGTGTTTTTTAATAAATTGCATACAATATTTGTTGAGTTCCTCCACATTAAAATTATTCTTTAGAGAAATAATACAAACTACTTTAATGTTCCCATATTTAATAATAATGCTTACCTCTCTACTTAAAAACACGTGCATATTAAATACTAATAATTTCATCTGCGTTCTTTTGTTGCAGGAATTCTTGAGGATTATCGTGCGCCTCGAGCCATTGCTGCTACGATCTCAGTAAGTAACTACGGGATAAGAAAATTTAGCTATCTATATAGTACTATATAGGTATAAAATAAAGAGGCTCATATCTATGATAATCATCTAAACCCAGGTCATAGTATTTTCAAAGTAAGATCACAAACTACTTCTCCCAATTAACTCTCGCTTAGGCCCTCGATTTTTTCAAGACTCGCGTATTAGTTTCCCCAACCAGGAACATAGCGGTAAAATTATTACACGGATGTGTTCAATCGGGAAAATATTAAGCCGCGAGGGCTCCATGGCTACCAGGAGGAATGAAAATGAAATTCAGAGAAGTTAATTTGCAGACGTGTACACGTAAACCAGCTAAACCAGTAGCTCTCTGTCGGCCCTAAGCTTGGCTAAAGCGTGGCGATCGTAAGTTACATTAATTTTACTCACGATCGCGAGCGTTATGACTGCAACCACGTGTTGCATAAGCCCTCCAGAATTCCGTGGCCATAACGTTACGACTGATTTCCAGTCGGAAGACCAATTAATCTTTGGTTTAATTACTACGCATCTCGCTATCTCCGTGATGGTCTGTTCATCCTAATAGAGGCAAACACGATTCTCTCATAACGAGATGGCTTCTCGGGTAACCTTGAGGTTGGCACTGGTCATTATCGATTTGGGTTAGAATCGAGTTGCTAGTGCTTTCGTAAATCAAAAATTCTTAAGGAGTCACATCTACCTAAAGAGGTAAAAAGTTGAGCAGCTTCTTTTATGTTCACATTCTTGAAAAGCTTGAAGTTTTATATCGCAAAAATTTCAGATCAAAATTTCGAAAATTAATAAAACTATATAGCTACACAGATTTGAGCGAAGTAAGCTTGAGCGCTCAAACGCTGCTACCTAGAAGATAGTTGAAATTTTAAACACGTTTTTCTTGAAACTCGATTTCCAAAGTCGGTGAATATCATATCTTGAAAACGAATCGATAGATTTATTTGCGATTTGTAGAGTATATTCTTGAAAACATTATGCAGTCTGTCACGTTCTCACTTTTTAAAACTTGAATCTCGATTGCCTGATAATTGTAAAAAGAGAGCGATTTTTTCATGAAAATTGCATGAAAATTTTTAAATTAGCCACCTTTTTGTAAGACAAGATTATATTAAAAATCGGACAACCTCGCTAATACTTCTATTTTACTTTTAGAATCCCTTCAGTTGCTTGTCTTCGGACATACCTTTTGGGCTGGAGTGTGTCAACGTCCATACTAGAGCATTCAGATAACAGAAGGGTCGAATGGTTCAACGTTCGGATCACAGAATGTTCGAATACTAGGGCATCCAGAGTAGAGCTGGGACTATTTGATTAATTTAATATTCGAATATTTGACAAGTATCCGAATTCTACGAATAAACTTCGAATATTTGAGTATTCGAATGTTATTATTCGAATATTTGGGTATTCGAATGTTATTATTCGAATACTATTCACACCATACTATTCGAATATATCAGTATTCGAATACTTAAATATTCGAATAGTATTTGGATACTTGGATATTCGAATTATATTCTCAAAATAATTATACAACTGAAGTATTCGAATATTCGAGTACCGAAAATTGGACAAATAGTCACAGCCCTAATCCAGATAACAGAAGGTTCGAATAGTTCAACACACACAACAGAACTTTCAAAGACTAGAACGTTCAGATGAAAGAACGCGCGAATACTAAGGCGCTTACATAACGGAAGTTTCGAATAGTTCAGTGTTCAAGTGACAACAGATTCGAATATTTTAGTATTCGGAAAGGAAAATGTTCGACAACCAAAGCATTCAGCTAACATAACATTCGAATACCTAGTAGGTATTCAAATATTTGTATAACGGAGATTCCACCATGTTAAAAAGAAAATATATTTGGATCATTCATGGTTCCCCTCGTGATATCGTTAAAGCACAGCTATGAGAGTCGCAAGAAGCAGTTTTAATTTCCCCGCAGCCGCGTTTTTTCCGCCAGTTTCGCGCAGCCTAACCGTAGTTTCGTGCAGCTCGGTACGAGAACCAATACATATCACTGAAAATAAGTCTCTATCGGAGCATGCACGTTGATCGAAGTCGATGAGTTCGTTTTTTTGCCTGTGATCCAGCATACGCTGACCGTTAACATTCCTATAGAAAGCGGTGACTCATGCTGCTAAATGTATTTTGAGGAGGCGACTAGAAATTGATGAAACTCGTTGGCTTCATTCTATCGTGTTATCCTGCAGAGAAAATATATTTTCTTTCCAATCATGATGGACATCGTTGGCTTGAAAACTAATAAATCTTATGTACTACCCTGTGACGCTATTCGACAGACACGTTGTGGTCGTTAGAATAATATTTATAAGAAGTTCCGAGATTGTACATAATACACTTCTTGTTTTGATTTAGACTTTGATAGATCTTACACATTTATGATTTTTCCAAAGGGAAATATTTACATTAAGATTTGTGAGAATATCTACGCAATGTACAATTCCTTCAAATTTAAATTCGTTGTTCCAAATTAAGAATCCAGTTAGGAGAACCATTGTTCCAGGGAAAGAGTATCAAGAAGACATACTGTTGCATTCTGTAACCAAAGTAGAAGCTACATGCACCTATGTAGTTATTAAGTGCAATGAATATTATTGTTATATCTACATCTTTAACTAATATCATTACTATTACCTTGAAAGAAAAAAGTTACAATAGGGCTACCCCACTCCCAGTCAGTACGTCTCATCGAGTATCTCCTTAACACTTTTTTTAAAAATGCCCCCCTACAAAGTGTATACAGCCGGCACCTAGCGTCGTATGTCTTTAAAGTTAGCATTCACAGACTCTCAGGCAATACTTTCGATGCTGTACAAAAAAATATTGAAGTGGAAGCACACCAAAGCCCTGCACAGGATTACAGCTGTAAATATTCGAATAATTTCTCCGAATATACGAATATTCGAACATTATTCGAATAATTAGGAGTAAATAAAAACAAAGAATAAAATTACTACTTAACACTAATCTATTAATGAGTAAGGTGGCGTTTACAAAGCGAATAATAATCTATATATATAAAATTCATTTTCTGTCTGTTTGTTTGTTTGTAACACGTACGTACACCGCTGCACGAATTTCATTCAAATTTGGCATATATGTTCTACACATCCGAACGGAGGTCACTGTATAGATTTCGTTTACCACGCCCACTTTTAAACACAAAACAAATTGACGAATGTTCTGCCAAATTTGACAATTGGTTTGGTGGTACCTAGAATCACTCTAACATTTACCAGGAACGTTCGGCAAACCAGAAATTCAAAAAAAAAAATTGTGGGTGTTATAATGCAGTTTTTGGGGGTGAAATCACACCTTAAAAAACCAGAATTTTTAAAACCGATCCATATTTTTCAAGTTACCCCCACCACCAACCCTTAATTCTATAATTATTTTCAAAGTGTGTAAAAATATTTCATGTTCAGATTCCTATTCAATAGAATCCAAAATTCGGTCACTCCGAATATTCGAATACTCCTGAATATCCGAATTCTCTGATATTCGAATATTCGAAGAAATTATTCGAATTTTCTGATATTCGAATATTCTAATACTTAGATTATTCGTTACAGGCCTACACAGGATGAAAATCCCTCGGCGTGAAAACACGTCAACGCCACTCTAGTGTGAATTGTGACGTATGTTACTTCAAATTCAATTTAGAACGACGTGGACATATTGATGTATGTATCCATGGAAGTCATTTCGGAATCAATGAATATTTCTGAGATTATGATCTTAAAAGGTAGGTGGAAATTAATGACCAGGTCGCTTCCTATGTCCAGTATAAATATTTTTATTCTTTTATTTGAGACTAACAAAGATCAAGGTTTATAGTCTAAAGAAATTTCTTGTTTAGACGATTCTCGCGGTGATGACTTCACGCGTGCTTCCTTGGACTACCTTTAAGCGCCAGGCACAAATGGAAGATTACAATTTTTTTCTTGTCCTCTTTGTTGCTTTCTCGCACACACGTGTTAACGACTCGTTTCTTGTCTATTCGCAAGTAAATGTGGGGCGTATCTGTTCAATACAAGCTTGAGTGAGATATCAGGTATATCTGTGATAGATTTCGATGGAACTTGTATTTGGGCGTGGTGAACTCATGTTAGAACACATGATGTTAAAAATGGTGTTTTAATAATTTATGGATCATGTGTGGTTTAAGGGGAGATTCTCGTGTAACAGCCTCCAAAAGCAAATGATATTTATGATTTTTTTTAAAAAGATATTGTTAATATTGTATTAAACTCTTTTGGAATATAATTTTTTTATGTCGATCCTTCCTATTATTTATTAATTATTGTGGAATTGCGTTAACCTCTTCGACGATGTTGGCGTAACGTGCAGTACCTGCCACAGTCATCTGATTGCAAAAAGAAGAACATTTTCTTATAGTTAAATAATTTACGCTGGAACTGGACCTAAAATTTTAATTTTAGTTTTTTATTTATAATACTTTTTTCATCGACATAAATAATAATATAAAAAATTTATCTAAGGATTAAAAAGCTACTTTTTCTTTCAGACGGTATAAATTTTTCAATTTTTCATTTTTTTTTCTTTAAATTCGGTCAAGCCCAGCATGCACTATCTAACTTCAAGAAACATTTTTTGCAATCAGATGACTGTGATAGGTGCTACACGTCCCGTCAACAGGAGTTACATCGTCGAAGATGTTGACAAGATTACACAATAATTAATAAATAATAAGGAGCAAGTTTAAAGATGCCTCCTTATATCCCAAAAGAGTTTAATACAATATTAACAATAGTCTTCTAAAAAAAATTCGTAAATATTTGTTACTTTTGGAGCTGCTCCGCGAGAATCCCCCCTTAAGATGGTTGTAATAAGGAGGATCAAAAAGTTTTCTAATCGTTTGAAATTAATTGTGTGCCCGAAATTAATTTGTTGCACTTATACTCGTATAGTTAGTTTACCTGTTGCTGGGATATGCTTTGTTTAGTTATGCTAAATTTTGATGGTCTAATCCTAATCTAATGTACTTATTTTTATGGAAGGTTACGAGGATGTATTTTATGCTCCAGTGTTGAAATTAGTACCTATAAGAGTAAACGTACATGGGTATGTCATTGAAAGAGTATAGAGAGTAAGATTTGCTGTATTTGAAATTGAATGATAATAATGCTATCTCCGCCAAGTAATAATTTATTTAATAGATTTTTAAGACACTTCGATTTGGAGTAGAACCAGCGAGGGGAATTGAGGCATTTGATGGAAAAAGGGCACATATGCCTATGTGCCCTTTTTCCTTTAAATCGTTTAAATCGACGCAGGTATATGTTATATATAATATATTAAGGACATTACTTCTCTCCCGTTCAGATTAGCTAAATGCTGCTTTATTACATAGCGTGGTCGACACGCAGCTACATAGTCGCTGAGCGGTCGCGCTACCGTGCTGTCGTGCAATAAGTATTTTTGTTTCATAGAAGATTTTCTGTAAGCGAGAAAATATGGAAAGTGAGGCGAGTATCGAATCCGCGAGGAAAGAAGCTAATTTAGGAAAGAAAAAATTTATTTGTAAGACAGCTTGCTGCAAAAAATCGAAGAAATTAATACTTACTTAAAACATAACATTTTTTGTTTATTTTTGTGCTTCATTTTATAATTTTTATTTAAACGATGTATAAAATTTGGGCAACGAAGTAAGTAAACAAAATTATATGTAAATAACTAAACAAAGAAGCAATTTTGTTACGAATTTACCACTTTTACGGAAAAAGGGCACATAAACCGCTTGCTGAAAACATAAATAAAGACACATATCATTTTCAAATCATGATTTCTGCTTTCAGAATGTTTGAAGGACACGGTAACCACATCCTTAAAAAAAATAGATTTTAATTGCATTACATTGTATCAAGTCATACTATAATGAAGACTTAGAAATCGATTTTCTTGAAATGGCATTTTGGCGTATGTGCGCTTTTTCCATCAAATGCCTCCATTGTGTATTTATGATTTCCTTGGGCGAATAAACCACAGTATTAAGAAAAGCGAGCAAAATTTATTTTGAAAGTAAACGAGAGTAAATTGTAAAGTACTCACGTCTTTCTGAAATAACTGGACAATTTCCTCCATAACAAGAAAGTAACATATTTTTGTCTTCACAGATGTGAATAGATATTCGAAGCATTATTTTTGGTTAACACTATATTCCTAATTTAAATCCATTATTTATAAAAAAAATTATCAGCCGAATACGAGTTTCTACCCGACTGCGGGACGCAAATGAGGGTATTGTGTTTATCAGGCTATGTTTGTATCTCCATGTTACGCTCTAGAGCCTGTACGGATACACCGATTTGGACAAATGAGGTGTCTTTAGATTTGTCTTGACCTTTCGAATGTCATAGGATATATAATTTTCAAAAAAGTAAAAAATAAAAAAATCTAAAGAACCCGACTGCGTAACAAGCGAACTAAAATGACAAAAATAATAATAAGATGACAATTTAAATTAACTCAATTGCCTGCAGTCGGAGGCCTTAAATCTTTTAATGCAAATGATTTGATGTAATTACATTCGAATATTTATTTCGAAATAGAAAATTATATATTGTCTTAATAAATATTGTGTATCGCTGTTCGCCCTAATTAGATTTGATTAGATATTAGATATCAACAACACTAACAGTATTTCCCACATGGCCAAAGAGAGAAACATATAAGTTACAAAATACACTGAAGTTGAAATGTCACTATATAAGCTTGAATTTGCATTGATGTTGTCCACCTCTTTTTATTACGAGCTTGAAGCACTTTCTTTAGTCATTGCGGTACATGCTTGTAATAGAAGAGCATCAAAAGATTTAAGGCGTCCGACTTCAGGCAATTGAGTTAATTTAAATTGTCATCTTGTTATTATTTTTGTCATTTTAGTTTGCTTTTTTTATTGTAAAGATTATTATTCCATTTTTTTCTAATGTCATAAAACAAATTATTCCAGGCTAAATTAATTAACTTCTACATTTCACCCAATCTCATCCATCCACCAGTTCATCGGCTCATATTCGAAGGTGATCTCGACCCACAGTGGCCTATTTCAACGCCATTTTATACGAAATAATCAGTGACATGGACGTTCAGCAAGCACCAGTCTCTGGTCATTTCTGTCTCGTTAGTAGCTTTCCCTCGTCGTGACTGACAAGTGAAGACTCGCGAGGTTCAGGCAACTGTGGCTACCTCTGTGTGTATGTACAACGAAATATTATGACGTGACAAACAAATAACGAGGGAAGCAGAATATGTGCCTCTAATGTCAGAAACAGAGGTATTTTGCCAATCGGTATCATTTATGCACAAACCACAGAGTGTCTCATTTTAAAGAATTCTGTGTCCCAATCGCTCCTTATTACTCAAATTTATAGTTTTTCGAATAAAACACTCTCCATCGCATTCAGTTCAATCCAGAAAGCCTTGGTTTTAAATCAAACACCAAGACTAAGTTACATCGATCTCAATTACGGTTCAACTAAGAACTTCACCTAAGATCTTCACTTTCTATTTACACAGGTGGTTCAAAATTCACCCACAATTGCAGCTCTTCGGGCTCTACTAGCTGCCAAATGCTACCACTAATTAGCATAAAATTGTAAAACAGAGGTAGAGACCTTTACCCTTTCACAATCTTTAATTAAATTTCTAACTTAAGGGATTACATTCATTTGGTAGGTCGGAAAATAGGGTTATCTTTATGATTTTTTTTATATAAAAATACGTTATATTAAAAAATCAAGACAAACTCCTTTTGATGCCATAGCAGGCCCTTGTCCCAAGGCCTCTTCATATTTGCGGTACAAAAAATATTTCAGAGAATACGGGACCGATTTGAATAAAAGTGTGCACAAATATTCTTAAGACTATAATGTAGTACTTGTCGGAGCTGATTATTCGATTTGTGTCTTGTTTTATTTTTTATTAACAAAAGAAGATGAAAACTTCGGTCGAAAATGGTATGCTTGCGTAGATTTGAGTAGCTGCCATTTTTCAAGAAATAGATTTTTCCAAAATCGGCCTCGAAATGTGATAGATTATAGCCTTAAGAATATCCGTGTAATATTATATTTAAATCGGTCGAGTAATCCTTAAAATATTTTGGGGACCGCAAATGCTGTAACTAAGTGACATTGTAACCTCTTAAACCATTTCTGTTATACAAAAAGTTTCTATTCTCGGCGGATCACCCAAGTAACACTGCACCAAACTTAGTTATTCACTTATACAGGGTGCGCCCGAAATAATTGCACAAGTAGGCATAGAGTGATTCGTACAAAACTAAGTCAAAAGTGTAGAATAAATATTTTTCGTGCAAAGCTTAGTTTCCAAGAAAAGAAGCAGAATTTATCAGTAAATAACTTTGTCCGAACGGTACACTATTTTCGAGAAAATTGATTTCAAAGTGCAACCAATTTTTAATCTAGTGCACGTGTACTCAATGGATCGTGAAACTCGATTTTCTAGAGAACACAGTCTCATTACAAAAAAGTTATTCCACAATTTTAACTTATTTCATTTTATTTGCATTTGCATCGTATTACTGTTGCACATTGCCCATTCTTACAATTAGTCAGGTAACGAACTAATTTTCAAAATCGATTTTGTCGAAAATCAAGTCTCGCACAAAACAACTTTATTTTACACTTTTGCACAAGGATCGCCTCCTTCTCGATTGTACCGCTATATGAACGACCACCTAGTAGCTTCCGCAAGTAGTATCCGTATCATAACACTGGCTCGGAGACCACCTAATATCACAGATCCTCACCTAGTGATCAATAAACACCGCTAGCTAACACGAGAAAAATAAGGAGACGTATTTCACCAAGCGCTTGTTCTACCTGCAGACTCGTCTAACACTTTCAACGCAACCGTCGCGCCTGTGTGAGTGGCAAGACAGGTTCTACCACCCCTGGGGTACTCTGACATTTGCCAGGTTGATAGCCGCCGAGTGGTTCACCTATAAGCCAGCTGTACCTACCGCGTCAGATTTACAACGACCTGTACGTGTGCTTGTGAAAGAAATGCTCGCGTGCACCGGAGTCGTAACCGAGCTGAACCCACCAGAGAAAAGCTTCCTCTGCTATCAGTGGCGCGGCTCTCGGTATGCAACAGCAGCGTCTATCGTCATTTTTCTTCTTCCAGTCAATCAGTGAGGCGGCCAGAAAAGAAACTGTTGCATCCATTCGACTATTTTATCGCCTATAATTAGCTCCGATCGACGTGCATCGCCAATCCGTTTGATTAATGTCAGGGATGCGGTGCTAGGAAGTTTAATTGGCTTCGTTTTCGAAGATGAACGCGCCTGCGCTCGTTTTTACCGCGCTTTCACGTCGCGTCAATGGAGTTGTTGCTTTGGAAACGTTCCGTTGAGTGGATGGATATTTATGATTAGTGATTAGAGACTCAAGTTTTGTTCTCTTCATCGCAGCTCCCGGGAGATAAATCTTATCGGACGTTCCGTTTACAGGAGAAGGCAGAAGTGTACTTACGGTCTGGTTGAATTTGCCGTTCTTCATTTTCTGTTCAGTTTTAAAATTCACGTAATTGATATATACATTGATGTATAGTGACAAGGGAAGTTTGGTAACTCGAAAATTAAAAAAAATCTGAAACTTTGTAGAAATGTCGTTTTAGTGATGCTAATAACATAACAATTTTTTTGTGATTCAGCAATAAACCGGCCCTAAGGGTGAAAACACCTCCTCGGAAGAATGGCGAGTTTTCAGATTGTTGTGAATATCTACGAAACTGTAAAAGATATAAAAAATAAGTTAAATTAGGACAGTATTATTGTTGAGTAAAAAAATAGTTACGTTGTTAGCATTACTTGCACTAATTTCTGCAGTTTCAGATTTTTTTGCAATCGAATCACACCTGGGATTCGTGATAAATTTTTTCGCTGAACAGGGGCGGATTTGGAGATTTGCCGCATCCAGGCTAATAAGTGCCTGCCGCCTTTTAATTTAAAAGGGACCAGAGAGTTTAAAAATTAATTCAATATAGCAACGTTCATTCGCCGTATGAAAAAGAAGTAAATTGTTTTTAAAATTGTCTCAGTCCTCTATGTTTAAACCTCCCCCAATTTCTTTTGCCAAACAATTGTCGCTCCCCAAAATCTGCCGCTCCCTTTTGCCGCCATAGGCTGCAGCGTACCCTGAAACTTATTTCACATTGAATTCTTTGTAAATAGTTTCTCCAACTATTTCCATAACATTTCCACCATCATACCGGAAACGTCAGTTTCCCAATTCGTGATAATCTCCATGTCCATCGTTTCAACTCACGAGTCTCGGGCCCTCTTGCAGTGATACCGAGCCCTCACCTCCATCCGTGTCGCAGATCTTCGGCGAGCTCGTTGAATACATTTGAGTAAGGATTCCCGAGACCAATTTAAGGGGAAGCCCGGTCGGGATTAACTTTTCAACGGGGTGGAATTATTGATTCATCGGTGGCGTGGGGCAAATTGGATCCTCAGCCTTTGCGCAAACGGCGCGTGCAAATTGCCGTATTGTGTGGGGCCCCCCGCGGGCATTGTCTTCTCTTCGTACAAATTGGAAGCTTTTGCAGATTAAATCGGACAATGCTGAAAGAATCCAGGCGTAATAACCACGCTCCGGTAGGCTGCGCTGCACCGCGGGGTGCAACTGCTCCGATAATCCTTATCGTTCATCGATATCATCGGGCTCCCCCAGTCTTGCCCCCTTGACGGCCACCAACAAAGCCTTATCGTTTCCAAAAGAAGAAAAATGTGTGGTTAAAACATTTATCGTGTCACTAAACGAACGAAGCGGTTATTAACATCATTAAAAGAACTGCTGGAGGCCGCCATGAGATTAGTGGCCTCGTGTATCAAGTCCAGGCTAAGTCTCTGATTTAATTCATTCGACTGTGCAACGTTATCGGGAAGTAGGCATATGGATGAAAAAAGTGCGCAAAAAAGAAATAAATATGGATGTTCGGAAGAACCTCGTTTTATTACCAGCTCGTGATAGTTTCTTTTTGGGATCAGTAGGTTTATTAAAGGAAGCGACAGGGATCTTAAAGTGGAATGTGGTCGCTTAAATAATTTTACTCGAATTTACAGCTGGTTCACACGCAGATGGGTGACCTCGATTTTTTGAGCGAATATTAGTGGTGCTTTTCCGTGTTCAGTATTGAACTTCAAAATTGCGAGGACATGGAACTGAGAGTACGGTTTAATAGTAGAATTCTGTGTTTTGACGTAATTTTTTTATGTAATTGTTTTAATACAAATCGCAGTTCAGGATAACGCAGGGTGGCTTTTCAAAAAATAATGGAAGAGTCCTTGTAAATCCTAAGAAATCACTGTAAGTGCCAAAATTAAAAAATAAAATTTATCGGAGAAGGTTCTACATGCCAATGGTAATGCTATAGTACCTTTAGAATTTGAATGCGATTACCCTTTGTAAATAAGTTACCAATAGTCCAACGCCACGTCTGTAGAAAACAATGTATGAGCTAATTAAGCAATATGGGATTGGCAATTACAGTACTTGCAAATTTGAATGAATCTATTTTCTACAAATAAAAATTTTTTCATGAATTTGGACTATATTAATGCAAAAAATAAAAAAATTACTAATTCATTCTGATTATTGTATACTTAAGCATATTTAAAAATCATAGCAAATCAAATATCGTAAATAATTTAAAGTCAGGGAAGTTTTTTATCTCTCCTGAAAAATTTAATTTTTGACACTTTCAGTGTTTTCTGCCAAACTCTTAAATCCCTTTTTGGACATGTAATTGCAATTATGGCTTATGGTCCCAAACAGAGTAGTTTCATGGATACATTATGATAGATCAACAAACTCGTTGTTTTATTCGTAGAAAAAAGGTATGATTGATGTAAAAGTCTCATGGAAGAATTTGCATTCAAATGACAAATTTTCAATGCCTACATAATCGGATGAACGAGTTTAACTCCACACATTTGATTATGAAGATTATGGAATATGTATATTATATTGGAATAATCAACAGCTGATCACATAGTTTACACCCGTTATTATTAGATTCTACAGTGAATCCTCGAGAAATGATGGAAAGAATCCCAAGCAGAGAAGCAAAACGGCTACAAGAGTTTTTCTCTGTTTTCCCCCATTTCTGCCAGCATGTACAAAGCTCGGTCGTCAGATCGAACAATGCAAACCGAGCGAAGCGTAGTAACTGCGCTTCGCTAGACTGCGCCTGGTTGCACTGCGCTGCACTGCGGGGTGCAACAGGCAACGCCTCGTTTCGTGGGCGACACGGTGAAAATCTTTCGTATAAATGAGATCCTCGCCCATCCTGCTCCTCTATTTCGCCTTGCAGAGAAATGGTGACTAAGTGTACCAAGACTAGGTGGAGTGATATATAAAGCAATATTCTTAATGTTATACGTCATCCAATGTGTTCCTAGCTACTTGTTCGAGAGCTGAGTTTAGTAAACTTGCCGATGAACTGGGACCTCGCCGATTTCGATGACCTTCATATATGTTGCAAAACTCGACCTTTTGAGTAACTTTTTCCTTTGACAAAATTGGCGGTCGTCCTTAGTTTCCGAAATATTCGCAGGAAAACTTTCGCTATTATACAATCGTACTCTACGTATACGTGCACGCCGGCGACAGTGTGTGCAGCACCACGTTGTCGACGATTGACTTCTGTTTGTATAAACACTGCGCAGCAACCTGCAGCATATATATCTAACGGGTGCAACGTGGTGTCGCAACAAGAAAAATAGTCCAACTTAAACTGAATTACACGATACTAACAGTACATGCTACTTTTAATCTTTTATAATACAAAAATGTATTTATTCTGACGAGGTGCTACAGCCTACGTCTTCACCCTAGTAGCATTTCTGGTTGGCCAACGGTAGCCAACAATTGGGAATTAGTTGGGATATAGTTAGTGTTTTTGCCTACAAATTCCCAACAGAGAGCCTACGGCAAAAAAATTACGACAATGTACCAACGAATATTCAATGTTGGGCCTATAATTATTATGGTTGGTTAATTAACAAAAAGTTACAACAGTATGCCTACGAATATTCAATGTTGGGCCTACAATTACTATGGTTGGTTAATTAACAAAAAAATTTCAACGATGATTAAATGACATCTTACAAACGTCAGAAAATTTTATTATATTCCCTGTTATTATATCCCAAGTTGTGATTTTTCTTTTCTTATTTATAAATACGTAATGTATTTATGTATGTGAATACATAAATGTGAATACATAAATAATTGAGACGAATGTGAAATTTTAAGGAATGAGTCTAACGGTCGAATGATGATATTTTGTAGAATATTTCGCGTCACTGCACAGTTTTTATAAACAATTAATACTTGTTATGTAACTAGAAATTAGAAGTGTTTACAAGGAAATATGTTGGGTAAGCGCGAACAGCGGTTGCTTCGATTCTCCTCACCTGTGATTTTTTTTTTCTTAAACCATGCTTGAAAAAGACGTGTTTACAACGTCTTTTGAAGTTCTTTAAGACGCCTTCTGGACGTCTTTAAGACGTCTTTTGGAAATAATTAAATAATTGGGCAACAATAGGAAAGCCTACCTTGGCCATCTGTTGTTGGCCCAATCTGAAAAAAGTGCCAAATCTAACTGTTGGCCAACTAATATTACGTGCGTGGCCCACCTGTATGCCAACAACAAATGCTACTAGGGCAGGATCGTTGTATATTTGGCGGTCGGCCTTAGATTCGGAGATATTAATAAAAAAACTTTCGGCATAACATATTGAAATGTGTTTCACAGCCGACGGTATTAGTATTAGTTGGGGCTAGATTAGGGCGCGCGCCCGCTCGCGGGCGCGTAAAGCATTGTGGCGAACCGATGCGAGTATGTGTTAACCGTTTTAGTGCCAGGGGTTTTTAAAAATCCGCGTCGGATTGTGCCATGAAGCGCGATAGCGCTTTTGTTAAAAGTAAACCTTGGGACTCAATGTGTTAAAGAAAGACAGGTAATTATGCAGGTTGTTTACGATTATTTGAAAGAAAATTTGTAATTACGAGAGGAAACTCTGACAGATTCGCGACAAGATACATTCTGAACCGAGCGTAATCGAATTGACGATCGTGATCAAAAAAAGCGACACGGTTCACCACAGTACGCGATCAGCGCGATCGCGCTGCGTGGCACTAAAACGGTTAAACTCGGTAATTCTAAAGTTAAGTAAAGTTAATGCGAATATCTCGTAAACGTTTAAAGGGAAATGTTGTTCAAAATGACGACCTTGACAACATATGTGAAGGTCATAAAAATCGGCGAGGTCCCAGTTCATCGGCAAGTTTACCCTGAGTTTGTTTGAAAAACATGGATATTTTTAGGAATGTAGGTACACATATTCGTTTTGGCTTTTAGACAATACACACAATTTGTTTCATCTCATACAAACGTATATTAAAAATGGATATTAAAAAAAACTTGTCCTAATTGAGAAAATAATTGCGGGTCGCTACTATGAACTGGAATGATAATTTTGGTAAGTATGGGTGTGGTTGTGATTTGAAGTAGAAGAAACATAAAATGTTGAAAATTCACAAATGAAACAGAAAAACTATTGTAGATGTTATTATATTTCTAGTTCATGGAGTAGAGGAACATGTTGGCTTCATTACTTTTTGAAATATCACTTGCGCAAACTGGAAAAATATAGCTTGAAGAAAAATGGCGTCAAAGATTTTATAACGATTCTTGTTTACTTATAAAATTAATGCACAATTTGGGCACAGTCAACCCAATAGTTTATTTTATAAATTTCTAAAAAAAATACCCACGTTTGTCTGATCTCCGAAGGATACCCATCTTAAAAAAAATGCAACGCAGTCATGTCTCTGGTTTCTTAGCTAGTTTGTAAGAGTCTCAATGGTGCTATCGACTCACACCATAAGCCTCGTTCACATTAGTCAAATTTTATTCTAAGGCAAGTAAAGTTGAAAGAATCGCTACTTCACCTAAAACTTGAAAGAAACTGGAAAGGATATTTGCAGTCAAGTAAATACCAATGTATTCACCAATGTAAAGTAACTTGTACTCAAGCGACTTGAAGTCAAGTAACTAGACTAATGTGAACGAGGCTTTATTACGGTTGCAACATCCCTAAACAAAATAGTGGAATCATTCATTGCATTCACCTACAAATCCGCGTATACAACTTATATTGATCAAGATATTGAACACTAAATCAGTGCCTCCATCAACTAATAGTATTTTCCTAATACTATTACTAATTCTAAGTAATATATTAATCACTAAGTAGTAGTGAGAATAGTAAATGTTGAATCCAAACCTGAAATTCAAGTATGCAGTCCCAAAACGTTTTGCAAGTATCTAGCAAATTTGATATTCTTAAAAATTTTGAAATTTGAATATTTGCTGCCTTAAGTTGAAAATCACTCACGATTACACAGCTCTATAACAAAAACATAAGCAGACCTCGTCCGTATCGTAGCACTATCAAGAAGCATAGTGAAAAATTTCCAATCCTTTTAAACCTATTTCGGTCTCCAAATTTTTAAAATACCGCATTCCTGACCTGTCCCACAAGATTGCAAAAAAGCTTAGTGAAATCTCACAACGAAGTATAAATAATGATGATACGTTGAATATCCCAGTGATGCAATAAATATTTCCAGCAGCGTGTGTCTATGGAAGGCACAATACTTCGTCGTGTGTGGCTCGTTCACGATGACGATCAGGATCGCCGGTCCAGGTAATTAAAGACCGCCGATGCACAATCCTGGACAGACTTTTCCGTTGTAATTGGAAACGGTCGTGGTGGAAGCCACGGCCACAAGTCTCGACCGGCCTGTTGAATAATCGATTTCGAGCAGCAAGACACACTTTCGCCCGAGGTCGTGCACCTGTTGCAATTATCGAAACTGTACTTGGCGGGCAGCGGTCACGAGGAACCGGATCTTTACGCCCCGTGGAACCCTGGACCCGCTCGTTCGACTGTTTTTTCGGAAGCGCCGAAAGCGGAAAGGAATTCCATTCTGGAACGGTTTTCTCCCGTCCGGCTTTTCATTCAGCTTGTCCTTGTGGCTTTGCATTGTGAAGTGGTGGCTTCGAGGTTCTGCATTTTTATTTTCAAGCTGCTGGCTTTTACTCTGGTTCTGTGGAATTCTGAATTTGTAATTATAGGTAGTTCCAAAGGCGAGTTGATTTGGAGGAGTTTTATTTTGGAGTTGCTAATTTTCATTTTGCCTTTTGCGGCGTAATTTTATATTGAAGTGAAAACTTTTCTTCTCGAGGAATTTTATATTTGCTACTGTCGTGAGTTGGCTCAGAAGAATTTTATTTTGAAGGTGCTGGCTTTTATTTTGCTTCTCAAGGGAATCTCATTCTGAAATAATAGCCTGCTCCTTCTAGTTTCCGTTTAACATTTCGCGTATATTTTATTGGCAAATAATTATTTTATGATTCCGACATTCTTCAACCAGCTTACGTTCAACAACTCATTCTCAAAAAATTTCCTTTCTGTATCCCATCCCAAAGGAACTTTATTCTAAAATAACTTCCTCCTTACATCGTTACGCTATTTCAACAAAAGTTATGATACTGCCATTCAGATCTTCACCCACACGAAAGGCGACATTTCTCCCAATTCTTTTCATTTTACTCAGCTCCCGAAAATACCAAGCTAGGTATCGATATCCACGTATTCACCTTCGAACAGTGTTTCCATCGAGTTTATGCGCGTTGATAAAGAAAGAGCTAAAAGGCAGCCCAGCCGTCTCGAGAAGAGAAAAAAGGAAAATAGACGACGCAGTCGAACAAAATCTGGCTGTTTTCGACCTGTCCCAGGCTATGGTCGAAAACTATAAAAATTCCATTCTCGGTTTCCCGGGCAAACGAAACTAAAATAACAGCTTCATCCAAATTCAACGAGCGCCCCGACGTCCAGGTCCGCCTCCAATTGATCCCAACCCCGCAGTTCGTGCAATAAAAGTGGAACGATATAAAACTCCTTTTTGAAATTCCGATTTAGCCTCCAGCTCGTTAGACACCTTCCGCGGGGACAAAATCGCGATTTTAGGAAATAAGTTATTTTCCACCGCCTCTGGCGCCACTACACCCTCGCCAGCGTTCACAAATCACAGGTTTACCTGGCTGGCTACTTAACCCTAGACACCCTAAACTCTCCAATGTGGCCAGTCCTAAAAGCAAAATTTATGATCTGGAATTCGTTAGTGAATTTTATATGTTTGTCATCGAAGGAACGTGAATACATTTCGATGGCACCCCTATAAGAAATGCTGTATAATTTTCGTATGCGACTGCGCCATATTAGCCGTTCAGCTGGAATTTAATTCTATTATGAAGATGGCTGTACTGTCCCCTTCGATTTTACTGTATTGGTTTTCTTTGTATTCTTAATGCCGTGGCAGTTTTTGTAGAGTGCCGCGTGTAACCACAAATATGGCGCTTGAGAATTTGTACTCCAATAAAATGGATTAGACTTAAGCCTAACAGGGACTATTCTAGTATACACATTTCAGACAATTTTCTTTGAGTTGGAGTGGTTCATTTTTTTTTTTATTTCTGATGGTTTCTCTAACACCATTTAATGTTAAGGCGGAATCACACATTCGACAATCGCCTTCACGCACGGTAATGTTGTGCGTGGGTCCAAGCAGATCCAGATCCCGCCAGCAGAGGATTAGAAGTGATTAGATTGATTAGAAGAAGAGGATTAAGGGTAATTTTGGCGATTTCTTACCCCCTCCCTCCCGCAGTATAAGAATTTGTAAGATTTTATATTCCAACCTCCTGCTACCTTTCTTACGTAATATTTTTTACATTGCACTTTTTCAGTTATAGAAACTATATGAGTGTAGTTTCCGTTGCACGCACAGATTTTACGATCGAAGACAAATTTTTTTAAATACACTCCAAAAACTGTCCATCTTATTTGCGGATTTTCAAAACTTTTTCTTCTAAAGCGCACCATTTTTACAAAAATAATTTCCATACAAAATCGGCACGTACAACGGAAACTACGCTCATATAGATTATAAAAAAGGATTTAAATTTGATTTCGGAGCTGCCGTTTCAAAGTGACACATCCCGTCAGCGGCCTACGCTTTTTTATGAGTGGGTCTAGAAGATCAATTAATATATTAAAATTTATGCATGTTTTTCTGTTCATTTTGTTTTTATAGGTTCTCAAGACATTGTAGGTAATAAATTTTTTTATGAAAACTTAAATTATTCCTGAAAAAAATTCGTAAAAAAGGTTTATTCTTCCAGCCGTCATAGTGTTGTTCCCCCTTAACTCCCTCTCCCCCCTTTATAAGAAAGCGTAAGAAATTCACGACTCTCCCCCCCCCCCCAAAAGCCTTACGTAATTTAAGGACGACCCCGTTCGAGAACGACAGGACAAGATAGGACACTCGAGTGTATATAAAAAATACACTAAAATCACACTAATAAAGCAAAATCATTTCACACTCAAAATCATAGTTACCCACCCAAAGTGTTACCCACCCACACTTCAACCCACACTACCTAAAATCGAATTTTATTTAGCACAAACTTCAATGCTTCCCAGAAACCACGAAAAGTGCATCCTCCGCGTCAACACGGATTTATGTAACAATGCTTTTCACGGTTAGCCAGTCGGCATTGCGTGCACGCGCTTCCCCCGTATACATAATTAATTATGCGCATGTTAATAATTCGGCTGCGTACACGGATAACTCTGACGATTTTAATAGCTGGAGCCCGCGATTTAAGCAGCCGTATGCTTAATGTATCGTTGCTCATTGCTTCGTTAAAAAATTCCTCCCCTCCCCATTTTATTTCAGACTGGAATGGACCAGTCCCGTTCAAATAACGTTTCGCACGAATAAATTTGAACCAACGAGGGAAAGCAATGCCAGTACATTTACCAGGGTTGATTAAACTTCAGAATTCGCTTTCGTTCTGATTCGAAGAGATCGTAATCGACGAAGTACTCAATTAATCGACAAGGACGTAAATTATCGGGCAATTTCAGTTCGGCCAATCTTTCACCGTGTTTGTGGAATTCTCGTTTCTGTGGGAATTGGAAATTTTGGTGGAATTGCACTGGTGGTTATCGAGCGAGCTGTTTTTAGGCAGCTGAGACTTGAGACTCTTTGTGTTTTTTACGGAAGAGCTTTTTGGTCCTGTTTTCTGTGTTTAAATTGATATTAATAATTTAATGATGCGATAGTCTGTTGAATGGTGCCTGAAATAGAATTTTTATTTTTGCCCGGATGCAACAGGTGGAAGTGTTGTTTCCACTGTTTCTGTGGATCAGTTTTAATTATTTAATTTTGTGACGAGGTGAATGTCTCTATTAGTCAACACATCTCTTTTATTGGTCAGTTGTTCTTATTTTTCCACTAACTGAGACAAATAAGCAATCCAGAATTTTTTTCCTAGTAGCTTATTTGCCATTGAATGTGTTATCAAATTCATTAATAACTTTACTGAATATAAACTTCTTTCATTATTCACTGACATAAGAATATCTGTTTGCAATATCAGAAGTGCATCAAGACATAAAAGAACCGGCTGAGGTTAGTAAAAAGAATGCGATTAAAAACATAATTGATGGAAAAAGAAGCAAATTTGCTGTCAACGTACAGACAACAAAGACAAAGGGGACAGAAAACTCGATTTATATTTGAATATAATTAGGGTTTGTCGGTTTTTAAAAACCAGGTTTAATAACCGGTTTTTATTTATAAATTTGTAAAATTCGGAAACCCTGTTTTATATACTACAATTAATATGCAGAAATGAACTAATGATTTAATTAAAAACGTTAACAATTTGACTTGAAATCGCCTCGGACACAAGCATGTTGTAGTAGGTAAGAGTTTACTCTAAAACTAATCTTCATGAGTTCATATTATCAGAAGAAAAATACTAAATGGTATAAAGATTTTTACTTTGGTACCACCTTTTAAAAGATTTATAGTTTTTACGGACTTTAGTTATTTTAATTTTCTTTTCATTTGGTTTAGTATGCAGTCTATTTTATTGTGTTATATTTTTGCAAATCCATAAATATTAAAAGAACGCAGAAATTGTACGTATTTGTACGGATTTTAGTTTTTTATTTATTTATTTGGTTTTGTATGGATAGAGTATATTTTATCTTGTTATATTTTTGTAATTCCATAATATTAATGAAACTGAAATTTGTTAAAATAAATACAAATATTTATTTACTATTTTAATTATATTTTTTTTGTGAAAATACGAAAATCGGTTTAACCAGGTTTTTGGGAATAGTGGAATTCAAAAACCGTTTTTTTTTCACAAGTCGGTTTTTGTGTAAACCCTAAATATAATTTCCTCGTACAAATTCAATTCGTGATATGAAGGTTAATTTGAAACCTAACGAAGCCGAATGCTCTCGATAATTCACACTTCACTTTAACAATTCTATGGATCCACATAAAATACGTAACAGTTACCTAGTCGTTAAAAGGGCCATTTACATCAATAATGGTGGTTCAAAAGAGAGTGTAAAATTGATGGTTTCACATACATTTATAGATACACTGAACAGTAAGTTGTATGTAAAATATAAAATATAAAATAATTATCGGATAATTATACTCGCTTCACATTTTAAACTGGAGTTTACATTTACTGGAGTCTTCTCTCAAATGCACTCATATTTCTTAAAAATTGTCTATAAAGACGAAGATAATTGTGGCTGGTTCAAACTAAAATAAACATCGTATCTACTGTCTTTTTCCAACAAACATGTGTAGGCGATGCGGCATTTATTTACATATTGCGAAGTCACGCGCGAGGCACGATCGCTACGTAGAGCGGGCCTCCTGACCCTTCGTTATCCTCGACGCTCGCTCGAGCGCTGGAGAATCTGGCAACACCGGAGGCGCGTCGAGCCGTCGAAGCTCGCGTTTCGAAGAGGAGTCACCGAGCCAAACTCGAGGAGGAAGCATGTCTAAAATATATATATATATATATATATATATATATATATATATATATATATATCTACCTTATAACAATCACCATCGTGTATTCAGTCTTTCTCGCTCTCTCTCACTCACACGTAATATATTTAAACAACATTTAATCAATGACAGAATAATAAAGTTAATAAAGTGAGAGTTCTGCGTACAATTCAGCCTATTTACGCAGTCAACATATTAATAAAAAGTTTTCAGGAATCTAGGGCGTAGTTGAAAAAAGGCTCCACCCCCGCACCCCCACAATTTAATTTATTAATGAAAATTGTGTTCACAATATGAACGATGGGACATAATTCCTTTTTCAATTATAGTGCATTTATACTTCAAATTTTAAACCTTCCCCTAACCACTGCTGTAACTTCATCATTGCAAAACAAATTACCATTTAAACACTCACTGTCATTGCCCTCTGCCGTCACCACACACAAAGAAGGGTGTTACGGCCTATCCAAGATCGCGTGATTCGACCTTGTGCGAACGTAATCAGGAAAGATCGAATTGCCCTCGTTTAATTGCTCGCTCGCCAGCTGGCCCGTGAATTAGTCGCGACGCGTTCGTAAAAATGAATTGGTGCGGGCCACCGCCCATGCCACCTGCGTGCAACACGACCGACGACCATCGGCACTCATCTTATCGCAATGTATCGAGCCATTACTACTTCCTTATAACGTTTTACAGGCTATTAGGTGGCAAAATAATTCGACGCTTCACCCCGGCTCAATAAAGCGGCTAAAACATGCGTTGTGTCGTTACTCCGAATATTTATTTCATGAGGGTGGAGGCTGATCGAACATACAGAAGTGTGCAAATTAAATTCAAGTTATTAAAAGACAAGTAACAAGAACTTTTCTGTAAATATAGTAAAAAAATATATAGACTTGAAAATTTCCATCACTAGAATGTTCGAAAATTCAAAAGACATTTATCATTCAACAAATTGCTACTGCTTTCAACGGCACTCACAAGGGGACCTTCAGGACTGACAAACTCAGAAATTGTTTATACTTAGTGTACATGAAGGTCTTCACTCGGACTTTAATTTCCCAAAGCAGTAAGGCGCGCTTCCCCTCCAAATTCGATAAAATCGACTTTGAAAAATGTGGAGTTCCCTTA
Organism: Andrena hattorfiana; assembly: GCA_944738655.2. Classification (NCBI taxonomy): domain Eukaryota; kingdom Metazoa; phylum Arthropoda; class Insecta; order Hymenoptera; family Andrenidae; genus Andrena; species Andrena hattorfiana. The sequence continues at coordinate 51,185,984 of OX122889.2, forward strand.
TATACATTTGATAGAAAGCAATGAACAACGAACAGCGTGGGCCAGTGCATAGCGCTCCCGACTAGTAAAACAATGAGGTCATCAGTTCACATCTTCACTGTTGGGACTATTTTTTTTTTATTCATTTGAATACCTACACCTTTCACATGCAAAGTTGATCAAATTCATGCTAATGAACAGATATGTAAACATCTGTTATATGTATGGGTATACGGTGTATACCGGTGCTCCAACTCCCAGGAGATGGACATAACTTTCAATTAAAAACACACATCTTATTTTAAATTACGTGTTGCTTGAAAAATCGTACTTTTGATTGCACATATTAATTTTTAAATAGGAATATTTACAATAAATTAGTTTTTTCGTACAAATATAAAATACGTAGAGTAGAAACTGGAACTTGCAAACGAGATAGTGGCGAACAGCGGTTAGCATACCCACAAGGGTCGCGTACATCACGGCACGAAAGGCACATAGGTGCGTCAACCAGGGGTGTTCCAGTGACCTGCCCTTGATCTCGAATGTACGGTTCACATTTACCGGTTGTGAGTTTATTACTCTACGCGGCGTACCTGGATGCGCTTTACAATTAGCCGACTGTTGACTCCCACCCATACATATAACAGATGTTTACATATCTGTTAATTAGCATGAATTTGATCAACTTTGCATATGAAAGGTGTAGGTATTCAAACAAATAAAAAAAAATAGTCCCAACAGTGAAAATGTGAACTGACGACCTCATTGGTTTAGTAGTCAGGAGCGCTATGCACTGGCCCACGCTGTTCGTTGGTCATTGCTTTCTATCAAATGTAGGGGAGACCGAGACAAAGTGAACCTCGGGGTAAAATGAGCTTTCTTAATTTATTCTTTAACAATAGAATATATTTACAAAATTTGGTGACGTAATAAATGTGTGTAATACCGCAATGATAATTATGTACATTCAGATATTGAAAAATGGAAATTCATTTAAAAAATTAAAAATTAAGTTTTAGAGACTTCCAATTGGTTTTCTTTTCAATTTATCTGTTTGGATAAATGAGTCTTAAATGTGTAATTTTAACTCCAAATTTTTTCTGCGTGTTTATAAAGAGCTTATAAACATACATGTACACGCGTTTGAGAAAACAATAACCCAAACATTATTAAATAATTAATTTTCCACTGAGTACATATTCGGGGTAAAGTGACCGGAGTAAACTGAGCTGCAAAGAACCTGCTAAGAACCAATGCGCAAGTGATGTGCGCAATATCCTAACTTTTAGCTGGCTAGAAAACCACGCGGCATGGTGGAACAGAAACTAACCTAAAAAAAACGAAAAATCTGCTACAGTTTTTGACAACCACGGTGCAAAAAAGCCAGAAGCTGCCGTGCTACACGCGTCATTCCAGTGCAAGGGGTTAATATTTACCTATATCCTTAATTAAAGTTCTTATTTTGTTGCACCTTATTTTACCCCAGATAGGAGTTCACTTTACCCCATATATGCGGTACAGTGATACCTCTTGCATCATTTCTTTCAAGTTGAATTTTAATATACTCTATGTTTATTTTAAGTATTGCTATTCGTCATTTATTAATAGTAATGTTTTAATTATATTATAAATCTATTTCCAAACATTTTTATTGAAAGGGAAAAATTTTATTCGACATCAAACTTTTTTCGTGCCACTTTGCCCCGGTTTCCCCTATATAAGGGAACTCCACATTTTTCAAAGTCGATTTTCTCAAATTTGGAGGGGAAGCGCACCTTTCTGCTTTGGGAAATTAAAGTCCGAGTGAAGACCTTCCTGTACACTAAGTTTAAAAAATTTCTGAGTTTGCTGCCAGTCCTGAAGGTCCCCTTGTCAGATGTACTTCCCTAAAAGATAGATGATTTAAACTTTAAGCAGAGGAGGACAAATGTTACGATTGCCCGATCATCTTTTTCAATATCACATTTCTCAGAACCTGAAGATCATCTGCATTCCTTTAAATGGATATTCAGCTACCATTTAGACATATTCCTTGATCCCGTTAGGTTAGGTTGGAAAACAGTCTTTGGACTGAACGTCGCCTTTGTGATAGTCTTGTTCTTCTTTTGTTATCTCTTGCTTATTTTGTTTGTGCAATAAAGAGGCTTAATAATAATAATCCCTAATAGCGCTACCCTTAAACGTCCTAAGTTAAACAAACTTGTATTACAAGGATTTATAAGTCTTCCGTGAAATCTCAATATCCTCTCAAACAAACTTCTATAAACTCAATACTCCTCTTCTTCCTTTATTCAAAATTGCTGTTTTGCAAATTCATCAACCCCAGATTACCTACACTTGCGGACAAAATTCAGGAAGCTTGTAACGAATTCTTTCAGCCCGTCGAAGGCAACGTAATAGGGCAACTAGCTGTAGTCTGCCGATAGAAATTGGAATAATGCAAAGCGATAGCTGCAGCGTTGGCGGAACTCGTTGCAGGGTAACCAGTCGATCTGGAATTTCGTTATCTGTAAACCACGGCTATAAATACAGTGGTCCCACTTATCAACAGATTTGCGAACACGCCATAGTTGTCCGCAGATAAGCGGAGCTATGGTTATTTGTTAATTTTAATTACGCCCGGCGCTGTCGGTAGCCGAGTTATCTATCAACTAGAAAAACTCAATTAAAAGAATCGACCCGGGGGAAGAACAAGTTCCACGGATGATAACGATCGCGATTTCTCGCATTCACTCGAAACCGAATTTTTTGCGCGGATTCCTCTGCACGGTCCTCAAAGTTTCTATATAATTAGCAAAATAGCGGTCGACGTCCATTCGAGAGGATTAGAGTTCTCTGTTTAATTAGAAGTGAAACGGCGTAAATCGTGCGCTGGCTGTGAGCCATGCATAAGTAGGTGATTATTAATAAATTCATCAATAAAACAGAATAGAAATACATGGACGAATGGCTGAGGCGACATCCCATACGGGGAATAAAATAAACGAACGGACAGGAAACGGTTTTCGGACTAAAAGAAAGTGCAGCCAGCTAATTTTATGGCCGTGCGCAATCGCGACTGTAAAGATGGAACGACGAACGATTGACTTTCAAAATGCCTTGATTACCTGTTTTTTGTAAGGGCAGCTGAATTTATACTTGTTATGGCACAAACTTGGATAGTCTTTTCAAAATTTGAAAGACAACCCGCCATGGTTCTTAGTGGTTCGTGCATCTTTTGGGGGAAATCTGTGACCTGAAGTGGATATTTTGTAGGTGCGTTGAAGTAACGCTCATGAGAATTAACCTTTTGCGAATATGGGATACATTTGGATCCGTCTTTCTTTGTCGCCATATTGTAGGATACCATAAACCATAAAACGTTGAATTAACGGTATCGTTTACGGTTTCGCAGATGTTCACGATAACACAGTTCGACAAAATTTGACTTTTTTCGGATTTGTAATATTCAATAGCCATTTTTTATAGGTTTTCGTGCGCTGAAAACGAATCCGCAAACCGTTTGTCGCTATCACCCTCACTTTGTGAGAAATTCGATTTAATAGAAAGCACATTTTCAACTTTGAACATCTTTTGTGTCGAAACGTCAATAGTTATTCGGTTGCTTGTTTCGTCAAATTATTCTATGAACAACGGTCAAAAGGAAAAGAACACCCGAAGAAATGCACCCATTTTTGCAGATATTTTTAAATTTATTTCCAGAAGTAAGGGTCTTAAAAAAAATCTAACTAGTCCACGCTATGCAGCAGATATTTTTCCTTCGGAAAGCATCGACAGAAGTGGTAAGTTACAATTTGTTTTGAATAGAAAAGCGAAATAGTTTGGCAAAACGTGCGGCGTCGACAGGGGTAGTCAACGGCGGCGCGGGATCCACTGCCGCTCAGTGTCACAGAATCGCATAATGAACGCATGATTACCACTGCCCTACGCAACGCGTTTTGATAAAGCATTTCGCTTCTGTATTGAGAACAAAACGCGAATTACCACTTCTGTTGATGCTTTCCGAAGGAAAAATGTCTGGTGCATCGCGTGGAGGAGTCAGATTTTCTCCTAGACCCTTAGTTTTTGAAATAAATTGAAAGATATCGGCAAAGATGGGTCCATTTTGGGTGTTCTTTCCCTTTGGTCTCTGTTTAAACATATTTAAATGTTCATAATGCATGAATAACTTATATCGTTGTATTCAAGAGGGTTCATAGAATAATTTGACGTAACGAGTAACTGAGTAACTGTTACTGTTTCGACACAAAAGTCGTACAAATTTGAAAATTTGCATTTTTTTTCCATAATTGAATTTTTCAAAAACTGAGATTGATGGCGACAAACGGTTTGAGGATTTGTTTTCAGCGCACGAAAACCGATAAGAAACGGCTATTGAATGTTACAAGTCTCGATGGCTGTCGAACTGTGTAATATGAAAACTCGATATTTTTTGAGTGGGTGTTATCACCCCTACGACCGTTTCACTGCCGAAACAAAAGATGGTTACGTTATTAGCACCACTTGAGCTACATTTCTGCAAAGTTTCAAATTCCTTTAAATTTTCGAGTTACCGAACATCCCTTGTCGTGTACTTCTAAAGTATTCAACGCTCTATAACACAGCATTACTTTGAGGTAACATGTATTATTTATATGTGTTTTATCCGATTAAAAGTTCCATATTAAACTATTATAATAAATAAATCTTAAACCGCGGTGCCAATAAAATGTTTATGAAATAAAATTGAAATGTACCTGTTAATTTACATGCAATCTTGAATGTCGACGAATGTCCTAAAAATTTGGGATACAAAGGCTTATGTGGAAACATAATTCAGAGTACATACAATGATGATTAATCACGATGCAATGAAATTATTGGCGAGTTCAGTTGTCTCAAAATTGGAATAATGAATCGCTAAAGGAACGCATGCAAATTAGATGACATTGTTTGCCACTGATTTGATGAATTTTATTCTGAATTTATAACAAGTCCTTGTCAAAAAGGTGCCATTCAGTATCCACAAAGAATGAATATAAGCAAAGTGGAGTAATAATTTATGATGTACAAATAGCTCTAAAATGATTAACGGACGAGAAGTTAATTCCATGACTGGTAATACCGGTTACAAATCTGATCGACTAATTTACAAAATGCCTTGATAGTTTTGTGAAAAAAAAAACATCTGGCAAACTTGAACAATAATTCACCTATACGGTGATTCACTTTGGTCTTCAAACGACTGAACGATGTGGTAAGCATTCAAAATTAAACAAAACTTATTGGCGAGTATCGTGGTAACAAATTGCAGTCGTTGTGGTATAAGTGATTTTTTCTACAAAATTTTGGCCTTTTATATAACGGAGATTAATATAGTCAAAGTCAGATAAATTTCTTAGTGTTTTGATTATGTTTAAAGTATTCTGATTCCTTGTCTAACTTAGTGAACCCAATTTTTCAAATTTGATATGAGTATAATAAGTAATTTATAATTCCAAGGAGCATTTAATCACCTAAAGTCGGTATCAGATATATTGGCCGGTGAGTTTCGTGAGGGGTATTCTGCCACCACACAGTTTGCCTGCCTCGGTGCTCCTTTTCTCAACGTTTTCTGATTCGTCCTCGTTCCATCTCGCTCTCGCCTTCGCGGAACAAGAGTGAGCCAGAAGTGGTAGGGGATGGTGCCAAGCTTCCGGCGTGTAGGCCAAACCGTCACACACATCAGAATTCAGAATAGATGTGCGTTAGCTTCGAAAAAATTCTGAAGCTTTATTGGTCAGAACATTATTTCTCGATAGCTTCATCTCGTATTGGTCTACGCATAGCTTCGTAACGCACACAACTATTACGTTAAGAATAAACAACAGCCAAACGGCTAGGTTCAGGCGGAGCCGAGCAGCGTTCCCGTTACCGGGTTACCCCATTATACCCTGCGAGGGTCGCGCAACTCCAACTGACAAATCCACGATCGTCAGATGGTGGTGGCTGATTTCTCCTCGATCGCTGTGCGCGAAAACGATCTCACCGGCCAATATATCTGATAACGACCTTAGCATACATTTTTAAAAATGTTTTTATGACCCTCAATATTGCAGCCTTGTGTTATCAAAGTAGAGCGAGTAAAATTACTGTATATAAAAATGTAGAATTTTCTACCCATAGAATCACTTCATTTTTCAAAAAGTGAACGTTCGTTTTCTCTAAACATTAATTAACCAGATAACCTCAAAAGAAACAGAAATTTTACACAATCATACAATCAATAATTTCAATGACTACTAGCTTTTTTCACAGGGAAACACTTCTGTGACTGTCGACTTATATTCTAGATACATTCAATTGGCAGTGTCAACATTGATTCGACAATGATATACACAGTGTGCCAAGATATGATCGGAATAGTTCCTATAAATGTAGTATACAATTATTGGTATATCTACATCTGGACGTGCTGAAAATCGTTTAACGTTATATTCCTCCTCTACAAACAATGGGAGCTTGAACATTTGGCGTTAAAGTCGTCAAAATTTGGCGTCGTAAAAATATCACGAAGCAAACAATTGTTATTAAATCTCACGCGAAACTTGACGCAAAAGCGTACGAAATGTTGCAACAGGTTTATAGCGATGTGCGTTTATGAAGAACGTCATTTTGATTGGCATAAACCATTTCGTGAGGGCCGGGACTCATTGTCAGTTGAAGACAAAAATTATGCACGGAGGCCTCGGATGGTTCACGCGCCTGAAATGATTCGAAATGATAAATAAATGGATAAGTAATAAGAATGATAAATGAGCCGTGTGCAACCAGAATACAGTGAACCAGGAAGCTGGTTCTTATTACACGACAACACAGCCAACGCTCCATAAATTTAACGTGCGCGGGTTTTTAATACGAAAACAAATCACGGTGTTGAATGTTGAAACACTCGCCGTATTCGTCTGAGTTGACTCCATGGGACTTGTTTCTGTTCCCGAAAGTCAAAATGCCACTGAAATGATGTTACATTGACGACGTAGACGCTATGGAAAATTCAAAAGGCTATCCCAGTCGACGAGCTTGCCCATTTCTTTCAATAATTTTTTAACCGCTGCCATACAATGTACGCGGAGGGGGGTTATTTGGAATAAAGATGAATGAATATTTAAAAAAATTCTTGGCGCACTATGTAAAAATATAGAAAACGTGGAAATATATGGAGAATACCAATTTCTTGGGTTTCAGTTATTTAGGTTCCAAATACGTCTAAAACCGTCGCTATACATTTCTTAAGGCACTCGTATAAGCCTCGAATACATCTTCTTAAGGGGAGGTTCCGGTCTACGAATCTATTTTTTTTTTATTTAATTTTTGGAATATTCAACCTTTTATGAATACGTGTTCAAAAGGGTTTTTTGAAATTCTCGAAATTCTCGAAGTTATAGGCATTTCAGTGGCGGTAACTCCATGGGTAACACCCGACCACTCGGCACTCACGTAAAACTTTAAGGGCATCCGTCGGTCAAATCGCGCGATAACATAGGTGACATTTATGATTTTTTCTAGAAAAAAGTATACAATGTATGGGTCTCAAATTTTTTGCACTTTATTCTACTACAAATGTAGAGTATAAAACAATTTTTTGTGCTGCATCGTTGTAAAAAACTGGCCTCCACTGTCGCCACGATAACTTTAGACAGGAGCATCCAAAATAAAAAAAACAAAGATATTCCTTAATAACACATGTGTCGTTATCGCGCTACCCTCAAGCAGTGTTAAGAAACAACTGGGCGATGATTGCCAAATGTTTAAACTATAGGGTCCTAGAAACATGGGTTCTTTCGCACAAAAATGTTTCGTAAAAAAATTGAGTGTATGAAAATTCGCAATAGAGTGAAAAAGCCAGTGTAGGTAATTACGAGTATAATCCCGGTATTATATAATATTGAATTTTTAGATTCAGTCAAGAATTGCATTTTTTATCGTGGCGACAGTGTGTGAAAAATTGTTTCGAGAAAAACGCACTTAAAGTTTGACGTCGAGCGCGTTCGTCTACTGACGGGGACTTGCCCTATTTTCAATATGTTTATTCGATTAAAACAAAAATGACTTCGTTTTTAGATCAATAAATGTATTATTAATTAAAAGAAAAATTCACACATTTCTGTATATTATACAAACATCTATTTTTAAGACCGTCACACTGTTGATCTCCCTGAACTGCCTATAAAATCTGTGCCGTTAGGAATTTCAATCCAAAATTTTAACTGGGCCTTTTTTAGACGTTGTTGAATGAAAATATGCCAAAAAATTTTTTGATTTTTTGACCGACGGATGCCCTTAAACGCATTTTTCTCGAAACACTGTTCTCAAAATCGATGGAACCTGTATCTCCAAAAGTTATTATCCGATTTGACTGAAACTTTCTTGTTTTTAAGAATATACTTCTGGCTCGTGGAGAAACCACTAAAATAAAAAAAAAAATTGAAAATTCGTAATTTTTAATGGCGTTGAAGGGGCGAAAAAAATAGGGAAAAAGTGATTTCAAACTTTGAAGTTTGAGTGACGTTATTTTCTCCAAAAATGTCATTTTTGAAATTTTTTCTGGTCCATTTGAGACCAATGGTTTAGGTGCTACAGGTTCCACCGATTTGAATGAATTTTCTTGACGCCTCGACTTTAACGACTCCCCAGTGCCGTCTGCAATGATTAATTATAAAACAAAAAATATATTTCTATAGTTTAAGACATCCTTAATACAATGCAAAAAGTCCCATTAAATTATATGTCGTAGTTTTCCTTTAATTAATTCACAAATATCACTCATTTGTACTTCTGTGTCTCACGACTTGCACTTCAGATATATTCACTGTGGGATCAGCAACCCCCATAAGAGCTCGGAATAAGAGTCCTCAGAGAGTCGGTTTTTATTATTATTATTATTATTATTATTATTATTATTGTTGTTGTTGTTGTTGTTGTTGTTGTTGTTGTTGTTGTCGTCGTCGTCGTCGTCGTCGTCGTCGTCGTCGTCGTCGTTGTTGTTGTTGTTATTTTATTTTATATCAACGGGTCAAAACCCTTTATTAAATAGCTATAACGGAGGGTAGATTAAAAATACGAAAAAAACAATAACAGAAAGTAAAGAAAATAATGTTATGCGACGGGATGAGAAAGCAGGGTATTACATTCTGCATATCGCTAGGTTAATCGTACGTTTAAATGAATATAAAGAATTTTTAATGAAGTCGAGTGAGTCGCAGAAAGGGTTAACGATTAGACATAGACGGTTGAAGCAGTTATTGTGGCCATAGAGAATGCGATGCTGTTGAAGTGCAAAAAGAGTATGGCTTCTGAGACGTCGCGAAGGAATTTGAAATTTTAGCATATGTAGGATGTTAGGAGAGGCGATACTATGATTTATTACCCTATATATAAATAGCAGATCGGCAGAAATACAACGGCGTTCAAAGGACAATAACCCGAGACGCGACATAATGGAAATGTAGTCGTGGCAATAAACAGACATCGGCATATCAATATAGCGCGAAACAAGTCTAAGAAACTTGTGTTGTACGCTTTCCATTAACGATATATGCTTTTTGTAATACGGAGACCAGATCACAGAGCCATACTCTAATATAGAACGAACCAAAGACTTATAGAGTGTCAAGAGAGTATTAATGTTAGAAAAGTGTTTGGAACAGCGGTAATTGGCAACATTGGTAAGGCGTCTGGCCAGTGCACAGAGGATTCGTAAGATCGTGGGTGGTGATGGGGTCCGAAGCACTTCGAATCTATATATACCTATAACGAAAATTTCGGAACACTTCGAACATGGTTCGAAGCTTAAAACTCTTGAAAGTCTTGATAAGACTTGAGTCTTCATATGTCTTGAAAGTCTTGAAAGTCTTGGAAGGTTTGAAAGTCTTAAAAATGAACATCTGATTGCCAAAAACTACTTAGCCAGGTGGATCGACTAGAGGATCTCGCCAGGGTCGCGGTTTATGACTGTATTGTCCCGCGAGTCGGCGGTGGATGTACATACGGGTCCGAAAGTTACCAAGACCTTGAAGGAAGAGTTTCAAGACTTCCAAGATGATCAAGACGATCAAGACGATCAAGACTTTCAAGACTTTTAAGACTTTCAAGACTTACAAGACTTCCAAGACTTCCAAGACTTATAAGACTCAAGACTTATCAAGACTTTCAAGAGTTTTAAACTTCGAATGACGTTCGAAGTGCTTCGAATTAGTTGCTTGATATACATACAAGACAGATTCGAAGTGCTTCGGATCCCAACACTACTCGCGGGTTCAAGTCCCATTGTCCGAGGTCCTCTCTTTCCGTGGCTCTCGAACATATAGGAATTATGAAACCTATTCCTACATTCGCTTAGCAAGAACAACACTAATTTAAAAAAAAAAGATGCACGGAAAATAGGAAAGAAGTGAACACGCAAAAAATTCGACATTCACAAAAGCGCCCAGTAGAAACAACAATTATCCACGCGGAAAGGGACCTCTGTAACATGGGGCCACGTCGACGGAGGGGGTCGATGGAAAATATGTTAACTGCCGAAGGAACGCGCTCGTCGGCGCAAACCACTCGATAGGATCGATTTCGATTCGTACCGCGTGTCACAGACGAGACAGGCTAGTCTCGCGATCGACACGTTCGCCATTACGCTGTGTTTTATGGCTAATTAATAGCACGGCGGTCGCGGCCGATGGAGACCAGGAATTTTTCAGCAATTATTCGTTTCGACGGTAGCCGTCGAACGTGAGTGCGCGCGCGCACGCACAGCGACTCTCCTTCGTGTTGCACATTGTGTTCGATTCAAGTTTGTGTTTGCTTTCTCAGATTAAATCTGAAAGCAAACTAATAAATCCGGTGGACTCGGGGAACGTCCGTGGCTTAATGAAGAATTAGCCTAGCGCGTTTCACGTGTACATGTACAAGGTGTAACTGAAGTATTTGGTCAAATAGTTAGGAGTATATTTTATTTATCTTAAGAACGAAACAGGATTAGGTTTACTTCTTACTAATAATTACATCATGTGACTTTTTCCCCTGGGAAATCTTTTCTGGGGGTCGAAATTTATATTTATGGAATTTATTGATGTATAGAGTTTAATGATACCAATTTGGAGTTTAGGAATGTTTTCGTTGAAAAGTTTAAAATTTTAACATATCTTCTAGCCGATATTTTAACAGCTACGGTAATTGTCTAACAACAAATTATTTAGCTGAAAATGGGTTCTATAGTTTTCACAACTGGTTCGGCGATACAACGCATTCCACTTTTCAACTTGTTCTGAGTATCTGAGTTCTGTGTCTTTTTAACATAATAACTTTGCAACGGATAAATTCCTAAACTCAAAAATAATATTCTCGCATGTTATTTGATACGTGCTTTCGACCAATACAAATTCGCGGTGAAAAAATGGTTTCCCAGAGGAAAAAAACCCATCATATTGATTGGTGAATTAATGGAGTGCCTGTTGCCTTGATCTGCGCAACCTGTGCATTTTCACTTATAAGGATATCTTAAAGAACTTCCTCGATGATACTATATACTGTTCCTATCGTACACTTTCTCCAGAATCGTATCGTCGACATGTGCGACAAAAGTTGAGGTACTCAAGGAATTTTTCAATTTGTTTAACAGTCATAAATCTTCGGTGCGAGGCGTGCGTTGTTATCGATGGTATTCAATTTCAGCTGGTTGTTTAACAAAGTAGGGAAACAAGAAGTGTCTGTATCCAACAAGGGAACACCGCGAACCCTTATCTACTCACCAATTTGCACACAACTTTGTGGGTTTATACAGTGACTTAAGACAAGAATAACAGTATATTTCATTCGTGCCCAATTGCTCTTCAACCCTTTCGCTGCGGTTTTCGACTACAGTCGAACGCCCTATATTCCCATTCGATGCGAATTTCGACTATAGTCCATGCATTAAAAAAATGTTTTCTCTTGTACCGTGATGAACATGTAAAATGCAAAAAAAGTTGAAAATTAATAACTTGTTTCATTGATGTAAAATTTACACTTTTCAAGAATCGTCCGAAAATTTAAATTCGAAGCGAAAGGGTTAAGGGAGTGGAAATTAACCTCAAAATCATATACACACTAGCACTTTTCCGAGTATAACTCCTAAAGAACAAGAGACAGAAAAAAATTTCAAACAGAAGTTTCATGTTGCAATAAATAAGCGTTGTCAACTTTAGTGAACAAAATTTTAAAAATAGTTATTTCTCAAAAAGTGAATTTTAACCGATGAAAAAAATTTAACTGTCTACACAATTCGAGTCGTCCAAAGGGGGTAAATAATGTGTTACGTTGTCCGTTACATTTACTGTGGACGAAATTCTTAATTACTTTGCCTGTAATCATTATTAAATTCGCTAAAAGCGATGTTGGTCCAAAAGTGACCCAGTTAACAGTTTCCGGCGAGCAGACTACGCGAGTAAAACTTGGCCACCTATTTCAGTTACACCCTGTAGACCTGTTTTTCGAGCGCGCGCGCACAACGACGACTGAGTGGCGGCCATAAACATTGTTAGATCCGCCGATGGGCGCTCTAATCAACGGTTGTACAGTTTTTGAAAGCGCGAGGAAAGCACGTTTCCGACCGGGTAATCGTAATTCACTTTCACCGATCATCGTGTGCCTAACTTATTTGCATCGAGTGTGCGCAAACACCGCTTCGTCCGTCACCGTGAAATTCTCGAGGGCGTTGCACGTGCAAAATCGTTTCTGGGAACGCTTGATTTCCAATTGGTCTGTAGAATTTACTGAAAAGTATCATTTCAACCAGCATAAGTTACGTGTTAAAACAACCACCTCCTCCTGGAGGTATTACCTTTCGTTTAACTTCACACCTGTATTATATTAATTGATGCCTAGTTGGTTCTATCAACAGAACCTTTACTATCGAACTTTTTTATATATTGGTAGTTAGTTTATATTGTACATAAATTAACAGGTACATTTCAATTTCATTTAGGATACATTTGATTGTGAAATAAAAGTTTGTGGCTACTTTGTATACATAATATATAATACTACTTATATTTTATTTCAACTTGACGTGGCGTGATATATTATTATTAATTATAAAGGATTCAGTATACAATGTGTGTGGACTGTACTGTTAAAGACTCTGAGTTAAACTTGTATCTCAACTCTTCTTCTTCACTTGGTACTCGTTCAAGGAAAACGAACTATGTGGTTAATTATTTAAATCAGGAAATCTGCTTGGTTAATTTATACAAAGGATTACCAGGAAGCCAGCAGTACACAAGATATTTTTATTTTTGCTAATCTATCAGTGATAGATTTATTGAAGCAGCCTTTACAACTGACAAGAATTTGTCCGTGGATGAAAAAATTATCGAACAATTATTTCACACTCGAGTCTGACCTTTTTTTGCCAAAGCGAGCACACAATTCGAATTTCATCAAAATATGCCACACATAATAGCAAATGTTTCACATCTGAATATAAAATATGTCTTCGACTAATCGCATTTCTAATCAAATCTATATCGACAGACGTTGACTTGAATTGTTCCTTACATAAACAATACAATTCCCGGATTATTTTACAAGGAAAAGATCCATCCTCCTTACTCCAAATGGCAATTTTTCCCAGAAAAACGATCCGAGCTAAAAGCTATTTATAACCTTGAAATCTCTATGAAAAGAGGTTAAAACGTTAATTAAGAGTCGCATAAAATTATCTTAGCGCCGATCCACCTGCTCGTCAGCGCATCGCTTATTAGCAAAAATATAAAATATTTATCTTTTAACGATTCCAGTTCATAATGTCCTGTAATTTTGCATGCTGATGCGTTTTTTCCTCCGCCCCTCCCCCCTTCCTGTTGTGACTTTAAATGAGATATGAGATTCTCGTGAAAGCCAATGAGATTTAATTGCACACTCAGGAAAGCGATCATTCGTACTCTTTTGCACATCAATTATAGATTTACGAGGTGCTAAGTGAGAGTATGTCGGGCTCGTTTATATAAGTACTTTAACCCAAAAGACAAACTACTTATACTGCACGCAAGTGCGGTTCAATAAGTAGCTTTACGTTTCATTTTATTTTGCTCGTACTTTCCATACCAATTAATAATTCCACCATAACAGTTAACAATTGCTAATTTTCGTTTCATTTAACATTTGTAGCACTTATTATGAGGTCCAAACACATATTTTGTTGGTTTAGGGGCTGTCCTTAAATTACGTAAAGCTTTTTAAAATCTTACAAATTCTTATACTGGGAGTTGGAGGGGGTGTGAAATATAAAATCTTAAGAATTATTATACTGGGAGACGGAGGGGGTAAGAAATCGCCAAAATTAAGCTTCCGTAATTTAAGGACGGCCTCCTATAACAATTGTCTGAAAGTGTCGTATTTTGATAGATTTTAAATATTCACTGAGAACAACATTGCAGCACATAGAAAATAGAATCTCCCCTGTCCGATACGGTACAGTTTCTTGCATCGTAATTAATTGTGAAACCTCCTGAGCGCTCTTTTATTTTAATGGATATGTATAATGCGCCTTTCTTATCCATCAGGTGTATTAAAATTGTTCTAATTAATCTTTAATTTACAGTGTAGACAGGCCTTGGAGGTTGGAACCTATAGGGTAAATCCGGAAGACGCGGTCGGGTAGGAGAGTTGGCCGAGTCTAATTACTGGCCGAAATCTAAATTACTTTTCTGGAAGCCAAACAATTGAATGAATAGCGTCACTTCGGTTCCTTCCGTGTTTTTCTAGATTTACAGGCTATAAAAGGTAAACTGAGGTTACATTTAACCTCTTTTGTCAATCAACGGTGTACAGAATCGTATTTGAAATATACTTCTAAGTTTATTTTCGTTTAATGTTCGGGAATAATAAGATAGTAGAGATATTGAAGGACAGTGCAGCCAAAGTATTTAGCCATATTAACTCTTCCTCTCAAAACTAACGAGAAGACCATCTCTCGCTGCAGAAAGGAGAGATGGTCGAGTTATGATTTTTTTTATTATTTTTATTTATATTTTTATTTTTTATCATTATTTTATTATTATTATTGTTTATTTATTTTATTTATCCACTTTTGTATTCATTTGCCTTGCTAATCACCGGTAGGTAGTTCGCTTTATCTTTGATGTGTTCTTTACTTGTTTAGCGTAAACAAATTAAATATCAATGAATCTGTAGTTGTATTCATTCATAAATAATTTTGCTTTCTTCTTTGTTATTTTTCCATGAATAATTATGTGAGTGATCTCTGCCAACGACGAAAACCATTTCTCCCGGCACCTCGGGAGAGGTGGTCAGATGTCATGACTTCAGTTTTCAACCTCATTTACAGTAAATATTGTCTTAAAGAAAATATCGACCAGGTTTTCTGAACCAGCGTAAAGTTCTGAACATGTTAGGTTTGTTCTGATAAAATAAGTAATATCTGTATTAGTTTTAATAGCCATTTAACCTAATAAGGTCGACTGCGTCTCCCGGATTTACCCTATGTAATCAAATCGATCTCTTAATATAGAGAACTAAGTTCAAACATCAAAACTAAAATCATCCGAAGGAAAATTGAATTTAATAAGACTGAAAACTAGAGCGATTAGATGAAGACGTATACTAAACTTTCCGTATTCTACTGTACACTGATTGAAATCCAATACCTAAAACTTTATGAGCGTGTTATGCGCCTGCTGGAATGAAAACATTCTCATAAATATGGACTTACAAATCCTTCATAATCGAGAGGCGGGTGTTTTAAATTATAGAACGGTTTCACAGAAGGTGATAGATATGGTATCCATTATGTTACTAACAGTCGCACGGTAATCATGACAGTCATAATCGTATACACATGGATACACCCCACTATCGACTGTTTCACACCTCCGAGCTCTCCTTACTGCTGTCCAATTGCGCTGCACGCACCGTTTGTTGTATCGTTTTTGCAGTTCCTGAGTGTACACTCAAATAGAGTAAACTGTGGGTAACGATAAGTTTGTTGACAAGCTACTTGGCATTCATGCTAGTTTTTCACACTTAGAAAGTGCTTAGCATAAGTCATTCCCTCGCTCAAAGTAGCCGTGTCTACTTTAGATAATATTAGAAACGAAGAATTAGTGGACTTGTATCAGCTTAGGGGTCTATAAATTTTGCACGGCGCTTTGGATCACCGTATATATTTCGTAATTGCAACACACGAGGCGAGATAAAGGAAATTCACTGCAGAGTCACAGAAATTGGTGGTAGGATTTGGATTAATTTGTGGTCGCCGATATCGATTGATTCAGTTCCTAAGGAACTTTCTTTCAGTAGAATAGAGTGATATATACTTACCTATACTCACAAATTCAAACGTCTTATATCATATTCTAGAAAAGTATTAAATAGGTATCATTTAACTACGATAAATACTTATAATAATAAGTGTATACTAGGTTACCATTTAATTACCGTCACAAATCCGTGTATCCCAGGTGAGTCACACTAAAAACTACTCCTCGATTATTAATTAGAGTCACTCTTAGCGACATCACCAACGAAACACCCCCATCTTCATCTCAAATCTACGAAATGGGTTGTCCTCTTCACTACCCATTGAAATTCTTCCAAAGTCAGAAACACATCTCCTATCGCCCCTTATTGAACCAAATTCAGTAGGTCACATTTTCCACAGACACTCATAAAATCTTCAGATTCACAGTTTCAGAATTCAATTCCATCACTGCTGTTGTTTCTCTAAATAAGTCCTAGCATGAGTCCCTAACAATATCTCACGCGATCACTAGTTGCTTTTAGCAATCCACATCCCCTAGTAGCACTAAAAACATGATCTGTGTTATTATCACTTTGAGTGGCGCAAGGTTTTAAAAAATGCTCCTTTATGTCAGCGAAGCTTTTCCATGTGATCGCTTCTGCCGGGAAAGTTTTGTACCGAGTGTGCAAAGCGAACTCTGACCTTGATTTATTTTCAGAATAAAAATTCAGAGACTCTTAAATAATGCTTCCGATGCTTCCCAAAAAATATCAACGCGACGACACATCAAAAGCGTGCACAGTGCGCAACTTTCTCGACGCGGAAACACGCTGACGCCAGTCACGATATTAAAGACTCTCCAGATATCGATAAACTAATCATTATTCGTGTGTTCCTCTTAAACTAATAAAGTAGACCACTTTAGATTGGCGCCTGGCGCCAATAAAGTCAGTCAAATCTTATCGACTATCAGCTTAACGCCTCTCACAAAGACGACCTATAATCTATTCAAATCCATCGGCATTCACACGTTTTACACACGAGTGTGCTTCACCTCTCCCTTTCATCAAACTTTTTCAACACACCGTGCATCTTTATTTCACGCCAAGTGACTTCACACTCGAGGCTGCTCAGAATCGAAGACAATGTCCTCGTGTGCCCGTTTTCCTCTCGTCCGCCACCCTTCTTTCCGGGATTTAGACAATCGTACCTGGACGGTGAAAGTACTTAGCCTGCCGTTCAATGCAAGCTTAATGCAAATCGAGGGGAGAATCTCCCGCTGACGTACCCCTCATTTGCATAACGTATCGTCGCTTTTGTCTCGGCCGACGACATACGATCGGAGCACGAGCAGAGAAATTCATACCGAAGGGTACGGTAAAAGCAGCTGCGACTCGCGAGTAAATAATTCGATACGTGCACTGCTAACGGGGGTTATTGTTATTGTTCATTGTTGATCGCGAAATCGTGCAACAGCGGCCGCGATTCGTTCGATGCACTCGTTCAACGCTGCTTTCTGACAAACCCTATGTGCTTGGAATGGCATCAAAGTATGAATTGATTTGCAATTTTTGTGTTTGAAAACAAGGCTTCTCTGTTGCAAAAATTTATTTCAGGAAGGTGTATTCTGCTCGATTAAAATAAAGAAAGAATAAACACTGTACTGTTGATAGTTTTGGAGTTAAAAATTTGTTTAACAAGTTCCTTTTCGCGAAAATAGGCAAAAGTTGCAAACTTTCACACGCTGTATTTTTTTAACAAATTCGAAACCAGCAAAGTGATGACTTAACCCCTACTCCTCTCTAATTTCACGTGGATCGTATATGTGGTTTCAACTGAATCGAAGTCCTTTGACATGAAGTTTAGTATCAGAAGTGAAAAGTGATTAATTTGACGTGAACGCTATACATATAAACAGGAAAATGTAAATCAATTCTCAACCTGTATGAAACAAAAATACCTGCTTGCTCTTTTTGTATCTCTTTTACATTTTACAAGTACTCTGAAAGACCCAGCTGTAAAAATTGCCTCGTACCTAAGGATATCGAATTTGAAATATCAAATTCTCCTTCATCGCTGTTACATTTGTTATTAACTTTTTGTGGCCACAGATAAATAGCTTCAAACGGAAATTGCCTACTACGAACTTCTTCATAATTTTACATTAACTACTGCAGGAACCGAAAACCAAAACTTCTCAAATAAATCGAAAAAGTGTATCAGCTTTTCGTTTTCGAGAAAATCGATTTGCAAATTCGTACACGCATCTGACTAAAATTCAACAGAATTTATCAGCAAATATAGTACAACTGTGAGAGAAATTCTATACCTAATAACTAACTTCCTATGAGGTGTTTATTCTCGAGAAAATTGATTCGGTGGTGAAGCTTAATTTTTAACCAAATGTTTGTACATTTTTTGAATTCGATTTTCTCGAAAACAAAGCCCAATCCGAACAAAAATTATTCCATAATTTCGACTTATTTCTGCGCAAGGATTTACTTCAGTCACATTTGTGCTATATTTACTGACAACTTCTGCCAACAGGTGCGCGCATACCTTACGAATTTAAAAAATTGATTTTTACGAAAACGGAAGCTCCTGCAAAAAGAAATTAATTCCACACTCCAGATTTATTTTTATCCAAGGAATTGCCACGTACCCAATTGTACCACCCGTTTAGACCCAGCATGTATGTACAGTTCCCGCGCGGAAAGAAGACCGGTAGCAGGCGGTCTCGGGCGATGCAGTCCGCCGCTGTGACGATTGGTCGAGTCACCTATTTGGGCACACTTCTAAAGACGGGGCACACGTATTTTGGTTATTGGCTGAAGTAGGCACATACATTGTCGCACCGCGCGACGAAGAGAGCGAACAAAACACGTCGAGATCGAGTTCGTCGGTCAGATCATTCTATCCCACTCGATCTCGACGTGTTTTGTTCGCTCTCTTCGTCGCGCGGTGCGACAATGTATGTGCCTACTTCAGCCAATAACCAAAATACGTGTGCCCCGTCTTTAGAAGTGTGCCCAAATAGGTGATTCGACCAATCGTCACAGCGGCGGACTGCATCGCCCGAGACCGCCTGCTACCGGTCTTCTTTCCGCGCGGGAACTGTACAGTAACTTTGAAAATGGCCCAAATAAGAAATCAGTAATAATTCAATTTATCAGATACATTTTATATTCTTCAACACACACAGGCCACTTTAGTAATCACCAAACCTTTGGTAATATCATACTGAAAGCAAAGCATTCTTAGGCCGTTGAACTTCGTCCTTTACACATTCTTCTCTTTCCACAACACTTTGCATTCTTATATTAGTGTGTAGTAAAGACGATCTACTATTATTATTAATATTAAAGAATAATAATAAGCAAAGGGTTAACCCAAATTGTAGCACTGAACCAAATACAAAATCGAAGAATTCTGCCCCCTTTCGAGCAAGGAACGGTCGAGAGAAACCATGAAACTGAAGAAGAGAAATCCCACTGTTTTCTTGCGCGGAGTGCAACAATTTACCTGGCATCCAGGTGTCACGGTGCACAGAACGACGGCAAAAACGTAAAATTCAATCGGCCACTCGTTACATAGATTTTTCCTCCGGTGAGCAAAGATTTCTCGGGAAACAGGAAGGAATAAAGGTACGCCTGGTGCTCTTGAATCATCGATAAATCAGTCACGAGAGTTGCATGACCCAGCTGGGGAAAACCGTGCCAGGACACTGTGCGCGTCCCCCCACCTCGTCCTGCGGCGCGGCGCGATTTCCGCGCGAAACCGCTCGCAGGCCGTTTGAATAAGATCAATCGATTTGTCTGCAGGAGTCTGACGTGCCGCGGCTCTTATATTCGCGTCCAGGATTGTGTAACGTCGGCATGAAATTAGATCTCCGCCTCCTTGAGCGAACGCAACCGCGCACCTTTGTTCCTTAGAGGCCGCGCAAGCCAGTAGGTCATCGCCATTTTTCCCTTCCCCCGACCCAAAAGGAACCCCGATAACGCGATGGTTATCGATCCTTTGGCAGCTACGAGCTTCACTTTTCTTTCTATCAAAGTTGGGTGACTTTTTAACTTTTATTTGAATATTTCAGTTTATGTATTTTTAGGTGAATTTAGGAATGAATTTTGTTGTACATCAACGCAAAATGTACTTGGTGATAGTTCTGCAGTAGTAGTATGTATTGATATATGTATGATAATGTAGCTGATTTCTGGGGCGAAGGTTGTGGAGAATTGAAAGATTTTCGTGGCAAAGATGGGGATACGATTTTTTGGCAACTGTTTTTCATGGTATTTAGCTCTTTTTTCTCCCTGCTTCTGTTAGTTTTCATAACTGGGTCTAGTTTAAAAATTAGTTGAACGCAGTATGGATCTCATAATTTTGTGAACTTTATGTTGAAAAAATTACCAACCTACAGAACAACAATGATTAAAACTACCAAACCATAGTTTCATTTAGACTTAAAAACGAAGAAGAACAAAAGCTGCAGAAAAATAATATTAATTATACTACTTACTATTAAATAACCCATTAAAAAAACATTATAAAACAATAACAAGAAATTATATATACCCAATAGAAATAAAGCTACTTTTCTTTAACAATTAATATCTTTAAACTAAAGTTAGGGTGACTCTACCTAATATCACCAGGCAAAAGTTAAATCGCTGTCAGTTGAATAATAATTTATTATTTTGCATGCAGTTCGTTTCAAAGTAAAGAGAAATTATTCATCTTTCACGTAGCATAAGTTAGAATCGTTGAAACCTACAAATTTTTAATTATAACTCAAAAAGCGTAAGACATGCAAAAATCGGGTCCTGAAAAAAGTGTACCTAATATCGCCAACTCAAGAAATGTTGATTAATTCATGTATATATGAGTTTTTAAAGTCATTTTCACATGTGCTTTTATTATTTATTGCACTATAAATGTATTATTATCCACCTTTGATTTTATTTTTATTAGAAAAATAGAGAAATTTAAAAATATAGATTTTTAAATATTTCATATTTTACGTTCCGATGTACATATTGGACAAATAAAGTTTATTTCGGTTGCTCGGCACATTTCGTAACCCCACCTGTAACAAACATTACAACCATTGTTCTCCGGTAGGCGGTATTAAGAACACCCATTCTGCTAAAAAAAAAACACTATTTTCATCACGGAAAATATTTGAATCGATTTCATTCCTTAAGTACATCATTAATTAGGTATTTCTAATAGATATTCTTGCATTCACGGAATTATTAGACTTGACTTCTCCGAATGGGATGTAAAATTGTGACAGTCCAATAAATTTTTACACTATTAAGATTCTCTAAAATCCTTGCCTTTCTGTAATTGGTGATCACATGACGCTGCAATTACAGTATGCCTTCCTACATATGTTTAGGTACTAATGGAGTACATAACCGATAAATTTTAGTGCTTACTTTGCGAGATATAGCGGGTGGCGATATTAGGAACAGTAGCGATATTAGGTACAGTCACCCTACTCAGTTTCAGATCATTGAGGGTTAATAACTTTCTGCATAACTAGCTCCAATTATTGTATACTTCCTCCTACACATGTTTCTTGAACCCGTATCATTCTTGCAGCGCTTAGACAGATATTATATCGTCGAACTGAAGTCTCAGTTTTATGATTTTCTTACATGGAGTAGCTAAAATCGGTGTCGAGGAATTACTTTAGATGTAAAATGAGCAAAACTTCCCACAAATCTAATGCACAACTTCACGCAACAAGGACCATAAACTGAAAATATTGTTCATTTTTAACATAGAAGAGGAGTGCAAAAGGTTCTGCTGATCGATTTTACTAAAATTCCGCACGTAGTTAGTAAATATATGTATGCCATTGTTACGAATTACAACAGTTAAATATCTGTTTATATATTTATTTATTTATAAACTGGTGTCCCTTTTTTTGAGTCATGACATTTAAGTCATTCACATCTGGGATGGAGACTTCGGTAGCTCAAATATAATTATGTTAACACGAGAGAACTTGCTCGTTTGAAACAAAAAATGTGAACTCCCGTTCCGCGCCGAAAAACCCTCTACCCTCGAATGGCCACGATGGAGGACAAACCCAAACATTCCCACAATCCAACGTACATCGGTGACAAAGTCCAGACATTGGCATCGGCGGAAAGACATCGCAGCGTAGCCTTGATAAATCTTGGATGTCGCGATTTCGAAAACCGCTCTTTTACCCAAGGATTACGGCCTAGTCCCTCACCAGACCTGGCCATTTGTACGCACGTAACACCATGTGTACAAACACACCAAACGCATACTCAACATTTCCAAAGTTTCCTCTTTTTCAGATCCTGCACATGCATCAATACCTAAGAACTCCTGAACTATAATGACAAAAATTACCAAAAATTAGGAAAAGGAAACTATTCCACTAGTAAACTCAAACTCAAGACATTTACAATCGCAATGCAAACTCAGAACCTAAAACTATCACGCCCTACGTCTTCAACATGCATATCGTTGGCCTCGTTCTTAAAACCGACCAAGTTCAATTCTTTTTAAAAATCAAATTTTGGCATTTCTTGAAAGAGAATGCACTTGGCATTTACTACAGACTAAAATCTCATTTTTGGAAAAAATTGTACTTAGTCAGATTACCATCAAGCCAGTAATACATTGCTACACAGAATCTGCTCGAACTATTTGCAAAATTCTACACTAATCAGTGATCACTAACTCGCACCACATGTACCTGCTTTCCTTGTTCGGTTCGAAACATCCGCTCCACGATCATCGATTATTTTTCCAATACACCATCCGCAGAATCTCGTCCGCGGCCGTTACTGGAATCGTGCGCGTCGACCGCGTGACAAATGTCGAAACAATTTTGTCCCTTCTTTTCAAGCCTGTCGCTATAAAAATTGATATCGTTTCATCAGAGCCAGCGCTGGTTGGATTCGTGTCGTGCATTCGCTGCACGATCGTTTCGAAACAATCCAATCACGAGCGATTGAGCGACGCTCGAAAAGGATGATTGATAAGTCCTTTCGACGCGCGTACGAGATGGCTGCGTCATGTCGAGGATCTCATTCCCGGCGACGTTCTTCATAACGCGCCACTGAAATTACTGTCACTCGAAAATCTCCAGGATCCCGACTGACGTTTGCATCCCACGCGGCATTTATTCGCGTGTGTACCTGGTTACACCGGTTGGTGGGGCACAATACGAATCGTTTACACGCCATATTTTACGTTACGAACGCGTTAACGCACATTAATTGCGCGCTGCCAAAACGTGGCAGGTGCGTCATTCACCGTGATTGACTTCGATTGCTCGTGAATTGTCACGTTTGACGTGGCGATCGTAATGTGTTGGGAATTTTTTAATTTGTATGAAATATGTGATTTGCTACTGTGTTGGTACTGTGTTGATTCGTTTCTGTGAAATCTTAGCGATTAACCTTGCGACAATCTACAGTTCACCTATACATTTAATAGAATACCAAAGAATGAGAAATACACATGTTAGCAACACCTTTCTTACATTTTCCTCAAAATTAAAAGGAACCTTAACGAAATGAAAATTCGAGTGGGTAAAAAAATGAGAACACAATTGGATCAAAAATGATCCGAGGGACATAGTAGGGTTAAGATTTCTGATTTTCATCGAATCTTGGCAGATTTGACAAGTTTCTGCGGACAAAAATTAGGCTTTCTCCTTGAGAGTTTTTAGTTTTAGGGGTAGAATTTTGTCTCTCTTTTAGCACTTGAGTAGTACTATAGGTATAGGACGATAGGAACTGTGACTCTGATTGGCTAATCGAGTACCAGAGAAATTTAAAATAGAGCAAAGAATTTTCGAAGTTTATAGCTTTGATTCTTTTGAACCCATCATTCGAGTAATCGAATCTGTTCGCTTAACAGATGTATTAGAAACTGTAACTACAGAAATTAGTCTGCAGTACTCGATTATAAAGCAGTAGGAGCTGTAAATTTGCGTGCCCTCAGATTTCTTTTCTTCGCCTATAGTTCCACGTTAAAATAAAAACACACTCTTTACCAATTCAACAAAGTTTTCATTCCAGTAATTATCATGGGTCACAACTAGCCCACGCGGCACGTGTCAATACATGATTACGCATGCTGCGCGCCCACTGTACTTCAAATATAAACCCAATCAATGCCTCCCGCCTCGTGCGCTCCTATCATGCGCAATCTTGTAGTTTCCCCGAAAAACGAGTGAATCTCCGAATCGCGTAAACATTTCTCTCCGCAAGGATCGATCGACAATCAGTATTCCCGTTCCGTAATTTCAGATAAACGAATTTCCATTGCGCAACCTTGGATTTCGCAAGCCTAGAATCACTAGTACGGTCGATCTCGGTGTTAAGGCAGCGCGTTCCTTCGCGCATGTTTTCCCACTGCGAAAACTCGCGACTTTCCTATTCGCGCGGTCGCTTTCGCGGCGCAATCGGACGTGTCCGCGACGGAACTCGTTTCGTCGATGGCGGGCAGACGACGAAAAGTTCCCCCTGTGGTGAAAGATCCCGATCCTCTGCGCGCTTCCACGGAAAATCGCGCTCGAGTCTAGGCCGTAGTGGCAGCTTGCGCGCGTCGCTTTCGCAACACGGAATAAACACGGCGGAACTTGTGTGTGTACGTGCGTCTGTGGTCGCGTACGTGCAGACACGGTAGCGTAGGACATCGATCGTTGCACCGCGCGTATCCACGCGGTGTGCGCACGTACGTGGCACCCACACACACCGCGAGATCGTCTGCCCACACAGGGGACGTCGTTGGCTGCGAGCGCGCGAGCGAGCGGATCAAACGCACACGATCCAGCGGACACGTCCAGAGGAGCCACGCTCGCGCGATCGTCCGCGGCACACGCGCAACGTCACGCACATGCGCGCCAGTGCGAGTGCGCACACATGCGCGGGCTCGGCGTACAGGCAGCGCACGTATATACGCGTGTGTACTATACCGGAACGAGCTGGGAGAGTGACTAACCTCTGCGAATAGAAGATGGACGTCCACGGGATAGCTGGCAGAAATAATCCTCGGCCGACAGCTGACTCGGTTGAACTGGTGCTCTAGCTGTTGACCTCAGCGGCCGCGGTAAAAGGTTACCGTGGTCCACGACGCATCGAAACGGTCACAAAACGGTCGACAAGGACGCTCGTGTACACGGCATGCTGGACGCGACGGTACCGTGGTCTCTCGAGATGGTGCTACTCGTGGGTCGACTTGATGATCTTCGCTGGTTAACGAGAGCACGGTATCACACGGGGAAACAAGGGGACCCAGCGGCAAGTCCGTTTGGCTAGATCGATGGTGGTCGCGGCGCACACGCTCCCGTGCCACGCGTGTACGTGTGTGCGCGCGCGTGCGGCCGCGCGGCTCAACGGCACCGCGAGGACATGCCCAGGGGCCAGGGAACCAGCGTGAAAACGGGTCAGTTGCCGAACGTCCAGGACGCAACCAACGTACCCTCTGGCTGTGGGAGTCGGGTCCGTACAGTGCGCAACGAGAACGGGATGCGCGCGCGCTTGCGCGGCCGGATACACGGTACCAGATGTTGACGTCTCGCGGGGGTCCAGGACGTCGCCACGGACGCTCCAACACGCGGAAAACACTCTCACTCGCGATCGACACCGACACGTATGGTTCCGTTTAAGCCTCGTCTGCCTAGATCACCAGCAACCTAGATGTTCGCGCGACTGTTTCTTGGTTCTTTGCGCGTCACGGTACACGTCTGCCTCGCGACGCCACCAAGTCACTGTTCTCTATCTGGTAACCACTGACACTCCTCCGCCCTGTCGGTGTGTAACTGTTACGGCCAGAGCGATGCTGGGCAAGCAACACGGCCGATGATGATCGTTGGTTCGCTCGCTCACGAAATGGAAAGCCCCCCTCGAGTTGCACAGGACCAGTGTCGTCCCCCCTCGCGCGCGGGTCGCCAACGGTCGTTTCTCTTGGTGCACGGGTGCTACGATCGACGCGACGGCTACCGCGACAGAGGCGATATCACCCTGGTGGACGCGATCCAACGTGGATATCCAGCTGTTCGTGGACGCCGATGTTGCCCGGGATAGTGTCACGCGGCCATAAACCGTATTGCTCGCCGGCGACCGTACGACTGTACGCGTGGTGGAGGTGGAGGAAGGAGGCGATGGAGGCAGCGGCTGGTAGTGGCGGAGGAAAAGGTGGGGAAAGAGGAGAACCTTCTTCGTGTTCCTCTTCGTGGCTGGCTTGGTGTACGGGTTCGGCTCCTGAATCTCCTCGAATTCTCTCCTCTTACGAGCGTGCACCGTCCGACGGCTGGAATTTGTTTTTCTCGGCGAGAAGCCGGATGTCGCGAGGAACGGAAAGAAACTCGGGCCTCGCGGGCCCCTGTCGCTCGAATTTCGTTTTGCTTCCGCTGACGGAGCGGTTGGCACGTCGACTGGTACGAGCACTAGATACGCTATTGCTCCCTGGGGAGGTAGCGGATATTGGCGCGAGTCAACGACAACGGCGCAAAGTGGCGCGGAGTGTCGGTTTCTACCGAAGGACGACCGCGAGAACTCCGTGGCACGGAATCGACAGCACCGATTTCCCGATTTCACCAGCTCCTAATGGAGCGACTCTCCGGGCGACGATCCCGCGCGGCGCGGCGGCGCGCGCTCGTCGTCCAGATGAGCGTGCGACGTGGTGCAGGAACGGGTGCCGCGTATGACGCAGGGGAACGAGGAAGGGCACGAGAAACGAGAACGTGGAGATCCGTGGAAGGAAGAATAGAGGCAGAGGTGACTCTGAACGACGACGGCCGCGGCGGCACCACGACGAACGTCGGCGAGGCAAGGCAAGGCACTGGCTGCCGCAATGTCTTACGGTGGCCGCGGTGCGCTCTATGGCGTGCATCATGGTGGACTTACAGCGGTATACCTCGCTGGGCACGGGCACGCCGGACGAAAGGGGGCAGCGAGTCGGCTGCGAGGAAAAGAGGCGGCTGCATGCTGGACAGAGAGGAAAGACAACGGGTACAACGAGCCAAGAGAATATATACTAGGTAGGTAGGTAGGTATGTATTCCGCCTGGGGCGACTCCAGGTATAGCGGTACTTGGACCCCTCCCCGCGCCCTCTCTGACCCCCTACTCCCAGCAGGGTACCACCACTATGTCAGAAGGCCCCTCCTGACCCCCGCTACACACCTTACCGCCACCACCACCTTGGCGTCCTCCTCCACCTCTTTCCTTCTTCTCCTTCTCGGCTGTCCTGGCACCCCCCATTCTACCTCTTAACGATACCACTGGTATCATCGCCTGCGTGTGCATATACGTTCGCCGATGCCGCTGCACGTGTCGTTCACGGCACACCGACTCGGGGGACCGTTCGTGTGTTACCCTCTGATCTGTGTGCACGGACTCACGTTTGAATCAGGCTCGCGAAGGTGTGTGCGAGCGAGTTAACACCAGTGCAACGACGTACGGTCTGCGGTCTACCGCTGGACACCGCACCGTGCACGGCCTGCAGGATCTCTCAAGGACGTGAGGCCTTAGCGCGAGCTTTTCGGGCCTAACTCGACCTACTGCTGGCCGCGCGGCCTCTAGCGAGAGGCAGCGGCCTGGAGACTTCGACGCGCGCATAAGCCGGGTCCCTGCCCTCCGAGCGAACTGCTCGCGCGCCACAGGAACTGACCATCGCCGTTTCGATGCAACGAGAGTGTAACCCCTCTGGCTTTTATTGCTATTTGACCTGCGTGGATTCTGCCACCCCCTGGAACCTGTGCTTCTTTATTTTGGGCAGGTGGGGCGAGGGTGATTCTTTAAAGTCCCAACGACTTATTGCGCTGTTCCACGCGACCCGTTTGTAGATCACTTTATTATTGGAGCAGGTATCGTGCTGCTTATACACGTGGTGTTTAGTAATTATGTTGTACATGGTGAGTGTGAAGGTTTTGCTGGTTTAAACGCTTGAGTTATTCGCATGAAGTTTTGCTAACCATTCAATGGAGGTTTCCCGTTCGGAGGCTCGAAAGACACGGGTATTTTCAGAAATTTATGGAGAATAAAAAAATTGGGTGGATTGTTCTCAAAGTTCACGTACTTCTTACACGTTCATTCATTTTTCAACAATGCACACAAATTGTTTCACGCTCCTACAGATAACAGTTTTCCAAAAATTAAGAAGATGATTATGGAAAACTTATCCGCTTGCGGAAGTAATTGCAGGTTATCATTGTGAGTTGGAACAGAAATTGAAAATTTTTCTTAAGTATGACTCTGGTTGTGGTTTGAACTGGAATATACATGAAAATATTGAGAATCCAAAAAATGACGGTATTATAAAGCTAAAATGGTAAAAAATGTTTGTATTTTTTATTAATAACAGAATAACTATCGTAGATATTGTTATAGTTCTAGTTCCTGAAATAGAGGAATACGTTTTCTTCAGTAGGTTTTGAAATATCACTTCGGTAAATGAAAAAAATACGGTTTCAAGGAAAGCGGCTTGAAAGTTTCCATAATGATTCTTGTACACTTACAAAATTTATATATAATTTTAGAACAATCCACCCAGGGGTTTATTCTCTACAAATTCCTACAAAATATCTTTTTTGGACTTTTGAAAGAGAAACCCCCCTTAAAGGTGTAAACTTGATGTACTCATTCATATGGACATTGTACGCTCAGCTCAAACGATTGTGGCCGATCGAGATTCGATTGTGGGACAGCTTACCACGGTTGGCTTTTTACATCGCTAACATTCTACAGTATTTCATGAACATGGTGAGGGCACTGCCAAGCCACAGGTTCCCGCCTAGAACACTTCTAATTCAAGTCGAAACACCACTGTGGTACCATCTGCCTATGTTATAGTCTGAAGTAAACGGATGATGTTTAATATGAGACACGTTCGCGCAGTCCTGTCACAAAATTTAATTTACATTGCTTCGGTTATGTTTATTTTCCAGTTGTTAACATAAAATAACGGATAATAGATTTTGAAATAAATGCGTATGTCTTTGCTGTACACATTCCCACTAATAATGAGCGTCTTGGATTTTAATCTATGAAAACTGCTACGAATAAAATACCACAAGACTTTATTCATCTCAGTATTTTGGTTTCCAAACCCTTGCCATCTCTACGAAATACATAACATTCGTTTCCATTTTTTTCCTTATTACCCCACCATCCGGCTTTATTTATTGGTGTTTTCCATTATAAATCCGTTGATTTATTTACTTTGGACATTTCAAGTTTATCGTTTATAGTGTCAAAGTTATTATGATTTTTCTTGAAATTCATTGCAATAAAAGTCATTTGATATTTATTCTTGGTGTCACTTACGTTACAGCATCTCGAACAGAGCCGATTGCGCAGATTTATATAATTATGACAATCATAGGCAGATGGTGCCATAGTGGTGTTTCAACATGAATTAGAAGTGTTCTCGACAGGAACCTGTGACTTGTCAGTGCCCTCCCCATATTCATGAAATTCTGCAGAATATTAGCGATGAAAAAAAGCCAACCATGGTAAGCTGTCTCACAATCGAATCTCGATCAGCCACAATCGTTTGAGTTGAGTGTACAGCGGCTGGGAGGGATATTGTCGCGTGAAATTTGTGTGGTACGCGTAAAGTTGTTTAAGAGATGATAGAGACAAAGAATGAATGGGGTATAATTGACAATTCAATAAGGCGAAATTGTAGAAAATCTTTTTCGGACGGTTGTTTTTTTTTTGAGAGAAAATTGAATTTGTAGATGTAAATAATTGTTAATCAAGCCCATACGTCATTTTTTTTTTAAATGGGGGCCTGTTATGGAACAATTCTATTCGACATTTTCGATTTATTTTGTTACAAAAGATCACTCCCTTTTCAGTTGCACCACGAATTCCACTGCACCGTGTATTTTTATAGAGAATCCACTTTTCAGTCTCAACATTGGAGAATCTGAAAGTTGATTTTTGATTGCTGTTGTGTTTTTTTTATAATTCATTTGGCACCCTTTTTATTCGAGGTTAGAATAAAATTACCTAATACATACTATCTAATCGTGGAATATTCTGCATCATCAATGTCCATCTTCAATCGATGAATCGCCATCGCGAAAGCAAGATCATCACATTATTTCATCGGCAACACCTTTCTTTTAAAGAATACAAATACTCATTACAATTTTTGCTGCATTATTGCTTCTGCTGATCTCTTATTCTGTAACTGGATAGTAACGAGTTTCATCTGTATTTTCTTGATAGAGATTTGTAACTGCATAGGTATCTGTGCCTTTAGCCAACTGAACTGTGTGAAAATATCCTAATAATGAGCATTAAATTTTTATGATACGAGTATTAACTCCTTTGGAGCAGATTTAATTACGATTATCAGTCTGGAGGGTACAGTTTTGGTAGATCACGTCATCTATGTTACAAATTTATTTTATATGAAAGGTACAACTCTTCTACGGATCTTATCGTACGAGACTCATTCTGTGGTTGCCTATGGAATAGTATCTTCTGAATGAATCGCCAATATGGCGAACCAGTGATAACCAGGTTTCTTCAGGTTACATCTCTCAATTGCACGAGTAGAATGCACTATACAATCTTGCAGTGTGTAATGAAGGAAGGAGGAAAAACAGGAGAGGAATTATAGGTACGAGATACCAGAAACATCTTTTTATAGTTCTCCAGATATAACATAATGATTTTCAATGAGCAAATTTTGACGCCAAGGAACTTTCCTACGATTCGAGAAGACAAAACAAGTGAGCACAAATGAAAAAACATTTAAATAAATAAAACACACCGTATCCCTAAAAATTACACTGCAATGCGATTATTCTTATAATTATTAATCGTCTTCGTTACTCCATAGGAATGAATAGAATAAATCTGTAATATTTCACAGACGATATTGATGTACACACATTAGAATAAATGCTGAGATTGCAGCGTAACCACTATCAACAAGTCTAACCATAAATATACAAAATCCTCGTCCCTTCCCCAAGGACCCTGCCAAAAACATTCCACGCAGCAGCACAAATGCCGCCACGATCCATCGACCCCTAGAAACGGTAGACCATCCCTGGCCATTGTGTCTAACAAGTCCGCCAAGACTTGGCTCGAGCAATTAGAGGCTCGAGGCACTGGACGTTCCCCAAAGAGGAAAAATCGCGCCGCGAGCCAACCAGTGTCCCACCGTAAAAATACCCCCTCCAGTCCACTAATAACCGTGGTCGCGAAAAATCATCGATGCGCAGCGCGAGGATCCAGGTTGATCGAGCGAACGAACGGCGCGGAAGAGGACTGGCAAAAAGGCAGAGAGAAACGGAGGTCTGATCGATGATGTCAGAGAACGGGAAGGATGCGCGTTATCGACGTCTGCACGTGCGCTGGTATGCCGCAATTAAGTCCCCCGTCGCCGTTTTTCCCCCGTCCTCGTTCGTGGCCAGCGCGGAGGCTGGATCCCCGTGGCAGCACGTGCACGCCTGGCTACACGTGTGCGAGCGCGAACAAGAAACACGAAAAAAGGGAGGACCCCGACGGTAGAGGCGATCGCCGTGTCGGAACGGTTTCGCGATAAATGATAACCGCTTTAAATACCAGTTTAGCGCGTGTATACCGCGGCGAGCGGATCGCCCCGTGGCCGCGGAATCCCCTCGTTTCGACGCTCCTCCTTTTTTCACGGTTATTATTTGTTGCCCTGGAACCGCGCGAGTAGCCTGGCCGCGGCGGCCGCACACGCTACGGGTTCGAGTCAGATCTGTCTCTAAAGGAGCTGACGGTTTAGAACCGAACACCGAACGTCACCTTCTTTCTAAACTGGGAATTTTTTCGGCTTGCCCTCATCACCTTATCGCTTAAAATTAGAGAGACTGCATTTGCCGTGGCAAGAACAAAAGAAATGGAGGGGGATAGCGACCATGTTATTTCGAGCTAAAAACTCCGGGCCTTCTGCTAATACATTGCTGTACACGATTTATGCGGCTCGCATGCTCCAGCACGAGTGGGCAAACCAGTGTGCATGGCTACCAACGGTTGAAAAGACTCTATCGTCGTTTACGGAAGATCTAGTGACTGGTTGGAGAATGAAAAGTAAAGAGAGCCACGCAGGAGCTGAGGGAGAATTCTGTGCCCGCCTGGAATCAGCCTCCATTTCAACAGGAACAACGGCTAACCGTTTTGCGCCGTCAATTTCGCGGCCGGCCGGATAAACTGTCGACGGCACCACGACCGTCGTCTTCCTCCTGTTGCTGGTTACTCTTTGCTCAATCTAGCTATCGCAGCAATGCCGCTCGTCCGGTCTCCAGATAAAGGAAGTGCATCGGCGCTGCGGAACGGACGACCGCGATACGCCTGTACGTTTGCTCGATTAAGACCTTCCTATCGGGCAAAAAGGAGGAGTCGAGGGGTTGCTAGCTACCACACCGTCCACGAATGATAAAGTCGAAGACGGATGCGCGGCGAGTTGGTTCCGAAGGCGCGAAAAGCTGCGGGCGTCGCCACCGTTCCGTGGCAGAATAATCGGCGTCACGAGCGTAGATTTAACGACCGATGCGACGCCTACTTGGCCAGACTGGTTCCTCCCTTCCCTCGACCGAGTTTCCCTCCGCCTGGCTATTATTCCTAATATATCCCTGCTCGCTGTCCCATCGGTTATTAAGCACCGGCTTGTAGCTGATGGTGCCACCGCGCCTCGATCGAGACTCTCCTTGCTCCGTTAATCGCCATTAACACGATACACATCTCGGTTTTAGCGGGATATCGCGTGGCTGACAAAAAGCGACACGAATGTTACAGTTTTAATCGCGCGAACACCGATCACCGTTACTCCGACACGGGATGAACAATGGCCGTGCGAGACGTCTATGATCCTGTTTGCTATTTCCATCGCCTCTCGTTTTTCCCGATGGCAGCCCGATTAATAATCGCTTGCTGGCCATCCACAGTATCGCTGGGAGAGGAGAATCAATCGGGGATAGCCTGGGAAAAAAGGCGGTAACGAAGTAATTAGCGAGGGGGCCTATTAATCGTGCCCATTAGGCTAGGACGGAGGAAATCTCGGGGGGCTGGCCGAGCCGATAGGAGACGTCCACGGTATCGATACGCTTCAACGAGAAATGGATGCCCCGTTGTCGGGCGATTTTTGCGCCAGATCGGCTAGATAATATTCGCCGGGCCGTCTAGTGACTTGCAGTGCGCTGTTTTGTATCCCTTTCTCTCTTCTTCCTCCTGTGTCCGCTTCTTCAGCCGGTAGCACGGTGTCCGTTCCGTTGGCAGACAGAAGCAGGATGTGGATATTTCTTAATAACGTTAACGGTTCACTCGGTATCTCTTTACGGTCATTAGTCTTGTTGCTTTTGCTAATTTCGGCCAGGCCTCGCGGCTGCCATCCTCGCCGCTTCGTTAGGAAAACTATGGGAGGAGCTGCATCCCGCGGCCCCTGATAATTGGCCCCGTAAAACACAACGACTCTGGGATCACTCAGATGACCATGGGCGGACGATGTTTACGGGTTGTGTTTTTCTCGATACTGTGCGAGAATGTTCTAGGGTTTCAGCCTCCTTTATTGTAATAATAATACTGAATGCTTCGCTTATTAAATACAGAACGTTGGGATAGAAAATAATATAATATACGAACCACGAATTCTTCCGACTTTTACAAGTTCTATCAATGATATGAGTACGTAATTTTAATTTAAACTTTGGTTACTTGGAGTATAAAGGGTTGTACTATTCTATAACTACCACTATAACTTTAAAATAATCATAGTACTTCTTTATCGCACACGATAATACAGGGTGTCCTGTAACCGGTGGTACAAGCGAAATGGTTGTGATTCTATATGAAAACATAAGTCGAAAATAATAAATAAAATTTTTTGATATTCCGCTTCGTTTTCAAGAAAATTGACTTTGAACTTTAGCCGAATGTACGTGCACTGTAATACACTTTTCAGCGCCTGAGGGACACGCTGAGGTATACAATACATACATATGTATAAAGGAAACGCTTCTCGTTACTGTAAAGCGAGACCCACAGAACTGCTTCATTCCAAAACAGGGAAACGATATTTTTTACCACTGAGATACTGACGACACGGAACTGATATGTGTGTCAAGACCTTAAGGGTTTAGGTGCAGTCAAGAGGTAGAAGATTTTATTTCAGAAAGTGTACATGCATATTTTTATGCAAAGGTTTTTGTCTTTAGATGAGCGACATTTTAACGTGTTATTATATTATGTTTTGGTGTAAAAGTATTTATTTATAGTACAATTACCACTGATTTCCCGAAATGAGTTTTTCGATTACGGTGACGACGAATTCTCAAGAATCACTTTACCAATCTTCCTGCAACTTTGTAAGTTGCTTCTAGACATTCAAATCTAGTCTTTAATCGAAGCATTTGTTTTTCCAATGCCTAGTTTTTATTTTATGGATGACAAATAAGTTTTTTTTTCTATGAAAATCGATCATTCCACTTTAACATCCCCCATTTTGTCCCAGATTAATATTTTACAAAACGGAACGATTAAAGACTAGAAAAACTGTTGTACTATCTAAATCTTTTTCGTTTTTTTATTTCAGATAACTCAGTTCCGAATAATGTTGGTCACCGTGAAACGTATTTTTACAAACAGCTTCCGGGGAATCAGTTCTAATTTTACAATAACTAAATACTTGTATAGCAAAACATAATCCAATAACCTGTTAAAGTGGCCCCCATCTGAATACATTAACCTTTGCATAAAAATACGCATGCATTTTCTGAAATAAATTTCCAAAGAATCGTTCTTTTTCTACCTCCTGACTGTGAGTAACTCCTTAAGCCCCTTAAGGGGTTACATCCACTTAGAGATCCGGAAAAAGAATACGAGTTCAGG
Source organism: Andrena hattorfiana (assembly GCA_944738655.2). Classification (NCBI taxonomy): domain Eukaryota; kingdom Metazoa; phylum Arthropoda; class Insecta; order Hymenoptera; family Andrenidae; genus Andrena; species Andrena hattorfiana. Next base: position 51,221,088 of record OX122889.2, read on the forward strand.
ATTTCTTTTTGCGAAAAGTATAAGTGGAAATCATAGATCATGCTTTTCTATTAAAAGATACATCTTTTAACTATATTAATCTAAATTTTCATGAGATATTATTATTAACTAAAAGAGATATGGGCTTGGATATGAGTCGTGTTTTTTAAGCATTTTAAGCTGGTGGACATTCCCTAGGCCAAACAAAGCATCTGAAAGCAAAATTCAAATAGATTTAAGAAATAAATAACTTTCAGAAGTACCTGAGGTTATCATTTTTGAAAATTTATCTTTCAATGTTGCAATAATGCAAATAATTGCAATGTCTTCTTGAAAAAAAGAAATATTTTCCATCGCAATTCGATATATCATCTTCAAACGGTGGCCCTTTTTCCAAAATACAATATTAAAATTCGGAGAACGTCAGGTACTTCTGAACGTTATTTACTTTTAAAATATATTTGAATTTCTGATTTCAGATGCATCGTTTGGCCTAGAGAATGTCTACCAGCTAATGCTTAAAACAAACACGACTCATATCCAAGCCGATATCTCCTTTAGTTAATAATAATATCTCATGAAAATTTAGAATAATATGGTTAAAAGATGTACCGTTTAGTAGAAAAAGATTGTGTATGATTTTCACTTATACTTTTCCGCAAAAAATCTTGAACTTCTATGCTTTTTCCGGGCCTCTAGGTGCATGTAAGCATTGTAAGCCCTTAAGGGAGAAGCGTACCTCTTACATCAGCGTGCCCTCGGGCGCCTAAACCTGCACTTTGGTACATGCGTACCTAACCGAAATACATTGTCAATTTTCTAGAAAACTAAGCGAGTTATGACAAAGTTTTATTCTATATTTTTGACTTATGTTTTCATGAAAAATCAACACCCTCTGCTAGCACCACTGGTTACGGAACATCCTATACTATACGATACAGTGAAGCATGTTGATAGCACACAGTTAGTATCAAGCAAAATAAGGTGTATTGACATACAAAAGGCAAGGTACAGCTGTAAAATTCCATTAACTTAACCTGTTAACTTTATCCTGTTAACTAAAGAAGAAAAGTTAAGTCGTTAAATTTTAATAGCTAAGTTTATATAATATGGGAGAATAGGGTGTTAGGTAAGGTGTAGGAATTAGTGCGAAAAATGAATTATTTCGCCTTTGATAAATTATTGTTAAGTATTTATTTGGGGTTAAATGGAATTTAGGTTAAGGAGGGTAAGATTTTTTAATGGTGGTTCACGTAAGATGGGTTAATATAAATGATTAGACTACGAGTAGTATTTTTGCAGAAACATAGGAATTAAAATTTGAAGGTGTATTGAATAACTAACATGGGATGACATGTTGGAAGGGATAAATATTCAACCATTTAATCCGAATTTTAGAACCAAATAAATAGAATAAGGATTTAGGGAACTCATTAGAAATATATGTAAGTGTAGGGTAAAGTATTCGAAGCTTCTAAAATTGTGAAAAAATTTATTAAGAACGCTGTTGCATAGAACTGACTTTCTATAATGCGATTCACGTGGCACATTCACTCAAGTTCATTAATGTAGGTTGACCATACCTAATATCGCCCATGTTCCTATATATTCGCCACCCGCTATATCTCGCAATGTAAGCACTAAAATTTTTCGGTTATGCACTGAATTAGTACCTAAACATATGTCGGAAGACATACTGTAATTGCAGCGTCATGTGATCAACAATTATAGAAAGGGGAGGATTTTAGAGAATCTTCATAGTGTAAAAATTTATTGGACTGCCACAATTTTACATCACATTCGGAGAAGGTAAGTCTAATAATTCCGTGAATGCAAGACTATCTACTAGAAATACCTAATTAATGATGTACTGAAGGAATGAAATCGATTCAAATATTTCTCGTAATGAAAATAGTGTTTTTCTTTTAGAAGTATGCGTGTTTTCAATACCGCCTTACCAGAGAACAATGGTTCCGATGTAATGTTTGTTACAGGAAATAAACTTTATTTGTCCAATATGTACATCGGAACGTAAAAAATAAAATATTTTAAAAATCTGTATTTTTAAATTTCTATATATTTCTAATAAAAATAAAATCAAAGATGGATAAAAAACATTTATAGAGCAAGGAATAATAAAAGCACATGTGAAAATGACTTTAAAAATTCATATATATATATATATATAAATTAATCAATATTTCTTGAGTATATTTCATGTCTTGCGTTTTTCCTAATTCAAAATTTATGGGTTTCGACGATTCTAACTTACACCACATGAAATATGAATAATTTCTCTTTACTTTGAGGCAAATTGCATGCAAAAATATCAATTATTATTCAATTGACAGCGATTTAACTCTTGCTAGGCGATATTAGGTACAGTTATCCTATTGACGTTTAGGCAAAGTAATCTAGAGAAAATGTTGTTTCATTCGATTCACCACTGAATGACAGAGAAACTGTATGCTATGCAAAGTGATTGAAACCCTACGATTCATAATTTAGAGGCAAGATACACACCTCAAGAGACAGAAAAGTTTCTAATAAACATAGATTCACGAATCTTTCGTCGCTGAAAGACAGTCGTTTCAAATTATAGCACTGTCTCACAGCAGGTGATCGATGTGGCCTCCATTATGTTACATACTAATAGCCGCACGGTAATCATAACAGACATAATAATTATATAGATGTCGATACAGCATCCACTCGACTTTTTCCCATCATCGAGCATTCCTTGCTGCTCTTTGGCTGCGTTGCATGCATCGTTTGCCCGTCGGTTTTGCAGTTCGTGCATATGCACTCGAATAGAGTAAACCATAGGCATCGATAAGGTCGTTGACAAGCTACTTGGCATTCATACCAGTTTTTATTTCCTCTTAGAAAGTGCTGAGCATAATTTATTCCTCGGCTCTGTATCTACTTTAGATAATAAAATGAAAAATTTCTGAACCTGTACCAGTCCCGAAGCCTACAAATTTCATAGATTGCTTTGAATCACCTTCATCGTTTGTAACTGCAGCACTCGAATCGAGGTAAAGGGAATTCTATTCTTATTGACATTAATCGCTTTACTAATGAACATAATTTGTCTAATCAGAATTGTTTCGATGGAAATTAGCAGCAAAGGAAATTGGATTACTTTATAATCGAGAATGTCAATTGATTCAGTTCCGAAGGAATCCTGTTTTAATAGAATCGAGTGTTATGTACTCACAAAAAATAAACGTTGCCGTTTAATTACCGTCAGTAATTCATGTGTCCCAGTTGAGTCACACTAAACTCAGGTATTGATTAGTTTCATCGTTAACGACATCACCAAGAAAACACCTCCGTCTCCGTCTCAAATCTTCTTCACTATTGAAATGGTTCTAATGTTAGAAGTAGATAAAGGAATATTACTCTGTTTATGCTATGTAAACCTTCTACTACCTTCGGCATGAATAAAATGTGTTGATAGATTTAGTAGATCTTCTAACTCTATTGCACATTCAGTTGATTTCTTTTGCTATTCACTATATTCTTTTAAGCACTCAATGAGGACGGCGGTTAAAAATTCTCGTCAACATCGATGTAGGTACTACAACTTCCATTGCACATTTTTGCTTATTTCCTATCTGGGTAGGGGAAACTTGGACAAAACCGGGTACCTGGGTAAAACCGGGACGTGCTATTATTTTTTAAACTGCCTTAACTTTTCCCGCGTCGTTGCAGCGACATATTGTAGGGATGTCCATTATTTCATCAACAAAAGATAATCGTGTTACAAGCGTGCTTACTAAGGTTATATCGTCTTGTGTGTTTTTAAAGGATCTGATCTAATTTTCGATCATTAAGAAACTTCAAACACTTTTCACAGTGTTCAAGTAGATACTATTTGGTGTGAATTGTGTTAATTGTTGCATATTAAAGTGTATATAATTAAAAGGTTTGTTTGTACTTCGCCATAGTATTGTTGATAATTCGTAATATGTGCAAAATTATATGCTGGGGTAAAACCGTACGGGGTAAAACCGGGTACCCGGTTTTGCAAAAAATGTGTATAATAAAGAAATGAAAAGTAGGACGTTATCAAAATTAAAACTAAATCATAATAAAGGACTACAAGTAACGAGAATGAAAATCACAAAATTAAACAAAATACCGACGAATAATGATAGCAGTTGTAATGAAAATGGTGAAGATATTTGCATTTATGTCCATGAATCATATGTTTCATTGAAATTGAATGAAGTGCAGTTTACAGCTTGGTCTAATTGGTTGGGAGTCTGAAGAATTGAATGAGTTTCGTTGTTATAGGTGCTAGGGCTAGTATCTAACATGGTACCCGGTTTTACCCATGCTATGTAGTAAAACTGTAAAAACGAATCATATTTTAAATCGTTATTTTTTTGTATTTGTTCTTCTATTAAAAAAATTGGATATATACTATTATTTAATAAAGAGTTTATGCTAATGAATCCTAATTGCAATTTCTTTTTTACATTAATAATGTCAAAGTTATGAGTTTTTATCCTTAACGTCTCGATTTTTCCCGGGCTCCCCTACTATTATTTTTTATATACATATATATATTAGTCCTTTACTGAGTTTCTCTATTCTTTGTATACCAAAGTGTTTCCCCGTATATAAAAAAATTAATAAATAAATAAATAAATTGTAACTTCGAACTAATTAAACAGAAAATATTTACTGCTTTGGAGTAGGTGCAGTTCTGACAGCGACAACGAATAAAATTTAAATTTGTTATTCCGAATTCTCATTATTATTGTTTTTGTGGAAAAATGTGAGAGAAATATTTTCACAACGTGTACAGGCTTTTCTCTAACGTATTCTTTTTTCAACTGGCAGACTCCATTTACGCGATTCCCAACCGCGTAAAAGAAAACCACGCGCAACGAATACTCCGCGTAAATCGAGGGACAATGGTATACTACTTATTTTGCATCTTTACAATTTCCGTGTAACGCATTTGACATTGGCAGGATTTACAAATATATAGTATTGTAAACATTCGTAACACCCTATGTGTCGTTTATTAACGCAGACGGAACACGGGTCACAACCTAACCCAGACCAAACCCAGACTCACCTTCACCGACGAACGGTTAAAACCTAGATCTGTAAAATTAAACCCACCGCAGGTAACAATAACCCACTCAGTACCCACATTTTCTTCCGAAATGAACATAGTGGACCACGTCAGAGAGCTTCTGTCGCCAATAAAATCACCGCAATATTACAAACCCACATCTTCACGCCTCTCATAAAATCTCCACGTCCGTGAGGATGTTCTGCTGTCAGAATAACGGCGAAACGGGATAGCAGCCTTCTCTGGGCAACGAAATTCGTTCCTGAAGTCGCCGTGTTGAACGCCGTTCACGTGGGTGTTCTACATTTAATTGTGCACGGCTAAAGCGGTGAACGAACGAAGCTCGCGGCCAGTTGCAATCGAGCCTCAAAAACGTTGGCGTTTCCTGTGAACGAGCTGTTGAAGCGCTGCTAGCCCCGGGCAAACGATCGTGGCGATTAATTGCAACGATGTTTCATTACGTTCGATCGATATGGAACAAATCCAGCTACTAGAGGGAAATTTACTAGGGGAGATGGCTGAGAGGCGTCAGGGGCTTCTGACCCCCTCGAACACGTTCGCAACAGGTGACCACGCTGTAGCCTCGTGTCCGTGTAGGTAATCATTTATAAACGCGACACACTCTTCCGTTATTACCGTGTACCCGCGAATGGCTCGTTATTTGAGCGGGATAGAGTTCAAAGGGTGTTGCAAAAGGAAGGGACCGAGGAGGATGCAATAGCTTCATAGAGAAGCAGTTTCTTGGCTGGATGTAACGGGTGAATTGTTAACCCTTTGAGGACTTAATCAAGTAAGATGTGGATCAGAAGGTGCTAGATATTTTTAGGCGTTTACATCTATTTCGTATTATTTATCAACTTCAGGGTCGATGTTTGAAAATTTAATATGTATTGTAAAAGAGATGTTTAATATCTACTGGAGACATTTAATAAGTTTCTTTCGCAGATTTGTGATGTGTAATAAAATTTAAAGTATTTAGGTAATGATATGGGAGTCATCTTTGATTTTTGAGAAGCAGTTATATGGAAGTGTGAATTTGCAGAGAATAGGTTAATAACACTAGTTTACAGTCATTTTGCGCAACAGATGCCACTAGATTTTTCTTATGGAAAATGGTCCGCTGATGCCGAAAATGAGGTCTAAAATTTTTTCTATGGATACGTTTTCGAGATATCGATAGGAGAACTTTTTACCTGCCAGTCAAAGAGGTGATCCCACATAATTGCGAATATCTCGTGTTGCGAATAACAGATATGGACGGAAATTATCTCAAATTAAAGATAATTGAATCACCAACAAATTTACCTGACAAAATTGTCAAATCGGTTCAGTAATTCGGGTGAAATCGATGGAAATGTGTGAAAAAAGTCCTTTTTTTCGACCGAAATTGACATCGACAATTCATTTAATCATCTGGGAAAAATCGAAATCGCAAAAATAGGCCGAGTTTTATATTTTTCACGTTCAGTTTGCACTTTTACGAAGAAAACAAGCTGTTACTGAAGAAAATCTATGGATAAATATCAAAGCTAAAGACAATTGTGTGAAAACACTAAAATTTCATTTTTTCTCGGTTTTTCTGTTTTTTTTTTCAATTTTATTGTGTTATTTTCATTTTAATTCATTTTTTCAAGTATTTTTTTAATATACATATGTGTGTTTTAGAAATAGTTCTACCTCTATTTTTGTCTTTTGTCCGTTTTAGCATTCGTTTCTCTTATCAGGAACCAAATATAATCTGCCATCACTGTCTCGTCCCAAAATACATGATATCGCCGCTCAATACCCTTCATGCTCGTAGTTTACTTACGCCACTAAGATTTTCTGGGAAAAAAATCAAGTAAGATTACATGAAATGGATCTTCAGGGGCATATTTACGCCTGTTGGAAAAATAAAAAAAATAATAGAAAATGAACTACGTGTAGAAATATATAAAAAAATTATATTAAAAATGCTCCACGATTTTATTTAAAGTGCAAAAACACCATTGAAATTGGAGTACAAGAAAATAATTATTTGTTAGTTTTTAGTGGATTTTTACTATTTCTGAAAAAAACATATATTAACACAATACTTGGAAAAATGTACTGAATGAATTAAAATTGAAATAACACAATAAAATTGAAAACAACAAAAAACCGAGAAAAAATGAAATGTTCAGCGTTTTCACACAATTGTCTATAGCTTCGCTATTTATCCATAGATTTTCTTCAGCAGCAGCTTGTTTTCTTTGTAAAAGTGCAAACTCAACGTAAAAAATAAGAAACTGGGCCTATTTTTGGATTTCGATTTTTCCCAGACGATTAAATGAATTGTCGATGTCAATTTCGTTCGAAAAAAATGACTTTTTTCACATGCTTCCATCGATTTCCCCCGAACTACTAAACCGATTTGAAAATTTTGTGAGGTAAATTTGTTGGTGATTCAATTATCTTTAATTTGAGATAATTTCGGACCATATCGGTTACTCGCAACACGAGATATTCGCAATTATGTGGGATCACCTTTTTGACAGGCAGGTAAAAAGTTCTCCTATTGATATCTCGATAACGTATCGATAGAAAAAAATTTAGACCTCATTTTCGAAATCAGCGGGCCATTTTCCATAAGAAAAAATAGTGCAATCTGTTGCGCAAACATTTTTTTTTATTTTTTAAACTAGTGTATTTAATTAGTTTCCTCTGATGGGGAAATGGTTTGATGTTTGAAGACTACTTCATTCATTCAGTGTGCTCTTTGTCCTTTACTTGTGCTGATGAATCCTTGGTGAATTCCCTAGTGAATTGTGCTATGGATACTTTATGTTCATATAAATACGTTAATGATGGTTTTGTTAAAGATCCTTTTCAAATAATCCTTTACTGTACCCAACTGTGGGGAAGTCCCGGAGAATGTAGGCCACAGGGAGCGCAGCTCCCAAAATCACAACTGGCTTCACTGTAACGTTACCTGTCCGACACTAACACTGATCGAATTTCAGACGCCATCATCTTCCTATACATGGACGCAGAAAATGCAGAAATATAGGTCAAGCAGTTCAGATCAAAAGGCTTCACTTTGCCATTATTTGCACATCATTAAACTCGAGTAGAAGTCCCAACATCCTCTATTACTGTCTTTCACCTCGCTTATGCGCACGCGAAAGAATTGTAGGTTACTGATCACACTGGAAATCGTAAGACCAAATTCCAGAAACGAAAATAAGGAAAGCTCCTCAGTTCGTGTGATTTTGTGCGTTGGAATGTATCCGTAATTATTTAATTACAATAATAATTACTATAAATGTATAATTGCCATGCATGGTAAGGTAACGTTTGATGATATTACGACGTTTTGCATTCGCTTGTATATGTGACAAAACCAGTTCTCAAAATCATAAGTAGCTTTAATTTGCCATTACACGCTAACTTACATTCCAGTGAAACCATCAAGTGCCTTTAGCTATAATATTAAATTCAGTGAATATGTAGATGCCTCGTAAACTTCGATGCGATGGGGGTTACGAAGTATCTAGTCGAAACCAGTTCTCAAAATCGTAAGCAACCGCGGTGCAACACTATACCCGTTCACTGTTGCATTCCATTTGAATCTACGACTTCTTCTTCCATTAACTTCAGTAATACGTGGATACCCTATAGATCCGGAAGCGATATGGGTCACGAGAGGAAGATGCTAGTTTATTATTCCACTGGAATTCGTAATATCTTAAAGTTATACTTCGTGATTCATTTATATAGGTACATACTTCAGTAAGATTTTGGATGCTGTTATCATAATTTTATTAAAATTAAATGCATTGCAAAGGTCTAGAAGAAAGGAGTTCAGATAATATTTTAACCACCAAAGAGAAATTTTGAGGTGAAAAGAAGGTTTAATTGTCTCTCGCTTCTTCGTTGCTGCAACTTTGCATTCTGTATACTTCTGCATTATAATCAAAGTGTGTAGGGAAGCATGAGACATCAAGTAACTGAACAGTGAGCACTCTAATGAGGGAACTCTATTTTTCAGTTAACACTGAAATACCACGCAACATAAGAGAAATAAAAAAAAATTATTTTCCGAAGTTACAGTACTTACATCCAGTTCCACACTACCTCGTCTACTGCAGTCTAATACACTCTCTTCTTGCTCTAAGAAAAATTATAACTAAAGTTCACTGTTATAAATATCATGGAATTACTATATACTTGTACAACAGAACCCACGAACCACCTCTACCCAAATCAATTAAGTATGCAATTACGAAGCACCAAATTATTATACTCAAAACATTTTCGTCAATTTTTGAGATCATTTTAAAATGAATTCAATACGATTAAAAAAAAAATCTTAAATTGGCAACTAAAGGTTCTGGAAGGAAACTTTCTTAGCTTTCCAAAGCACTCATGAAAATTTGTCTACGATCATGAGTTCGCAAGTTATAGGTGTTCAAAGTGAAAAATACCTTATTTGCTTTAGCCTCGAATAACTCAGTCAATAAAAATCATACAACAAAACCAAAAAAACGAAATTAAAGAATAATGTTTGCTCTGTAAGAGCTCTACGTTGGAGTTACTAGAAAATAAATTTTTGGCCTGTGCATATGTTCAAACTAGGCAAAAATTTCTGAAACTTCGTTTCTTGCGCTTCATCTTGATAAAACAGTATCATAATGGATGAAAAAAAATTGAGTCCTTGATTAAAAAACTGAAACTTCAAGCGTTAAAATGCGTTTTTTAAATATGTTTTGCGACGATTTTTCGCAGGGTTACAGCCATTCCATCTCTTAAACTTACAAAATCTGAAACCTTTTTGTTTGAGTATAATACTTTGGCCACCCACTGTAATTACCAAACATGCAAGGTATTCTTACGACTTCTATTACATCCTACTTCGCCACTTGCTACTCTCCAATAGCTTCCCGTTTCTCCTTATTGCCTAGAAACGTCATATACGCCCCATGAAAACAAGAACGTGAAGTCCACATCCATGTTAAAAGTACCAACGAATTCCTCCTCACGATCACCTACAACCCACAAGTCCCTTCTACCATCCACTAGTACTCCAAAACGAGTAAAAGTACACAATCAGGAAGATCGTGATTCCTAAAGCTCCAATACATTCTTCTCCTCGCTATTAGTACATTCTAGTTCCCCACCGGCTACTCTCCGACCGGCTACAACAAACTCTCATTTCTCTCTGCCGTCCAGGCACATCATCAACTCTCCGTGAAAACAAAAATGACAAGTCGAGATCACTGTTAAAAATACCGTGGAATTCCGATTCGCCATTACTCGTGGATCCCTTCTAACGTCCACTAATACCTAAACGCCTCGTAGAACGCCGCTGAATATGGGTCACGGAGTGTATAGTCAAGACCAGTTTCCAAAATCATGGGGGGGTTCCGGTGTGTGATCACGCCGAGCCAGGTGCAACAGGTGAGTCCGGGCCCCGGCAGACACGGCGCAGCGTGTCCTATCCACCAGCACAGGCCCCGACCAATCGCTGTGCGAGACCTACATATGCGCTTCCACCTCTTCGTCCCTCTAAGAACATCCGATATATATCCAGTTCGACGTAACTCTCAATACCGTTAAGAAACCACAGAGTTTCCAGCCGGACGGAACTCTTTCCGAGCAGACGCTTGCTGGCAGTACCCCGAAGATCGTTTCTCTTCTCCCTGTTCCTAAGTCTTACCTCCTCCTCCTCTTCTCCCTCAGATTCTTCGCCCTTGGGCGTTGTGGACTTTCTTCTGCGTTTGTCCTTATGTTTAGTCGTGGTCCAGCTTCTTCATCTCTTCCTATTTTTTACTGTGGCCTACCTCATGCATGTGTGTCTATGTTTCACTCTGCTCTTCCTCTTGCATTGGTTCCTCCATTCAGCTGTGCGTTCTCTTCTGGATTTGTTTCTATGTTCTTGTGTGTACCTCCTTCTACATGTCTTTCTATTTTTCACTGCAGTTTTTTTCTTCTGTTTCCTTTTTCTTTATTAATCCTTTCAGGTGATCCATGTGAAATGGTGTAAACTGTAAACTAATTATAGTTTAGAGTTTACAAGTGTTGTTATTAAACAGCAAATGCCATCATTTTTCAGCAGCCAAGCCGGCAGAGTGTCAAGCCTTCACTTATTCCACTATAACATTTCTTTCTCTATCACGATTTAAGCACCGTCGCCACTTTTCCGCAGCTCGCAGCTCTCCCATGCATCCCTCTTTCTCCCCGTCTCACTCCGCATATCTTGCCCCTCACCCAAGCGTGCCCCAGTATCGTCCACCCAATATTTTTCCGTCCCCTTCATTGTGCAGCTCGTCGTTGCTCCTCCATGCTTCGCTGGCTGGCGTCGTTGTTCTCGCGGACGGAAACATGCATTTTCCTCTGCGTGCTCGTGTGCACGTGTCCCCGGACAGGCAAGGTCTTCTGCAGACAATCGCGCAGTGCAAGTTGAAGCTAGTTCCTGGTGTGCAACGAAAGTCACTTTTGTCCAGTTGCGCGATGATGGATGGTACTGGTCCCGCGAGAAATTGGTTTTTCGTCGCTGTGACTGCGATGACAGTGCATGGCCGCTGTCGTGCGTGGACGGTCATCTTCTCTGTCATAACATTTCCTGTAGCGAATTAATCCCTTGGGTCGGCGAGGTTCACGGGTGACGCGTGGCGCTGATGAGGACGTTGAAGAGGGAGCTTGAACAATTGGGTTTGTGACAAGATTCCTTTGGCGAGGTTTCTCTTCCTAAAATAATATTTGGTGATGCTCCTTCTGTAAAATGCTACCTTCCACGAGATTCTTTTATTGAAGATTCCCTATGGTAGAACTTCTCCTTTGGAAAACTGCTCCTGATGAGCTGTCTTCTCGTTTCTTTTATATGCCAATCAGTAGCTTCGTTATAGTTAGGATATTTAGGTGGAGCATGGATTTGAAAAATGTTCCACCAAGTCTGGCAGCACAATATTTTCGATGTTTTCTCGAATAATGGAAGTGTTTTGCACAAGATGTTCAAACACACCGACGCCAGGCAGTGTTTTTTTTTTGTATTTGAAAAGCAACTCTGCAATTCGCTACCTCAAATTTTGATGGAGTCCCTCTACTTTGGGGGTTCCTATTTTGGGGAAGAAGAATTCATTCACTCGTTTGCACATGCGTGATCCATTAAAAGGATCGCGTGCTCTACTTACAAACTTTCGTTTACATATCGCAAGTAACGTTTATAAAGATAATAGCCCGCCGATGACGCCGAAACTAGTACTCGTGAAAGAAAATTCTATACTTTATATAAAAGAAATGCGAGAAGCAAACACGCGAGCCTCGTAACAGCCAGCTCCTATTATTGGCATTATGAAACAATTTCTGCCTAAATATACGTTTCTTACTTTCAGTTACGGCATAATTGCGATCACACGATGCATACGCGTGTATCATTACTGTCACAAGGTGTTTATCCCCGGATAAGGTTAACTATTCGTGAAACGAATATATATTATAATAATTATCTGCCTCGATACACGTATATGGGCATATCTACTCGTCTCGCTGCATTAAAGATGCGTGCACGCTGGCCAACTATATACAATGAGCGTGATTCAAGTTACTTTTTTAATCACGTTGCAAGTGAATTATCACACGCGCGGAAAACGTTAATAGATTACGCTGCAACTTAATTAGCTCGCACGGGGAAAAAGTACGACACTGCGCAGGAAAATAATTGCGCGTACAGTGTTTCAGTCGGGGTTAAATTGAGTAAAACATGATGGATTTTGGCGTTAGTTCTTCTATTGTGTAATATGGCTTATTAGGTTGGCAGACTTATTTAAAAAAGAATATATTTTTGCATGTAGTTACACAAGCCTTGTCTTCGACATTTCTAATTCTTCCTGTTTACGAAATTCACATTCTCCGGAAACACGTTTCCCATTTTACCACGGAATGATATGGGAGCCGAGATTCATAGTAGTGTAAGTCACTCGTATGATGTTTCGCGTACTGTTTCGTGTTTACTGTTATAAAAAACTCTACGTGTATATTGCAGTTGTAGGAGCACATCTAAAGGCTTAAAATAGTATCATAATAAATATGTATATACTTGAAAATAAGTACAAAACAATAGGAACCTTTGTATCTCTTCTTATGAACATTGAAGGGTGGTTTTATCTCCTAAACGTGCAAATGGGCAAAAATAAAAAGACACGAATTTCTTATTTTTCAATCCTCTAAAATATATAAAACAACCAAATCAATAGGAGGGGGATACCTAAAAAATCTTATTACTTTGAGGGGTGGTTTAGCCCCTAAATATGATACTGGGACAATATAAAGAAAACAGGTATATCTATTTTTCTGGTCCTCTAAAACATACAAAAATCAAAGCAAACTCATCCTGTTAGTGGGACTTATCTTCACCACTATGTTTCGAAATGCTCTGCTCTTGTTAGTTAAATACTAAAGAGACATGTTCTTATTTCTCAGTTAAGAATGCAGTTATAATTTAAAACGGTCAAAACGCTCGAAAAATAGGTGATCTTTAGGAATTTTTTTCAAAAAAGTATACAACTTGCAGTAAAAAAAACTTTATGGCCTTTCTTTATTCGTTCTTCAAGGATATAAAAACATTTTTTTTTTTATTTTTCTATAATAGTTTGAATTTTATGTGGCGCTCAGTGCACTGCTGCAACAAAAGAGGTGTAAACTGTAGACAGTAGAACTCGACGTAGGATTGTCTGAAATCAAAAAACCAAAGATAATCTTATGGGTTGTATCGCATCAGTCTTTAAGAAGGCAAATAAAGCAAAATGGCGATGTTTGGTACGTTTGGACGTTTGAACACAAACATGCGAAAAAAGGGGTAATTCTGCGCCTAAAAATGTTAATAGCGAAGAACTATAATTTCTAAAATTGATGGTCACAGCGTGATGCGATATTGAATTCAATTCCAAAGAAAATGCCACAAAGTTTTTTGGAATCGGTTAATAATTTCCTTTATTATGCTGTCTATCATTTGGAAAAATCATGATTTGAGAAAAACGCGTTTAAAGTTTTACGTGTGTGTCAAGTGGCCGGGTTTTATCCACGCATTTGTCGCTACTCAAATGCCTATAACTTCGGGAATTTTACGAATTTCAAAGAATCCTTTTAAACACATATTCTTAAAGGTTGAACATTTCAAAAATGAAATAAAAGAAATCGATTTTTAGACCGGACGGTCCCCTTAATTCACTATAAAAGTAAACAGATGGAGCCTTTAAAACGTAAAAGTTGTAATTATCTCAAATTATCAAAATTGGGACTTGCACCGCTATGATTATCAGCTCCCCATTATGTAAGTCGATACGTTGCACTGCAAACTGGGAAAATTCGGCACAATTCGTTAATATGTAGGTATAACTAACAAAATACCCGTGCTTCATTACGGTAGAACAATTAAAAGGAATTACTTTTATACCTGTTTTTTAAGTAATTTTTTATGTAATTTTAGTAAAGTAATCTTTGTTTAACGAACATTTATATATGCATATGTTGTTTTTTTTAGGAACTTGTATGGGTCACCTTTGTAAGTGAAAACCAAGTTGATACCTGATGAAATATTAAGGAGTCCGAGAAAATACATTTTACCCCTTTTCACCCCCTTGGGGATGGAATTTTCAAAAATCCCTTCTTATTGAGCATCCACATCGTAAAAGGAATATGTTCTCCAAATTTCCTGTTTCTAGGTCCAGCGGGTTGGGTTGGACGTTGATGAACCTGTGAGTGGCCAAACAATTTCATATAGAAAAATTTAGAAAAAACATTTTTGTCCAATTTCTTCGCAATTGACATAAACTGCACCATGCTACAGGTATTAGCACCACCCATTTTGAGAGAGGTGGAATAAAAATGTTTTTTCTAAATTTTTTAAATCCTTTCTGTTTACTAAAATGACGTTCAACTAACAAAAGAAACACGCAACAATTGTTAATAAGCTACGAGAACAAAAGAAGCGTTTCGAGAGGATACGTAACGTGAGACAGGTGGTTCTTCAATTTTTCAGACCATATCGTATTGTTGATTATCTAGGACATACGGAAAAAAAATCTGATCGGTCCGGCCTTTTGCACAGTATTTAAGGGTAGTTTTAACTGGTAAAAAACCTAGACAGTTAAATGATTCCATGATTTTACTTGAAATGGCATCATGTCTTGTAAAAAATGGTAAATATGCAATTTTTGGTATCATTCTAAAATGAATTTTAAACAAAGAAAAAAATCTCATTACATTGGCAATTAAAGGTTCTGAAAGGATAATTTCTTAGCTTTCCAAAACACCCACGAAAATTTTTCTACGATCATGCGTTCGCAAGTTATAGGTGTTCAAAGTGAAAAGCACATTTTTTGCTTTGATGGCGAATAACTCGGTCAATAAAAATCATACAACAAAACAAGAAAAACGAAATTAAAGAGAAATGTTTGCTCTAGAAAAACCCTCCATTTAATTTACCTGAAAAAAAATATTTTTGGCTTGAGCATACGTTCAAACAAGGCAAAAATTCCTGAAACCTCGTTTCCTGCCCTTTATCTTGATAAAACAGTATTATAATGGATGAAAACAATTTGACTCCTTGGTTCAAAAACTAGAAACAACAAGCGTTAAAATGCTTTTTTAAAATATTTTTTGCGACCATTTTCCGCGGAGATATAGCTATTTGAAAATGACCAATATTTTCGGCAAATTATAGTGTCCCTTTAATTTTGGTCAGCAGTGTAGATAATAATATTTATAATACTAATAATTACCCTGTGTAACGTAATCGGGGCAGGTACTTCCACAGATTAGTTTTCCACACAGTGAACATACCTAAATAATTCAATTGCACAGAATATCCCATGACTCAACAATGGAGGGTTCAAATTTCAACCATTACTATCGTAGTACTTTCATAATTTTTGTCCTTACAATTACCAAACCTTCTCATCCATCTTATAATATACATTCTTACGCACTATACTGGCACCCACTTCATACTCATAGGTAATTACAATTGTACGTCTACCTTTTTTTCTTTTTAGTATATACCCCCCCCCCCCCCCCCCCCACCCTTGTTTGCAGTACTTCGCTCAATCCTAATTTACCAGTTTTCCGATTCCTACCCCAATACACTTCGCAACCCACACAATCCAACTTTCTCTGCACCACCGTCTGTCCCATGTCCTCACTGTATCATCCAATACATTTTTAATCTCCAAGACTTGACTATTACGAATTTCCCAATCACTTTGCAGCAAAACCAATGGATGACTAGCTGCACCGGTTCCATTATTGAGCAAGGAAAGCGTCGTTTCCTTCAATCCTCCCCGCGAGATTGCGTGGGCTGTTGCGCGCTCGCAAGAAACGATCGAGACGATTCAGGATACATGGACGAATACGCGAGCCCCGTGCGATTTCTTGCGGCGATCGATCGACGCACGGCCAGCCACGGCGGTGTTCGCTTCGTCGTTGTTGCCGTGGAATATGGGTTAGAGAAGCCGTGAAAACGGATCGCAGTCGGCGTTAACGCGGTGCCTTGTAGCGCCATTTTTCTCGTTCTGCTTTACGAAGACAGATTGCAGCTAATTAGAAGAGTCTCAGGCAGCTGTGCGTTTATCGCGTGCGTTTCGTTACACCGAGCGATACACCTCGTGTTCGCGGAATCGTGTTACTACACAACGGGGCAACGAGGTGGTTTATCTATGTTCTGTGAGAGATGTGGGCTATGGATCCTGCAGGGTTTTAACACGCTCCGCGCCACGTGGATCATTGGCGGCTCAAGAGATTGGACGCAAGTGAACCTTTCGTTCAAGGGACTTGCGCATGCTTCGATTCGGTATTGGAACGAGGCAAGTGGAAACGAGGAATTCATGGCGAATTCAACCTTTTAATCAGGTTTCGCGGTGGAATTTTAAAGTCCTATGCAGAATCTTAAATTTTGCTGTGGCACTCAATGTGTTGGGGAGTAGAATGCCACTTGCCTTTCACCTTTTTCAGAGAACACGGGGTGCGAATTATGGAATGTACTGTATAGGATATTGTACATAAGTATTTGGTTCAAGCTGAACTTGGTACGCAATGTACTAGTTGTCTACAGGAATTCTTTGATTTCAATTGTGGGCTAACTCATTCCTTGCGATTAGGTGTATTAGAGTTCTTCAGCAACTGAATAATCTGTAGGTGGTTGGCTAACAGGCAGTACTCTCTTCATTTTCAGATTTTTCGATGAAGACATGCTCCATTTCTCCATTTCTCGAAGGGTCTTCAGCGTGCAATACCTGCATCTTTAGTGACTAACAAGGGAAGATCCCGAGCCCGAAAATTCAAAAAATTCTGAAACTTTGTGGATATGTAGGGGATTTCCTTCTGATTACAAAGCAATTCTTTGTTGCTGCCCAAATTCACTCTAAAGGGGTGAAATTAACCCCTGAAAATTCGGCTATTTTTCGATTTTATTTTGTAACACGCAGTCTGTAAGAGTTAGAAAAAAAGTGTCAAGACAAGATTCTTTTAATTAAATCTATCAAATCGTAAAAGTTTGATCAATTGTTTAAACAATTAGAAAAAGTTATAAACAAAAATAGTAATAACCCTAGTAGCATTTGTTGTTGGCATACAGTTGGAACACGCACATAATATTAGTTGGCCAACAGTTAGATTTGGCACTTTTTTTCAGGTTGGACCAATAACAGATGACCAAGGTAAGCTTTCCTACTGTTGCCCAATTATTTATATTCTTTCCAAAAGACGTCTTAAAGACGTCCAGAAGGCGTCTTAAAGAACTTCAAAAGACGTTGTAAACACGTCTTTTTCAGGCCTGGTTTAACCGTTTTAGTGCCACGCAGCGCGATCGCGCTGTTCGCGTACTGTGGTGAACCGTGTCGCTTTTTTTGATCACGATCGTCAATTCGATTACGCTCGGTTCAGAATGTATCTTGTCGCGAGTCTGTCAGAGTTTCCTCTCGTAATTACAAATTTTCTTTCAAATAATCGTAAACAACCTGCATAATTAGCTGTCTTTCTTTAACACATTGAGTCCCAAGGTTTATTTTTAACAAAAGCGCTATCGCGCTTCATGGCACAATCCGACACGGATTTTTAAAAACCCCTGGCACTAAAACGGTTAAGAAAAAAAAATCGCGGGTGAGGAGAATCGAACCCAAACTTTCCGCTTACGAAGGAACCGCTCTTCACACTTACAAATACTTGCAACCTTGCAAATACTTTTAATTTCTAGTTACATAACTAGTATTGATTGTTTATAAAAACTGTGCAGTGACGCGAAATATTCTACAAAATATCATCATTTGACCTTTAGACTCATTCCTTAAAATTTCACATTCGTCTCAATTATTTACGTATTCACATTTATGTATTCACATACATAAATACATTACGTATTTATAAATAAGAAAAGAAAAATCACAACTTGGAATATAATAACAGGGAATATAATAAAATTTTCTGACGTTTATAAGATGTCATTTAATCATCGTTGAAAATTTTTTGTTAATTAACCAACCATAGTAATTGTAGGCCCAACATTAAATATTCGTAGGCACACTGTTGTAACTTTTTGTTAATTAACCAACCATAATAATTATAGGCCCAACATTGAATATTCGTTGGTATATTGTCGTAATTTTTTTGCCGTAGGCTCTCTGTTGGGAATTTGTAGGCAAAACACTAACTATATCCCAACTAATTCCCAACTGTTGGCTACAGTTGGCCCACCAGAAATGCTACTAGGGAATGTTTTCTACATTTCGTTTTGTCACGTTAAATCTGAACTGGATGTTTAAATAATTATGAAACAGCATAATGCATATTTTTTTCCATACAATTTCAACTTTTGTTGTATTGCGGAACTGTGCTCCTCGACAATCGAAGAACTTTTGGATCCCATTGTAACGTACCTTAAGCTGCACGACGAGCAATGTTCTTCAACAAAAAAAGGAAATCCCCTACATATCCACAAAGTTTCAAAATTGTTTGAATTTTCGGGTTCGGGATCTTCCCTTGTAAGTGCAGACAATTCCAACTCCCTTAGGAATATTATTACTATTCTCTTAATGAGGCGAACCTGACGTTATCCATTCTCAAACAATTTTCAAAATTACAAGATCCACCTATCATCTTCCTTCTCACCCCATTTCCTCTGTGCCATTTTCCTTATTTCTTCACGGCGATTATCTGCCACTCACACCGTTACATAGAACTGCCCCCATTTTGCCAATGTTATTAGTGCAACAATAATACACTACTATTTCTATTTATGATAAGTTATACCCAATGATTCATACTTTCCACATATTTTGTTGGTGGCAAATGGAAATACAGAACTTTTGAATCACAAATACTCCCGTAAGATAACGTTAAAGATTTGGTATACTAGTTAAAAGCAGGAAATGTCCACTCTACACTGGAACAAAACATGGAATATACTTACTCTTTGCTAAGCGTAAGCTTCTATCGTCAAGGTAAAACAAGAAATTATGATAAGGGAATGGACATCTTTCCTGCGAGAAAAATGTATTAAGAGATGCCCATTCCTCATTCAGCAAGTGATGGAAATGCGGTTATTACGTGGTAAAACAATTATTATTTTATTGCTTATTTTTTCTGATGCCTAATTAGGGTATAAGCTTCATGTTATGTAAAGTATTAAAATTCAATTTTCTCGATAAAGCTGTTTTGTGACATTCCCTATTTTCCTGTTACCCTTTATATATTATCACGTGCATGTCAAACCCTTCGAACAAGTCACTACAACTGTTTTCTCGAACATATACAAAAAAATCGTTATAACTATGAGTCCTTAATTGGTGATTAGCACTCCCCATTCATCCACAATCCGTGACCACCAAATGAGTATATAGAATATAGAAAGTGATCCCACAGCCTGAGTCTTTTATACCCCAGAAGCAGGTCCTCAGGACGGGAACTGGCGATCCCGTGGTACCCTGAGCTGCATAGCTCACTAGTCCTTAGACTAATGAGCATTCTGTCCAAGCAAACTTAATAGGAGCCTAGGACTTTGAGCATTGGGGTTTGATAAGTAAATTTCCTCCGTCTTTCTACGTAGAAGTACGATTCGGGAGTTCTTTACCTTCCAGGGTACGCTGGTCAGAGAGCAGCCGTGGTAGTAATTAGTAAATAAATGTCGTCTTGATGATTGACTTTTGAATTTTAAGCGTAGTTGCAGTTCAAAGATACCTGCATTTATAAGGGAGTCTTGGAAATTGCGACTAACACTATTTATAAATTTTTTCTACACTTTACATTCGAATTAGAGCTACACTTGAATGATCAAATTGACCTGAATCTTTAATTATTCGAGTACTACAGTCGCACACTTGTGTACTTACAACAGAACATCTCAAGAACGACATTTTATTCCCTATTTTCTACTTCTTAATCCCAAAATACTTATTGAACCGAAAAATGTGTACTGTATCATTAAAAGAAATGTTCAATATGTAAATGCTGCAATACCATCAAATGCAGCAACTTTGTCCACAAAAATAAATTTTGAAACAAATTCCTGCAGCATCTACAGGGTGCGTAGAATGCTTGACGACATTTTTAGAAGTTTCTGCAGGTAAATTACAAATTGCAGCATGAACTACTTAGTTGACAGTTTTTATTAGACTAGTAACAATACAATTAAAAGGAAAGATTTACTACAAATGCTTGAAATTAATCCCCTTAGTCTCAATAGACTTTCTAAGTCGTTTGCGAAAATTATTAACGATGGTCGCACATCGTTCTGGGGCTATTGCGTCCCATGCACGTTGCACTGCCCCTTTGAGTGCTTCGTTTCAATTAAAACGCACACCTAAGATCTTCTGCTCCAGAATTGACCACACCGAAAAATCCAGCGGATTCAAAACTGGTGAATTTGGACGATTTCAGCAGTCTTCATTCCCTTGTTGTGCTAACTGGATGATGGTGGTACGCTTATTTTCACTCAACTATGCAAACAAACAAGGCAAGAAAAACTTTTTTAATACAAATTTATATGCAGAATACAAATCAACAAAGAGAACTTTAAAAACATATCAATAATTATGAGAAAAAAGCTCTCAAAAAGAAGTCTCCGAAGATTTTATACGCCTTGTATTGTACCTATAACAGTATTATTATCAGACAAGATGCATCTTGAAGTAAGCAATTGAAGCTATCCACGGCACTTTGTCTGATAATAATATGTATTATACAATACATTTAAATACTAAATGAATTTGTTTTAAAATCTAGCTTTGTGGTCAATGTTACCCTATTTGACGGTACAGCCCCAATTCGAGTGTAGCGTTTTAGCATTGAAATATTCCAGGAACGTCCGCAGCATCTCAATACTTACAAATTATTCGAAGGCGCTGAATCATTGAAACACTCCCAACCCTGGGAAAAACGCGCACGAACACCGCCATCCCCAGCAGATCGCGGTGCAGCCAAAGTGGATGTTGTCCTCGATGTAACTCTTTAGCCGAACGCTCCTGAAACACGAGCCGGTAGATCGATCATGGGACGCATCTGGATCCTCCAGTTCGCGGGCGAGCGTAAAGCTCGTACCAATAAGCGTCGCTTGTACGTGTATGATCGTAGCTCAGCCGCTCGTTCCCGTCCGAAGACAACCTGGTAGATGGCCCGTCGCGATAATTCCGTCCCGCTCAGCCTCCGTTCCTCGGACCCCGGTCCATAAATCCAGCGACACGCACGTTTGCGAAACGTTCTGCCCGTAATGAATGTTGGCTGCACGTCGACCTACTGCGTAATTGATAGGAGAATCCGCGATCCCGTGCCAGGGAATGGACTGGATTAGAGGCGCTGATCGAGCGACGTGACGCGATGCAAACTAACCTTCCTGTCTCTCCTGATCGCCTCCTCGAAAGCTGCAGCCACGTGGGATTCTGTTATGACGGGCACGCTGACACTGTTGTTGGAATATTGTGAACGCTAGAGAAGGAATAAGGGAGAAGGATGATGCTGGGAGGTGTGGATGTGCGAGGATGGTTCCTAGGCTGATGGCTCGATCATGTTTTGCATTCGGAGGGTTTATGGGTGTGGGCACTGAGCTACGATGAGATGAGGATATTGAAGAGTGAATGTTAGGTGTAATATGTTTTAACCCTCGGTTGTCATACTGGATCAAATTGACCCTGCGTTTTTTAAGCAAAAAACCTTTTTGTCGAAACTCTTATAGCTTCAAACTTTTCTTTAAGCATGATGACACTTTAAATGTCAACTTTCAACGATGAGCATATACTCTACAATGTTCAAACATTATCTCAGAATTTTTGAGACTTAATTTAACAAATAGTTTTTAAATAACAATTGATTGAAAATTGACCGGTTCAAATTGACCCAGTGTGACAACGACGTTCGAAAAAGTAGGTGTGAGAACCGAGGGTTAAAGGTCATTTAGAGGGATCTAGTTTTATGGTACTTCGCTTTTATGGGGTGTGTATTAGCAGGAGCGAATTTTGAGATTTGGCACCCCTAAGCCAGGGGTCGGCAACTCGGGACTTAAGTGTATTAGGCAGTCGTTCCTGTTTAAAATGAAGCATTTCTGTTTCAATTAATTACAAAGAAACAAATTGAAACTGAGACTTGTTCCTTGGCATGAAGTTTATTAACATCATAAGCTTTAAAAAACTTGTTTGTTTAGTCAAAAATATATGCATTATATATGACGCTACAGAAGGATCATTCAAGAGGCTTTTTAAAAAAAGTTTCTTTTGTTTTGCAGTGATAACTCGAAAACGGAGGTTCCAATCGATTCAAAACAAATTCGAGCATCGTCACCAAATGTGTAGTTTCGGACTAAACCTAAATTAAAGTTAATGAAAACTCCTATTCTTTATGAAAAAATACTAAAACCCCATTTAGACCCCATTGATGAGGTTTTACCATCCGTCAAGCCCCAAAAGATGAGGTCTTAGTCACGGGTGTCAAGCGATTGTGTTTCGCTGAGTGGCAGTGGATCACGCGCCGCCGTTGACTACCACTGTCAGCACCGCACGTTTTGCCAAACTATTTCGCTTCTGTATTGAAAACAAAATGTGATTGCACGCATGTCTGCTGCATCGCGTGGAGTAGTCAGATTTTCTCCTAGACCCTTACTTTTGGAAATAAATTGAAATATATCTGTAAAAATAGGTGCGATTCGGGTGTTATTTTCCCTTTGATCGTTGTTTAAACATATTTAAATGTTCACAATGTACTAATAACTTATATCGTTATATTCGGCAGGGTTTGTAGAATAATTTGACGGAAAAAATAACCGAATAACTATTACTGTTTCGATATAAAAGATGTTCAGAGTTGAAAATTTGCATTTATTTTTTTTCAAAATCGAACTCAGGGTGATGGCGACAAACAGCTTGCGGATTCGTTTTCAGCACACGAAAACCTATAAGAAACGGCTATTGAATGTTACAAGTCCGAAAATAAGTCAAATTTTGTCGAACTGTGTTATTCGATGCCATGGGTTTAAACTTTTAGAGGGTCTATAGAAGCGGAGAGTGACAACTTGGTGTGAACTCGCGACTCATCAAAAGAGTCGAATAACCAAAATGAACACCTCTCATTCTCTAACATAGGTAACATAATCTACCAAACATCTACCTAATCACCACATCTCCAATCTTCCTTCACCTTACAATCTAAACATTCCATAAAAATCCTATTTCCCTCAATCCCACCACCCTTTAAATTTAACCCTTTACCTGTCAAACTACTTACCCATAAACACCCAAAAATTACTAAACGTTTTTACGCACAAAATGCACGAACACAAGAACAACTATACACCTCAGTCAGTTTCCGAAGAATCTTTATTAGACTTTTACACAACATTCCCAACATATTGGGTTATATTTGTTGCACATAAAACCAAAATGAACCGCAAAAGACTATCGAAGCCTCGTAAATGATGCATTGCGAGTAGAAAGTAGCTCGCATTCCGACCGCTGCATTTATTATTAATTCCGTGGTTGCATAATCGAACAGCGTCGGTAGGTCTGCGTGAAATTCACTAGGCAGCGCACTCGATCAACCAACGACCCTATTTCAACCGTGAATCGCTGGCAGCCGAACAGCACACACCTCCCTCTTCTCCGATTAATAGCAACCTTGTCGTTGGGCGATTCTGTTATGAGGCTTCGTTATAAGCAGATCCTGGGCAAATGAGAATTACAGGTGCAACTATGTCTTCTGTGTGCTTCTACATAATATGTACCTGTTGAATGCAGCTGCTCTCGAAAACCACTGAAGGCTTTACCATTTAATCACAGGTTCGAGCGTAGAGGCGTATCAAAGGCGGGAACGCGGGGTACTGCTTGATGTTAATTTTAGTTTTGCGTGAGGTGGAAAAGCAGTATGCGACGAAGAGTTCATTGTGTGCAACCGCATTCTACTGGAAATGATGCTTAACCTCTTCCAGTGCAGACTATAAATATTCAGAGACTTCAAGGGTTTTTAATTGGGGTTGTGGGTAATCAGAAGGGAAAAGGTGTATGTAGTTAATAAATGTATGCAGTTTAAGACATAAGTTTCAAAGATTTGAATTTCATTGGGTACCAATTATAGCCCCCTATTGGGAGGCGATAAATGTACATGGTGTTTTACTTAACTTTACCACCTGAAATATTTCTGTTATATTTAAAATTTCATAAAAATGTTTCTTACAAATTTTTATAGTTTCGTTGGGGCCGGCGTATATCTAGTAACACTAGTTTCATTCTGTTGCAGGGGATAATGAGGTACGAAGATTAACTTTGTTTTTTTAAATGGGATGTTATATTTTATTTGTCGGTACTCGATAGCCACTTGGAAGACGAATGTAATGACCTGCGACAATAAGTCCTATAAGGTCCTTCAAGATTGTACAAACATAATTTCCTGTTTAATTTTCGTTGCCACTCTGGAGTAAGGACCTTTTAGAACGCTTTACTTGTTTATTAACAAACCTTTGTTTCTGTTCGTCACTTGTTACGAGCTAAATTTTGAATACAGCGGAACTATTTCAGATGATAAGGTTAGGGACTTAGGTGAAACACCCTGTATATTTGACGTGCTGATCTGTAGTACGTAGCGGTATCGCTGGCACCACTAGAGTGTTCCTCAAATACATACAAATCAGAGGCCCATCCAACCAAATGCAAATTTGCTAGTATTTTCTTTTATTCGGAAGCTTGAAATGGCGAATTTTAAAGTCATTTTTGAAGGCGACACCAAGCTGATTTCCAGGTTAAACATATAAAATCCTTATTCAGAGTTTGGAATAGCTCGCATGAAGCTTTTAATCCACTAATCCAGTTATCAACTATGATTACTAGGATTACGAACTAGACCAACGATAACGACAATTCAGAAAACGTGACAAATTTAGACTTCCAACTCCTTAATAATACTCCAAGCCCCTACATATTTACTCAAACTTCCACATTCCTAACCACCATCTTAGCCATCAATTTCCAAACATCAACTTACCCCACTCAAACAAACAAGAACCAATTAAGGTGAAATCTGACGGCACGTGAATCGGCGAGCTTGCTCGGTTCACCCAGGTTCGGCAAGTCGGTTTGGCGAGCTTCAGTCGGCGATCCATGAGAGTTCTCAGGGCACGTGGTTCGGGGAGCTGGCTCGGCTCGCCCAGGTTCGGCGATTCGGCTTGGCGAGCGTAGTGATCCTCCAAGGAGTGATCGGTATAACCGCAGCCATTTCGGGGCAAAACCAGAAATAACATAACCTAAACATTGATTAAATCGCCTACTTTCCAAGCTGATTGTTTATCTATCTCTTTCTATCCGTATTTCTGTCCCTTTCTTTCTTACAGTTTCTTCCCCTGTCTACTTCCGCTTTTGCACCAAATCGCAGCAACCAATCAGCCACGATACACGTTGTTCTGATCACTCTCTAGAGCAGGCCTGCCCTTTAGAGTGCAAATACCTCTTCAAGTTCTGGGACCCGGGCAACAGATGAGCACGAAACTGTTACGTTGCTAACCACAGTATGGATTGTGGGAGAGCTGCAACACTATGCGTGGGTTCATACTGACTCGTACCACGAGTCTACAGGGTGTCCCAAAAATGTCGGAGTTCCTTGGAAGGGGTAACTCAGGGGGTGATTTGAAACAACTTTTTCCTTAGCGAAAATATTGTCCGAAGCTTCGTTAAGGAGATATTAACAAAAAACCCCGACCAATCAGAGCGCGCGCCTTCCGTCCGAGCTCCCGCGGTAGCGTTGGCTACACGGTAGGCGACTGCGCTTGTACTACGAACGTACGAACAAGCAAGTCGGCATGCATCGAAGGAAACTGCGTTACACATTTTTTTTTTAAAGCAGAATCTTAAATAAGAATTATTTGAAGTGAGAGGACAAGAAGTACGTAAATTTCGTTTTTAAATAAGGCATAAACGAAAAGGTAATGTAGCAGAAAATGTACGACATGTGATCGTAATTCGTTATTGAGGTAAAGAATAACGGCCAACACAACTACATTTAAACAATAATATTAGGTGTACGAATAATTTCTTTGCGACTGGATTTACATAATCAGTACAAAGCTACTGAATTTCTATCGCGGTGGTATTCATAAGCTGCCAGAAAAATGGCAAAAGGTAATTAACAATAATGGAAATTATTTCGATGATTGAGTTGTTTTCATATTTTTTAAATCGAACTGTTATTGTACCCTAAAATCGGAAAGAATTTATTTCTACACCTAATGATCACCAATAAATTAAATAAAACTCACCCATTCGGACATTCCTTTCCTTCCTATTCGGAAACCTGTGTCACTGGGTCACTGTACCGATCCTGGTCATCGGTGGACGAAAAGATTTATGGTAGGGTAGCGCCCAGTGCTCAGCTGATCGCAGGTATTCGCAGGACACCACCCGAAGGTAAGGGTCGCAACGTCAAGTGCGTCCGGGTTAATGTACCGAATATTCACTTCACCGCACTGATACTAACACTGATCATTTCATTTATTTTTCACGGAACGTGTTGTTCCTACGTTATAAAAATTGGTGGCCCCGAAAGGGGCCGATTACTGTTAATTGAGCAGTTGCTCGATGTGGCCACCCTCAGCGTCTATGCACGCCTCCGCACGTATAACCAGCTGCCTTTGGACGGCTCGCAACGTTTGTGGCGTTATGTTTGCGACCGCAGCATGAATGCGCACGACTATGTCTTCCAGTGAATCCACTGGCTGACGGTACACCTCATCCTGAAATGATTGTTGTACAACAAATACAAAACGTAAGTAAAAAAAGAATACCTATAAAAAATTAAGAGCACTAATGAAATTACCTTCAGGTAGCCCCAGAAGAAAAAATCCAGCGGGGTCATATCCGGTGACCGTGGGGGCCACGCAACAGGACCGTCGCGGCCGATCCACCTGTCCTGGAAGGTTTCATTAAGGTAGTCGCGGGCAATTGTGGCGTAGTGAGGTCCAGCCCCGTCTTGCTGATAAACCATGTTCTGTCGGACCTCATTTGGAATATGGGCCATAAGACCCGGCAGAACATGCTCTAAAAAGACTTTATACGCTGGACCGTCCATCCTGTCTGGCAGCATGTACGGCCCAACGATAAATTCGCCACAAATGCCCGCCCATACATTAATTGACCAACGGACTTGTGCTGCGCGTGTCCGAAGCGCTAGCGGATTCTCGTCGCTCCACACATGCCGATTGCGGGAATTGAAGCAGCCTTCCCTCTTGAAGATTGCTTCGTCCGTCCACAATATGTATTTGCAGAACGACGGATTCCGCTGCACTTCTCCCAACAGCCACACTGAATACTCAACCCGCTGGTCGGCATCTTCGGGGTGCAAATGTTGCACCCGTACATAGCGGTACGGGTGCAACATGTTTTCCCTCAGAGTTCGGTGTACCGTCATTCTGCTGGCACTAGAAGAAAATGCAGAAACATCCATTATTAGATAACATTTGTTTCCCTTAATTAATAATTGCTGCAGTTATCTTGTACTGTGACTTACTCTAGGCGGCGGCTCAAGTCGCGCACGCTGACGGTCGGGTCCTCGTCGATGGCTTCCAGGACGTTCTCTTGTACCGCAAGGTTCCGCGCGGCTCGGGGTCTACCCACGTCGCTGCCTCGCGGCATCATCGACCCCGTCGAGTATAATCTAGACGCCAAACGTCTAATCGTTCCCTCGCTCGGGGTTTCGATGCGCGGGTACTCCAGTGCCAACGCTCGCACGGTAGCACTTGCGTCCCCGTCGTTCCGCGCGTACACCCAGAACATCGCGTAATACTCTTCGGCTGAGTACATTTCTGGGCCGAGATTACTAGCTGACTGACAGGATTTTTTCCCAAGCAACTTCCTCTACCCCCAAGTAGTTTCTCTCGTTCCATTATGAGTTTACTCCCACCAGGACAAGAGGCTTTAGGTAAAAAGAAGCCAGCACATTTTCGAAACACACGTGTTTTTCAGAAGTGCAACGATCGAGCCATCCTACACTTTCACAAAAGCCCGCGCTCCGTCCTTCTACTGTCAATGTACCCATTGCTTCGAGATAGAAAACAGACACCACGTGTATCGGTTCGAAAGGGTCCGAAGGGAAGAGAAGCAGAAAGTCTTCGAGTTGCTGTAAAGAAGAAAATGCACACCATTCCTGTTTCCCCTTTCCGATACCCTGAGTTCACGTCTGCTACGAGGCTTAACCAATTAAGTCATAAATTATCCGAAACTGTAGGAAACCGTTCTCTACCGCCGACTGGCGGGACAATACGGTCATAAACCGCGACCCTGGCGAAATGCTCTGGCTGATCAGCCTGATTAATTTTGGAGAACTAGAAATTACAGAGTATTATCCAACATCAATACGTCTCGCGGAGAGACACAGGAAAAGAAGGGGTAGTCCGCTGACTGCGCGTAGTCCCGCCTGCTTCGTCCTACCCTCAAATTAAAGACGGATCCCTTATCTCTCGAGTATAAACACGCGCTCGAATTTCAAAACAAAAGCACGCGTCGACGTATTCGGTGCGAGAGACTGTGGGCTTGAAGTCCGATTGGCCACAAACTAACCTATCGGGCCTGCTTATCTCTCGTGTCTAAACACGCGCTCGAATTTCAAAACAAAAGCACGCGTCGACGTATTCGGTGCGAGAGACTGTGGGCTTGAAGTCCGATTGGCCACAAACTAACCTATCGGGCCTGCTTATCTCTCGTGTCTAAACACGCGCTCGAATTTCAAAACAAAAGCACGCGTCGACGTATTCGGTGCGAGAGACTGTGGGCTTGAAGTCCGATTGGCCACAAACTAACCTATCGGGCCTGCATCCTTCCCAAATGGCCACTGTCCTGAAGAGGCCCTCTTCACAGCAATATCTCCTCCCCAAGGCCCACCTTCTCTCGCATGGAATACGTCGACGCGTGCTTTTGTTTTGAAATTCGAGCGCGTGTTTAGACACGAGAGATAAGCAGGCCCGATAGGTTAGTTTGTGGCCAATCGGACTTCAAGCCCACAGTCTCTCGCACCGAATACGTCGACGCGTGCTTTTGTTTTGAAATTCGAGCGCGTGTTTATACTCGAGAGATAAGGGATCCGTCTTTAATTTGAGGGTAGGACGAAGCAGGCGGGACTACGCGCAGTCAGCGGACTACCCCTTCTTTTCCTGTGTCTCTCCGCGAGACGTATTGATGTTGGATAATACTCTGTAATTTCTAGTTCTCCAAAATTAATCAGGCTGATCAGCCAGAGCATTTCGCCAGGGTCGCGGTTTATGACCGTATTGTCCCGCCAGTCGGCGGTAGAGAACGGTTTCCTACAGTTTCGGATAATTTATGACTTAATTGGTTAAGCCTCGTAGCAGACGTGAACTCAGGGTATCGGAAAGGGGAAACAGGAATGGTGTGCATTTTCTTCTTTACAGCAACTCGAAGACTTTCTGCTTCTCTTCCCTTCGGACCCTTTCGAACCGATACACGTGGTGTCTGTTTTCTATCTCGAAGCAATGGGTACATTGACAGTAGAAGGACGGAGCGCGGGCTTTTGTGAAAGTGTAGGATGGCTCGATCGTTGCACTTCTGAAAAACACGTGTGTTTCGAAAATGTGCTGGCTTCTTTTTACCTAAAGCCTCTTGTCCTGGTGGGAGTAAACTCATAATGGAACGAGAGAAACTACTTGGGGGTAGAGGAAGTTGCTTGGGAAAAAATCCTGTCAGTCAGCTAGTAATCTCGGCCCAGAAATGTACTCAGCCGAAGAGTATTACGCGATGTTCTGGGTGTACGCGCGGAACGACGGGGACGCAAGTGCTACCGTGCGAGCGTTGGCACTGGAGTACCCGCGCATCGAAACCCCGAGCGAGGGAACGATTAGACGTTTGGCGTCTAGATTATACTCGACGGGGTCGATGATGCCGCGAGGCAGCGACGTGGGTAGACCCCGAGCCGCGCGGAACCTTGCGGTACAAGAGAACGTCCTGGAAGCCATCGACGAGGACCCGACCGTCAGCGTGCGCGACTTGAGCCGCCGCCTAGAGTAAGTCACAGTACAAGATAACTGCAGCAATTATTAATTAAGGGAAACAAATGTTATCTAATAATGGATGTTTCTGCATTTTCTTCTAGTGCCAGCAGAATGACGGTACACCGAACTCTGAGGGAAAACATGTTGCACCCGTACCGCTATGTACGGGTGCAACATTTGCACCCCGAAGATGCCGACCAGCGGGTTGAGTATTCAGTGTGGCTGTTGGGAGAAGTGCAGCGGAATCCGTCGTTCTGCAAATACATATTGTGGACGGACGAAGCAATCTTCAAGAGGGAAGGCTGCTTCAATTCCCGCAATCGGCATGTGTGGAGCGACGAGAATCCGCTAGCGCTTCGGACACGCGCAGCACAAGTCCGTTGGTCAATTAATGTATGGGCGGGCATTTGTGGCGAATTTATCGTTGGGCCGTACATGCTGCCAGACAGGATGGACGGTCCAGCGTATAAAGTCTTTTTAGAGCATGTTCTGCCGGGTCTTATGGCCCATATTCCAAATGAGGTCCGACAGAACATGGTTTATCAGCAAGACGGGGCTGGACCTCACTACGCCACAATTGCCCGCGACTACCTTAATGAAACCTTCCAGGACAGGTGGATCGGCCGCGACGGTCCTGTTGCGTGGCCCCCACGGTCACCGGATATGACCCCGCTGGATTTTTTCTTCTGGGGCTACCTGAAGGTAATTTCATTAGTGCTCTTAATTTTTTATAGGTATTCTTTTTTTACTTACGTTTTGTATTTGTTGTACAACAATCATTTCAGGATGAGGTGTACCGTCAGCCAGTGGATTCACTGGAAGACATAGTCGTGCGCATTCATGCTGCGGTCGCAAACATAACGCCACAAACGTTGCGAGCCGTCCAAAGGCAGCTGGTTATACGTGCGGAGGCGTGCATAGACGCTGAGGGTGGCCACATCGAGCAACTGCTCAATTAACAGTAATCGGCCCCTTTCGGGGCCACCAATTTTTATAACGTAGGAACAACACGTTCC
Organism: Andrena hattorfiana; assembly: GCA_944738655.2. Lineage (NCBI taxonomy): Eukaryota > Metazoa > Arthropoda > Insecta > Hymenoptera > Andrenidae > Andrena > Andrena hattorfiana. The sequence continues at coordinate 51,252,652 of OX122889.2, forward strand.
GTGAAAAATAAATGAAATGATCAGTGTTAGTATCAGTGCGGTGAAGTGAATATTCGGTACATTAACCCGGACGCACTTGACGTTGCGACCCTTACCTTCGGGTGGTGTCCTGCGAATACCTGCGATCAGCTGAGCACTGGGCGCTACCCTACCATAAATCTTTTCGTCCACCGATGACCAGGATCGGTACAGTGACCCAGTGACACAGGTTTCCGAATAGGAAGGAAAGGAATGTCCGAATGGGTGAGTTTTATTTAATTTATTGGTGATCATTAGGTGTAGAAATAAATTCTTTCCGATTTTAGGGTACAATAACAGTTCGATTTAAAAAATATGAAAACAACTCAATCATCGAAATAATTTCCATTATTGTTAATTACCTTTTGCCATTTTTCTGGCAGCTTATGAATACCACCGCGATAGAAATTCAGTAGCTTTGTACTGATTATGTAAATCCAGTCGCAAAGAAATTATTCGTACACCTAATATTATTGTTTAAATGTAGTTGTGTTGGCCGTTATTCTTTACCTCAATAACGAATTACGATCACATGTCGTACATTTTCTGCTACATTACCTTTTCGTTTATGCCTTATTTAAAAACGAAATTTACGTACTTCTTGTCCTCTCACTTCAAATAATTCTTATTTAAGATTCTGCTTTCAAAAAAAAATGTGTAACGCAGTTTCCTTCGATGCATGCCGACTTGCTTGTTCGTACGTTCGTAGTACAAGCGCAGTCGCCTACCGCGTAGCCAACGCTACCGCGGGAGCTCGGACGGAAGGCGCGCGCTCTGATTGGTCGGGGTTTTTTGTTAATATCTCCTTAACGAAGCTTCGGACAATATTTTCGCTAAGGAAAAAGTTGTTTCAAATCACCCCCTGAGTTACCCCTTCCAAGGAACTCCGACATTTTTGGGACACCCTGTATATAGCTGCGCCTCACGCGTATGAGCGCATATACACTCTTGCAGTTGTCCCAAAACCCACGCAACGGTTAGCAAGGTAACAGTTCCGCGCTCAGCTGTTACCTGGGTCCCGGAACTTGAGGAGGTATTTGCACCCTAACGGGCAGGCCTGCTCTAGAGGATCGCTAGGCGAGAGCGAGTCGGCGATCTATGAGCGATCTCACGGAACGTGGGTTCGGCGATTCACGCGCAAAGATCGCCGATTCACGTGCCGCCAGATTCCACCTTTAAATTCCCCCGAACTTATCCCAACAGACAAGTAGGTATCCATTGTAGTCCGATAGAAAATTTTACAAAAACATGAACAAAATTGCCACTTTATGAAGATTATCCAATTTCGTTTCACGGAGACGTATACAGGGTGTTTCACTACAGGTGGAATCACCCACCTTCCGCGAGAATGGCTGTTACTCGTTCATTTTTTAATATTTTTCTGTAACAAAATTACTGTGCGATGCTACATATATATACTTTTAAAATAAGCGAATAGTTGTAAACAAAATATACAGTAGATATTCCACAAAAAATCCCGAAAATCGCGTTCTTTTTCGAAAGCTGCGGCACTGCAGACGACACTGGGGAGTCTTTAAAGTTAAGGCGTCAACAAATTCATCCAAATCAGTGGGACCTGTATCTCCAAAAATTATTATCGGATTCGACTGAAACTTTATTTATTTTTAAGAATATCTATACTTCTGGCTAGGGGGCAAACCAGAAAAAATACAAAAATGACATTTTTAAAAAAAAAACGACAGTTGAAGTTTGAAATCACTTTTTCCCTATATTTTTCGTCCTTTCAACGCCTTTGAAAATTATAAATTTTCAATTTTCTAAAAATTTTACTGGTTTCTCTATGAGCCGGAAGTATATTCTTCAGAATAAAAAAGTTTCAGTCGAATCGGATGATAATTTTTCGAGATATATGTTCCACCGATTTTAAGAACACTGTTTCGAGAAAAATGAGTTTAAAGTTTTACGCGAGCGCCGATTGACCGGGTGTTACCCATGCATTTGCCGCTACTCAAATGCCTATAACTTCGGGAATTTGACGATTTTCAACAAATGTTTTTAAACACGTATTCGTAAAAGTTTGAACATTCGAAAAATGAAATTAAAAAGAATCGGCTTTTAGGCGGGAACCTCCCCTTAAGGAGACTATAGGCAGTCAGATTTGGTAAAAATGTAACTTTTGGGGGAAATTAATTGCAAGGAAATGAATATAAATTGTGACTAGTACTTTTGGGTAATGTTTATTTATACTATAAATTATAATAATTTTGTCTTATAATATATTCATACATATGACAGTACTACATTTGTCTGACGTGTAAGCGTTTTATCTGTGGTTTTGCAGTGATTACAAAAGACCGGAGATAAGGAACGACTTAAAATTTTTGCGGGATGTTCAAAATATATTCCTTTCTGCACTAAACCTCAACATTAAAGTGTAGAAACTGGAAACTTTCCCGGCTAAAAGAAACAGCTGTGCACCCCGAAAATCGAGATTTATCGTAAATATCGCCTTTTAATAAGTAATCGCTATTTCAATAATTTTAGTTTAATTTTTTTTCCCGAAGCACAGGCCGAAATTTCAGGTTCTAAGAGAAACATATTCGAAGGAAATCGCCGTAGCTTCATTTTCAAGCTCAATATCAGGGTAAAACCGGAGACACTTTTTCTAAAACAGTGTATAATCAACCTCGTGTGGCACCATTATTATATATGATAGTAACAAACATTGTATAAAAGGAGAAGTCTGTGCTTGCTTTCATCATCTTGTAATTAATTCTGAAAAAATACTTGATATTCGATCGATCAGTCAGATCAGGTAGCCAGCCTAGTCCCCTTAATATCGTGCTTCGTTTCCGATAAAATTAACTTCATCTTTAATCAAACTAACCGTGGACCGAAGTACAGTTTCGGTGCCCGAGGGGCACGCGGAGGTAAGGGGAATGCGTCGCGCTTTCCGTAGGCCGTTCTACTTACCTCCGTGTTCCCCTCAGGCGCCTAAGACTGTACTTCGGTGCACATGCGCTCACTTAAAATTCAAAGTCGATTCTCTCGAAAACAAAGCGCCATATTAAAAAATCTTATTCTATACGTTCGTCCTATTTACACCTACAGAATAATCCCCTAAAAGTTTCACCACCTATAGTGAAACACTCTGTATGTACCCTCGCAAATTTATCCGAGGACGATCCGTGCACCGACAGCTTTATCGCGCGGTGGCATGGATCGCGTTCAAGAGGTCGGTCGCGTCAGCGATGCCTCTAATTAACACAGCCTGTATACGGAGTTAGGCGCTCGCCGCGAAAATTAGTTTTCCAACGGTGGTTAATTGCGTTTCTAAGGAAAACTCGTCAGCCACCGCGGAATATAAGGGTCACGGAAGATGGATGACGGAACAACGTCGCCATTACCGGGAGTCGGGCGATGGGGGCGCTGATAGCCTCGGGTTCGATAAACGTGCAGAGCGCTGAAACCCTGGCTCCTCCATAGATGCGTCTCTGGTTAACGTCTCACTAACGCGATCATGCAAACGCCAGAGGGGATTGTAAACGGCTCGCTCTACAAAGTTGCCGTCTCTAGCTCCCACTACTCTCTGTCCTGTATTTCCTCCCCGCTCCTCTCAATCGGCCTCCCACTCCTCCCCGCGATAATACGTTCATCCTGATTTCTCTTTTTTAATTCTCCTTTTGTCGAGTGTATCCTTCTCTGTCGAGTTCCACCGACTTCTGCTTCTGATTCCATTGCGATGTTTGTTTTTCTGTAGGCTTCTTCTGCCGTCGTCTCTTTCTGCGCATCTGACGGTTCAGGCTTAGTGAGCCTCTTTCCCCGTCGGTCTACAAAGTTGCTCGCTCAAGACACACGATATAACCGTGGGTCCCGATATGAGTATCCGTGTCGATAGAAGTAGGCGTTGGAAACTTATCGCTAGCAAACCTTTAACGTCCAGGAAATAAATAATTTCAGGGGAGGGGACGTGGAACGGTGAGGTTCGCTCCTGAAGAAATAATTGATGATGAGGTGTTTTTATATTGGTGGATTTATATTATTTATAGTGGCGCGCTAATGGTGGATTTCTGATCATAGAGCGACTGGAGGTGTGTGAGTGCGTAGTAGTGGTATTGAAATGCAGGGAAATGTTGATTAAAATGTGGCACCAAATATGAGGCATTGAGATGAAAAAAGGGACTAACCCACATTTTTGCGAAAATGAGTTAGTAACAGTTATTTTATTCCAATAGGCTCTACTAATCGTATAAAGTAGGAAAAATTAACTTTTTTCAATTTAAAACCATATGGCATATCGAAATCACTTGTTGCATTGACATTTTGTGGTGACATCTGTGTGTAACACTTGAGGAGTGATTTGTCAAAAGGGCAGATTTCCACATAGAAATTTTTTTCAATAAGAGCAAAAACCTCTAGTACCTACGTCTATTAAAAACATCATTTTTCTTTTTATTAGTATACATATATTTTATTCTTCTATCTTATCAGACTATCGTGGTAATGTTTTAAATTTAGCGACATTTTTTTAATAGTTAGGTTAGGTTAGGTTTTTATTTTCTCCCAACTTACAATTTCTTACAGGCTGGAGGATGGCAAAACAGGGCACAGCCCTATATAGCCCAACGAACATTGGTCTTTATTTTTTAATAGTTATTTACAAAAAGTTTGGAAATAAGCCCTTTTGTTGGAAACTATAAAAAATAAGCCCTTTTGTATGTAACCATTTGGAAATAAGCCAAACCTATCTATCTACCTATCATTCCTTCCTTCACTAGGTATTAAGACCTTGCACAATCTGTTGTTTATAATATAATTATACTATAATGTTTATGGTTACTTTGTTTTGCCAAATTTAATTCTAAACATACCCTGACAGTGGGTACATTTTTAAACTAATTTAACTAATTTTGGGTAATTATGTGGAATTAAGATCCTTTTGTTTCGAATTCATTACAATTTCCTAGACGAGTATAGGAAATATGTCCGTTTTGTTTCAGACTAAAAAATTATTTCACTATGTCATCAGACAAACCTAGAAATAAAACCCTTTGTATTTTCATTCCAATTTTTCAAAAAGGAATTAAACCTATTTTGTAGTGTTTTGTGCCACTGGGGAATGTAATTTAAAATTATTAAGGCGAAGCCATTGAAATTTACTTCAAGGTCAAAAATGGAAATATACTCTTCTGATAAATCACTCCTCACTTATTAAAATTAAATGGAAAATCAATTATGCCTTCATTACGAAGCATTTCGAATAGCGTTAAAAGCTAAAAATTATGACTGCACCGGCAACAACACCTGCAAAACAAAATGCTGTTGAGACCCTATTTTTTAGATTGCCTATTTCTGCGTTTACCGAGCACTAAGTAGGGTTAGTCCGTTGTTGCTCTCAATGTCTCATATGAGAAATGGAAGGAAGCATTTTTTCTATTATAATATTGCTGTGTCTCTACCAAGAAAGTTATACAAAATGATCGTAGGAATTTGAGTAGGTTAGACTTCTTCTTCTGAACGAACCTGCTGAGTTGAAGGTTTGAAAATTTAGAAGTAAACGAATAACATTACCGGAATAACATTTCACAATAGAAATTTAATTTTTATTTTATCTTAGAAGACCCTAACTGCACTTGCAATCAAAAGTTTGGCCAAGAACCTCGATCATCAGAGAAAGAAAATTACTTCAAAGGATATGCCATACATGATACCAAGCATTCACCAAAAGAATACCTGAAAATACTGGCTGCGTTTCTAAGAGCCTATCTATCCCCTAATAGTTGCAATAATTCCCAGCTGGAAACTCTCGGTACATATTGCCCGTACCTTGTCATAAATAAATTCCGCCGTGGAACGGTAGCATAAATTAACGTCGATCCGCGAAAATTTTTCCGCGACCCGCAGCTTCTGGCGGATTTTTTCCTCAGTTCTGGGAGATTTCTCCTCTCGCGCTTGGACGCGGCGCGATCCCTCGTTGGGTTCAACCTGTACGCTTTCTAAACGGCAATTAACGATGATAAGATGCTTGGATGGAATTTTTCGACACCCCGAAGAAGCTCCCAAGCGCTGAACGGTCGATATGATACCTCCGGCCGTGCATCGACGTGCATATCGTGCGAGTTTATTACCAGCACTGCATTAACCTTTCGTAGCATAAACGACAGAACCGTTTGCCAGCGATGGGAAGCGCGAAACGCTGATTGCTTTTCGGCCCCGAACCCCCTTTTTTCGCCATTTCGTCCGCTGGCGTGGCATCGATTGACGGTGATTAATTAATATGATGGTTACCGCTTACTAGTAGAATATATAGTTGCTAGATGTGACGTGTGAAGTGATATCTCTGGAGGTACAAACCATCGAATGTCTTATTCGACACGTACTATAAGAATCTGTAACTGTAGGGTAAATCCGGGAGACGCGGTCGGGCCGGAGAGTTGGTCGAGTCGCTATATTTCAGACTCTATACGTAAAAACGGGTTAAAGTGCAGACCAATTACTTCTCTAGAAACCAAACAATTGAATGAATAGCGTCACTTCGGTTCCTTCTGTGTTTTTTTTTAGATTTACAGGCTATAAAAGGTAAACTGAGGTTACATTTAACCTCTTTTGTCAAACAACGATGTACAGAATCCTATTTAAAATATACGTCTAAGTTTATTTTCGTGTAATGTTTGGGAATAATAAGATAGTAGAGATATTGAGGGACAATGCAGCCAAAGTATTTAGCTATATTAACTCTTCCTCTCAAAACTAACGAGAAGACCATCTCTCGCTGCAGAAAGGAGAGATGGTCGAGTTATGATTTTTTTATTATTTTTATTTATATTTTTATTTTTTATCATTATTTTATTATTATTATTGTTCATTTATTTTATATATCCACTTTTGTATTCATTTGCCTTGCTAATCGCCGGTAGGTAGTTCGCTTTATCTTTGATGTGTTCTTTACTTGTTTAGCGTAAACAAATTAAATATCAATGAATCTGTAGTTGTATTCACTCATAAATAATTTTGCTTTCTTTTTTGTTATTTTTCCATGAATAATTATGTGAGTGGTCTGTGCCAACGACGAAAACCATTTTTCCCGGCACCTCGGGAGAGGTGGTCAGATATCACGATTTCAGTTTTCAACCCAATTTACAGTAAATATTGTCTTAAAGCAAATATCGGCCAGTTTTTCTGAATCAGCATAAAATTCTGAACATATTAGGTTTGTTCTGATAAAATAAGTAATATATGTATTAGTTTTAATAGCCATTTTATATTAGGTCGACCGTGTCTCCCGGATTTACCCTATACCAGTTTTGGTATAACCTTCTTTGGGTCGCGACCCCTTTTATAATATTAGGTAAGGTAAATGGCCCAATGGTGAAACAATTAAGGAAGCAGTTGAGATAATTGCAATTTCTTTTATATTTAAATAGTATAAAATTATAACTAAATATAATTATTCGAAAGCGTAAAATTTCTAGTTTCAGATAACGTAACAAGAATCTACATTTATTAAAGGAAAAGTTTTAAATTAATTAAAACATGAAACTGTTCATATGACCCAGTAATTAAATGAAATTCATAGCTTGACCCAGTCATTAATTATCAGTGTCCCAATTATTGAATATATATTTAATTTCACTATTTCTATCAGTTAATGAAAATAAATGAATACGGTAATATTTTGAGGTAATAAAAACATTTTATTTATAATACATTTGTGTTAAATCTTCAGCATGACTTTATGTCTGAAAATGATTAAAAGTATATTATATCATAAAATTTTAGGTTATGCTAATATTATGACGGGTTTAAGATTAATTATCCTAATAATTCTTAAACAGTATTATATTTTTGTCTAGTTATTATTAACGTAAATATATAGGATACAAAACAATACTTCACTGAATACTAACGTCTGTACCAGTGTTTATATAACCATTAAATACGCGTTTAATAACTGGTCCGTGACATGTTATCGTGTACTATTGGATAAACGCAACAATTTCAATATTAAAAAGAAAAAATTATTAAGAGATCCAATTAATTTTCAATTCTTCGACATATAATAAATCCACAACAACTGTACTATTTTAAAAATGATAAAATAATAATTAATTACAACCTTAACAAAAATATTCTCTCGCTTGCTTGAGCCCATTAGGTGAGACGCGAGATTGAAACTGTTGAAGCTTTACTGTATAATAATTTTTTTGCATGATATAACTATTCAGTTATGTAAGCTTATAATTGTATCTATATAAAGCTAATACATTTTGCAATTATATTTCGAATAGTTTAAACGTTGCAAATTAGTAAAACTGTTATTATTAATAAAATTTCTTCTCGATTTTTAATTATTGGGCCATGTTTAAGGACTGGGACATTTACCTTAAGGTAAATTTAATAATGTAAAGAAAACATATTAAAAATAGGTATTTGTTACTAGGTATTAGTATTTGTTATTTGTTAACCTTTACCTACATATTTCTTTCCCACCTCTTATTACTTCTCAGTTTGGTTACCTCTTAATTCGTAATTCTAATTCAATTATATTGTACTTTACAATTGTACTTCAATTGCAATTACGAATTGCGATGTAATTTAATTGAATACGATGTGATTGAATTATTTTGCAATTATAATTTATGGAGCAATTCAATAGTAATTCTGTACAACTGTGTTTATAAGCCCACTCTAAGCCAACAGAGATAGATAATAGCACATAATATTGATAAGGAATCCATATTTTGTTCTCAAAGAATAGTCAAAGTTGATTTTCTCGAAAATAAAGCCTCAAATGAGAAAAATTCATTTTATATTTTCGACTTATTTTTGCTTGCAGAATCACACCCTTTCCGGTTGTACCACTAGTTACCGAACACCCTGTACCACACTTTGAGTGGCGTCGGCGTTTTCACGCGGGTTAAGCTTTTGTACATCACAATAACCACATACTTAATATACTACTTACAGTATATTTACACTCGAGGTCAGAGTTTCAAGGGTTGCAGTTGGAACTAATAAGCTTATACTGAAATTGCGATTTTGGACATTTCTATTATCCCTCCATTAGAAACCAAAAAATTCATTTTTCCAAATTATATAATTCGATCCCCAAAAGTTGCAAAAGCCCCATGCAGAGTTTCCATTTAAATGGAAGCACGTTCTCCTAAACAATTTATTCCATACATTCTTTTTTATGAAATTCAATACTCAGGTATGAATTTCTCAAAATGAACGAAAACTCATTTACCAGCTTTCTTCTAATAGAAACTAGAGAAAGGTATACAGTAAGACAAGTAGAGATTATAGAAAACAGACGATAGAAGACTGTAACACGTCGTATTTTGCCTGAAGGATGTATAAACTGCGTTCCTTAAGCATGCAGAGTCCTTTTATTAATATCTAAGTCATCTTCGCTGGTTGAACGATATCAGAAAAACGTATCCGCCGGTTGAGTTGCGCTAATTGAAGTTGACAAGTCAATTGACATCGTGATTTATTCAGATAGACATCGAGAGCGCAGTGATTGACGATGGCCACTGGCTCTGTTCCGTGGAAAGCGAATATTTGCGATGCAATCAAAGCCTCTTAATCAACGATTAATAAGAGAACAAAAACACGCTAAGCCGCGCTTATTACGAGCCTGACAATTCGAATTGACGGCACATCAAAGCGAACGATGAAATATCATTTCAATTTATCGGCGCATTTATCGTGTATCTATACAGCGTTTACGAGCACAAGCTGCGTCCCATGAAAATAAATACTTGTAATAGAGATGAAACCTTCTGACTGTCATGTAACGGTAGAAAACACAGTTGCTGAGTGCGTGAACGTGAATTGAAACCGCGGGAGCAAATGAAACGTCGTTTTGACGTGTTTAAACGACTACTCTACAGGAACGTGGAAACAGCTTGTTTCATCTTCATTTGGCAGAAATATAATAGATACTGTAATGGATATTGTGAGAACCTTTCTTCGAAGGAACTCTAGGAGGAACTATGATTGCAATGTGCCAGTCACACTTCTAGACAATCCGAATGAAATCCCTTTCTCTCCGTTTGGTCCGAGCACGTTTTGAGGATGTCGAGATTGATGACTGGCTGCAGTTTAACGCCGCGTTGGCTACGGCTGTGCCACTTATGACGAAGCAAACAAAGTGGCAGAGCCTGAAATTTATGGCGCTGCATGTCTCGGTCACGGGATGCTGTCCTGGGCTCCCCTTTGCAAAACTTGTGCGCATGATTTACGAGAGCTCGAAGGAGGCTCGAGATAAGCAGCAGAAAATGGTGAAAACCTTTCGAAAGGTTTCGCGGTGGAAAGTGGTGGTGATAATGTGGGATGGCAAGGCAGTAATATTTCTTCGTAGAAGACTGGCACAATCGACGAAAGGAATACACGGATAATTTATGCAGATTTGTGGATGTAAAAGATCCCTGAATATGGTGTAGGAAAGATAGATCAGAAATTATGATGTTCAAAATTGATTCTTTGAAGGAGGGAATTCTATTCTTTGGATTAAAGACATAGCAAATTTTTTTTTTATGAAACCAGCGATTCGATTCATCTGAAATTTGGACCATGTTTTGGTGCAGCTTTGAGGAAGCTGCAGTTTTTTTTTATTAATTTTTAACCATAAATATAGTAGCCACGCACGATCGACCATCACGATATTTATCTACCAGGTAATCTGAAACAGAAAAATGAAACGGCGTTTTATGCATATGTAGCTTGAAATTGATAAACCAGCAAGAAACAAAGAAAATTATTGAACAGTGTGGAGAGTTTTCATACTGACAGGTCTGAACCTTTAATTTTTGCAACCCAATTTTGCGCCAGTTTTCTTATGTAACAAAAGCAGTATAGAACTTAGCGGTATTCTGATTCATCAAATTGAAACTACATATGTACAAAGTAAAACGCCGTTTCATTTTTTTGTTTCAGATTACCTGGTAGGTAATAACATGCACATCAGCGGACGACGAGTTTTGCGCGGCGTGATGCATAACTCCTATATTTATTATTAAAAAAGAATACAAAAAAATGCAACTTCTTCAAGGATGTATGGTCCAAATTTCAGATGAATCGAAATGCTAGTTTCTTAAAAAAAATCCTAAATTTTACTATGTTTTTAGTCCATAAAATAGGATTTCCCCATGAATGGTTATCAGGAAGAAAGTGGCGTATTGTATTATACTACTTGAATGTATGGCATCTCTCGTATAGTGTCTCTAAATTTAATAACAAAGTAATGTAATGAAGGAGGACATAGGTAACTTAAAGAAAATTATTCACATACGTCAATCGATTCAGCTGTTTATTCGAGAAATTTAATTACAGTCGTAATGTAGAGCAAAGAGAATATTTGTTCAGAAGTGTTTCAGTTTATACTTCTATAAAAATTCTCTCATGAAAAAGAATCCTAATGTCAATTAAACTAAAATTAATTGCAGTATATTCGAATGTGTTTTAATTTCTTAACTCACTACAAATTCATTAACTGAAGTTATACAGAAGCTAGTGCAGTAATTGGTATTTTAGTCTGTAACAAGTATGGAAGTACAATTTCATATAAATCCACTCTTTAAATAGTACTTAAATACTGTTTAGTAGTGTTAAATAGTGATCTAGAAATCAGTGAAATTTCATCAAAATAGGGAAGAGATGGATGCCATATTTCCCTTATTAGAAAAATAACCCGACTGGTGGTCAAAAGTTTGCAACGCCTACCGAAACTCAACATGTTTCCGAACCTAATAGCTGTCAGAAAATCAGGCCTTCGGAAGCCATTACCAGAGGAAGATCGTGTTTGGTTTGGAGTGGTGCTTAGCTGGTAGCGATACCAGATAATGTTAACATTCATTTTATATCGTTTCATTTACATAAAATATTTTTTAAATACTATTAAAATAACTGGAAGTTTACTATCCTGAAACGTGAACCTTCTAACTTTTCTTCCTTGCATTCTTAATTCCATTAGATACACTTCGCCTTCACAGCAACACATTCAGGACGAAAACTTATTGCTCTATTTCGTAAATGATATTGGAGTACAGTTACACTTTCTGACAAAAAGTTATCAAATATCTTATTTTCACATCACTTCCACTTTCAACCACAAATCTGATATTTTAACGAATATAAGAACTGCGCCCATATCTGCCAAAGAATTCAGTTTCTAATTAAAATCGAAACTTGAAAACTAAGGCCCCTAAAATGGCGGCACACTGTTTGCAAAATATTTCTTAGTTATACCATACAAGAAGCTTTAATTTCCGACTAAAAATTGAACTATTAATCAATTGGGAGCTATCGAGGTACATACTCCGTCTTTGGAACACATTACATAAATTCATTTTTCTGAAGACGAAAACAGTTATCGAAATGTTGCATAGTAATGCATGAACTATTACAGTTACGAGGTATCAAAGAGAACTTTACGAACACAAATCACGCAATAGCAAATTAATAGGGCCTTCCGTTCTCTTCGATTGATAGATGCGCACCGCAAATGGAATCACTATATCACGGTCTCGAGCATAACGGAAATAAACGTGGCCAAACGAATAAATCACACCAGACACTCCCATATCGTTTTGCCACTGACATCTTTCTCCCATTGACTGTCATTTTATTGCTGATTGAACCGTCTCAGATTCCGCGCACAGATTAAAACGGAACGCATTAACTGTCGTCGCGGTTTTATCGTGGCCCATCCGTTCGTTCGTTTAATTCAGGTTACACTAGAGAAGGATCGAGCACGTTCCTATCAATTATGACGTATTTTATTTATTAGCGCCATTTGCCTCTGTCTATTGGTGCGCGTTACAAAATCGCGAGTGACCGGTTGAGTGAAAACGCCATTAAGATCCACGGTGATATCGGCGTTAATCGATTTCTGTTGCAAATTTAACCGATCTCAGCGAAAGAAAACCCATGGATCATGCGAGTTCTTAGTTATAAAATGTTGTAGTTCAATATTACAACATATTACAGACGCGTTGGCTCCGTTCTGCGGTTTAACCTGAGTTTCTACTTCTCAGTTTCGTTTGTCGTTTTATTCGTTTCGGGAGGAAAGGTGCGCGAATATTTATGCAAGGATTTTTAGATCTATTTTAAATGGTGGTGCTCTATTTTGTGTTGATACCTACCATTACTCCACTTGCGCCTTCAGTTTTCTGCTTTCGTAAAAGAGGCATCGATGATCGTGATTGATGAGCTTATAACAGATAATATCTGAATAAAGATATCTGTCAATATTTACTTTATTGCGCATTTTAAGTGATAATGCATGTCTCCCTGTGGTTTTATTTCGTTCCCCAAAGTGCGCCACGTCTCCCAAGTCCAAGATAAAATTGACTTAATCTGTTCATGAGTCCATTAGTTCGACATACATCGATTGTCCATTAATACGTCCACTCAGCCACCTGTTTCTTCCATCAAATACACGTTTATTTTCTCATACATAATCTATGGAATGCAATTCATTCACCGAGATACATATCTACTAAGAACCTAGTTATAATAATCTATCTTCAATAGGTACATGCAGAGAAATTTCGCAAACTACCCTTAGCCATTCACCTAAGTTAGGTATGCACAACTTTGGCACGTCACTAAACATGCAACTAAATGTATAGTATGTACCATCCACACATTTTATAAGCAATCATAGAATACGTACGGTGTTGATCAGAAAAAAGGTTAAAACTCATATCTTTACATTTCTGCATAACAAACTTAATTAGGCCTAGTCTGAGCCTAGTCTGAGCAACCCCCTGTCGCTGGTGTATTCTAGGAAACCCCAATCTATGGGATGTAAGTTTTAGGATATGATTCTTTTTCATGGAACTATCATAAGATAGAATAGAAATAATTCTATTATCGTTCACAATTTAATAGTACATTGCGTGACAAAGGAGAGAAGAAAGCTATTTTGACGAGCGTGAAGTTTGCTGCCCGAGCGCAGCGAGGGCAACACTTCACGCGAGGCAAAATCGCATCTCTCCCTTGTCACGCACGATACTTTTTTCAACACTTGCATGAAAGGTGTGTTTTTGAAAGCCTGTTGAGCGATTCGAAAAATATATGCAAACTCAAGTTTCCTTGGGAGTAAAGTAAAAAATGCGAATACGCATGCGCGAAGTCTTTTTCCGTTGGGAGAAAAGTAGAAAACGCGAAAAGTATGAAATTGGCCATTTTGTTCCCGCTCAGCAGGCGTAGAAAACACACATTTTCATGCAGGTGTTGAAAAAACTTTCTTTTGACTACTGCTGTACACTTCCATCCATGAGTCACTGGACACTTATTGTTATTAACGTTGGTAGAAGGACGATTATTCAGTATAAACTGACTTTCATTAGAATATAAAGTTTACACATACTATAATTTTGTTCATATTGTAGAGAATATGTAAATGAAACTGTGTGTTAAAAAACTTACCAAAAAGTGACATGAAATCTCGAAGCCATGTCGACCTAGATAAGATTTGAGACCATCACAAGATGTCCCCTTCGAAACAAAGTAAGTTTTACTATAAATGTTTTTTTCAGTAACGAATAGTTAGGAGATAATTGCGTGGTTACTTCAAATGTGAGACCCTGTATAGTTGTAATCTCCTAATCTTTTCCATGGCTCCTTTCTTTAGGCATGCTGTTCTTAGTTTCTTATCCAAAACTTCTTCATTGGGTGAAAAGCAAGTGACTGTGGAGACCATAACATGATTTGCACTTCTTTATTGTATTTTAATTCCTTTAGATGAGTTTTTGAAGTATGTCGTAAGTAAATAAAGTAAAAATAACAAAATTAAATAATCACATTATTCTAGAAACTTGTATCCATGTTCTAATAATTAGCTTGCTCAAAAGAAGCAAGTCGTTAGCTTGTTGATAAAAAGCTGAGCACTCCATATTTCTTCATTTTCGGTAAATACTAATTTAAAGTTCAATCTATTACAATAAATCGGGTAAGACTAAAATCTTACTTTTGAAAAAAGGATGACTTGGTCAGTTTTACCAAAAACCCAACAAAGTGTTCGGTAGCTTCTAAATGGAAGTGTACATACGGCTTCCATTCTTGGGAAAAATTTTTTTTACGTAGATTAAAAGAAATATATTTTTTCGAAAATTCTTCCTAACAGATATACAGACCTTCAGAAACGGTATAACATTTATTGAAATATTCATTCGATATCTTTTGTAATTTGCGAGTTAGGGTGACCATACCTAATATCGCCTAGCAAAAGTTAAATCGCTATTAATTGAATAATAATTGACATTTTTGCATTCAATTCGTTTCAAAGTAAAGAGAAATTATTCATCTATCATGTAGCATAAGCTAGAATCGTTGAAACCTACAAATTTTTAATTTGGAATTAAAAAAACGCAAGACATGCAAAATCCGGTCCTGAAAAAAGTGTAAGTTTCTAATATCGTCTACTTAAGAAATATTGATTAATTCATGTATATATGTGTTTTTAAGTTATTTTCACATGTGCTTTTGTCACGTCCAGAATTGCCGGAACATTCTGGACGAGAAGAGAGTTCTTGCCCCGTCGCCTCCAACGTAACCTAAACCCTAAGGCCGGCCGGCTACGTCGCAATGGAGTACTGTGCGGGGCGGGTGGATTGGCTTTGAAGGATCGTGGAGGAAAAGAAGAGGTGCGTTTCGTCTTGGGACCGTCAGTCAGACTCATCAGTAGGGCTATAACTGACGGCCCCTGCCCTAGACACACACTCTTTCAAAGTGTTTATTTGAGGCAAATAATATTTATTACAATAGAATAACTATAAATAAACAAATAGTTTGTATTGCTTTTTTTTTATACGAGAGACTTATGTAATGTACTTTTTCAGTCTTACAAATTTCAGACATCGTAACACGAGGAGTAGTTTTAGGCTATCGTTCGTTATAATTATATTTGTACTTAGAACTAGTTTGGTCGACTAGCCAGTTACGAATAATACTTTGTCGCTCCCCAAAACGCCTAAAAAGGGAGTTAATATTGCATCGTTTTTACTTACAAACTAATATACCTAAAGCTAATTATATATTTGATAAATATAACAGTAATAATAACAATAATATTTACATTGATAAGGGTGTTGGGAACTAATGGATTATTTACAGGGACGGGCGGAGGCTGAGGAGGAGAAGGATTGAGGAGATGTTGCTTTACGTAGCTGTGGTAGAAGGGATGAGGGAAGCTAGGGGCTCACATTATCGCCGTATTTGCCATGGACCCATGCTGTTTAACCTAGTTACAATATATAATATTTAAGTCAGACTTACAATTTTACTTATCCTTTTGTACTTAGTTTTTGTCAATTTTTAGTTAATATATAGAGGGACGAAGAAGATATAAGAAATAAACATACTTGCATACCTATTCACGACACACATACTTTATATTCTACCTTTACATTACCTATTTATGTACTATCTTTGGTTAATAAGGCACGTTAAAAAGTTAAATTAGGTAAATCAGGTACCTGAGCTTTGAGATTTGATTTGTCCCTAACTTTTTTAATTACTCATCAACCACCAGAATCTTTTAATATCAATATTTTTGTAGTCCGAGATGTCTTTTTGGGGGATCGCTGTACTATATTTAAGAACGCTTCTGTCTCCTTGCTCATCTGGCTGGTTCAGCCGATGAACTACTGTTTTGTTCGCTCTATGGCGTGGGATGTGGTACAACACTGGCACAGCATGTTTGTTTTGCATATATCCGTTTTTATCTAGGAATATGAACGCTTCAGGAGGTATATAGCCCGTGTGCAGGGATTTTTTTTATATAATTTTCATCTGGGTAAGGAATTGGGAATATTAAGCTGTTGTTAGCTAACTGTGCTGCTGACGCAAAATAATTACGAATAAGTTTTATTATGAAATTATCAATTCTATTAATTCCTGCTTTATTCTATAGAGTTGCATTTTTGAAGTATTTTTGAAAGTTGGATGCAGGTGTTCTATATAAATTGAGACATGCTCTTAAGCATCTTCTTTCGAAGACACGTAATTCCTCCATTACTGACGCTGCAGTGTTGTACCACATCTCGCAACCATAAGTGATTATAGGCCTTATCAACATTTGATAGCATGTGAGTTTAACTTTTTGGAGTAAAATATTTTTGCATTTGCTACGAATGTATTTTTTGCCTTTTGTAATTGGGTATTAATGTGCTTGTTAAATAAAAATCTATCGTCTATTTGTAGTCCCAGATACCTTACTGAGTTTTTATGTTCAATACTTATATTCCCTTCAACATCGCTTTTCAAAGAGAAGTTCTTATATTGTTGTGCAATTGTACCTGAGGCTCTCCTGCAAGAGGGTCTAATGAGAATTGATTCGCATTTATCAGCATTGACCCTTAGTTTCCAGGCTTTGTAATATGCAAATATCTTGTTGATGCCATTTTGCAGTGTTGCTTGAAGTTTATTTGGCGATTTATCTGCTGTGTATACTATTAAGTCATCCGCAAAGGCAATCATGGAACATTTTGTGTTGTTTGGTCCGAACAGGTTTAGGATATCACATGTGTATATGTTGAAAAGAATGGGCGAATTGATAGTGCCTTGTTGGAGTCCATTCTCTAATTTAAATGATTGTGAAGACGTTATGTTGCCTAGGCTGGTTTTGAAACTTCTTCCGTATATCATGCTATGTATTAGCTTGATCAAAATGAGTGGGAAATCTTTCTTTTGTAGTTTGGTTATTAAGCCGTTTAACCACACCGTGTCAAACGCTTTTTCTAAGTCTACTAGACACGCTCCTAAGCATTTGTCTCCATTCAGTGCCCAATTTACGTCAGAGGATAATTTATTTATGGCATGCATCGTTGAGTGGTGTTTACGGAAGCCATACTGATTGTCTGGAATTAGGTTTTTGGCATTGCATATTGTTAGGATCCTGTCGTTTATGATTCTTTCAAACACTTTGCCTATATTAGGGAGTAAGCTGATAGGTCTGTAATTATTAGGGTTAGATTTGTCTTTACCTTTTTTGTGTATAGGTAGTATTTTTGCTTGCTTCCAGCTGTTCGGGAAATGAGCATGATTTAGTAGATTGTTGAATAGTATTGTATAGTTGACTATCATGTTAAGTGGCAGTTTTTTTAAGACTAAATTTGGAATTTTGTCGTTACCAGCTGATTTTTTGTTGTTGAGGGATGAAAATTTACTTTTTACCTCTGCCCTATTTGTGAAATAATCTGGTAGTGCGTCTAGTGGTGTAGGTTCTATTGCATTATTTGACTCAGAAAAATTGCATATTGTATCTGGTATGTCGGTTACTATGTTTGTGATTATTTGGTTATACGTTTTTTCTATGACATTCCTGAATTTGGGATTATTAGAATTGTTGTTTTGCTCACTTACAGCTGCGTATTGGATACCTAGGTAGTCCAATTTATTGTTAGTGTTGCTTATGAGGATGTTGTTATTGTTGTCTATACTTAGTGTGTTGGTATCCAAATTTGCTCTCCTTATCAGATTTTCTTTGATTGCTGGGATTTTAAATGTTGGGAGTTTGGTATGTTCTTTCTTTCTGAAAATCAGGTTGATTTCCCTGAACATTTTGTTTGATTGATTTGTGTTTATTTGGCTGATTCTGGTGTGCCAATATGTATTGACCATCCGCTCTATTTCTGCTTTATGTCTTTTCCTTATTGCTTTTATCCGATTGTCTATAATTTTTACTGCGTGGCTAATGTGAGGTCCTACATTCTTTGATCTATGTAGTTTACGGGCTGTGGCAATAGCTTGTTTTTCATCTTGCATTAGTTGTCGGATTCTTCTCGATGTGTATTTATCTATTGAATTTTTTGTATTAGCTTTTGGTATTGATTGCTGCATGGCGTCTATTATTTTTTGGTTTATGTTTTGTATTTGATCTTCAATTTGTGCTATTGAGAGGTTGGTGTCTGATCTTATGTGTAGATCGCTGGATTGTAGTATTTTCTGGAATTTTTCCCATTTTGCTTGATTGTAGTTATATGCTGTATTTTCTCCATTGTGTTGGATAATGATGTTCTGATGTGATATTCTTATTTTTGCTGTTAATGCTACGTGATCACTAGGGATTTGGATGGTGGATAGTTTATTGTTACTTCTATTTGTATACTCAAGTCTTGCATCTGAAATGAGTAAATCAATGTAAGATTCATTTCGCGGGTAGGAAGGTGTACATGAGTGGAAAAGGTTTATTCTATATTTAATATCATTGTTGTTCAACCAATCTTGTAGGTTAATACCTCTTTCATCATTCATTTTGTTGGACCAATTCACATGTTTTGCATTAAAGTCTCCCGCTATGACATAATAATTGGTTTGCGATATTAAATTTAATTTATTGAAGAGTTTTTCTAAGTCTGATCTGAATTTTGATGTGGGACCTTTCTTTGCGTATATGGATACTAATATTAGTTTGTTATTGTTTGTTGTGTCCAGTTTTATTGCTGTTGTGATTCTATCAACTCTGTTTCTGTGTTTATGTCAATTATTTCATGTTTTATGTTATTTTTAATTAATATTGCTGTGCCTCCACCTGCTTTTCCGTTTGGTCTATCGTTTCTGATGATCTTAAAGTCCTTGAAATATAGAGTATGTTTTTCGTTTAGGTGGGTTTCACTTAGTAAAATAATATCTGGTTTTTGTTTGTCTAACAAAAGTGTTAGTGCTATTCTTTTGGTATTGCTAACTAAGGAGTTTATATTTGCCGAAATTAGCTTTATATTATGCGTGTGTCCTGGTGAGTTATTGAATGACCCTAGACACACACGGGGACACAGAGGATATGATTTTGGAACTTGTATATATATGAAATGAGTAAGGGAAATAGAACTAGCGAGAAGATTAGACCTCTGGTGGCGCTCGTCGACAGTAAGTCGCGATACCGTGGTGGGGCCGGGACGTCACACTTTTATTATTTCTTGCTCTATAAATGTTTTTATCCATTTTTTTTTATTACAAAAATATAGGATTTTTAAGATATTTTATTTTTTACGTTCGGATATACATATTGAACAAATAAAGTTTATTTCACTCAGATAAAAGGTGTGGTTTGTCCCTTAAGGGGAGGTTCTGGTCTAAATGTCGATTTTTTTTTATTTCATTTTTCGAATATTCAACCTTTTAGGAAAACGTGTTTAAAAGGATTTGTTGAAATTCGTAAAATTCCCGAAGTTATAGGCATTTGAGTAGCGGCAAATGCATGGGTCACAACCGGCCACTCGGCGCTCACGTAAAACTTTAAATGAGTTTTTCTCGAAACAGTGTTCTCAAAACGGTGGGACCTGTATCTTCAAAAGTTATTATCCGATTCGACTGAAACTTTTTTTATTTTGAAGAATATACTTCTGGCTAGGGGGGAACTAAAAAAAATTACAAAAAGTTGAAAATTTATCATTTTCAAAGGCGATGAAAGGACGAAAAATACAGGGAAGTGATTTCAAACTGGAAGTGTCGTTATTTTCTGAAAAAAAATGTCATTTTTGTAATTTTTTTAGTTCCCCTCCCCTAGCCAAAAGAATAATCTTCAAAATAAAAAAGGTTTCAGTCGAATTGGATAATAACTTTTGGAGATACAGGTCCCACCGATTTGGATCAATTTATTGACGCCTTGAATTTAACGACTCCCCAGGGCTCTCTGCAATGATTAATTATAAAACAAAAAATATACTTCTATAATTTAAGACATCCTTAATACAATGCAAAAAGTCCCATTAAATTATATATAGTAGTTTTCCTTTAATTAATTCCTAAATATCACCTATTTTTTGGGGCTCTAGACCAGAACCTTCCCTTAAGGTCGAGTTTCCTAGCCGCGATCGGAGGCTGCGGCCGGCGGCGATCCCACTAGTGCAATGGAGAAGTATGTATCTGTAGGGGAGAGTTGCCTATATTGGACCGGCTCCTAGATTGGACCATTTGTGTATCTCGATAAACAAATATATTTGCAGTGTTTTTTTGGCTACACTGATTTAGGAAGTGGAGATGAAACGTGCGAAATCAGCGATACGGTTATTCATTAGTTTGTCGTTCACCGTCGTCGAAATATAGAAACACGTGGTGCGCGATCATTATTTTTCGTGCTATTTCAAGTGAATTTCTTTCTACAACTTATAAGTACCATAATTTTAAACGATACTAGTGTAAAGTGTGCTGTCTTAGCTGCAACTTCATGTCCTTACTTTCCCATATTCGTATAAGTATAACAATGAAATCATATATTTTTTATGTAACCTACAAGTTGCCTAATATTGGACCATCACTATATAGTTGCTTGAGTTGGACCGGTCCATTCTAGGATACAATCTATGTTATGGTAGCGAATAGTTAAAAGCATTCTCAAAAAATTTAAAAAAAATCAATTAAACCGACTTTGAAAAATAAAATTGCCTTAAAAAATAAAAAAATAATTTTTTCCTTTATTTAATCTACGACTCTCATATTTTTTAAATCGGCGCCAGATTTACACAGTGTAAATGATGAGGCACCGACTTAAAAAATATGAGAGTACCGTAGATTAAATAAGGGAAAAAATTATTTTTTACTTTTTAGGGCAATTTTATTTTTTTGAAGTCGGTTTTAATTTCTTTTTAAATTTTTTATTTTTAACTTTTTAGTTTTACATAAATTGACACAACATGCTGAGGCGCGCACGTACATAAAATAATAATAATTAAGTGACAATAGTCTTTATTATTAACCAGAACTGGCAAAATATTGATGCAGTGTATTATGCGGGGACAAATATAAAAAAAAAATCAAAACAGCGTACTATTGCACTACGTGCACTGTAAGATACTTATTGATTCCTGTTTCTATTTATTTTCAATGCCCTGATCAGTGTTTTTTAGATTGTATATTTAAATTAATTAATTTTTAGGGGCGGTCCAACGTAGGAAACCAGTGGTCCAAATTACTAAACCGGTTGCCTGAAAGTTTTTTGAGATATTATTTTAATCACATATTTTATCAACACACTAAATACATGATAAAATTTACATAAAATGTAGATCTTTTTCCCGTTTCTGTTTGCTTTCTACGATGTGTTATGCCCGTGTAGGAGAGAAAAATATAAAAGTGGTCCAAAATAGGCAACCCTCCCCTATCTCCGTTGCGCTACTGGGCCCGCCGCCGGCCGCAGCCGCCGATCGCTGCTAGATAAGGGTACGTTTATGTTGGAACTGCGATAAACGATCAGAGCGACGATAAGAGCAGCGATAGAAGCTGCGCGAAAATATCTTTCTTTGATGTGTTTATAGTGGAGCTGTCATAATAGTATTGCTTCGATCGTTTAAGGTTTCGGGAAGATGAACCATTTAGATATGAGCGATTCTGAAGAAGAATTATTATTGTCTTCAAGTGCCGTAAAATGGTACATAGGAAGTCTACGCAGTAAACGTAAACATTGTATACATCCTATTAATACTACTAGATACGAATTTGGAGAGTTTCATCATTTATATAACGACTTAAGAAAATATCCTCAGAAATTTTTTGAATATATGCGAATGAAAATAGAAACTTTTGATTACATTTTGTCCACGATATCGGATAAGATTCAAACAAACTGGTGCAATTTCCATACTATGCCAATTCTTTATGAAGAAAGGTTAATGATTACAATAAGGTTAGTTAAGAAACATTTTAGAAATATTTATTTTCTCAAACACAAAACATATTCCTTAAATAATAAACTTATTAATAAATTAAATGCAAAAGTTAGAGAGTATGGAAAGACGGTTCTGTACAATTATTATAATAATCTTTTGTGGTATTTTGATTAATTGTATTTGTATATGTATTTGTATTTGTATATGCATTTGTACTCCGTATCATAAATTCTTGAGTGACTTTTAATATTTGGTGAATTTTTAATATTTGGTAACAAACTTTTAAAAAAATTTATATCTTCATCTTCTACGTTTTGCACTTTTTTATTTTCTAAATATTTTAGTTTTTTCTTTTCTACATCTAACAATTGCGAACCAACATTTTGAGTCGTAAGGGGTCTTTTTCTAATATTAATAAATGTTTGATTTTCGGCTGATGTTGAAGGGTAAGATATTATTTCAACATCCTCTTGGGGTGATACCGATCTACCCTCGTTCGGTTCTAAATTATTTTCCGGAATATGTTGATCATTGCATATTGATTCGTTTTCTTTACAAACAAAATTTCCTCCTGAACATCTTGGTGTAAACTGATCTTTCAAAAATAAAAGGGATTCAAAATATGTCCATTGGTTTTTATCGCAAAAATTTGCAGCATCTCCCGATTTTGGTTTTGGAATAGATGCGAGGACAGTCCTAAATTTATCCCTCAACGATTTCCATTTATTTCTTGCTAGATCTCCTAGAAGTTAAAAACGAAAATATCACCAAAAATTCATAAAATCTGTAGGTACTTGTCAACTGGACAATCATATCGAAGCTTAGCGTTTTCTTTCCGTGTGGGAGTCACAACAGTTTCAAAAATTGTAAGTGAAATGGTGAAAATAATATGGACAATACTTCAACCAATTCACATGAAAGTGCCAACAAAAGATGATTTCAAGAAAGTCGCTAATGATTATTATAATATTTGGAACTTTCCCAATTGTTTAGGCTCTATTGATGGAAAGCACATTAGAGTTAAATGTCCTCCACATTCCGGTTCTATGTTTTATAATTATAAACAATTTTTTTCGATTGTTCTTCAAGCGCTAGTAGATGCAAATTATAAGTTTATAAACATTGATGTTGGTGGTTACGGAAAACAGAGCGATGGCGGAACATTCAGATCTTCCGCTCTATTTTTATATTTATCAGAGGGACGTCTCGATATTCCTAATGAAACTGCCTTGCCAAATTCCGAAATTACTGTACCATATGTATTAATAGGAGATGAAGCTTATCCGCTTCTTAGAAATTTACTGAAACCTTACAGTGCTCGAGAGTTAAACGCAGACAAAGAATACTTTAATGCCAGATTATCAAGAGCACGAAGAACCGTTGAGTGTGCTTTCGTAATTATTTTCTCTAAATGGAGAATTTTAAGCAAAGCCATAGAAACTTCTGTAAATGTAGCGGACGATATTGTTAAAACTATTTGTGTCCTGCATAACACAATTATTGATATGGAAGGTATTCAGCATCATTTAGTAGATTTGCGAGAAATTTCCATAGAATTAAATGTGAGGCCAGATTTTGGTAGGCCAGCTCGTGCTGCACAAAACGTACGCGATTTATTTAAAACTTACTTATGTCAAAATCCTATTGTAAATACTGCTTAAACTCTGTTATACTTATAAGTACATACATGTTAATTAAATACTTAATATAATTAATACAATAAGTAAATATTTATACTTACGTTTCGTGTTCAATTTAACGGCTACTTCAGCCCATAACTTATCTAGTATATATCGATTATGGTGAGTTTTCTCTTTCTGATCCCATAACGGAGATCTAATAAATACCTCTGTAATTAATTTTTCAATATCCATCGTTAATAAGGTTATTACTCTTCGATGACATCAGCGATAATAGCGAAGAAAAAGAAATGTTTGTTTCTCGACACTTTTATCGTTGGTCATCTAGTAAGCGTTGCGTAGGTCGTTTTGTTTGAATTTCAAACCAGTTTGTTATTTTGGCGTAATATATCATTTTTCATGTGTTAATAAAACATTCTTAAGCTCAAAATTAGTCTGTCTTCTACTGAAATTGTCTTCTTAAAGTTGATAGTTTTGCGGGTACACTTTTCTCGTATTGCTTCAAGAATATAATTAAAAGTATTTTGTGTCGTTTGAGTATACTGATAAAATAAATTGTTGTTTTGTGGTAGCTGACAGTACGTTCTCATTATATGTCGATGAGATCGGCGATAATAGCGAAGAAAAAGAAATATTTGTTTCTCGACGCTTTTATCGTTGGCCATCTCGTTGCTCCAATATAAACACTTCCATTATAAATCAATACAATGTATTTCGACGCTTCGCTCTTATCGCCGCTCTGATCGTTTATCGCAGCACCGACATAAACGGACCCTAACTCGACCTTAAAGTTGCAAAAGTAGCGCCAACTTAAGTTCTTAGCCTGGTCCAGCATCAAAATCGGCGTGTGTCACACACACATACACACACACACACACACACACGCACACGCGCGCGCATAATTCGCTATACATATGAAGTATGCAGCAGCAGCTCCTCAATATTCCAAGTAATAAACATGGCACGCGGTTAGTGGATTGTACCTGACTCTCGACTCGTCCTCATCGTGAATCTTCGCCGCGGTAGAATGATCTTGCAACGTCCCGATCTTTTCGATCAGATGTTGCCTCTTCTCAATGGACTTCCGCCTGAGATCCATCGAAACGCAAAGCCGCGTTCCCGCGTTTCGCAACACGATTGTGCGGCCCAGAGACACGCTTGTAGCAGGCGCGTGTAACGGTTAACAGCCCCACGAAAAGGATGGATCGGCGCTTTTCGTCGGTGCTTTCTGGCGATATTGCAAGAGCGACGATTGCGCGAAGCGGCCGATGCGGCCTTTATCCGGGAGATTTCAGCGCGTCGATCCTCGCCCGTGAATAATGTGCTGTCCCATCGGCGACGCGGAAGGGAAGGCTGAGGAACAGTTTCCGCGTGGCGGTGGAAGTTGTGCGTTCGACGCTGACCGTAAAATCGCGGCATAGATGTCGCGGCGATAAGAATCAGGATTCAGCGTCGCTGAGGGGACTCTATGGTTAGACGTTTTGTTTCTGTGAAACTCAAGTTTGGTCATACTGGATGTTCCTAGACTGTATGTATGTACAAGCAATGGTGAAGCGACCATTGCGTACCTATGGACCAAATGGAAAATGAAAAAGTGGGAAAGTAGACAGTCGATTATGGAATCTAGTCGTTGGTGTTTAATCGTCCACTGATTTAATGTAAGTACAGGGTCATCCGTTAAAACTGCAACCTACACGCGCGCCAACAGACGAAAATGGCAACACCGCCTCACGGACACATTCCACTACAACCATGCACCGGCCCAGCGTTCGGAGGGTTAACAACGACCGCTGGGTAGCAGTGATGCCCGAGCTTCGAAAATTTTAGGATGGTCTCTTTCAAATTAACGCCGCAAAGAGCTGTGCAGAATTTCCCGGCCCAGGTAAGCGAGCCGCACGCACCGCTTTTATGATCGGTTTACACTCGCACCCCGGATTACTGTAATGAGGTTTGAAAACAATGTCAACTGATCTCGTACCCGTCTTAATTTCAAAAATTTTAGCTACGACTGGATTGACCGCGGCGCTATACCCTTGTACGTAGAGATTTTTCGCCACCTGCGTGTAAAAGCCACAATAATCACGCATCGTTCCAAAAAATGACATTAACGGAAGCCGGTATATGCGTGGCGTTGAGTAGCTAAAAGGTTAAACGTTCAAACACAAAAATTCTAAAAAAAATATTCAAACACCGCTACAATCAAAGACACGTCTCATTAGTTACTCCTTACGTCCGATCTATGCATGCACTGCATATAAGTATAAAATTATAAAAAAGAAAACCAGAACAATAGATTCTGAGGTCTGCAGAACTAACACATAATTGAATAAAAATTTAATTTCTCAACTTATGAAAGTAATGACACAGAAACAACTAGCGTATTGTTTATCAACATCATGATTTTTAAAAAGAGCATTAAATACGGTGTTAAATAAACAGTTTGCAAAAGCTTTTCACAACAATTATGGTTAAAAAATTGATAAAAGAAAAATTAAGTAAACGTAAAATATTTTGAATTATCCATCATTAAGAGGGAATAATTTTTCCTCACTTTTCGGCGCAAATTGCATTCTGATATCTTTTATAATTCAAAAGTTATACGAAAAAAGCCCCAAATTCTTCAACCCCGGTCGGGAAATTTCAAATAGCTCCATGTGACGTTAATTTGAAAGAGACCATCCTAAAATTTTCAAAGCTCGGGCATCACCGCTGCCCAGCGGTCGCTGGCAACCCTCCGAACGCCGGGCCGATGCATGGTTGTAGTGGAATGCGTCCGTGAGGCGGTGTTGCCATTTTCGTCTGTTCGCGCGCGCGTAGGTTGCAGTTTTAACGGATGACCCTGTACAGTGAAACGTGGCTTCAGCTTTTGGTACTCTTAACTGGTTTCTGTTTTCGCGTGCGCATTAGACACTTCACTATTGCTTGGTATATAGACAGGTGAATAATGAGAGTTATGAAGAAGAACAGGATGTTTTAAAGAATGTCTGTTTGAAGGCTTCTTATTTTGAACTTTGGAGAAGAGTTTTACTGGGAGGCGAAAACGATTCATCGATGATTGTTTGATGATGTTTTGATTAATGTTTCTTTATATCATTTTATGAACCCTATTACCAAGATAATTTTTCATATCAGTTAAATCTTGTAGCTACTGCAATCTTTTCCAAGATATTCAAACAAGAAGCAAGATAATTATAAAGATATTCTTCAGATGATGATACAGAAGTTCCAGCAAAAAGCAATCTGCGTCAGAAGCATCTGAGGAGGTAGGATTTTATTTTGCCCCTTTTTTAAAGATGTATCGCCTCGTTTAATATCCGTATTTCGTGATCTAAACAGAAGATTTGCACGTGTTATTAGTATTAGTTATCTACAAGTTACATATGCGGTCGTCTTTAAATTAAGTGGAGGCTTTTGGTGAGGGGGATATAAAATATTACGAATTCTTGTACTGAGGGAGGGAGGAGGTATGAAATCGCCAAATTACCCCTAAATAATTTAAGGGGGGATTTTCGTATAACAGCCCCAAAAGTAACTGATATTTAAGAATTTTCTTTGAAAAAACTGTTGGTTATATTGGATTAAACTCTTTTGGGATATATGGCATCTTTAAACTTGCAGAAAATATTTCTTTTATGTCGATCCTTCTTATTATTTATTAATTATTACGGAATCTTATCCATCTCTTCGACGATGTAACTCCTGTTGGCGGGCTATGTAACACCTATCACAGTCATCTGATTGCAAAAAAAATAGAAGTTTCTTAAAGTTAGATAGTTTACGTTGGGATAGTTTACGTAAAAATTGAAAGAGTTATAGCGCTTGAAACAAAAGGTACGTTTTTACCAGACAAATTTTTCATATTATTCTTTATATCTACGAAAAAAGTATTATAAATAAAAACAGAAATTAAAATTTTAGTGCCAGCTCCACCATTAACTATTTAACTTTAAGAAAATTTTCTTCTTTCTGCAATCAGATCGACTGTGACAGGTGCTATACCTGGCGCCAACATCGTCATAGAGATTAAAACGTTTGCACAATAATTAATAAATAATAAAAAGGATCGACATAAAAAACAATTCTACAAGTTTAAAGATGCCTCCTTATAGGTATCCCAAAGGAGTTTAATGCAATGTTATTTCTTAAAATAAAAATCATAAATTTCGGGGCCTGTTACACGAGAATCCCCCCTTAAGAACGGCCCCTATGCACCAAAGAAGCTCACTTTTGCACTGAAGCAACCACGAACCAAAACATAAATATAGGTATAGGAATATTAAAATAACAGTCAAAAAGTTCTGTTTATCCGCAGAACACTTCCATTCAATTTTCTGAAAGACATCCTTCCAACGAAAGGAAACGTCATTCTCACGTTTCTTACAATTAGTTGTAACTCCGTTTCCCCTGTCCATGCATCTCGGAGACATTCAAACCGCCGAAGAGGAAAAACCTACCGCTTGTTCAGCGCGTGAAACCTAGGGGAGGGTTGCCTATATCGTACCACTTAAGACATTTTACGTTATATTTCATATTTGGTACTAATTTGAACGTAAATGACTATTGGATATTGTAGCTTGATCTTTTGGACACCTACTATTATATGCTTAGCCTTTTGTTCAGAACAAATTAATTTGTTATTAATCTTTTCGTCACATACTGTAAAAGGTGCGATTTAGGCAACCGGTCTCCTAAATCGTACGCCTCGGTTTCCAAAATCGTACCTGCACGAAAAAATAGTATGAATAACAAATAAAGAAGAAAATATTCAACATAAAGTAATAATTATTACATTGTTACATATATAAATGTATATGGATCACACACAGGCCGCAATAACCTATGTATATGATATATGTACATAACCTATATAACATACAAGTTGTCAAATCCTACTGGTACGATTGTAGTGGTACCATTTAGGAAACATGATCAATTTATTTATAAATATCAATTTATACTTTATAATCAATGGAATATGTACTTAAAATGAATGTAAAATATTCTACATTAAATCCGCTTTTAGAAAAATACAAAAATACAGGACAAAATTGCTTTGTTTGATTATTATCAGCTAAAATAAACTGGTAAAAAGTTACATCAATCATACCTGATTTTTTTAAATGTTTATAGCATGCACAAAATAGGGTGTAAGCTCAAAAGGTTTTGTTTCTATTTCTTATTTCGCATAGGGGAAGGTTGCCTATGTTGGACGACTTTTTTATTTTTCTCTCCTACACGGCCATAACACATTGAAGAAAGCAAACAGAAACGGGAAAAATATCTACATTTGATGTAGATTTTATCATGTATTTAATGTGTTGATAAAATATGTGATTAAAATAATATCTCAAGAAAAAAAAACTAATGACTTCGGTTCCTATCTTGGACCGCTCCTAAAAATCAATGAATTTAAATATACAATCTAAAAAACACTAATCAGGGCATTGAAGAAAAAATAGAAACACGAAGCAACAAGCATTTTACGGTGCACGTAGTGCAATAGTACGTTGTTTTGATGGTTTTTTTATATTTGTCCCCGCATAACTCCCCAGAATATGGGCCGATTTTGATGATCCTTTTTTTATTCGAAAGAGGGCGATGTGCCAGTTTTGGTTAATAATAAAGACTATTGTCACCTAATTATTATTATTTTATGTACGTACGCACATATCTCCTCAGCATGTTGTGTCAATATATATAAAACTAAAAATTTAAAAATAAAAAAATTAAAACCGACTTCAAAAAATAAAATTGCACTAAAAAGTAAAAAATAATTTTTTCCCTTATTTAACCTACGGTACTCTCTTATTTTTTAAGTCTGTACCTCATCATTTACACTGTGTAAATCTGGCGCCGGCTTAAAAAATATGAGAGTCGTAGATTAAATAAGGAAAAAATTATTTTTTACTTTTTAGTGCAATTTTATTTTTTTGAAGTCGGTTTTAATTTTTTTTTAAATTTTTTTAGTATGATTTTAACTATTCGCTACCATAACATAGATTATATCCTAAAATGGACCGGTCCAATTTAAGCAATTAGTGATGGTCCAATATTAGGCAACTGGTTGGTTGTGTAAAAAAGATATGTTTTCATTGTTATACTTATACGAATATGGAGAAGTAAGGACATGAAGTTGTAGCTAAGACAGCACACTTTACACTAGTATCATTTAAAATTATAGTACTTACAAGTTGTAGAAAGAAATTCACTTGAAATAGCACGAAAAATAATGATCGCGCACCACGTGTTTCTATATTTCGACGACGGTGAACGACAAACTAATGAAAAACCGTATCGCTGTTTTCGCATGTTCCATCTCCACTTCCTAAATCAATGTAGTAAAAAAAACCGCTGCAAATATATTTGTTTATCGAGATATACATATACATATAATAGGCAACTCTCCCCTATACTCGATATTTTTATTATCAGATGTCATTTACATTCATTAATTACTGAGAAATTGATGAGGTACGATTTAGGTGACCAGTACGATATTGGCAACTCTCCCCTATATCTGTATTCCTCGCGCTTGTCAAATTGCCATGTTACGAAGATAAAGATGCAGACGGACAATGCAGTCGATGGTTACGTGCACGCAGCAAATATGGTGCAGGTACGCGCGGAGCATGATATATCAGGCATTGAAATCTTCGCTGCGCGCGATGTATCGCGGAGATTGCGCCGCGCGGCTATCGAAATCACCAAGTTAGGAAACGTCTCTGCGACTTCAGGTACGACCGAAGGGGTCCTCCTTCGTCGCCGAAAACGCGAAAAATCCACGGAGAGAAAATCTCGAGCTTTAACAACGCGTTACTTGGTGTTGTTGCGTATTGATTACCAGAACGTTTCCAGGAGGAAGTTTCAAAACCAGCTTGGCGATGCAAAACGCGCGGTATGTTTCAGAATGATGATGTTTGGATATTTTTATTCTTAGCCTATGGTAAAGGAGACATTTTACACCAAGTTTTGTTGCCTGTTTTTAATTTTTAATTATTTGTTTAATTTTTACTATTAGCTTTTAATTTTTTCAAATTTTATAATTATTTAATGGTTTTTGAGACCATCAAAATATTATAAATAAAATAGAAATCTATGAATAGTATAGTTTGATTAGTGATAAATGTGCCGATGATTATGAAAGTGGTGTAAGTCAACAATCTAAAATAATTGAATTCATCACTTACTTTGTTACATCAACTTATAGTACAAAATAAGTGATAAATTCAATTTTTTTAATTTTTGGCTTACGCCACTTTGATAATCATCGGCACAAATATGAAACAGAATTGAATTCTTAGCTTGCCGGAAAGTGACAGATCGAAATCATGAAATCATGTATACGTGACAGCGGCCGTCAAAGTGTTAAGCATTATATACAATCGATTTTTTTTAATTCTTAGGTTCAGACACTAGTACGGATTTAAAATTAAGTGACATAGATAATGTTTTAAAACTAAAAAATCTGAACGGTCTCTTCTGCTAGTATTTATTCTATTTCACTCAGCAGAGAAAATTTGCTGGTTGAGACGTGCTAAATTAATTTCACGACCTATGGTTGTAAAAAGGCTGTTTTATCTCACAATTAATAGTCCTTAATCTCACCGATGCAAGTGTACTTCTTTTAACACATTCTGTGCCACGTGGGCCAAATATATCTAACATTCCCTGGAGACTAAAACTTTCATTGAACATACAAGTATTTATTTCAATTACCTACATATTGACATCTTCTCTTTTGGTCTTACATTTGCCTGTTGATCCTCAAGCTTTAATATCTACTATTTTCTTGTAATAGGGTTAGGTTACAAAACAGCAGAAATGCCGAATCTCGCCAATTCGTTTCTTAGTTAATGCAATGTTGATTTTGGGTTGTAATAAAGACGAATTATTATTACTATTAATATTGTTATTATTAGTAGTAGTAGTATTATAAATAGAACAAGAGAAAACTGTAAACACAATTCTTATATTTTCACACATCTCTCATCACCCTGTATTTTTTTTTAACCGGGCGCTGTCTTTGCAAGCTGAATGTATCTGACACTTTAATCGCGAGCCACAGAAGGCCCTTAGCTCATATTTTTCTCCCCGAAGAAGTCCATTAATGAAGACGTCGCCGAAAATCGTGATTCACTGGAGCTTACATGGTGAAAACGCTACCGACCTCGACGAAAGAGCAGAGCAAGTCGTATCCGAAAACAAGCCTCGCTCTCAGCGTCGTCCCGCCGTCGAACCAATTACACGACCGCCTGTGCTACGGGCCCAACGAGATTTCTCCCGATAATCACACTCGGCGCCGCCATCCCCCCTTGATCTCGGGCCCGCAGATTTAATCAACCGCAGACGGACGTCTCCCGGCAGAACTGTCCGCTGAAAAATAACAAAACTGCGAACTTTCTTACGGGCTCATTACACACGTCAATTTAAGCCTGGACGCTGACCTGGTGATCGCGACTTTCGTTTCACCGCCGCGCCGCTCGGAACGTGTATACAGAGTGGTCCAGTAAACGTGCTATAATTGGAAGGGTGTGATTCTTTATGAAGGAAGTAAGTAGAAGTTGTAGTTGAAGTAGTTTGCACACGAGGGAGATGATTCTGCGAAGTCTGCCACTGCAGGCAAACCTCAGTGTTTAGGCATAGCTTTAGTTGAGATGTTATTTATGGAATGTAATAATCGCTTGGTAATTATCGTGAACGGTTCCGTTTTTCTTACAATGATAATTCGCCTCCAAAGAATTTGCCCCGATCTGATCCGTAGTGGCGAACAAAAGTATTGGCACCGAACTTTGTCTGAAAAGTTTTTTTCTATCTCTTACATTTCACGAGTTATAACGCAAAATCGAAAAATAGCCCGATTTTCAGGGATCAATTTCACTCACTCAGGGTGAATTTGGGCAGCAAAAAAGAATTGCCTAACAGATATCTATACATCCTCTATATATCCCCAAAGTTTCATAATTTTGTGAATTTCCGGTTAGGGGATCTTCCCTTTTTAGTTGGAAGCGTTGATAAGTTGATAAGATTTTGTGTCAAATATTTCTAATGAGCTTTATAATATATAGTATAGGTAATGAGTTTTACAATCTTTTGACGATTGGATAAAATGATATACCCATGAAATATTTTACTTGCACATAATTTAATTTATTTTAATTTTAATTTATTCTATATGTACATACAGATGTGACCCTATTGAAATACAAATAAAAGAATAAACAAGAAAAATAAAAAAATTGCAGAAATATAGGATTAGCTAACCTAGAGATAGATAAACAATAGAAATACTAAAAACGAAAACTACTTCAAGGAAATATTGACTTTCATTTGGTAAGACAAGCTTTTCCAGTCGTCGAAATTTTATAAAACACATTTTCACCAGTTTATGTATTCCATTTTTATATAGGTACATATAAGCTAGTGAGATATTGTAAATAAAGATCCACGTGGTAAAAGTAGATAGAAGCAATATCTTCCATACCTAGTTACAAACATTCTTATACTGCATTGCCTACTGTGTCAATACATTCGTCCATCACTATAGGTAAAGTCTTTACTATAGGTAAAGTAAGTTCTGTCTTTGATCAGAATGCTTTCATAAATACGAAAAGGCCAATAGGTTCTTAACATTCATTTTGGTATTACAGAACTTATTCAAAATACCCACGTTATGTGTAGAGCAGCGATGCCCCGATGGGCGGCCCGAGATAAACGAACATTCATCGCGTTTTCCAAAGCTCGCATGGAAGGGGGTGCTCGAAACCAATAACGTTGCGGGCATGTCACGGATGGGGAAAACTCTGGTAGTGTGCGTGTAGGCTCGTACCCATAGGCTTTTTTACAACTGGGGCTCTTGGAGCCTTAGTGTTCTACATTTTAGGAATTGGGAAAATAAACAGGAATTGACTAATGATTAAACAATAATATTATATCATTGGACGGAATAGACTTGAACAGTCCCATTTACACATCTGATTAACAAACAGTTTCTTATTAAACGACTTTTATTCAACTTCAATCCTCTGTTTGTTTGTATGTATGTTTGTTTAGTTCAAATCTAGAAACTCAATTTTAACCCACTTCCAACTATCCAATAGACTTGAAACTTTGCAGGCATACGTATTTTGGATGACAATACAAAATTATGAAGAAAAAGAAACCGCTCCAGGGGTTTAAAAAATTACCCTGTCATCAATAAACATAATCCTTAACCACAAATCCAAACGACTTGAAATCAGCCTATAACCACAAATCAAATCAATTTAATCGACATGAAATGAGCATGTAACCACAAATCAAAACTAGACAATAAAAAGTAAATAAAGAAAAGAATTATTTTTCAGTATGTAATCTTACTTATAAGATATAAAACAAAGTTTAAGTTAAACTGTCAAACGATTTTATTTAAAATGCACTAAAAACTAAAAAATAATTCTTTTCTTTATTTACTTTCTATTGCCTAGTTTTGATTTGTGGTTACATGCTGATTACTTGAATCTATCCTTAATAGATTTAAGCTTATAATAAAATCGTAGGAATATTAGAAGAATGTTAACTTATTGTAACTACGCTTGTATAAATTAAATAAACTATGTACAATTTTTTAATTAAATACACCCAAAACAAACGTGCATATCTACGGTAATCAAGGTTTATTAGCGTGAATTATAATCGCGAATTCATACTTTGAAGTCGATTTATTATGTAAAATATGTCACATATAAGATGGACTGATGCTTTTGTCAGTAACTATATTTCTGGCAGTCGATGTGTTAGGATAGACTACGTGTTACGTCGACGAACAAGTGTATTTTCTTAACATCTGATTTCACTGTATTATAATAAGACAATTTAAGATGAAGATCTGCAAACTGCTTACAGTTGCGTTTCGTTCCCAGCCTCTCAAAGAAATCAAATTGACCGTTTACAAAGCTTCATTTTGAAGTTTAAAACCATCTATTACTTAAGAAATTATTATCTCAATTTCCCGGCTCTGGGGCATCTTGTAGATCTCCATGAAGCCGTGGATCCATCTAGAAGATAAGTAAAGCTAAGCTAAACTAAGCTAAGCTAAGCTAAACTGAGCTAAACTGAGAACTAAGCTGAGGTAAGCTGAGAGCTAAGCTCAGAGCTAAACTGAGAGCTAAACTGCGCTAAACTGAGAGCTAAGCTGAGCTAAACTGAGAACTAAGCTGAGCTAAGCTGAGAGCTAAGCTGAGCTAAGCTGAACTAAGCTATGTAAGCTAAGCTGAGCTAAGCTGAACTAAGCTATGTGAGCTAAGCTAAGCTATGCTAAGCTAAGCTAAGCTATGCTATGGTATGCTATGCTATGCTATGCTATGCTATGCTATGCTGTGATATGGTATGTCTGGCTGTGCTATAAAACATAAAAACATAGCGCAGCTTAGCTTAGCTTTTGGTGGAAATGGTTCCATAAGTATTAAAGCTAATTTTTTAAAATTTAGCTTAGATTAACGTAGTTTAGCCTACAATTAGCTTTCAGGTAGAATCCCCACTTGAATGGTGCCTTTGTGCATTATCTCTGCAACACCTTGGATGTCTATCTATCTATCTTGGTTGTAGCGTTTAATGCCTGAGTCTACTCTCGTTATCTATCCACCTCTCTTATTTCTCTCTATCCCTCACGTATCTACAGAACCAACCGACGGGTGCAAGGAGGTGGCGGAAAATGTTCGAGGGCAGCGTGCGTTGTCCTATATAGAATCGATCCGCCACGCTGGAAATGTTGGAAAACACGCGATTAACGTCCTTGCGCGCCGCGGCTAGGGAACTTAATCACGTAGTTGACTGGGTGCGCCATTGACTGCTTAAAATTGGATGGAAATGCCGTGGGAAGCGTGGAGGAGCGCAGGGTGGCGAGATTTAATTGCGTCGGTGCAGGCTGTGTTCCTGAGGAAATTTATGTGGCCGACGTTATGGGCGATGGAACGTGGAATAACATCGACTAGCGATATCTAAATAATGACGTCGATGAATTGGATACTTAGTAGCGTTGACTGGATAATTAGTGATCTTTAGTATTTAAAAGGCGAGTGTAGGTGTCCTTTCTCAGCTTCCTCCGTATATTAATTGTTAAAGACGTCTGGGCACCTTCGTGTTCATTTATTGGGTATTGAGTCACTTAGCATACCCCGCGTGCGGAAGTCCGTTAAGCATGTTCGTTAAGCATACTCGCTGGACGCCTGTCGGCGTCGCCCGCACAGGCTCGATATATATGTTTATTGGACTCAAGAGAGTTAAGTGAACGTGTCCTACATCAGTGTCCTAATCTTAGGAAAGTATCAGAAGTTCCTTGTGCACAAAATGGCGCGTAACTTGAAACGCTGAAAATCGTTTCAGACGAAGGTGCTTTCCGTGTTGATTGGTCGCTCTCGTTGAAGGTATGCTTGAAGAAATATTTTCTCATTTGGATTTCCGTGTTTCCAACGCTGATGGTTATCTGGGGGCCGCGGATTGTATCGTATTTTCAGTTATAGTGCACGCGTTTAAACTAGATATGTTTATGCATTCTGTGAGGCACCGCTACGCGAAGGTACTTTCCTTGGACGCCATCACACACTGCGGAATTATTTTTAAACGGCGCTTTACTTAGAGTAGGGAAAAATGTTGGTATAAGTAAGATTGGACAAAAGGACTGCCGCGAGGCTATTGAGTTAGTAGTATTTGGATAAAGTGCAAGGGGGGGGGGGGGTATTTATTGAGCGGTTATATGGATGTTGCACGCGAAATGGCTTTAGAAATAATTACACGGTGCCAAGAAATGGATATCCGATTTCTTGTAACAACTTACGAGGCTCAGGGTTGGCGTATTTTAATGTCGAGGAAATTGCTGAATTTGTTAGTACGGAAGGTGGTACATAATCTTTTATATGTGATTATTTAGTGTGTACTATTTTAAATTTTTACTGGTTAACTTGCGTTCACTTTAAAAATTTTTTAAATTTTTTAACTATTCACTGGTTTTTAAAAACCATCAAAACAGCATATTATAAGTAGGATATAAATCTTTAAATGGTGTAGTTTTGTCAGTGATAAATATGAAATACGATAGTAGAAAATCAAAATCGAAAAGTCACGCACACGTGACAGTGGCCATTAAAGTGTTAAGAATCTCTCGTTTTATGTTTACAGAGGGTGAGTCATTGGTTAGTCCCAGTTTATGCGCAAAGTTTATTCGTTCTATCAAAATATAGTCTTCGAAATAAAGGCCACGTGTTCTACGGTCTTAATTAACAAGAAATAAAAACAGGTTGATACAAATTTTACAGGGGTTTATAGAATTAACTTAAAGAATTAATATTGCTTTCCCAATATACTTAGTGAATAAAATTCAGGGCTCTGATTTTGGAGAAAGTCTGTGACACAGTTCATCGCAATCAAGGGTCCTCTAAAACGTCAGAAATAAAATAATTAAAATAAATGAGCACAAAAAATAAAAATGTTAGAAATTCTCAAGGACAATCCGTCATTGATCTGTATCGCTATTATTGTATCTAGAGACACGGTAGCGTCTCGACGCCAAGTACATGTTTCGACACCCTGTATATGTCGACTGTCGCTACCGCTTATCATTTACTCGTCGCCCGGCTAATCCAACCTAACCTGAAACTTATTTCATTAATATCTCATCACGCCTGCAATATTTTCTAAATTTAAAGGCATTTTTCTAATGTAAACCGCATATAAGCTTTCGAATAAGACCAATTTCAATAAAATCGGTCCACGCATGACAGAGATATCGTAATATCGTCTCATGGATCAGTCGGAAATTTTAAGATTTTTCTTCTTCTTCAAGCCAAATTTTTGTCGACATAATACGTATACGCGTTATACGCACACCTCCAGCCAAAAGAAGCTAACACATGTTTCGTTCGTCAATCGCTATCTTCACTACGCCATCCACTCCAAATTTTGACAGCTTACCGTCAAGTTATAACCAAATTATAAACGTGTTTTTACAAATATGTGTCGTTATACCATTGAATTGCAATCAAAATGCAGTCTCAAACACAAGGTAAGTTGCCGAAATTTGAATTGCGACATGTTTGTATATCATCAAACTGTTCTTATTTGTAACTAAACTGAGGATTTTATGTATATGTAGATAATCGGAGCGTAAAATGATGCTGTGACCTACGCCAGGCTATGTATGTATTAGGGGAGACCGGGGCTAGTTGACTAATTTTTAACATTTCTAATTTTGATAAATAGACCATTGGTATTTTGTTGACTTGCTGCATACCAAAAGTTTACAAATTTCATTAGGTATACAAGCTTAATTTTGATAATCGTTTTAATTAAGTTTGGGTTGTAGTTTTTATTGTATTTAGAGTAGTGAGACGAATAAGTCAACAATCGGCTGTAGAGTTAGTTGTATATGTATACTACGACCAATAATTTTTTTTATTTTTTCTTCACTCCTTCACAGTGTTATTTTTTTATTACTTATCATGGTGTTAGATACTGTAATTATTTTGTACTTGTTTGTTATGGTCTATTTGGAAGGCCTGAGAGTTTGAAGGGAGGATAGGATGTAAAACTGGTAGGGTTGAGTTTGGAAGGATTTTATGGGGGGGAAGTGGACTTGAGCAACTAAACTCTTTGCCTCGACTGCATCTTGAGGATAAAAAATGCAATTTTTAGTGGTATCCTATGCTTAGTCAAGTAACCCCGTCCGAAATTGTTAACATGTTAAGTAAATTATAGTCAATATATCACGTTTCTACAAAATATTCATGAAAAAACATCAAGCAGTACTCAGTGGATAAAAATTCATAAATAGTCGAAACAACAATATCTATGGCCCACCGAACTTTTTAGATCTTTCATTCTCACTGATAGAACATGCAAGTTTTTGTCACGGCGACACATTAAATGGCAAACTGGTCATTCATATGCTCCAATATCGCGAATCGCAGCATAATTTACTCCATAATACAAGAATTAAAGGGAATTAGTTAACTAATCTCGTTAGTCAACTAGCCCAGGCCCCCCTACGCATAATTTTGCAGAAAGGATTTCATATACATACTTATTCAGTTATTTTGATACATGAACACCTTCGATAATGCATGAATTTAATCAGTTTTTCTCGTACTATACACAAGGTACTGTACATATAATAAATATACATAGATCGGCAACGCGGTGCACACAGTTTGTTTTCGTAGTTATTAAACTTGCGTAGAATTTAACCTTAATTCTGTCCCGTGATAAGACTGTTCATTGCTGTTGATAATGAACCTTTGTAATTTATAATATTAAAAATTATCTGAAGTCATTCCCTATGCAAATTATCTTTGTAAAAAGAAGTGAGATCCCCATAACAAACTTTAAAAAATTAAAAAAATTACGCCAAGTACATGAAAAAGTCGAGGACGGAAAAGAGTACCTAAATCACAAAAAAATAGAAGAAAATATACAATATAAAAAAATATGTGAAACCAAAATGAGCTGCAAGTACATAAACGTGCTTTCCAACTGCGCTTACGATGACACAACTACATATACACAGCTAAAATGCTGGGTTCATACATTCCATTACTCATATCGCGAACATTTAAATAATGTGAAGATAAAATGTAACATCTAGACATTTGCTTAGATGTCGGCGGTCTGGAAGTCAAATATTTGGCGTGGCCAGGCAAGGTCAAGGTGTCGATGAATAAGATTTATTTAAAAATGCAAAGTAATGAAAGTGCATTCATATTGGCAGAGTTTTAAATTGACAAATTATCTGAAAGCTTGTGTGAGGAAAGGCATCGGTGTCGATGAATGATCTTAGAATTATTTTAAAATGCAATATAATGAAAATGTACTCATATTGTCAGAGTTTTAAATTGACAAATTAACTGAAAGCCTGCAAAAGGGAGGGTATGGGTATTGATGGTCTGAGAACACCTTGCCTGGCCACGCCAAGGATTTGACTTCCAGGCCGCCGACATCTAACCAAATGTCTAGATGTTACATTGTATCTTCACATTATTAAAATGTCCGCGATATGAGTAATGGAATTTATTAACACAGCATTTTAGCTGTGTATATGTAGTTGTGTCATCTTAAGCGCAGTTGGAAAGCACCTTTATGTACTTGCAGCTCATTTTGATTTCACATATTTTTTTATATAGTATATTTTCTTCAATTTTTTTTTGTGATTTACTCTTTTCCGTCCTCAACTTTTTCATGTACTTAATTTTTTTAATTTTTTGAAGTTTTTTAATCATATTCTGAGTGAAATTAATTTGCACTTGTTCAAGCACATCGAGATTGTTCAGATTTTCGTGAGTAATTTTCCCAATTTTCATGGAATTGACTTTTCACCGCGATCGATATGAACGTCCACAATCTCCAACTCGAAGTCATCTGCTTACATTAGAGAAGATGCACTCGCGACACGCGGTTTGAAAAGAGGAGGGAAATCATGGAACATTTTCGTGTTAAGATTGCGGGAACACGCACACGTTGCATACAGGCTTTGTATTCAAATTGTAATGATCATTATTAGAAGCTTGAAACGCGTTTGAATTTATCCGCGTTAGCAGGATAAAAGGAGGATGACGTTCGAGGATATAACGGGTGGCCAGGATAAAACGTTCTACGTTGTGGGAGATATTTGATGTATTTCATAGTAATGATGTGTAATGAATTTCTTATATTTTTGATATTCTGTTTTTCCTTTCAATTATGATTTGGCAGAAAAGAAGGAAGTGTGAGATTAAATAATTGGTGATTAGGGAAGGGATCATTTTCTTTTTAAGCAGCCACTTCTGTTGATGGCACATAAAACAATAATTATTCAACAAAAAGGATATATGGTGATG
The DNA here is from genome assembly GCA_944738655.2 of Andrena hattorfiana. Taxonomy (NCBI): domain Eukaryota; kingdom Metazoa; phylum Arthropoda; class Insecta; order Hymenoptera; family Andrenidae; genus Andrena; species Andrena hattorfiana. Next base: position 51,293,728 of record OX122889.2, read on the forward strand.
AGTGTTAATGTAAGTTTCATTAATATTAATCTTAGAATTCTACGAGATAATCCTCAGTGATACCATAACATTCATTAATATTAATGTTAAAAAATCTGACTTTTGTCTTATCTTCGACAGCTCGATACGCTTTTCGCATTCGCGAAGCATATTTTCTGTTTGGCCTAAATATTCAGTGGAATCAAATAATGAAACGAAAAAATTAAAGCAAATAGATAAATGAAATAGAATGCTGCCTTCTCTATAATCTCATAGAAACACGGCGATATCAGTTAACTTTACTATATAATAACGTCGAATTGATAGTTGAATAAATGTGATCGTAAACTTGCAGTTATACTTCTAACATGTCTAATAAATAACCACTCAAAAGTGTCCCTGATGTATAAAATTCATCACAAAACGTGAGTGAAATACCTGTCGGACGCACGTGAAAAAAATATTTTGGAACACCGAAAATGGAGGAAACACCAAAATCAAATGAATAACAAAACAAAAATTATTTTACGGTACTGAAGGCGGAAGAAATACCACAACCAATAAAATCCAATTAACCTTTCGTGGTCACACTTCATTAAAGTTCCGCGGTGGTCACACTGGGTCCAATGGACCCATCCGATTTTTAAACATTTTCCGTACGAACTGTATCAGTCCAATCGATTCCAAAAAAATATTATACACGCTTTGAACATTGTAGAATATGGAATAGTCGCGTTTTAATAAGAAATGAAATGACAAGATGTACCAACAAAATCGGAAATGAAAGCCAGGGACTTACCGGTATCAAGCTCCAAAGTTAAAAAGCGGGTCTATTGGACCCAGTGTGATCATAAAGGGTTAATCACCCCTACATTATAGTTGTGAGCTATCTCAACCACCCTGTAGCCTTCAGTGTTCCACAACACTGTACAGGGTTATTCAAAAAGAATATCGGTATTTTAGATGCATATAACATTAGTTACTGAACCTTTAGAAATATTCAATTTGCACCAAAAGAAAGTAGAATTGTCCAAGTTCATAGTCTCTTAACGATGGTCTAATCCTCCCCGTACTCGCTCCAACTGACCCCTTCTTATTACTTCTACAGCAGCCGTAATTCGATTCTTTAGTGTTCGGAGATCTGGAGGCAAAGGTGGCACGTGGTAGATGATGTCTTTTACATAGCCCCACAGAAAGAAATCACATGGTGATTACCGATTGTGACTTGGCATTCATTCCCTGCGCTGTCTATCGGCTGAAATGAAAAACATTCTTTTTCATCGGAGAACTGTCCAAACTCGGGCAGTTTCCGTATCGTCTGGTGCAAACCAAACATTTTCAAACTTCCAGTTACCAAAGCCATACACTTTCAAAATACCGATATTCATTCATAAGAATGGACCAAAAAAGAAAAACTTCGAAAAGTTTTTCCAAACATCAAAAATGAAGAGACTGTCTCAAACATTAAACCCAGATGAACCTCCTGTATACTATAAACCTACTTACACCAGTACCCCTGAAAATCTAAGATGCGCCGCCTAGTCACGTGCTATTCCGGTCACCCTGTATCCTCCAACGCTAGACGACCACCCCGTTAAAAGCGTGGGCGCGCGAAACCTCGCACAATAAGCTCCGACAATCACTGTGTTGATCGTCCACTGATATCACGCACGAGCCACTCTCTCCGCTGCCCCCGTTCCCTCCCGTCTTCTGCCGCCTCTCTTTCGCCGGAGGGGCACGCGATAAAGCGGCTGCCTCTCCGCGAAAAATCTGTGGATCCCCTCGCCGGTCGGGGAGTGACCGCCTGTAACAGGCGCGAATGAATATATTACGCCGGACCCAGGTGTGTATTAACGGCGTTTCGCCAGGCGTATTCGTATCGTCGAATACCGCGGCGGCGAAGTCGTGCGGTTGCCCTAATGGACGGGCATTAGTCGGCCACCACTAAGTATCAGCGGGGTATGCGGATTTTCTCGTTATAATTATTCGGCCGTGTACTTTTTGCCCCAACGATCTGCGAAAGGTCGTGGCAGATATGCGCCGCCACGGACACCTGCGAATCGTTGCGCATTTGCCAGGGGGGGGGGGGGGGGGAGAAATACCTCGGAAGTCTGGGGTACCGTAACGCTGGCCACTATGGAACGGATCTCTTTACGGGTTAAAACACTTACAACAGTGGTTGATAGCAGCGATGGGAGGGAGTACATTGTAAATAGTGTTGGAGGCTGATGGGACAGATTTGGAGTTCGTACGTGTGTTAAAAGACACAAGAGTGATAGTATAATTGAATCCCAAGAGGATGTTTTGAAGATTCATGACGATGAAGAGTGGTTGGGTTAGTAATGGAATCGAAGTTTGGGAAGTAAGATTCTTTGGTACTCAGAGTTTTTCGTACCTTTAATATGCATAAGTAGTTGCAGCATAGGGAATTCAGAAGGCTGAACTCAGGCGGACCACTTTAGAAGCTCACTACAACCACAGAAAACGGTTGTGCGTTGTGTCAACCACCGACAGCGACAGTTTCCTGGTACATTTTTTGTCGTCGATACAAAAGCAATAGCCCAACCACTGTTTTGTGGTTGTGGTGGGCTTCTAAAAGTGGTCCGCCTGAGTTCAACCTAACTTGGGAAGGGAAGCACCTAGCGAGCTGAAAAGAGTCACATTCATCTGGATCAGCCAGTTATAATGAGCTGCGGCACATCATAATGACCACTCTGGGGTCATACCTAGAGTTTACCTTCGAAAGTGTTTAGACGATAGACAAACACAAAAATATAAACTTTCTGCTTTATATATTAAGATAGTTGGACTACTGGGTAATTGAAGAGTTCACAAGTATGCACTAATTCTACTCGTCTCATCCACTTTGTAGAACTATGTATATATGCCTTGTACATGTTTTCATGAACCAGAAATAATTCCTGTACATGAAGCACGTAAAGAAGTCTTACTCGAAAAATGATGGTTGAAACTAGTCAGCTGTAAGGTCATTCCTCACAGTGTCTTCAATATATACGAGCCAATAAAAATGATTCAGTTCGTTGTTCGATCGGCCAATTATCCAAATAACGCCGGGATCTACGATCCATACGATCCGCAGAGGTGCCGTGGCGAAAGCTGCGATTTCCTGCTCCTCGAGCTAGGGCGAAAAGGGGGCGCAGAAAACGTGCATCCGCGTTATTAGATATCCACTCAGTTTTGATCGATACCCCGCAATTTCGAGGCAGCCGCGCGAAGATACGGCCGTAATTCCAGGAATACGAGTGTATCGGGGTATAACGGAACGTGGCTGGAAACGAAATATCGTCGACCAGGGGGATCCACGGGGCAACGGGCCGATATATCGAACAGCTGGGCACGATAGCCCAAGAGAGTAGGAAGACCACGTAGGCATACTGCACCTGGGATTCCAGAGAATTCTACCCCATGTTGAAGTGCAGCCATTGGAAAACGAGCAATATAAGTATAGCAGGCTTCTTCGATTGATACCGAAGTCATTCTCGCGTTGAGGTAACACAGTTCGACAAAATTTGACTTTTTTCCGGAATTGTCACATTCAATAGCCGTTTCTGATAGGTTTTCGTGTGCTGAACACGAATTCGCAAACCGTTTGCTGTTATCACCCTCAGTTTGGGAGAAATTCGATTTTGAAAAAAAGACTAAAAATTTTCAAATTTAAAAGTCTTTTGTGTCGAAACGGTAATAGTTATTCGCTTGTTTCTTCAGTCAAATTATTCTATGAACCCTCCCGAACACAACGATATAAGATATTAATGCATTATGAGCATTTAGATATGTTTAAGCAACGATCAAAGGGAAAAGAACACCCGAAACGCACCCATCTTTCAAGTTATTTCCAAAACTAAGGGTCCAGGAAAAAATCTGACTACTCCACACGATGCAGCAGACATTTTTCCTTCGGGCAGTATCAACAGAAGTGATAAGTCAAGTTTTGCTTTCAATACAGAAGCGAAATAGTTTGGCAAAACGTGCGGCGCCGATAGTGGTAATCACGCGCGTTAAACGATTGTGTGACGCTGAGCGGCAGTGGATCGCGCGCCGCCGTTGACCATCACTGTCGACGACGCATGTTTTGCCAAACTATTTCATTTCTGTATTGAAAACAAAACTTGACTTCTGTTGATCCTTCCCAAAGGAAAAATGTCTGCTGCATTGCGTGGGATAGTCAGATTTTCTTCTAGACCCTCAGTTTTGGAAATAAATTGAAATATATCTGCAAAAATAGGTGCAATTCGGGTGTTCTTTTCCCTTTGATCGTTGTTTAAACATATTTAAATGATCATAATGTACTAATATCTTATATCGATGTATCCGGGAAGGTTAGTAGAATAATTTGACGGAACAAGCAACCGAATAACTATTACCGTTCTGACACAACAGATGTTCAAAGTTAAAAATTTGTAGTTTTTTCAAAATCAAATTTCTCAAAAACTGAATGTGAAGGCGATTCCATTCAGCGCACGAAAATCTATAAGAAACGGCTATTGAATGTTACAAGACCAGATGGCTGTCGAACTGTGTAATTAGTGACTGCGGGGTGGCATAAAATAGGAAAGACACTTCAATCCCTAGTTGTTTTAGTTTAGGGAAGAGAGACTTCAATGCCTATTTATTTTATTGTAAGAAAGAATACTTTAATGCTGAGGTGTTTTATTGTAACACGAGAGACCTTAATGTCTACCTAAGTAGTTGTTTTATTGTAGGGAGGGGGCTTCGATGCCTGGTCGATGCGTTGTGTGGAAGATTTCAATGCCTAAGGAGTTGATGCATTGTGGGTCGCGTTTCCCCATTAGCGACCATATTCCATTCATTGACTGGATGCATCTACTCCCCCATTAACAGTAACGGATAAATGAATGTAGGTACTGGTTATAGATTGAAACTTTGAAAGGCGAAATATTTTATCCACTACTACATTCGTGATTTCATGTATTGTCAATTTCATGAATGGTGTCAATGATTGCCTTATTGGCAAGGTTATAGGTGCGGACAGCTTTCAATGCAATGTAAATATATTATACATTATGGGACTCGTTGTTTTTAATATCAGAAGTCTATGAGACTATAACGTCACTGATTAAAGTTTCTAAGGAAAATGTGGCAATGAGAATAGTGAGTAGAGACATAAGATAATGAGTAACGCAAGTATGTAGATCGATTTTGTAATTGGGGTACTAAAGGGGTCAGTATTTTCGATCATTCATGTTTCGTGTTAATTTTCTTGTGTATCTGCGTGTTTACTTGGTTTCAAACGATTAAGGCGGTCCTGATTCATCATAAAAACACTGGCAGGCCGGAAGTCATAAATAAACGCTTGACTGTGTCATAAAACATGGAAAAGTAGTTTCCATCGCGTAAACGTTGCTTCGATTAACCGGATATTCGGTATAATTAGAACTGTTTCAGGTTATATGATGCGTCTTTCTGTGACACAGTTTCTTTTCATGGTGGAGACTAATGCGCCTGCGTAAGTTTCTTTTAAGCACCATAAGTGGGTTTAACAGGGAGATTTAAAAACCATTGATCTACATATATAATTTGGAACAAGACCTACAGAAGTTAATAAATCAAATTGAAGCTGTTGATACTAAAGAAACTAAATACATCCTATGTAGATGTGGATCATTTGTTATTAGAGTAAATCATACTAAATTGAGGGAGTTTAAATTAATTGAATATCCTTTTCCTTTATCTTCTTGTAAGACAGACGAATTTCAGACGTGATAATTGCTTTCGCAGAAGTCACAAACTGAAGAAAAATTCATTCAGAATTAATTAGTTCGTCATATGAACTTAAGGGGTTAGGCTACCTTGGACGGAGCAAAATTGCAGTCACTTTGGACATTTTTTTTAGGAAGTTAATGAAATAAACAAAAAATTTAATATGAAGCGTGTTATTATACAACTCTTGCCAGAAAAAATCGTATTTTTTTTCCTACAAAATAGCGGCGGTAGAGCCGTGATACGCAAGATCTTGAGGAGCGACGTTTTCCACGGTGTTCAATCTCACGGCTACACCGTTTGACCAAAAACACAAAACCAAAAAGATTTATTTTCTGCATGCCTAAAACTAGAGAAGTACGTAGGGAAATCCAGAAACATTAATTTGTTAAAAAGTGTCAATTGCAAAGAATATGTTCAAGATATCGCAAAACCGCTACGTACTTCTCTAGTTTTAGACATGTAGTAAATAAAACTTTTTAGTTTTCAGCTCTAAGTCAAACGGTACAGCCGTGAGATTGAACACCGTGGAAAATGTCGCTCCTCCAGATCTTGCGTATCACGGCTCTACCGTCGCCATTTTGTAGGAAAAAAATCGTATTTTTCCGGCGAGAGTTGTACAATAACAGGCTTCATATTGAATATTCTGTTTAATTAATTATCTTCCTAAAAAAAATGTCGAAAATGACTGCAATTTTGCTCCGTCCAAGGTGGCCTAACTCCTTAATGAATTGTCTATAATTGTAACACAGAAGTAGAGTGTGGTATATTACATTACACATTCAAAGCTGAATAAAATAGTCTTCGTTCGAATTAGTTTCGCTCACAGTCTCCATCATTAGCTTCAGTCAGACAGTTGAAAAAGTTTGATGGGTGTTTGATCGGACAGAGTGGGTCATTTCCATAAAATTCAGTCTCTAAGGTCTCGATTGGGCAACCACGCTAAGATTAAGTGACACATGAATTGCTACCGGTCTTTAGCGAATTACCTCGAAATTAGTCGCTCCCAACAAAATGACGACATATTTATTCGGAGACGTTAAACCTTGTCCCACATAAAGCCGCTCTACGACAGTTTAATTCCAAACGAAAAACGCTACACGATTCTCGACGATATACCAAATAATAAATCTTCCACTTCTCCGAAGTTATCTGTCTAATTAATGGCTAGAACTCGGAGAAAAGGAGAAGAAACTATAGATCTAGTCTTTGAAGCAACGACATAAAGATATCATGTTGTTGAATGTGTTTAAATAATTTGTGTGACAGATATTTTCTACTATATGGCCATCAATTTTCATAGTGTTGACTACAAAATTGACCATATTTTGGCCTTTTCAAAGCTCATGCTTTTTAATTCATTATCTTACCTCGACCATCTATTCTAATGATGTTTAAATTATTCTGGTTACCCTTTTACATCATCTCCTCTGGTCTCGTGTTGATGAATTATATGGGAGGTGTTGAAACTAGGTACAGTGGTGGTGAAAAGTAAGTTGAAAACTCATATTTTTGCATATCTGCATAACTAACTTAATACTAGACTTGAAGCATCGTGTCATGGGATTTAAATTTTAACATATAATAGTTTTCTAATGCAACTATTTTACTCCTGTTATCATTCACAGTTTAAACCTTCTTCTAACCAATACTTACAATTAGCTCAGGGAGAGCCTGACACGTTCTTTTCGTTGTAAGCCACAGAAGTGAAATGAAGGATCACTGCACATATTCATCAGACTCCAATCGATCTTCCCGTTTATGATGGATCAGAACGAGACGTGGATGCATCGTGGTAGCGAAATTAACCCTCTGCGCTCCATGTATGCCTCCCGGGCATACCGAAGATTAAATTAACGTTACACGATGATTTCATTAAGCCTTGTAAAAATCGAGGAATTCGTAATTCATAGGATTAAGTGAATTACTGGTTTCGAAATTATGGGTATACTAAGCAACAGCCGAGTTAAGGGGAGACTTTGGCATACTTGGGTCTCTGGAATCTGTTTGCGCATCCGTAGTGCAGACCTCTCCATCGCTGTGTCTGTAGTTTACATCTAGGTCTACCTATATAGGTACTTAATATGTAGATGTACCTATACAGACTTTTACAACTTCTAATGAGTAAACTTTGAAAGCGTATAAAGGCATCCGAAATCAGAATGAAAGTCCTTCATCATTACAGGGTCATCTAGCTGTTTTCAAGTTTCATTTCGATTAGTTCAAATAACATCTTCCATGAGCTTTAGCAATGTTTCATCTGAGAAATTTCGAAAATTAAGGTTACTGTTTCTTGTAATCAGTGCAATAACGATTTCGATTGGTAATGAATAAGTGGTAAAATTTTAGGCTTTTATGTTTTTAAAGCACCAATGACAATGTCCCGGAGAAATCATCCCACCCACAGCTTACCATTCGAATGCAAGTGATTATAACTTCTACTAACGCCCTATATACTCTGCGTCCAGGCACGTCTCGACCCCGCCATGTTATAGTAATCGATAGATAATCCACCAAACCGAGTCGCAAAGGGTTAAAACACGGCAGGAAGAATGCAAGGCAATCGCTAGAAGTCCGACTGCAGCCAGTGCATAAAGCTACAGCGACGTGTGCATGCAACGAGCAGACACGGCGAGGATCTCGCGAGCAGGGAACTTTCTAATGCCTGCATTAATATTTTTGTGCCTGGGAGCTAGAGTCGTTGCGTCAAAAGGTCGGCTCGCGCTGTTTCTCGTGCGAACGACCGGATACACATCGATTTCAGCAGGGGGAGAGGGGAGACACAGACGATCGCGTTATTCCGCTGAATAACGCTGTGCCAATTACATTCCGCGACGACCTCGTCCCTCAAGTACGCCCGGCGTTGTTCTCGATAATTTCAGAGCCACGAATCGCTCACCCCATTGAGAATTCGTCAGCCACGCCTTGGTACACAATCCCTAATGTCTCTTTGATTGAACGAGCTCATTTACGCTCAGAGAGGTTAGCTCTGCGCGCATCGTGCGCGCGCATTCCGCCTCGTTCGAGTCTAATAGCGTTCTTGGCACCGTACGTTAACGAGGTGGCTATGGAAACTGAAGAATGAATGATAATTTAATTTGTTTATTATGGAGGGACGTGCGATATGTGGAAGGAATTTCCAGGTAGAATATTGAAATTTGTTTTATGAGTAGGAGCTGAAGCATGTGGAGGATTGATGGACGAGCTGTTGAGTGTGTTAAAGAATTAATCCCTAGCAGCATGTGTATGTAGTTACTGGTAGAATTCTTCTTTTTGGTGGGTTGGCGTGGACGTGTGTGAGGTATGCGAGGCGGCGTGCACGTGTGATGTAAAACGAGGTACCAAAAAGATGGGTACATACTGTCTCAGCAGTTTTGACCGTTCTGGTTCTTTTGACTGTCTTTATGCTGCTACGCTGTTTTGTTAACTACTTCTTAATTAAACTCTTTCAGAATAGAACTCCATGGAACCTTTTCATACTACAGATTTTAATTAGTAGATAGTCAGTTCGAAGATAGGGGAAACCGGGGCCGATTGTAACAAAAATGTTTTCACATTTTTTTCTCGAAACTGTTTTTCCCAATCAGGAAATAATTTGAACTGATTGTATAAAAGTAAATCTTGGACACTTAGACGCCTTAACATGTTATTATTAGATATCTAGCTTCATCTTAAACAAATCTGAACCTTTGTTACAGTGTGCCCCAGTCCGGGGTAAATTGTAACACATCTGTTTTACTTATTTAAATAGAAATATGAACACAAATAAACATTTCTAAAAATATAAATGAAAACACAGATCATTATTAAACATTTGATAGAGTAAACCAACCAGTGAATGACCGAATTGTTGAATTTGTGGACCTTTGAGATTAATACTTGAATATATTTATGTATAACAACAAAACAACTGTTGAAATTGAATTTAAATTTATTTTTCTTGAGATTTCTATAAAAATAATTACTTATTCTTATCGTAATTTTTATAAAAAACGATTATAAAATGCAAAACGTGTAGAAGCCCAGTAAATGACCGCATACTTTTAATAAGAATTGTACTTATTTATGTTTGCTTAATACGCGTAAGTAAAAATGTGGGCTATTAAAAGTGCAACTACATTTCATTTATAAACATATAATATTTTTAAATTTATAATTGACATTTCTTTGGCTAATGGTGATTCACTGGTATGCGGTCAATTACTGGTTGGTTTACCCTATACATGAGTTAAACAATCATTGCTTATTCATCTGATTCTATCAAAATCTTCTTCTTCGCTTTCTTTACTTCTTCCTTTATAATTTTTTTCGACTTGTTGGATTCTCGATTGTTCTGTTGTTCGTCTAGAGTATCTTTTTCCGGTGTGTCAGCAAATAGCTTGCTTTATCACCATTTGTGCGTTTTATTTTTGCGTCTTATCTCAGCAAACGAGAAACTAAACATCAAATTACTAAAATGCGTACAGATTATAATAAACCAATGTTTGTATTCTGATTCATTTGCGACAAAGAAGCAAAAATTCAAACGGTTTCTAATGATGGTTAATTGAAATAAAAGTGCTAAGAGAATTTACTTACGTGCTCTAAATACTAAAATTCAGGCTATAACCACAAAATGAATACATAACGCTCGTTTGTGTCACTAAAACCGACGATGCTAATATCGTCAAGCAGCTCTCGCATGCTATGGGTAAAGTGACCAGATATTTACTTTTCCATTGCGGGACAAGCAAGGAAGCAAGCCAGTAAGCAAAAAAGAAAGGTTAAGAGATCCGTGGGGAGATCGTTTCCGTAGTTTATTAAAGCATACTTAATACATAAGTATATTGAAAGTAAATTAAAAATATTTCTTTTTTTAATACAGATTCTAGTATGAAGTTGAGGAAACAGTAACTTTATGCCACTGCGAAAATGTGAAAGGTTATATGTTCAATGCGGGACACTTTGCGGGACATTTTTCAATGTGGGACGAAGGGCTAAAATGCGGGACGTCTGGTCACTTTAGCTATGGGTTACCAGATTTGTCATTCAAAAGATTTTACTTGTGTTACAATTTACCCCGTGTTACAACCTACCCGGGTCTCCCCTACAGTAGAACTTGCAGTATTGGAATTCATAGGGAGACATGATCGTTCGGATAAGGGTAAGGGTATTTCACAAAGAGTAATGTAACAATATAAAGAATGCTGAGTAAGAAATATGTACCTACTATCAGTGATCTTCCAATGTTGGATATTCTTGTCAATTTTATGTTACTCCCTCCATTTTCTAGCTTCTGAAGTACCTCCCATGTTATTATATATACTCCTCACATTAATTAAAGGATCACCTCTAGAAACCCCCAAAATAGGGGCAAGTTCACATGGTCATAACTCCGGCAAAAATAGACGTATTGATATTTTGAAAATATGATTTGAAAGCGTGAAATCCTTACTTTAAGCTATTTTTCAGATTTTACCTGTATTTCTTTTCGGCAAACTTATAACGATATAAAGAACATTTGGTCAATTATAAAAAAAATTCTTCAACTTGTGAAAGTTCCACGGGGAGTATGAAACTGTGTACACAAATTCTATTTGCACCACTCGAAAGCGGCTACTTTCCTGTGTAAAAAAGAGTAATAAATTTCTTGTGCGATTTTTTTTTTGGTCAAATTATTCAACTTTGAAGCAAAAACCGTTTTTTTTAAAAATTTAGTTGCTTCTAACAAGCCAAGAAATCATCGTAGAACGTTCATGTAAAAAGCTATAGAAAGATCAGTCTTTCCTCTTTAAGACACATCTTTGACTTTTTCGATTCGGTTAAAATTTCGGTCTATGATGTCCTTTCAAAAATATGCTTAAAAATTGCACAAATTCCATTTTTTCTTCAATTCGCTGTATCTTCGCAAGGGATGACCGGAACATCAATGTCTTAAGGGGGTATAACCATTTGAAAGTGTCAAAAATCGGATTTTTTCTTTTCACATATTTTCATAGATTGATGTTTTAGGAATATTATAAATCAAGTCCGATGTAAAAATTCGGAAGAACCACCCAGGTAGCACGGGACGGCGAGGCGCGGCAATTCGACCGATCGCAGTGAAACTACATTTTTCATTACGGTGACCTATTTTACATATTTTCATAGATTGATGTTTTAGAAATAGTATAAAATAAGTCTGATATAAAAATTCGGAAAATTGGCAAAGTTATAGGCATTTGGGTAAAACATCCCAGGTAGCACGGGGCGACGCGGTGTGGCGGCTCGATCAATCGCAGCGGAACTATATTTTTCATTGCGGTGGGCTTAAAAACTCGGGCTACGCTCAACCAATTCACTTTCAATTTTGCGTGCAGAATCGTAATAAGATTCCACATCGTCCATCGAGGGCTTTTTTTATTCCGATTCCCCGTTTATTATTTATAAAGAAAAAAAGGTGGCATTTTCTCTTAGAAAAATGTAACTTTATCTTTGATCTCTCACCATTTCTTTATTTTTCAAAATTTTCAAAATCGGCCCCTATGGACGATAGCTATTGACATACTTTTTAAGAATATTTTATTGTTTTTTAACCCATTTGCATCCAAGCGCGGAATATTCCGTGAGCCGCGACTGTCTAGTATCACCAAGCGCGGAATAATCCGCGAGCCGCGACTGTCTAGTATCACCAAGCGCGGAATAATCCGCGAGACCGCGACAGTCTACTATCATGCGCGGTGATACGAGCCAGTCGTCAGTTGAATGTCACTGATGTTTCAGCGCGGCAGCATAAGTAGAGTCATGATGCAAATGGGTTAATTCAGGCACGACATACAGCTGTTTTTACGGCCACCGTTTAGCCGTCTAAAATCGAGAGACTTTCGGATGTGTATCCATAACTTCCGAAAAACAATAGTTTTTTAACTGAAATTTTTTGTAAGTAGTTCATAATACTATGTAAACATAGTAAAAAAACGGGTAATCTTCATCAAGCCGTTGACTTGTAAAAAAATCCACAAAATGTACACATTTTCCGAGGGTTCAAACGGGTATGCCCCCTTAAGCTAATTTTAAAGCAGAGAGTCTGTCGATTCTTTTGAGTTCCACCGGAATCCGCTCCGATAATTTTTTACCTGTGGTCTTTAAGTTTGAAGTTCAATTGTTATCAATTCTGCACTGCTTATACGTTGATTAAAAAAATTCTTACAATAGGATTAAATACTTTAAATACGCCTGCTGACATGTCTAAAACCTTTATTTAAACCTCTATTGTGATATTCTATAATGAGTATCATTAATGTTTAATTTTACTTTGAACTTCATGATTTTGTCTTCAGAACGCTGTATCTAATCACAGAATTATCTGAAATGAATAATATTTTAAATTTTGAAGCTTTGAAGTGTTATCACTTTATAGAAGTTTTTTTTTCTTCAAAATATTGAACTTGAAAAATTGACTTTTGGTTACAAAATGTGGTTTTCCAGCCCCCTGTGTGTCCGTTCGATATGTAGAGTCCGGCGATAATACCTGGACGCCAATCGAACGGGAGACCACAAAGTAATTCTTTGACACCTGATTAAAATAAAGTAGAGTGCGGAACTCATATTGTAGCCCACAAAATATTGTAGCCCACAAAATATTGTAGAAACGTAACTAGACAAAATATCCGATCACGAATTTGTAACCCTACCATACTAATCCAATCCATGTATTCGTATCTAATCTCAATTATCCATGTTTGTCCAGCATTATATACCCCTTGAATTTTGCCTCCGTCGACTATAAAGCTGTCATCAAAATGTAGGATGTACGTAGCGTCAGTGGGCTCAACTGTGTTCTGTCTTGCATTACAACTTTTGACTGTAGGGGAGACCGGGGATGGTTGTCTCATTTTCTTATTTTGATTTTTTTACAGGTTATAGCTGCAGGGAAGTTCATTCAAACTTAGATTAATATAAACTAAGTACGTCCGACTTTATAAAAAAAAATTGGTCCTATGGATTTTGTCAACCAGATTAGGAGCTAATTCACATTATTTGCAGGAACTATTTTGTGACAACCTACCCCGAGGTCGGGTTGGTTGTCACAGTATCTGGGGTTGATTGCCACACATTTGGATAGCTAAGTTTATGAATAAAAAGTCGATTCAATCAAGAAAGTAATATCATTTTTTATTGTAGTTCTGACAATATCGCGCTAGAGTGTGGTAATTTATATTATAATATTTTACAATCCCTCTTATTGTGTAATTGTCCTTCTTAACCCCTCTTGCCGCACGTAACATTAATTCCGGAGGCACCTTACCTCTGGACGTCTTCTTATTATAAGTTCGCGGCATTATTATTGAGAACTGTTGCCAAACAAACAAAAAAATATAATATCACATGATAGGTACAGCAAGTTACAGCGGGATTAGTTGTCACATGCGGCAAATACCGAACCCCAAATGTTCTGTGACAACTTGCCCCAAACCGTTAAACAATTTCATCCCACTATTCATGTATTAAAAAGTTTAAAAAATGTAAAAATATCATTACAATAAGTTAGAAAAAACTCTAAACTAAGAGAATAATGCAACAATGTTATAGTCAATACTAAGAAACAACCTATACTTACTTGATAGAAAATACGGCGTAATTTACTTCGAGCGCACGAAAACAAACAATGACACATTGTGGCTCCATGCGACCCCACGACTTGTGTGATGCGGGGGCAGGCGACGATAGGTTTACGCATCGCCATGGATTATTAGTACATTCCTATTGTTTATACTGTCCTCTTTAGTTAAAATGTCCTATCTAGCATTGTGAAACAACCGAGAAAATTGAAGTTTTATCATTTGCTTCGTACCATCCTTATTTTCCTTTATTCAAATTAAAAAATGTTGTCATTATTTTGTAATAGCCTAATATAATTTTTTGTAATAGGTGTACCGGTAGGGAATGTATTATTAACGTACCAATTAATTAATTGTTTTAGATAAGATATTTGAACCATTTAGAAAGAAGTTAGGTTAAATACATTAGACTGTTTATAAATCTTTACGAAGTACGTAGAGTTTTCTAACTTTTCTTAAAAGGTAAAAGACGTGTGGAACTTCAAATATTTCAACATATCTCAAAAAATGAAAAAATGCTAGATAGGACAGTTTAATTAAGGACGGCAGTATAGTTACTTTGTTATAGCTGTTGTGACTACCTACCCGTGTGATAACCAGCCCCGGTCTCCCCTACAATCAAATCGAACGGCAAGAATGACCGTGTATGGGGGCCTTACGGTGCCAAAGCGGCCAATATGAATTTCGTACTAAAGTGGTGCGAATAGTATTCATTTTGATCGTTGTATATGGACGTACTCACGTTCGTATCTATTTCGATAGTAGAGGGCATAAGGTGCATGTAACATATCTAATCATAGACATAAATATACTGTCCAGATAATACAACCTTCAAATGCCAGAACATTTGGATAGTAGAAAGTTCGAATGGCAGAACATTCGCATGGTAGAATGTTCTGATATGACGTGTTCGGATAGTAGAACGTTCAGATAACAGATGTTGGAATATTGGAGGTTCTACTTCACATATGACGAACTGAGGATAATCAGGCTGAGGATAATACTAGTGTAAGTTCAAATTTGGATAATTTGAGTTAATAACTGTTTTTAAGTCTTAAAGGCTCCAACTGTTCAGTTTCATAGTGAATTAAGCTATAATTTCATTCTTGACTGATAAATAAGAACATTTCTCTTTAGCACTAAACTAACAAGAGCAGAGCGTTTCGAAACATGCTGGTGTAAGTCCGACTAATTGTCATCGCTCTTATCAGCACAACACATGAACAGTATAAATTAATATAACGAACGTGCAGATGTTGGTTGGATGCTGTTCATACGTTGTGCTAACAAGCGAAAAACAAGGTTAAATATTACATTTTTTTAAATTTTTATATGTGTTACCACAACTAGCAATATATATATTTATATATGCAGAGTTTTTTATAACAATAAACGCAAAATATTATTTTACGAGAAACACCACGCGAGTGACTTACACCACTATGAATCTCGGCCCTCCATATATGTTTATTAAGAATCTTTTCAGTTCTTTTAATGAGTTCTATTTAATTGGTCCGCAAAGCTTGCAACCTTGGGATTATGAACACCGCATGTAATAAGAACCCTATCGATCATTCTTAATACTACACAAAAGGAATGGAGCTTACGTGTTTTATCACTGGTTTTAGATCTAGTAGAAATATGTTGGTTCTATTTGTATCCAGTTTCGTGGACGTCTTTCGAGAACTCTGTGGCATCCGTCCCGCCGCTATGTGGTCGTGATGTCAGTGTTATCGATATTTTCCTCAACAATTGAATTCCACAAGCAAAGAGTAAAAATCTAATCCCGCCTCCATGACTCGAGAAATCGTATCCTAGTTCTTGCTCCGTTGTACGCCCATGCAGCGAGCACGATCTCTGGCTAATCTCGCTCCGCTAACCGTTGAATCAGCAACAAAACGAGCCCGCGAGAAGATTGCATGCCTCTTTGAGCGCGCGCGCGGCACAACGGAAGGTCACCGAGCCAGAGATCTTCCCTCGAAAGCGATCGTTTCGTTTCAGTTGTGCAGTCTGAGTCATGTTATGGTGGATTTACTCGTGTCTTTGCTTTTTGACAATAGAAAGCAAAATTTCGGCAAAATTTTTAATTTAGTTTGAAAGCGTAGGTACGTGATTTGACAAGAACCATTTCCTTTCTCGAGGTTAAAGGATTTGTCATTCCAAGGTTACTTAAGGGGAGGTTCTGGTCTAAATGTCGATTTTTTTTTATTTTATTTTTCGAATGTTCAACCTTTTAGGAAAACGTGTTTAAAAGGATTTGTTGAAATTCGTAAAATTCCCGAAGTTATAGGCATTTGAGTAGCGGCAAATGCATGGGTCACAACCGGCCACTCGGCGCTCAAAAAATTGACAAATTAATAATTTTTAAAGGCGTTGAAAGGTCGAAAAATACATGGAAAAGTGATTTCAAGCTTGAAGTGTTGTTATTCTCTCAAAAATGTAATTTTTGTAATTTTTTTTAGTTCTCCCCTAGCCAGAAGTATATTCTTCAAAATAAAAAAAGTTTCAGTGGAATCGGATAATAACTTTTGGAGATACAGGTCCCACCGATTTTGAGAACACTATTTCGAGAAAAACGCGTTTAAAGTTTTACGTGAGCGCCGAGTGGCCGGTTGTGACCCATGCATTTGCCGCTACTCAAATGCCTATAACTTCGGGAAATTTACGAATTTCAACAAATCCTTTTAAACACGTATTCATAAAAGGTTGAACATTCCAAACCTGAAATAAAAAAAAAACGATTTTTAGACCGAAACCTCCCCTTAAAATTGAGAGTAATAAAACCGACGGACCAGATAAAATGTTTATGTTTTTGATAACTGTTGATGAAAGTATTACCAATGGAGTTTTTAGGGTTTCTCGATGAAAATGATGCCAAACATGGAGCAATTCGGTCCATTTTTAGTGAACGTAGTGTGTGTCCTAATCATGTATTCATAAGAAAAAATAGACTGAATTGCTTCGCGTCTCGACTCATTTTCGTAGACATAAACTCACCAATCCATCGGTGGTAACACTCTTATCAAGGTGTAATGAGAAATATGAACATTTTCATATTCAATACTCGATGACTCAAGTCGCCGTTGACCGAGGGTCTCTCGCTGGTGCGCCGCTATTTCACTCGCACTCGGTTTACGTCATTCAGTCTCCTTGTCAAGCGGTTCGGGCGAGGGCCCTGATAAATGTGAATTTATTTGGGAAACCAAAGTCGCGTCATTCGTGACCCCTACTCGCGAACATATATATGTTCTATGTACGAGAAAAAGCAATGATGACTTGAATCAAGACTTGAAGCAACATTTCTAATAGAGAAATGCATGAAACTTTGGGATCAGGAATTCCCAACCAAGTAATGCATATGAAAGAACTGGCGAAATTCAACAATAGTTCGTCGTCTAAATTTTACAATTAAAGTATTTATTTGACGTGAATATAAAGTTTGTCAGCAAAGTCTTTCTTGATTTGAGTTCTATAGAAGGCTGACTTTCCTTCGCCATGGAAAGTCTCCTCTTGTCCTTCACGCTGGCAATCATGCGACTCGCTGTTTCGTGGGTTTCGACGCTCGAAACTAGCGGGGCCATACAATGTTGCGCACTAAGCAGTGACAAATCTGCAGTTCTGCATTTTTAATCAGATCTTTGCAAAAGTGACGGCCATCAATTCCTCATGTTTTCTCGATCAAATTGGCCCCAAAAATTATAATATTCGGACCATATTTTGAAGGAAATTACGTGAAACATTGTTTGCACGATTGAAAGCCCGTTTCGTTAAAAATAGTCCGATTTAAATTATTTTCTGTCAATTTAATCGGGAGAATGCCAGGAATCCATTTGTGTCACTTTCATATTGATACGATGAAAAATAAACAAATTCTGTTTCTTGTAAAGTCTCGTTAGCCGCTCGCTGGTCGGGACCGGCGGTGAGCCCGTATCGTGAACGGAGCCCTAATTCCAAGTGTGAGTTTCTCGCTTCTTTCTGGCCGAAAGGGGGAGCGAGATGGAATGCTTTGCGTGCGCTTACGAGTTAAGGTCGATTTACACTATACGGCACGGACCGGCACGTACCGGCAACGGCGCGGTCCGTCACCGACACGTAATATTATGCATGCATCTACACTGCTCCGGCAACAGTCCGGCAGTTCACGTTTAGAAGTCGAAATGAGCGGATCAGATAGTGACGAGGAATTGGTTCTCCTAGCCTTACTTTTAGACGAAGAGGATGCCGCAGCAAAAAGGGGAAAAAAGCGAAATAGAATTTGGGTACACCCAATATTGAAAAAGAGAAAAGTCGATGGGGAGTATTGGACTTTATTCAATGAATTATTAAAATACGATGATAAGTTTTATCAGTACTTCAGAATGTCGCAATGCAAATTTTTTGAATTGCTGAAATGCATTGAACCTGGGTTACAAAAACAAGATACGTCGTTCCGTGAAGCAATTTCGCCCACAGAAAGACTTGCAGTTTGTTTAAGGTAATGATTTTTTATTGTACATATTTACATTTTCATATACTCTGTATATGGTGTTTGCTCGTTCAAATGTGGGTTTGAAATTGTCGCTGGAAAATCATAAACTGATGGTGATGGTGTTGGAGTTGGGACCATTAATGGTGAAGGACTCGGAGTTGGTGTTGTAGATGACGATAGAAACGGCGATCGTGATGGTGATGGTGATGGTGATGGTGATGGTGAAGGATGTGGTACAGTGTATGACCCAGTGGGACATGATTCCCGAGATTGCAGGGGAATTGGTTTTCGCGTTAATGCAGAGTGTTGACGTTGTGTGGGTGTGTTGGGTACAAAAAACGGTTGCTCTTGCATAATCTGTTTCATTTCGAGTTCACTGATGATGGAGAATATCTGGGACTTCGCTATATTCTGATAATAGGGAGAAAAATTGTTGACCGTTGTTGCAATACTCGAAAAGAAGCTGTCTATTGCACTGGGTTGTGGAGTCGGTGGAGTTGTTCGTGCATTAGCAGTTCTTTTTTCTAACAAATATTTCACCATCACTGCTGATGCCGATTCCGATTGCGTGTGACATTTATTGCCACTATTCCTAGCTACTTTGGTGATAACTTTTCTTTTGATTTCTTTCTGTTTCTTCTTTTTTTCATCCTCAATAAGTGATTCATTCACATCTTCACCATCAATACCATCATCCTTGTCATCGTCTTTATCATCGCTTCGGTCATCACCTCCCTCTTCGTTTTTATCGTCATATTCTTTTTCATTTGGTCCATCTTCATTAACATCATCACTGATGTCTATCAAATTAGTACACGTGTCCCTTTCTTACATGTATGGTACCACGAACGACATCTCGTCCTCAAACTTCCATTTTTTAATTTTTAAAGCAGCCTGTCCACTTTTTGTTTCGCGCCTTTTTTTCAACGTTCTTCTAAAAGAGTCTCTAAGACCGGTCCACGTTTTCTTACAAAGAGACACTGGAAAAAGGCAATAATATTTGTAGCGAAATTGGCAAAATATGAATGCTATAATTTATACGAATAAAAAAAGTTTTCAAAAATTGAAAGCGGTAAATAATTAGTTTTCATTGCCTTCTGTAAAAAATTGAATGAGTGATATAACGATTTTATCCTCAGCTCTGCAGCACAATTTTTTAAAAGGTTACACTCACAAAATTTATATTTCGTTGGTTCTTAGCTACTGGTGATTCGTTTAGCACAATAGCTACCAGCTATCGACTCGGGCATTCAACAGTGCAAAAAATTGTCATTCAAGTATGCGAAGCAGTAATAGAAAATTTGATGTCCGTAACAATGCCACAGCCTACAACGGATCAATGGGAAAAAATTGCCAAAGAATTTTGGGATATTTGGAATTTTCCAAACTGTATAGGCGCTCTCGATGGGAAACACGTTGTGATTCAAGCTCCCGCAAACAGTGGCTCTAAATTTTTTAACTATAAGAAAACGTTTTCCATTGTCCTGTTAGCATTAGTAGATGCACATTACAGATTTATCGCAGTAGACATAGGCGGGTATGGTAGGAATAGCGATGGAGGCCTATTTGCCACTTCTACATTGGGCAAAGCACTCGAAAGAGATAAATTGAATATACCGAAAGACAATACGCTTCCTAATACGCAAAACATTATGCCTTATGTCATAGTTGCCGATGAGGCATTTCCCTTAAAAAAATATTTATTGAGACCATATCCTGGTTCGCAAATTCAGGGAGACAGGTCAAAAAGGATTTTCAATTATCGCCTCTCACGCGCCCGAAGAGTGTCTGAAAATGTTTTCGGAATACTGGGTCAAAAATTTCAGCTTTACAATCGAAGACTGAAGTTAATGCCAGAAAATGTCGATAAAATCATTTTGACTACGTGCATTTTGCATAATTATCTGCGAGATCACAATATTAATGTACAAGACAATGCTCAGACTCAGAGTAATGTCACTGGTTTGCAAAACTTGCCACGACAAGGGGGCAGTGCAGTAAGTGCTGCATTTAATGTTCGAGACGCATTTAAAGAATTTTTTATTACGGAACAAGGCCGTGTTGAATGGCAAGACACAATTATGTAAAAACTAGGTTAGAAATACAATAAGTTATTCATCTTACCTGACTGATTCAGTTCCTTCCCAATTTGCCTCCAAGCATTGTCCTTGTATACACTATCGCTGTACTTGGGATTGTCCGTAGCATACAACGGCACATACACCTTGACATGTTCTATTAATTTATCGCAATCCATCCTGTGCTGCATGCGGTCTCTGCCGTTTGCTGGTTTACACTGTCAGACACGCGACGAAACGTTCCGACGCGGACCGTTACGAACCGGCAAAACATTCTTCGCGACAATGTCGGCTGGCGTCGGTTCGTGCCGTAGACGGAACGTTGCCGGTCGGTGCCGGATAGTGTAAACAGTCCCATTTAAAACGCATGTTACAATGTTTTGTCGTGCCGGTGACGGACCGCGCCGTGCCGGTACGTGCCGGTCCGTGCCGTATAGTGTAAATCGACCTTTACGGTGAGCATGGGAACCGCTTCGCAAAATCTTAACGCAGGCCCGGCTCAAGTCTTTTTTACGAACTTGTTAAATTGCGCCCTTTATTATAATACATTTATTTGAGTACATTGATGTCCTTACTCTTAATTTTTACTCGTAGTATAAAACCGTTGTAGTACAATTTGTGGTATTTCATTTACAAATTTATTTTTAACAATGCCAACAATGAAAAGACCATTTTGCACCTCTTGTCAACCTTACGCCGTAGCAGTTACCTATTTTTTCAGAGTAAAGTCATAAATAATCTCAAATAAATGTATTATAATAAAGGGCGCAATTTGACAAGTTCGCCTAGCGCGCAAAAAAGATTTGAGCCGGGCCTGCCTCAAGATTTGCGAAGAGGTTCCCGTGCTGATGGAGTGTCAGGTGTCCGAAAGACGGAGCGAGACAAAATATCAACGCGTCGTCTGCTCGTACTGTCCTGACTCGCTTTCAGTGCCTTCGCTCGCTCTCGTTTCATCTCGCTCTCGCCTTCGCCGGACAAGACTGAAACAGAAGTGGTGGGGATAGCGAAAAGTCCGTATCGTGTACACCAAACCGAGACCGTAACGAGACTTTACTGTAATCGATGACACATCACCAAGCAACGGTGATCTCGCGCGGCTCGGACCACAAAGGTTCTCGTCGGTTATTCGAGCTTCTAAGATCGTATTCAGATATACCCTTCGGTGCCCACGGAACTCCAACTGACAAATCCACGATCGTCAGATGGTGGTGACTGATTTCTCCTCGATCGCTGTTCACGAAAACGAATCGACCGGCGAATATATCTGCATACGATCTTAGGATAAAAATACGATGACAGATGAAATAGTATTCGAAGCTCAAGATGAAAGGCCTTCGAATAATCAAAGGAAACTAAATGTCCGAAGCTAAACAGAATTTTAGATTTAGGGTACACACACCCTCCCCAAAACCTCGTGTTGATCGGCCACTGGGGCCATTCAGAAGTATATTCTTTTATTTAAATAATGCCCATCTCTGCATAGGACCGTAAAGAATTACAAAAAAAAAATCAGGGAGTCAACTGTTGACCGATTTGGAGACTTTTCCTTGTTACATGTTATATACAATAGTCGGAAGAATAATAATAAGAGCAATAATTGCAAATAATTGCCAGAACTTCCACATTCTGAAAATATGATATCACCCTGATAACGAAATCTGGGGAGTAGAATCTGACATCAGAACCGCAGTCGTCTGTGTCCGCATTTGGCTGCGTTCTGAGGTGCAGAGCCTGATGTCAGTGCCTGATGTCAGATCGGCAACAGATTCACAGCAGATTCTGTCGTCTGCTACGGTTCTGACGTCAGACTCTGCGCTCTCATGCCAGAGCCAGACCCTGCTACCAATCTGATGTCAGACTGGAGACAGATGGTTATCAAGGCAGTAAATCAGTATTTCCAGTATTAGTAAAAAAGTTCCAATTTCTCTTTTCTTATTTTAAATAATGTGATCATATAATTATAACATAAATTCGACAGCGATTTCAAGTGATGTATGTGTCACGGTAAAAGCATTAATTTAGTAAATGTATACAATTCCCAGCAGTTCCTGGTTAATATATGCCTAAAATGCATATAACCTAACCTACAATCGTACGAAAATGCATACATTGACTGCATCACGCTTTTACTGTGGCACATGTATCCGGCTAACGCTTCAGTTTTGCTATGATGCCACGTTAGCAGTCCTCCCGAGTAGGCGCCATCTCGTATCCACTAGCTCAACTAAATTTGTCACGTGACTTGCTCTGTATTATCGCCAATATGGCGGAACTCGTATTTGGGAATGCAATCACGGGCTGACATTTTTTGTCCTTATATGAGCAGATTTTTAACTGGGTAAGGCCTCATTCGAAAGAGGAAGGTTCGATGCAGCCCGCTCTGCTCATCGTTTGAGTCAGAAAACTCTTTTAGTGACCTACAAATACATGGAATCTGCGAGTGCATTTTGTCTATTTTTCTGTACTTTGGACACTCGTATTATTACATATCAACACAATCTCTTTGAACCATGACCAGAGCGGGCTGCATTGAACCTTCATCTTTCGAAGGAGACCTCGCCCAGCCCAAAATTTGCTCATATAAGGACAAAAAACGTCAGCGCGCAAACCCATGTTTCGGGCCAGATTATGTCGGTATACAGAGCGCTGCATTACCCGTGTCTACCCCCTTAAGCTTTCAAAGTGAACTCGTGCCGCCATTGTTCCTCACACAACAAAGAAACCTTGAGAAGAAAACATCTAGCTTGGAATGATGCGTAATGCAGCAAAGATCGCTTACTTCCTCGAACCCACAAATTTATCGATTACAACGTCACTTAATTTTAATCAAGTGAAATCTAAAATCGCTACAACTGCGTTCATCTATACCAAAGGTGGCGAACCTATGGCATGTGTGCCAAAAGTGGCACAAACGAAAATTTTGCTGGCAGGTCAATGATTTACAGATGACATCATTAATATCTGTATAGTAATCTAAAATAATTATTATATAGTTAGATATACTAAAATAATTTTGGCCCGCTTTTACTGTACGATAGTGTCAAGTTATGAAATTCTGTGTTAATTTTTAAATTTGTCTCAAAGCAATCTGCAATGATTAATTTTCTATTAATTTTTTCTCCTATTAAAAACTCTCCGGCACGTCAGCAATACCAAAAAATATTTTTTATAAATTTTTGGCACGCGCAGATAAAAAGGTTCGCCACCTCTGACCTATATAATGGACATATCGTGGGCGTACAAGGAAAATCTTCTAAGTCCATAACGCTAAGTTTTGAGTACAACCGATTTTTATTTTTCTCAAGAAATGGAAAACCTAGTGGTGGTAAAATTAATATCCTTGTACGCCCACGACGTGTAGTCCGATACCTCAAGTATTTTCAAGTAGAACCAGCATTATATCTTCGCTATTTCCTTATCTACATTCAGAAACTCAGTGTTGTATATACTGGATGATTAATTTGCAATATTGATACTGTATGGTAATATCTCTTCATCTTATTTCATGTCTTTCTCTTGTTTTCTTTAGTATTTGTTATTTTAATTCTAATTTTGATTTTACCACATTTGTCCGTTCATTATTCGTGTCTTTTCATGTTATTATAATGTGCCAAAGGATTGTTATGCCGTAATAAATAAATATAAGTACATTATTTTTAACAAAATTGGAAAAGGGCGTAATAAAGTGAATCGAACCATATCACATTCAATATATGTATATATATATATAGCCACGTAATTGGCCTTGATAACGGTATACGATGCGCCTGTAACGGGCTATCCTGATATATTATTGCTTTGTTCTTGACCACGGTATCGATAAATCGTTTACCGTCACGCCGCCACCAATTACAAACGTTGCACACCCTTATTCAGCTACGTTTTCTGCCTGATATCGCGATGGGATCCTCTTGTTTCGCTGGAACGTTGAAGCGACGGGCGAAATTGGCGCGAAATGAGGAGTAAAACGTGTACCAAATGGCACGGAACAACACGATAACGGGAACGCAACTATTTCTAACGTTCTTGTCCGAGGCGCGATTAAATTTGCAGGTTACAGGGCAGATTATGGTAGTGCGGAGAACTGGGTAGCTGATAAAACATAAACACCGCCGGGGCTGTGCAACAAGATTATCGTAATTTTCTGGATAACGAAGTAACGCAATTAACGCCTGCGAAACACGAGGAAAGAGATTTCAATGCCTGATTGAAGCGTTGCGATTGGATCTGGGCAATGGGCACTGAGAAGAGGGCAGATATGAGAAAAGTTTGTTTGAAATAATATTTTTAAAATAATTCTATTATTTATTAAATAATTTTGCGCGTTTGTGATGGAAGGTGGTTTTAATTGGGTACTATTGTTATATACAGCTATGAATCTTTGTTGTATTTGTGTACAATGATATTGTTAGATAGTTGATAGATAGAATTGTTGTTTTCATTGGAGATTCTGAAATTCTTGCTGGTTTGAAAGGATCATGCAACTAAGTAGAGAGTTTGTGCATAGTGAATCCAGTGAGCAAGCTGACATTTTTGTTTTACACTTAAGGGTTTATACCTAGTTAGGAGGCCGAAAAGAGGCGATTTTTTTTTTAAAAAGCTGAAGCATATATTTTTATAGAACTTTTTGCACTTAAAAGAGCAACATTTAAAGAACATTTGGTAAGTTTTTCGTAGAAGAATATTTACGTTTATAATAAAATTACAGTGTACACGGTATCTCAAAAACTATTGCACCAATCTTTCTGAAATTTTGTGGGCTTATTTTTTATATCAAAATCTACTGAATGACGGAAGCATTTTTTTGCAATGTATAGTTTCGATTACATCAACGAAAAATGGCTTCGTGGCTATCACTATTCGCCGCTTTCGTTGATAAAATCGAAACTATACAATGGAAAAAATCCCTCCGTCATTCAGTAGATTTTTATATAAAAATTAAGCCCACAAAATTTCATAAAGATTGGTGCAGTAGTTTTTGAGATGTCTTGCTCACGGTAATTTTATTATAAACGCAAATATTTTTCTACGAAAAAATTACCAAATGTTCTTTAAATGTTACTCTTTTAAGTGCAAAGAGTTCTGTAAAAATGTATGCTTCCGCTTTTTCAAAAAATATTCACAAACATTCGCTTCTTTTTGGCCTCCTGAGTAGGTATAACCTTAATGCTTTTATTTGTTGAAGACTGTTAAACACACAGTGATATACATAATTACAGTACGTTTTTATGGTTGTTTTGTCACTTTTCTACATTATGAAAAGAATTTGGAAAGTTGTGTATCTAATTTACATTTAGCAGAGTGTTGATTTTAACTTGTAATCAAATTGGGCGGACGGCTCAAGGTTATCATAGAGTAATCTGACACTGAACTCGCTTAATTCATTAATTCACAAAATAAAGGTGTTAGATATTAAATTAAACAATAAGAATATCCAGAGAACAAATTTTCCTAAAATTGTAAAAAGCAGCAGATAAAACAAACTATCTCCACTTTAAATCGAAAATAAACGGCCATAAAAGTAATATACCTTTATCTCTGTATTTTAAAGTTTACCGAACGTTCTTAATATCAACGTTCAATCCCACGAATCAAGTTTTCTGATTGCGGAAGAGCGCTCCCTAAAGATTACCCGAAATGACATAATTAGGAAATGAAACGCTAACTTCTCTGAAAATTTACGTGTAATGATACGGTCAGTTTTATGACTCACCAAAAGAACCATTTGATCTGCACGCAATTTCGCCATCCGTGATTAACCTTCCATTTTATTTCTTAGGTAAATCTTCAGACATATTTCGTACGCAACTAGGGCTTTCCAGGACATCGTCGATTAATCACAATCTTCGGTGCGTTACGCATCTCCGATTTCTTCGAGGTAATTACGGTAACGAGGTGTTAATATCAGAAATCATTAGAGATGTGAAACGTTCGTCGAAGTAAACGAGGGAAGCTGAACAGTTTTCTCTATCGAATGATTGTCCTAGTATAATCTCTTTATCTATTTTTCTTGTGAAAATTTTTACATACAAATCTATACAAATTTGATATTCTGTGGTTGAAAATAGTCTTTGTGATAGCCTCAGATAACATCGCCACTCGAACAATGTAATGGAAGTGTATCTTCAGAAGCTAAATGTTATCATCCATATTAATATATCTTTTATTAATGGTGGTTGCCCATGTGTTCGTGAACTGCTGTCTCGTCGGAGGCCAAATCTTACCTGCTCTTCTTTTTGTTTCAGCCAGATTGGTCGACGGAAGGAACGGATGGACGGGCAGGAGACACGCTTCGGCGAATCTCACGACCATACCTTGAGGGACTCCAACTCCCTCCAAGAAAACACATTTCACCCCTTTTCACCCTCTTTGGGGATGGAATTTCCAAAAATCCTTCCTTAATAGGTACCTACGGATCCTCGGCCACTTATTCCCGCCGCGGTGCTATTTAGCAAGCGAAAAGCGCTCTTTCAGTCGCCGCCTGGCGGTCGCGTCGCGAACAATTATTATTTAAAAATCATTATTTAAAAAAAATAAAAACATTAGAACCTTCCTCTCGTCAAGACAAACAAAGTGATGTAACACACTTGTGGCTACAGACCATATTTACTGAGAAACCGCATTTCAAAGTATGCAACTTCAATTTTATATAATAGTATAGATATAGATTATCTCACATACAATGTTTTATTTCCTAATACTAACAAAATATGTACCAACTTATAAATGAATCGCGGAGCATTCCAACATTCTCTTCAAATGGAAAAGAAGATGCTTTCACAGTAGAAGGGAATTGGTGTCTTAACTAACTCCCCGTTAACCCAATCCTTGATTTATTTATCTTTCGATCCAGAAATAATTGCCCCGTGAAAGGAACAAAGTTTATGACAGGATAAATGTCTTTTGTCCAACTCAAGTAAGCCAAATAGAAAACTCTAAACTGTATCCCGTATTTTCACTTTAATCGTTCGCACCTGTAGCGGCCGTCGTTTCATTAATTCATCTCCGTTGGTAGTTGATTGCGGCGCTCGCCATTTTTTTTATTTGCAAAGCGGTATCCCTTTCTTCGTTAAATAGAACAGTCTCAAGCAGCTTGCATTCCCACAGTAACGGTACATTCTCGTGGCTTAACGTCAATTTATTCCAATTGCGAATTCCGCAAAGCTTTATTGCGAAGCATATCTTTCGCCACGAAAATGGCCCTCGCCTCTGTGACGTGGCGCTAATTTATTCGCACCGAAATTTAATCCCCAGTGGAATGGTTGACCCACAGCATGCCTGCTCTTTCGATTAAAATAAATTAAGCAGAAAATTTTGAAGTAACTCGTGTGGACGAGCGTCCATAGATCGTGATAACTGAAATACAGAAAATGATTCTTGTGGGTAGCGGGAACTGCAGGCTCGACGTTAATTTAATTGACTGGAATGCTAACGGTCCGGTTGTCGATAAACTTTGTCGCGACTTGTATGCTTCCGTTGTTTATGCGTACGCTGAAAGTCGCGACAGTGATGGAACTGTTCATGGAAAGGTAATCTTTCGCGGAAGCACGTACATAAAAAGAAGAAAGTTCACGAACCCTTCCTCACCTGCGTGCATGTGCAAGTGCTCGATACATTTACTCCCTAGTTGCGAATGGTATAAATTAGAAGGCAATCGCCGGTAAATTGCGTTTCCCAGCTTGTTCGCCTTGCACCTTGCTCGATATTACAACCGATCCCAGCAGATGATTCATAAGTAATCTTTGTTGTCTTGATACCTTAATAACGTTTAAATGATTGGTAGAACGATGGGATTTATGATGAAGCGTGCAGAGGTTTCCATGCGAGCGTAAGAGTGTGTAATTGCTTTGAGTAGTTCTGCCGAAGAGTTGAGGGTGTTGAGGTGTGTCAGGAGGTGCAGAGAGAGAATCAAGGAATAGGAGTGGGATGGGACAATGTAGGAAAGACTCACAATTATTATTTGACTAATTTTGATCGTTTGGGGGATAAGAGTAGTTAAAATCTAGGTACAGTGTTAGAGTATTTCCAATTGAAAAGAATTTGTTCTGCTTTATTCTTCAGGATCAGTTTTTGAGAAATTTGTTCAGCGACTAGTTTCTCTCGGTTAGAATGAAATATAATAAATGAACTCCATATGGTTCATAATTTCAGAGATCAGAAATTTGATGTTTTGTATTTTTTAAACAAATTTGACACCAGCGAAATGACAACTTAAACTCCCTTTAATTTCACATGGACTACATCGAGTGGAATGATTACAGTCCAAGTTTATTTTTTTAGGGCTCAGGAATTTAAATTTTGCATTCACTAATTTTGACTGAATACCTTAGCCCGCAGGCCAGTAATTACAGTGTTTTGTGTAGTAATGATAGATAAAATATTAACTGTCCCATCCTAGGAAGAGATTTAAAGTGTCCTCTATTGTTCTAAAAATTTGTACAAAAATAACTGATTAACCGTGGGTTATTTGCGATTTGGAGACATGTGACAAGACCTCTTTACACGAGCTAGTGGTCTCACAATCAAATTTGAGTAGTCGACTCATTCAACTCAAATGGATCCGTCATTTTTTAATCGATACTTCTCTCCATAGAAGCTATCACTATACAACAGGTAGTAACCACTCTGTATCACTAGGAGGAGATTTAAATTGCACTTGACTTTTATAAAAATTCACCAGTAGTAACCTCTCTGTATTACTAGAAATAGATTTAATCCTCCGTTGACATTCTGGATCTGAGTCACCTATAAGCTAATTTTGACGCTCTGTACATTCTATATGCGAAATAAATACCTTTTCTCCGAAGTTTACTTACAAACGATTTTTTCTCTCAAAATGTTATATCGGAACAACAATTCTGTAGCTTTTTAGCTTCTAATATTGAATTTTGTAAAAGTTACAATTTTTTGAAAATTTTCTTCGTTTTTTCTCGACATATGGTAATCTAAAATTTTTCCACAAAAACTTTGATAAAATTGCAATAAAAAACTATTGGAATACATTTTAGAGACCTCTAAAATGACCCCTGATTTTTTTCATAATGATTGAATTCTTTGGAGGAGAATAGCAGTCGTTCAAAAATTGCTCTGGATGTGAGCCACCCAAGTATGTCAAAGTTGATCGAAAAAAGAGATGGTTAACGAAGGGTAAAAATGACCCCAATTATTATAAAAATTCGTGAAAATATAATCATTTAGCTGAAGACTACTTTAAATTTGAAGACCTATCCAACACTCTCCACAAACTTCAATATCCTCAAACCAAATAGCACTCGTCATCCATTTCGGAAAGCTCAATCCTTTCTTCCTCAATTATTCTTCCATAGAATCTATCACTACTAATAACTGACAATGACACGACAACTATAAACATTTGTAACAGATTAACCATTAAGCTGCGAATTATATTAAATTTCATGAGATGTGACAGAGTATCGTCACAAGAATCAGTGCCCTCTCAATACAATTTGAGTACCCACTCGTTGTCACCCAATTCGAATCTTGCAATCCTTCCCGTCTCAATATATCTCCCCATAGAATCTATTCCTAGTCTAGAAAGTTTGATGAAACTCGATCGCGACATTCACGAGATCCCTATCGCCTAATAACAACAATTTCGTCAGAACCAATAACGATGATGATCAGGAGCAATCTTACCGTGGACACTCGGCCAATTTTCGTGCGACAATGCAATGATGGCGAGCAACTAGGTTCTCGAACAACCAACGCTTGTCGAACGATCGACATTTTATTAATAAGACTCCGGCCAGTCTCCAATCGGTCCACGATCGATTTCCATGTCGGCTACTTTCGTTTACTACGCCAGGCTATCTGATATAATTGGTCACGAGCTCCCATATCGATAGTATCATACCCCGCAGGTGTTTTTCCGCGAAAAATGCTGAACGATGATCAGTAACAGCTGCACCTCTGCTGATTTTCTCCTGTTAAAGGGGCTCTCGAGCCACATTGTTTAATTTACGATCCCATTCCTCGATAGAAAAAAGGGAAGGGAAGGTGGATAAGCATCGGCTCGAAACAGAAATTTGATTTAATTGAAGCAGCGTTATAGATAAGATTGGAATCGCGGCTCGCCAATCTGGCAACTTTGCTCCGACCGTTATCTTGTGTCTGAAGGGAAAACGCAAGAGGAACATGGAGAATCATGCTTCCCTAGTAGTTAGGCGTATGGACAGTCTGTCAGACGAGTGTGCACGGATTCATTTAATATGGCACGCATGAGAAAGCTTGGTAAATTGAAAATCCAGGCTGTTGTAGAACTGCTTAGCAGTTTTAATATTGAAGTCATATAAATGTAATGATAGAGGTGATTCTTTTAAATATAATATACCTGGGATAGTTAGGTACATGTGCAGCTTTGTAAGATTCTAGATGGTATTTACTAGGGTTTCCATGTGAGGGAGTTTAATATATTTTATTTCTTCAAAATAATTTTACTTGTAACACAGAGAAATACTTTTCAATGTAAAATTGGCATCAAGTGAAGTAGACACACAAATGTAACTGGAATAATATGTTTACATATTAGTTTGTTAAGGCTAGACACTTCTGCACTGCATAGTGGTCTTCAAACTTGACAATTGGGATGTTAACTATTTCGATTCTACCCCACCGTTCATAAGATTTTAACAGTTTTCTTAGAATTTCGGACGTGATACTACTGCAATATTTTTTGCGGTAAAGTTTTATGGAAGCCTTCTGAAGAATTGAAAAATATAATTATGTACCTAGGTGTAAAGGAATAAATAATAATAAAGTTGAATGAGTTATGAGATGTTAAGAATATAGTTCAAGATTTCGAGTATACCTATTCAGTACTTACTACAGTAAATGAAAAATACTTTTCGATGCTTGATATAAACCAAAGAATTTTAGCCCTTGTTAGCATTAGGAAATTGTTTCGATTTTAGTAATACAAGTGATTTAATTTAAATTTTTTTTTAAAGACTCGAGGTCACCAAGGCATTACAAATTATCAATGTTTATTAATCATCTCAAAGAATGTGGGAACATATATCTGTGGTTGTAAGGAAAAACGCCGCATGTCACATCTTTTCACTTTCGAGATATTGGCGTTTAAAGTTCTAAACACTAATTCTTCTTATGAGCAATGTTTGCTTGTTTTATTGTTACGATATAAACGTATATTTCCCTCATTTGGCACAATATTCAATATTCGTATAATTGACGTAAATAATAACAAACAAAAGCGTAATAATTTACGGACACTTTAGGCAGAACGACTTAAGTCCACTGGACTTGTGTTATTCTGCTCGATCGTGTCACAGTTAAGTAGTTTTTCCAAAACAAAATATAAACATTGTACGCAAGACGCGAGCATCGTACGCGTCTAAAGTGCAGTGCGATCTTGCGTCTTATGTGATGAACGTCTTAAATCAATTTAGTAAAGTTTAAGAAACACATCAAAATTCAACTATATTATGTGTGAAATATATATGTAAAAAGGATCTGTTTTCTTCAAAAAGGGCCCAGCATTCTTCAGATAACGATCAGACGGATGCGGATTAATTTTCTGAAGATAGGTAGTACGTTATAACTATGACCACGAAACCAAATAATATATCTTTACATCGTGCGTAATCTTAAATCTGTTAAATATACGTATTTTATCTGCAAAGAAAGAATAAAATGTTTATAGAATTACGGTATAATTGTATACGATAGCTGATATAGAATAAAGTAATGTATATATTGTTCTTTTCAAGGTGTTGTGTAGGAAATGTTTAATGCGAACAATAAGTCACTTAAGGAAAGTAGTAGTCTTATTTTTAACGATGAGCTACCAGGAAACAAAAGAGGAATTCTGGTGTATCATACAACACATCTTCGGGGAAAATCGATTTTGGCGAGAAAATTTACATGAGTATCAACGTGTCGATTAATAAAAATAGAAAATAAAGAATGATCATAAAAGAAAGATACGAGTCATCTTCGTATTCTCCAATTTTTTTGGACTTACGTTGTTTTGCTAAATGCGTATGAATTGAATATTGGACTTCGGTTAAATTACATTATTTTTTGAACATATCATATCTGTTTTCATGGATTTTTTCTGATAAATACATAAATCCTATATTCTACAGTTGAATTAATGCATAAACTCAAATTTTTTTTGAAATTGTGACATGGGGCGTTTTTCCTTACAACCACAGATATCTGCTTCACGTTCAAAGCGAGCCACTGATAGCGGCATGCGATTTGAATAGTTGATTGGAACAGAAATATTTGTTCTACTTTCTGAAGTTCGACAGGATAAAAATCGGAATATTTATTTACCTTTTTTTTCGAGATCGACGCTGTTACATTGAAAGTAAATGCGAAACACAGAGTAGGCGGTCTGCTGTTTGAACACGGGCGAAAGTGGCACATTCTGCAGGAGTCTTTTTCAGGATTAGAAATCCGAGTAAAACTATTTATCATGCTATCGTTGATCGTTAACGATGCGTCGGTGTCGTATGGGCTGGGGTTCCCTAGCCACTCGCGCTGCTACCCAAGCATTCTTGATTTATAATTCGACTCTTAATTACATAAATATCTTTTTTACTCTTTCTCATCACGACGCTTCTGAAAGCCAGAGATTATGGAGATTTAGGATTTATTTAATCATTGTACAGCTGACGCTTCAATAATATTTCTTGGGTAGTAATTGCCGTTTTTCTCGAGAAATAGAAATATTTTCTCTTTCAGGATACTTTATTTGCGATTTTTTAAACTTCATCTTTCATTATAATTTTATAGAAATTAGTATTAGATGATCAAATATTGTTAAATATCGTTATCCGAGTTTGTGATTTACTACGCTTCCTGCCTGATATCTTTCCATATTTTTGAGTATCATTATCTAATTCGTCCATCTAATACAATTCAGTTAGATTTAAAAGGATCACTTTCTGCTTTACATCGCATAATTTTGCAATAACAATTCCACTAATAAATTGACTTCTACTCTCCCGCTTAAGTTCGCTAAAAAATTAGCAAAGCTATAACTGTACTGTAAATTTATCATAGAATGTTGCCACAATATCAAAAAACACATATTTCTATCGTTCCAGTCTTAATAAGTAGGTCTGCACCTTGCAACGCTTTTCTAATGACGAAGCAATGTCGAAAAGGGGTCAAGCTTTCTTTGAATACAGAACACAGAAGCTCTTTCGCCAGGCGTAGGAAGAAGTAAACAGAAAAACGAGTTGAATTGATTGAGAAAAGGAAGAAACGCATCAAAAACGTGGACACGCTCCCTTGTATCCTATTTTGCGGGATATAAATTTATGTTCAACGTGTGTTCCACTTTATGATTTGCCCTGGTATTCCATTAGGCGAACAAAACATGTTGCATTTTGTAAAAATAGTTGACGATGGCTTTATAAAAGCGTGATAGAAATTGCTTGCGAAATAAAAAGCATCGTTTGTTTCGAGAACAAGCAAGTATACGTTTAGGAGGACATTTTTCATCGACGGTTTAGAAAACTGTCCGCACCAACTTGATGAATCGTTAAGAAATGATTATGAAGAGAAATCTGTGCGTTGGCGAATCGAACTTGATCCTAAGTAATTAAAAGAAAAACCAGTTTGGAATTTTGCTTGATGGTATTGATTGGGACTGGTAGCTTTCCATATTACTTCTTCAACATTATATGCAACTAACGCGTAGAGACAGCCTTGACGCGAAGAAACAGAAATACATTAAATAGTTGCTGCCGTAGGTTCAGCCCGTCGCTTAGTTTTTATAGGGACTTCATTAACGTGTGTGCCAGTTTCGCATGAGAAAAATCATCTGCAAGTTTATGGATTTTTGTGTGGAATCGGTGAACGTGTTTTGTTGATTACTTACTTTTCAAATCCTGTACGAACTGTGTGTGGGAGAAAAACTTGCAGGTGAAGAAATCTTCCTTAGAAAGGAAATTGCGCAGATATGCGAAAGAGGAAAACGTACTATTTCAAATTTCATGCAATTTATAACATTGCAGGAGTATTATGGGAAAATATTTATTTTCTGAAATGAAATTCTTTTCATTGAATCACCCCTTCGTCAATTGTACTACAAATTACCCCTTAAATTGTAACATTAACTTTTAAATTACGAAATTTAAAATGTGGACGATGTCTGAAAAAATACTTGATTTTCCTAAGTTAACAGTAAAATTAATTTGAAAATACGCTGCGTATTTTATTAGATTATAAAAATATAAAAAATTTGAGCTTGCCTGCTACTTTCAAAGGGATTAAGAAACACCCTTCAACTCATTACAAGATTTCAAATTTGCCAAAGAAATAACTTGTCGGAAGCATTTTTATGAAATTTTAAATGTAGCAGAAATATTTTCGGTGATAAAGTTAGGTGAAACACACGGTATAATAGCACTTTCATGGACCATTTCATCTTTCATTATCCAGAAGACACCAGATTCAGTTCTGGTTGCCAATTAGAAAGCAAAATTGAACTCGGGGAAAGAGTGGGGTTCGATATTCCGTGAATGGACGCGAAGATGTTGGAGCAAACGTTGCCGCCTGTTTGCCCTTGAATCCGGCTCGGGTGAAATCCAAAGGCGAGATCTATGATCCTTAAATGGCGTTTGATCCGCGCGGCGGCTTGTATAGCTGTTTACCGCGGTGTCTAATTGCGATGAAAGCGATGATGAAGTGGACACTCGGCCCAATGAATTACGAGCGGCGGGTCAGAGCGAAACGACCGACGGTCGTGGCCAAAGCGATTGTGGGTCGGATAAATCACGAGATGCCTCGGTCCCTGGGTCACGGGGTGCATACTTTGACTGTAGGGCAAATCGATCACGAGGAATCACGTAGAAACAATTAGCAGTCCCGTGGATGCACGTTTCAGAGCAAAAGCTTTCGAACAGCTTCCTGATCTCAAATCTTCTCACCTAACGTTTTGTGGACATTAAAACATTAGAGTTACAGTAGTGGTGAACAGAAAGTTTAAACTGTGAACGGTAAGAAAAAGAAAATAGGTCCACCAGAAAGAATTATAATATCTTATAGATTGGGGATTTCCCAGAATAGACCAGTGATACCAAGATGATACGTTGTTAATTTAAGTTAGTTACTCATACTTGCAAAAATTCAGAGTG
This sequence comes from Andrena hattorfiana, assembly GCA_944738655.2. Lineage (NCBI taxonomy): Eukaryota > Metazoa > Arthropoda > Insecta > Hymenoptera > Andrenidae > Andrena > Andrena hattorfiana. The sequence continues at coordinate 51,329,705 of OX122889.2, forward strand.
TCCCAGTAATGGTAGTATAATCGAGGAGTACAACAAATCGTGATTCTTTGTGAAAAAAGAAATTGAAAATATAGAATAAAATTTTTTTGTATGACATTCCATTATTAAAAACCATAACTTTTCAAAAACTTTTCGGGTGCGAGGGCACCTAACTAATTGCAAATCTCGTTCTAATGGATTTCACTGTAGATTCTATTATTAGCGTAAGTAAGACTATTATTTTCTAAGATAAATTTTATTAAAGAGTTTAATAGTGTAAACTGAATTCTGGTATAGTTTTTCTTGTGTATTATGTGTCTTTAATTCCTCGAATGCTCCAAAAAGCTTCGCCCTTGGTCCAGCAATGCTTCTATTTTCCACAGAATTTCCTTTTTTTATTATAAGACTCGGCAAAAAAATCCCAATGCATATTCCGCAGATTTTTTACGTTCTCTTTCTCTACATATAACAGAAGGTCGTACAAAAAAGTTTTACTCTTATTTTCGGTTTGTTTTTGCATGAAGATTTTGCATAAGCCCTTTCTCGGCTGTACTACGATTACTGGGACACCCTGTATGAGTTTTAACTTTTTTCCCACACCATACGCGCATTTATTATCTATATAATTATATAAAAATCAAAATATGTATCTTTGTTAGGTAAAAACTTCTATACAGTTCAACGTATAGGCAACCCTAGGCAAAATACTGGAGGTTCCCAGCCACCCTTAAAGTCCACCCCTTTTATGTCCATATATTTCCTATTAACTCCTAAAGCCTTTAACCGATTTGGACCAAATTTTGCTTAATTACTCTGCAGATCTGGACATTCCCCCTTCGTTTCACCCCCTTTATTTCACCCCCTTGACGCTTTGTGATAATCAGAGCTGCATCCAGGCAACGCCGGGTACTTTAAGCTATATAATAATATTTACTTCAGTTTATTTGCATCAATATTTTCACGTAATATGACGCTTTTCAAAACACTCAAACATATCGAGATGGCCGCGTATAGAAAGAACAAAAATATTTTTTATATTTCATCAAGTAGATTTCAGAATCACAATGGAAAGTATCGCGCTAACAACACATACTACACAATCCGGTATTAGTCATTCGCAATATATTACGACTATGGTAGCTTTATAACTGTTGGCCTCAGGCATCCAACAAACGAATATCAATCAATTATAACAAAATACACGTACACCCATTTAGAAACCTTTTTCGTTTAATATGCCTAGTGAACGAGTGCCTTTTCTACGCAGTTTATGGGCGCTGAAAGCATATTTTCGATCCGATTGTGCGCGACATACACACGTATCTTTACGCGCGCGTTTCACCCTCCATTTCCATCTGCATTAAGTGCAGGGGCGGATTTAGGATTTTCGTGAGGGGGGGCGCAGTGGCGAATCCAAGATTTTCTTGAGGGGGGGGGGGCGTAGATCTGAGTAATGAACTAGAGACCTTTTCGATATTATCCTGTTAAATGAAAAAGTGTTTTTTTAGTATCAATTTATCATATTTTCCCTCATATTGCTAAGTTCATCATGGGATTGTGTAGTTCTGATGTACTTACCTACACTACAAACTCAAGCCTCCTGTTTTTTGAATTCGCATATCTATTAATAACATTTTCAATGTTCACATTAATATCATGATGTACATATAATGTAGCCAGTCCAGTCAATCTATCTTGGGTCATCCTTGATCTCATTCACGTTTTGAGTCTTCTCAGAGTTGAGAAGCTCCTCTCGGCAGTCGCTGCGGATATTGGCAAAGTGAGCAAAATCTGCAGCAAAGACTTCAAAAGTGGATAGACTTTTTCGTCATAGCTGGAATAGGCTTCCATTGCCTTGTTGATTTTTTTGAAATGTTCGTAATTCGTACTTTTTTTCAACGAACATATTTCATTTAAAAGTTTCGTCGCCATCGTATCTCTATTTTGAGAAAGCAAAGTAGAGTATTTGTCACAAATCGGTTCAATCTGTGATTCCAACGCTTGTAATTGTGAGATTACTTCTAGGTTTACGGGTACTAAAAAGTTCAAAGCGTAGCACTTGACTGACTCCTCAGAAAATCGGTCCTTAAGGTCAGCGTTAATAAACTCGAGGATTGGGATGTATACAGATTTTTTCCAATAAGAAATAATGTTTTCTTTTTCATCGTTAGAACTGGTGGGATAATTTGGCTGGTTAGGTTGCTTTTTAGTCAACCGTGGAATGCGAATAGTGATATCCAATGCTTCCATGACTTTTTCTGCATTTTTGAAAATAATGCGGAAAAACTCTTCAGATTTTTGTCTCTTGTCTTTCAATACTTCAATTGCATGGGTTATTTTCTCCTTAGCTTTACAAATGTCTATATCTTCTTCCTGTAGATACTTACTGAGCACAACAGTAGCGTTCAAAATGTCACTCAAACTGAAAATTGTTATGATAAATTCGCAGTTCAAAATTGCATGTAACAAACAGTTTGCCTTAGATGCAGTTGCATTATCATTCCAACCGGACACAATCTGAAGAGCTTTGACAATCTTCGGCAAATCTTCTCGGAACACCAAAATGGATTCATGTCTTTCGACCCAACGGGTTTCACAGTAACTTCGCAGTTTGTGCCCTAACACATTTTTGAGGACATAATTACGTTTTGCAGATATGTTAAAAAAGGCTACAACCTCTTGAACACAACCAGTAGCGTTCCTTACACTCTGAACTTTACTGCATTTTGAGATAGAAAGATTCAGTGCGTGGTTTTTACATATACAAAGGCAGCTATGTATTGCCTCATTTTGTATCTCTGATACTGCACCTCGCATATCTGAAATGTTGACACTACAACCGTCACATCCAATTCCTACGCAGTTGCCCATGTTAAGTCCCAGATCTTTCGTGAATTTTAAAACAGTCTGTCCCAAAATTATCCCCGTAATAATAGGTTCACATTTCGTTTCCTTGCTGGAGTAATTAGCTTTGTGCGTATCAAGGAAGCCGACAAAGTCCTCTCTTACAGATTTATCATACACATAACGTAGCGACAGACTCAATTGCGAAGTATGAGAGACATCTGTTGTTTCGTCAAATATAATACTGTAATACTTTGCTGCATCTACTCTTTGTTTAATTACTTCTAAGACTTCCTCCCCGCAACAACGAATTAGATCATTAGCTGTAGTTTTACTAATATAAGTAGCACTCGATTTGGCCGATGCCAAATGTTCATCCAACTGACAAGCATCGCCACTGTCAATTCGGAAACGCAACAAAGCTCCAAAATTTCCATTCTTCTCTACAAGGTCTTCACTTGATTTTAATAGGTTGGCATCATCTCTGTGGCCTCTCAACGGGATATTTTGACGACCATGTAGTAAAACTGTTTTTATTATAGGGACAAGTCGAGACCTATTTTCCAACACCTGGGCTTTTCTAGTTTCGTTCAAGCGATTTATGACCTGCTGTTGCGGATTTTTAAAAACAGTCATAAACGACTTACAGTCTATTTCAGCGATTTTGTGGTAGCTAGTTGCAGCATGCTTCTCTAAATCCCCCTCCTTGCCAGCAAGCTTTGCGTACTTTTGTAAAGGTTCGGTTACCAACTTCTTTAAAGAGACTGTTTGTTGACCGCCAGCTAATGTTTGGTGACAAAAAATAGCGCAATACTTGCAAAACAGTCCATTTTTGATCTCGGAAAATACAAGCCAGGTATATTTCTCTAAGTGATTTACGTTTACGCGCCTTTGTTCTTCACGTCCACGTTTAAGATGTGTTGATGTTGGAAACTTATATCCTTTTCCAGGAGTCCATGGATTTTTTAAAAGTTCGTATTTCACGAGGTCATTTATATTAAATATATTCCCAATGTACGCACCAACATCACGAGATTGAAGTTGAAAAGTGGGGTTTGTGGCAGAGTTGGACATTAACTAAATAAAAAATTATTTAAATAAGGGAGCGAATACAAGTTACTTTAACATTATTCGTTATTCGAGGCTCGAATAATCCAAGTTAACTTTATTCGCCGAGCAAAGTTAATTTTTTTATTCGTCGAGCGTTTCAACGTCGGCATCGAATAAAATTTTCAACTTTAACTTTAACTTTATTCAACGGTTTATTCGACGTCGAATAATTTTCTGGCCGGCACGTTCGAACCACCGAGGATCGGAGAGTCAAGGCCTGATGCCTGGCGCGCGTGTTACAATCTACCAATGCTGAAAATTTAAATCTTCATAATTTCTATCCCACCTTTTTGAAAATAGTACTACATAATATATCACACTAGTTTTAAAGATGGCGCATTATAACTTTGTCCCCGAGCGGCTACTGAATCGGCCGTGCGTGCGAGAGAATTTGACCGTCGGCATTCTTTTAATTCGATTCGAAAAATATGCGATCGCACACGGATGAGTATTACACTAACCTGTTACTTTTGTGTGATATTCATCCGTGTGCGACTCGTATATTTTTCGAATCGAATTAAAAGAACACCGATAAAGTTATAATGCGCGATCTACATATACCACTAATTAATTAGAATATATTATTCTGAATAGTGATTCTTAAAACTAGTTCGATTACATATATCTTGTTTGAACTTGTTATCATTGGCAAACCCTACCTAATCTATTTGTACTATTTCCAAAAGGATGAAACAAAAATCATAGAAATTGGAATAATCGTCATTGGGCGAAACTGTAACGCGCGCGCCAGGCCTCACCGCCTCAATACTCCGGTACTTGGCGGTTCGAACGTGCGTCAGAAAATTATTCAACGGCGAATAAATTTAAAGTTAAAGTTGAAAACTTTATTAGGCGCTGAAGTTGAAACGCTCCACGAATAAAAAAATTAACTTTATTCATTGAATAAAGTTAACTCAGGTTATCTTTATTCAACACATGACGAATAATTTTTTTAACTTTTATTCGGTATTCGTAATTTTTATATAATTAAAAATTTTGTCCATCACTGGTTTGTAGCAACCTAGCAACACTGACCTGCGATATTGTCGAGGATGGCGCACTAGCTTCTGCTTCAATAATAACAGGAGGCGAAATAGTAGGCATTTCATCACGTGATGTGATTTCTGAGGAATTCTCACTTTCTGTTTTCCTCTTCTTGATTACAAAACGATCCATCATAGATCAACACAACCACAGACTTAATATTAAATAATTAAATGTGAGAGAAATATTGCCGCGACATTATTTCGACGGCATTCTTACTCTGCTAAGAGAGGAAACGTTCAGCGACAGAAAACAAAACACTGTACAGACTGTGAAGACGCCACGCTACGACAGCAGGACGACAATTCGTCTTTTAGCAAAGGCTGCGAAAGGTCGGCCCGGCCTCTTAATACGAATCGGAACGCGCAAATGACGGAGATATGACACAGTCTGCTAATTTGTTCTAACATAAAACACTTTTGCGACGCACTAGCAAAGACGAAACTGCTTCCGACTGTCCGACATAAGCACTAGAACTGTTCGAGCACTCGGAAAAAGCGAGTAAGCAAAATAAAAGAACCGAGCGGCTTGAAACAAATGAGCGAGCTGCTCGGGCGATCTGAGTACATAGGTCGTGCACTGGCTCACAGCCATAATCGAAAACTCTTTAAAATCGCATAACATTTTTAAAATTGGTCCAAAAGACTCGATTTTTTTTAAGAAGCTAGAAGGATTAGTTTGCTAAGTGGCGTGTTTCGTTGTTTTGAAAAAAATTGCAGCTGGTCGGAATAGCAAAAAAAAAATAGTAAAGGTCGTTTTTTCACCTTTTTTTCTGAGGCTATAAATATTCCAAAAAATCCATTTGTAGATTTAAGTAAGTTGTATACATGCTGAAAATTTCATTAAAATCGGTTAACGTTGCTCTGAGCTACAGACGTTTAAAGATCGCAGAATAATGTCGAAAATTGCAAAATTTCCGAAATCAGCGTTTTTTCCCTTGAGGGCCCCCCCCCCCCCTCTGGATCCGCCACTGATTAAGTTGAACAATAAAACCGTGCATTAGAGCAATTTACGCAGCAGGCTTGTCAAACAGAGCCGAGATAAGCTAGGCCACGAGCAGGTCGTTCGATGTTATGAATGAAAACGTATCCACATGGCGTTCGTATTGAAATGAATCGCGGGATCGATGGTCGATAGACGAAAAAAGAACAGCTGATCAACTTGGGTATAATTGCTTGAAATACTTTCTCCCGCGAATCAAGATTACCAATCGGTCGGATAACGCGATGGATCTGAGGGATCCCAACGGAACGGTATCTAATAATGGCTGGAACACAGCGTTCAGAGAGCATAACCGATGGAAATTACGTGTTCGCTAGTGGTTCGATAAAAAGCTTGGATTTGCCACAGTGTTTCACCAGCATAATGAAGACGATTTCCTTCCTATCGCGCTAATGCCCTGGCCGGCTGGTCGTTAAAGGAGCGTTCGGCTTCGTTAAAAGCAATGATTACATCTTAATGAAAGAAGAAACTCGCGTGTACGACAAAGACCTAGGCAGAGGAATGGATGTTCAAGATTTTCCCTCTGCTCCTAACGTGACAAATGGAACGTAAAGCACTGTGTGTGCGTTTGTTGAATAGAAACGTTCGATTACGGACGTTTTTTAAGAAAGCGAAGAAGTTTTCGCTTTTCACTTCGAGCAAGGTGGAACTTTTTTAATTACGAGTCGCTGAAATGTCAAGTGCTTCGTCCCAGTGAACGAGTCACGATGATCACTTGCTGGAGGGATTAATTTAACTAGTATTCGAATCATCCTGGTGTAAACGACTCCCATTTACCTGGCTTCGCCACTTGTTACTTCGGAGTGACTGTAACTTCAGATTCTTTAGCAAACTGCAGTAGGTATCTACTGACCCAGTATGAGAATCTTCTTTGTTGGAAAGCCGTGTGTGAAATGTCGTAGACCGATTATACTTTGGGAAAGTAATATATTTTTATTATCTAAGTACAACTGAAGTACAAGATTGAGTACTCTGCAAGAATGGAATGGATGTATGGAATATGCGCTGTGGAAATGCTGCCCTAAATCTTAAATAGATTAGCAGTTTGTTGGGGAGCGGATGGTCTTTAGTAACCAGATGAGTGAATCTGGTTCCGCGCAAATTTCTACCTGACATGGAAAGTGTGATGATGAGTCAGCTGTTTTAGACAGAGTTGCTACAGAGCCCTTATGAAGAAGAGACCTAGTACATTTTGAAGTAGGGGAGAGGTAGGATGAAAGGGACACGTATTGGAGGGTACATTGTCATTATCTCAAAGATAAAGGATCTGCTCAGGCCAAAAGTATTTTTATTTTGTAACCACATCCATTCATGTTTAATCAAGCCAAGTTTCAAGGCGCTATCGTATCTACGACGACAGAAATACACGATTGAATTTTTTTGAGGTTCAAAGTAAAATTTTTCGTATTTCCTTGAACTGTTTTGTGAAATGCTGTTACCAGCGACTGATTTCTCTATTACTGCATCTAAACACGTATTTATTTAAGAACGATATCGTATAATGTCCGATCCTTTTTGCTTCATATTGTAACTGTAGGAATTAGATTTTAAACTTTGGTGCCTTATTTATGAAGGGGACACAAAAAAAATTTATGAAAGGGACGTCATTTTCATACCTGTCCCCTTCAAAACCTTACTATTCTTCACTTGTTTCAGTGAAAAATATGCCACCTAAAATTCGGGTTAGGATGCCATTAGACAATTCATTATTTATAGCTATTAAGATCATTTAGTTACATAAGCTTAACTGTTGAGTTTTTAGTTCCTATTACAAATTAAAATAGCTCCTGTGATTTCGGTATCTGCATAAATAATAATTAAAAAAATGATATTAATATTACCTGGTTTTATTACACTGTCTCATTCATAAACACCCATGTCCCTTTCAATACAGCCAATTTATGAAAGGGACAAAACACACTTTTTTAGAAAACGAAAAATATGACATGTAAATATAGAGAGAAGCTTAATAGGCCCATGTATTGTTATAGCCAGATAACTAGCCTTTCTAATGTTACCAATTAGAACTCGAATGGTTATTTAGTTTTTTTTACTATCTGGTCCTAAACAAAAATGTCCCTTTCATCCCGCCTCTCCCCTAGTTTATGAAATAACAGTAATTTTTTGATTGGGTATTATCCTTTCTCTTCCAAGAAAACAATTATAAAATGAAGTGGTATCTACTCACTGAAACTTTTATTCCATTCAGTTTTGCATGAATAGGGAACTTTTATTTTCTTAGAAGCAGAAAAAAGTTCCAGTTAAATAGAAATATTCATTCTGCTTTGAAAAAGTGAAAGTTATGACAAGCAGATTTCCCGTTATCGGGTACATAATGCTAATTAAATAAATAATTCTAACTTTTATATATTATTGCTTTAAAATATCTAACTTATAAAAGAACTTTTATTAATTGAATACAAAATAACTGCTAAAACTGAACTTTTACAACAGACTTGAAGTGTTAATGTACAAAGTAGCAAATACCTAGCACCCCGATACACTGAAATTGTTTTTCACGCGAAACAATTTTCTGATTCGTAATTCACGTTTCGAATGATTACACATGCCTCTTATCCCCATATTTTTAATCCTCGAGTAGCGGACACGGGTCCATTTGGACCCATCCTCCATATGGGTTTTTGTCAAAATTGATTTGAAAATGGAATCCATCTTTAATCCAGTGCAGGCACACTTAACGGATTTGGAAGGTCGATTTTCTCGAAAGCAAAGTCCTGATGAAAAATACTTATTTCATAAAATCTCAAACTATTTTTTGACGACATTCATTTAATTTGCTGTTGCAACATATTTGGTGATCAATTCTGCTGATTTTTAGTTAGGTGCCGATTGCCCGTGTATCGAACGAGTTTTCAAATGCCATTTTCTCTGAAATAGAGCGTTATATGAAAAAATTTCATTATATATTTTCGACCTACTTTTACATGAGGAATCGTCTTCTCTGTCATTTCACCATGATTCCGGAATCATCTTGTACAGAATGGTTGAAAATAAACCCCGTGTCCGCGACATGACCGACTGGCAGGCCACCTATAGTCCAAAGTTTGGACTCCAAACATTAAACCAGTACCATTCTTACGAAATGTATGTGCCGAGTAGGGTGGCCCTTATTTTCAACATGCGATTCCTTTTGCCCTCACCCCCTAAATATGGTTTCATTTCATAAAAAAATATTTCCTGAAAAAGATTATTGCGATCGAATATCAGGAATGGGTGTCGACCAGGCCTTAAAGATTAGAATTCATCAATGGTTTGGATATAATGAATTTCTCAAAAATAATAAGCCGTATCGAAATTTTGTTCAAATAATACTAAAAAGCTTTCAATTTTCTACCATTATTGTAGATACAACTTTTTAGATAATGGTGTTTGAATATACAAAGCTTCACACTGTTTCGTCTTAAAGGACAAAAGCGGGCTCAGGGCGAGGCGAAAATTTAAGTCTTTTACGGTGGGCAATTGTTTGTTCTCGAAGCGTTCGTTGGGAACATTTGTAATCTGTACATTTGCCTACCAGATGACTAAGAGGCAATCGACGTCGTGCCTTTTTTCTGGTGTTTTTGACTACTTTCGTCCTGAGATAATCCGTTAAATTGCTCTGTCAGCGAGGGTACACGTTTACCTCGGACCGGTATCTCCCGTCGTCCGCCGCTGACTCACGGAACAATACAGTCATAAACCGTGACCCTGGCTAAACGCTCCAACCGAACAACCTAGCTAGGTTTGTTAGCCAGATGTCTGGTTTTCCTCCGCTACGTCACCAAGAAGGAGAAGCCTTCCTCCTCCACCATCAAATCGCGGAAGGAAGGTTCCTCCTCTTCGAGGAAGGGCTAGCCAATCAGCAATTTGACACCTCCCGAAAATCTAACGTCTTGTCTACTTTCGACGCCGAAAGGCAAGAGGAGTTCAGAATTCAATCGTCTCTCGAGCGAACGCATCTCTCTCGTGACAATATCTCGATCAGCACTCTAACGATATAAACAACGAGACAGTGGACTCTAGTGAGCTAGTCAAGCATTCGTGACCAGACTCACAGGTCAACCGATTGTCGGACTCTAGTCATCAGACGGACTAGTCCGATTGGTTTAATCAAGCATTCGTGATTAACACCACTCAATCAAACTGTCTTACTCAAGTCATCGTTCGGACTTGAGTAATTAGTCGAATCAAACGTTCATGATTAAGACCATTGTTCAAACATTCGTGTTCTTGTTTATCAATCATCCAGACCAGTAAGTTCATTTTGTCGCATAAACAAAACAGTCACTTAAAATTAATTTGGCGAGTGATAAAGCCACCGGCACCGCGTACCACGGAGTCTCTTGGGCCTTACAACCCCAAGAGGAAAAAACAGCTTTCGCGTGTGTGTCGGTCGCTACACACACTACGCGCGCACAGACAATACGTCACGCTGTACAGGTGATACGCGCAAAATGCGGATCTCTCTATATTCAAACGCTATTATCTAAAAAATGGTTGGAAGCACGAAAAATTATATATACAGTAATTGTAGAAAATTGAATGCTCTTCTAGTATTATTTGAACAAAATTTCGATAGGGCTTACCATTTTTGAAAGATTCTTTAAATCCAAACTATTGATGAATTATAAACTGTAAGACCTGGTCGGCACCCTTTCCTATTCTCCGATTGCAATAATTTTTTTCGGGGAATATTTTTTTATAAAATGGAACCATATTAGTGGGCGAGAGCAAAGAAATACAAAAAGAAATTTTGGCACGTATAAATAAGGGCTACCCTAGTGCCGAGCATCGCCCGATCTAGCTTTTCCCCCGCTCTAGAAAAAATGATTTTTGCCATCCTTTATATTTAATTATAAATAATTATTTTAAAATATAATTTTTAACAATGAGTGAATGTTTTTTGAATGTTTAGGTATTTGTTGAATACCAAACGCCTTTTCTTTTGTAAAAAATTGGGTAATTATTGAAAAACAATTTATAACTTTGATTCTAAATTCAAACACGTATTACCTACTTTTCTACACCTTTTCAAAAACTTTTACTTCTTTATTGATTTTAATTTCCTCTTTCTACCAATTTTGCCGCGCCCAAATTTGCCGCTCTGAGCAGATGCCTTGCTTGCGCCCCCCTAGATTGGTTCCCAGGGTATCTACTATTTGCAAGTGACGAAAGTGTCTCATGTGAAAATGGGCCTTAAGCGATCTATGTGCAGCGGCGTAAAGAAAGGTAGGGAGCAATGAAGAGGAAAAAAGTGCACGGCGACTATTAGTGAGGTATGCCACGGGTACTCGGGTACATCCCGAGGCAGCAAAGTGTGACCACCGTAGCAGCTATCGATTCCACCTCGCGTTTCTTCCGATTGTTCAGACCAGTTCGTGCCTGGTATCGGGATAGGGGCGCGCACAATGGGACACCGTTGTGTCGTTACCGTGCCTCTTACTCGTCTATTACCGTGGTGGTTGTTATTACTATGATTATTCTTATTGTGAACGGTTCTTATTAACGATCAAAATCTGCGAGTCGCGTTGAGTCATGCTTCCGCCATTGGCGTCGCAGTTTTCGGCGCGAGATACGCGGAAACAGTATTCTACTAGCGTTGACGAAAGTCGTGCCTGGAGATGTACCACTGCAGTGTTCTAGATTTATGCCGAAATTAAATTTCAAAGGTTGTTTGTACATTCGTCTGTGGTTTGATTCAAGTGTAATTTGAATTTTTAAAGTTTCACATGGAGGAGTTGCGAATGTGTAGTCTGCCGTCACCAACCGCTATTCACCAACCGATCTTTCTATTAATTGCTTAGAACTAGTTCTCCAAGATCCCTCTTGTTTCGACAGTTTCTGCTCTCATTAATTCACTGCTTCAGTTCTCCCAGTAGTTCACTCAACCCTCCACCTAAACTCCCTAGTCTTTTTTTCTAGTTAGTTCTAAGTAGTTACTATTGCTAGCACTTACTAATGTACCCGGTCGAAGGCATCGCTGACTCTACATAATTCGTGGCAATGCTGCTCACCCCCCGCTTCCCTCGACTATCGACTATTACTGAGAAAGTACGTGAAATAGAAGTGACACAAATATTTCTGCGCAAGAAAACCGGGAGCAATGTTCGTTGAGCGGTAAAATTTATTAATCTAATTGACCAATGTCCGCCGTTCAATCACGATCGTTCTCGAGATCGTCGAACCTCTGGCCATCTAGCACACAACCCGGAACAACGGGGTCCCAAAGTCGTAAAAGCGACGCCAATGGATGATACGGCCAATAATATCGAGCGTATCGCGTGGTATGCTTATGGAAACGAACGGATTAGAGAAGATCCACTCATTCCTGCGAGGCCGTACGATCCTCAGGCGTGGCTGAGCAAACACAAAAGGGGCATCGAGATGCAGGATAAACGGGCGCAGAGACAAACCTCCTTCCGGTTCAACGGAGAAACATAAGAAGCCACGATTCCTCGCGATAACTCGACCGATTTAGGTTTATGCACCGTTGAACGCTTAAAGAGGTATTCCTATTTGGCGCGTTGCTCTGTTCGACGGCCTTTAGGGCTTAGTGCAGAAAAGATTGTAGGAGCAAGGAATTCGAAACTCTCCTCATTTAATTGCTAAAGTTTCGAGATGGAATAGAAAATTTATCACGGAACTATCTCGTGTATTTGTGAAATTATTAACTATTTCCCGAAGCGTGTACGAAAAGATGTGTCTCCAGCGCTGCCACAATTGGCATCGTTATATTCGACTAACAGGAAACGTTACGCAACTGACAATTTTCTATTTTGGTGAAATTTGATACAGTGGGGTATTCTATAACGAACTTATTCGTTCTAAAACCTTGTCCGTTATAGCATTCGTTCGTTATAAGATACATACATATAGATATACATACAGGTACATATAGGTATACGTATTTCCGTATAGTATGTATGAGGCAGTGAGAGCGACCACGGACTAACCCACATTTTTTTCGAAATTGAGTTAGTAGCAATAACGTATTCCAATAGGCTCTGCTAATATAAAATAGGAAAAAAAATTCAATGTGGGTTGGTCCGTTATCGCTTTCACTGCTTCATATTACATTATATTATTATTATTATTAAACGTCTTTATTGCACAATACAAGAATGGAAATAAGAGGGAAAGAGAAAGAAGTAAAAAGAAAAAATTTAGTGCAAAGGGGATGTTCAGTCGTAAGACTGTTTGCAACCTAACCTTAAATCTAACCTTAATTATTAAGGGGAGAAGCTCGTATAAACGGCTTATTTTTGTATCAATTTTTAGAAATTTTTGCAAAGATGCCAATGCGCCAATCCTTTCTTAACTTTAAAGGTACTTTATTTAACATTACAACATGTAAACAAAAAATTATAAAAGTAAAATTATAATAAATACAAAAGAAATATTTAAGTATTTCTCCGCGTTCGTTGTAATCTATTCGTTCATTGTAAGCCTTTTGATTTAATGAGAAAAAAAACTGTACGTTATAAGGTCGTTCGTTATAGGATACTACACTGTACATTGGTAGATTGTTAGACAATATTCGACACACATTTTCTTTTGTTTATTGACATTCTTCTTTAACCTGTTAACCGAAAAAGACGAATTAACTCGACATTTGAAAATGAGCTTCTGTACTGAGCATGACGAGTTAACTCGTCACTGGCATTAAAAAATTGCCCCACTTGCGAAAGGATCCAAATATCATTTGTTTTTTATTACCGCTAAAGAGGCAGTAGGATAGGGTGGGGCAAAAAGTTCCGTTTTTTCGTTTAACCTATTTAAAATTTAGTACTAACAATCTAGAAATATCTGATGTTATTTTGTATAAACTATTATGTTTTACGTTCACGAAGTTCGTTTGTTGATACTGTTATTTTCTGTTGATTTATACCACAAAATGTTTGTCAATGCAAAATGGACTTCTTGCCCCACGCACGGGGCAAAAAGTCCATTGCATAGGGTACAAAGTCCCTAATGTCTTTTTGTGTAATATTAAACTAAATAAGTAAAAATCTCTTTTCAAATCAGTAAATATTTATTAAACCAATACTTTTTGGTGTACAATATTGAAAGGAAAGCATTACTTCTTTAACAAAAAATCAAAATATAAGTCAGAGGCTCACTTTGAACTAAAAAACTAAAAAAAAATCGCTCAACTAAAACAAAAACACTATTTAAAGACTTTGGCATCATTTCTTTATATTTTGCCCATCTTATTATGAAAACCAATAATAAAATATATATTTTCAGTCTGAGAGACTTTTTGCCCTAATGGAACCTCTATAGTTTCTGCGATACATACGTTAGAAAATATTATCATTCAGGAATAAACAATATCATGCACACATTAGTAAAGGAACATACAATCTTAACGTACTTGGCTGATACGCTTTTAAACTGTGGTTTACTTCGTATAAAACAATAAGGCCGACGTATTTCTTTTAGTTTTTGATACATAAAATAATGAAGGCTTCGTGTAATTCGCACAAGCGTCCAGGAGCGATTGGTGACTCTGTGGTCACCTCCATTTCTTTTTGCCTTTTACATAGTATACTGCGAAACTCCATACATTGTTTAGGAATAGAGATTTATAATTCGGAACTTTTTACCCGCCGGACTTTTAGCCCCACCCTACCCTACCTATACCTTTTGATGTTTCTTCGCTTCTTTTTTTATTTTTTCTTTACAATTCATCTATTTTCCAATAATACTGCTTGAGTAAATTATTTATTCATTTTTCGGTCAATTCTTCAGTCTTTAATTTTATCAGTTTATTTATTTTAGAAATAACATTAAGTAACAACATTTATATCTGTTACAGGCAAGACGAGTTAACTCGTTTTTTGTCATTTGCCACTACCCAGTTGGGGAACACTTCCGGCCGAAACATATGTCGGTTAACAGGTTGAGGAGTAAAAATTGCCCTCGAACTTGATTATGGAAAACCTATTTTAATTAAGTAGGCCAAATTTTTAGTTACACTATGTAAGCATTTTTCGTATTCAATATTTTCTTCTATCAATAGTTAGCGAGAAATTTGAGTAAATAAGTTTTCCATTCCCATGTTGGAGGGTAGTTTTCATTCTTTGAATATGAATAACAGTCACTGAAAAAGATATATGTCGATTTTTTCTAATACTCCGGGAAAATAGGAGTTTAAAGAAGTGTGGACCCGCCAAAATAAATCACAAAAATATAATTTAACCAAATGGTAGCCTTATTAGGTCGCACTCAACTCGAACTCGATTCATCGCAGTTCAAAAACTCCAAACTACTTGAATTTCCATCTGTAAACTTCCAAATCACATCACCTCAAGTATTTAGCCTACCTTAACGCCACAAATTAATTAGATGACGCACAGCGACACAATCGCTGTCGTCCGACCGATCGATAAATACCGACCAATCTGACGATAAACAAACAAAGGACCTCGTTCCATTGGTCAGTATTTGTCAGTCGGTCGGGTGGCAACGATTTTGCCGCTGTACGACATTTAATTAGGACGCGGCATAAAATATACAATCTAGTCTAACCTTACAGAAATATAAATTATTACTACTATAAAACCCGTAGGACCTGGGACTTGTTTCATGGGCATTTTATACCCCAGCGACAAGTCCTCTGGACAGGAACTGGGAAAAGTCCCGGGATACCTGAGCTAGCTTACCTGTTCTGAGATCTTGCAGGAGGCCAACCTGTCAGCATTTTATAAGTGTAAAACAAACACTAATAAAAAATATTCATCGTTGAAGTGGATCCATCCGCAAAGCAGTTACATTACGAGTGTTAAAATTTCTTGAAATCCAATGAACGAGTTGACTTAAAATTCTAACAGGATATTCTAAGATACATATAGTGTCTATCGTACGATCAGTCAGAGTAGACAACAACCTTATCGCCTTTCCAATCTTTACATCCGATTCTGATCGCCTGTGATTGATTGAAGTCTAAGTCCCACATTTCGAGTGAAAGGGTTGTTGACTCAAGTCAAAGGAGTAACAGACTAAAAATCTAGCGGTCCGTATCCTAATGATTAGAAATTGAAATTTGTCACTTTGCATTATCCTTCGCGAAGCTTTTACGTAGGATACTCATCGCTGATAAAGCTGATAGGCTAGCCCACATCGTCCATTCTCCCACAATCCCAGCGCACAGTATTTCCTCTCGTGCATTAGTCTAATGACCACTGTACATCTAAATTAGATCGGGGTGAATGCAAGTCGATCCTTAAGTGTCTGGTCAAATAGCATACCCGCGGACAATAAAACGTAACAAGGCGCCTGGTTGACGCTCGTGACAACGTTTACGCCACTTTTTGCCAGCAATTCACCTGGATCCGCGTCTGGCGATGTTTTATCGTGGTACAGGCGTTAAAAGCGTTCGCACGAGTACCACATACACGATAAAGTGAGAAACTTTATGGATAATAGCCTTTTACAGAGGGTGGGGCTTGATTTATGAATACAATAAAAAATGGACTGATTCTGTGTGAAAATAGGTGGGAAATGTAGAATAAAAGTTCTTCATTTTCGATACAGTCGCAAGCGTAGATGTTAGCTGGTGTGTCTGTCTATTACTCACTACTTCCACTTGCAAGCTAGCGTTCGTAAATATTCATGGTAGCTTGGGTGGAATAATACAATGAACCTTTGCAGATTATTATGTTCTCTTATTATTCTAAAAGTTGGGTTTGGATTGATCACTGTGATGTAGCAATTCGGCTTGCAAAATCATCAGACATATCACATCCTCTGATTTCTACTTGGGAGTCATATTAAGGGGGAACCCAATTTAAGACGCTAAGAAT
Source organism: Andrena hattorfiana (assembly GCA_944738655.2). Classification (NCBI taxonomy): domain Eukaryota; kingdom Metazoa; phylum Arthropoda; class Insecta; order Hymenoptera; family Andrenidae; genus Andrena; species Andrena hattorfiana. The sequence goes on from OX122889.2 coordinate 51,346,489, forward strand.
AAGGTATTTGTTGGGAATTTTTTTCTAACAAAATGTTGAACGAATCGTTTCCAAACTTCTAGGGTATTTTAGTTCACCTCTAAACAATAAAAATTAATTTTTTCATTACAAAGTGGTGGGTAGAAATGGAGATATATGAAATTTGCGATTATGGTGGAGGCCCCAATTCTTGCCTGAAACAAAAAAAAAACAAGGGTTTTCTTATTTCTCGAATAATTACATTGTCGATGGATCTAAAACTTTTATAAATAAATTAAATTAGAAAACTCTTTTTCCATAAATAGTATGAAATATCTTGGGGCAGAATCGTAACTTCTTCTTTGAAGTCCCACCAATTTTCTAACTCTTAATTTTATTTTCGTGTGTTAGGTATATCGACAATGTAATTATACTGGAAATAAGAAAATCCTTGGTCTTTTTATTTCAGGGAAGAATTGGGGTCTCGAACATAATCACAAATTCGCAACTCCGGCGGCGAGAGCCCTACGACCGAGTTCATATATCTCCATTTCTACCGAACACTTTGTAACGAAAAAAAAATTTTATTGTTTGAAGGTGAACTAAAATGAAAGTTTGGAAAAGATCCGCTTAACACTTTCTTAGAAACAAAATCCCAAGAATCAGCTTATTCCTAGCGTCCTAAATAGGGCTCCCCCCTTAAGGGGTTATATTACCCTCAAAATTTTCGAAAATTGGTTTTTAGGATGTTTGCATATTCCGCTAGCTACACCTTTTCTACGTATTTTAAGCGCAACCGGTCCCCGAAATTCCAAAAATTGAAGAAATTACAGTAAAAAATGTACGAGCCTGCACATGAGATTTCCCAGAAACTACGATTTCCAAAACGGTGAATATAAAATCTCGAAAACCGCTCGAACGATTCGAATGAAAATTTACAGGGAGCCGCAGGAAACTATTCCCCTCCATGTATTGGGAGCATATTTTCAATATAAATTCTTAAAAAGAAAGATAAAAAATATTTTTCCTACAAAAAAAGGATAAAATCAGAAACATCAACATAAAAATTGCATTCATTTGTTTATCAAAATTTTGCTTCCTGCACAAAATGGAGACTGTTTTACAGATTATAAAAATGCCTTTACTTTGTGTTTTACGTAATTCTCCTGTCCGGAATCGTGTTCACCATCAAACGGTGCATCACGTACACGCTATCACATTTATATGTACATATAACTTGTTTCCTATAAATATGTTTAAAATTTTCTTCTTGTGCAAAATTAAAACAAAATTTATCTCTATATTCATTTATTACTTCAGAATATGCGTCTGAAGAAGGGCCTGATTTTGGGCTGTTGAGGTTAACCTATCCCCTTAACACGTGGACTATCACGCGATTGTCTCACGTGTTCCGTTTACTCGCATCCATTTAAATATAGATAGTCTGGTATAAGAATGTTTCACGGTTTAACGATGCACTTGTTACTATATATCATTCCTTATATCAGTAATATGCTTCAGAAGTATACAAATCTGAGGGTTTATTAATTGTCAGCGTTCTAAAGAAAACTTATAAATTCGAGGTGGTGATCTTTGGCGACTTCCATGGCAGTCAACGTGTTAAGGATACTTTTTTATTTATTTAACACACATAATATACATAAACGGGCCAATACCCATTTGAATAAGAAAAAGATATAAAAAAACGCAGATTAGAGACACGCCGTTGCAAGACCCAGAACCAGAACAGAAGAAACGGTACAAAATAAAACAAAAAAGAACAAATATAAAAATATAAAGTGAAAAACGTAACTTAGGTCCTATATGTCGTTCAATGCAGTCGATCTGTACACATTGGATTTAAACGCAGTAAGTGACCCCCGGAAAAGAACAATCTCATTCCTAAACTGATTGGCCAGGTTAGAGATCCTGTACTTTTGAAGACATCTACATAGTATTAAAGTATTATTATTTTATGACTATCATTATTATTATCTACCATATTGAAGATGCAGTGTACAGAGATGGTGTTAAAAATCATTTCTAAACTGAAAGTGCATTATACACAGAATATAAGAATAAATAAATGTTCGGAATCAATTTTCTGAAAAACGAAGTCATTCACAAAAAAACGTTACCTATATGACACTTTCCACTCATTTCTGCATGTAGGATCTCATTCAGAATCTGTTATTCACAGTATTTCGCCCGTACCACGAATTACATCTTGCTCCGTATTTTATTAGCTGCGAATGCGACAGTTACCGAAAACCGTGTCGTTTAGGGGCACGTAAGTTGTAAGTTTATCTCTAAATACCGCCCTCAGGTGTTTCTTTAGCTATGGTCGAGGTGAATTCGCTTTACATGGAGAAAGCAGCGGCGCAGCGCGCGTTTATTAAAGGCGACGTCGATGGTCACGTAGCGCACCTAATGTCGGCCGAAGCGTTTCTTTCTCGGCGTGGATCGTTAGACCAGCGATCGTTGTGTCTTTTTAATTATGGATTGTTCGCTTCGATTTTCTTCTCCCGTCTGCAAATGACACGTTCGTCACGTGGTTATTAAGACATTGTAATTGGAGGGGTGGCATTCAAGGATGGATCCAGAGGGGGCGATAGGGGCGATCGTCCATTGTTTATAATGTATAGAGAATTAATATGAATTTAGTTATTTAGACTATAGTATCGGATAGAGATATTAAAATATAAATTACAATTTTAAAATCTTCAAATTAAAGATCTTCGATTTAAAATCTAGCAAATTTCAAATCTTGTAATAGAAGTTTAAAAAATGGACTTATGTATTTTTCACTTTTCACATTTTGCTCCCTCAAAGAAAGGCTGCTGGGCAGAGTGGCAAAGTTGAGCGACATTGAAAGTTAATTTGCACTTGATTTTTTGCAAAACCCGTAAACCGCAATCTGGGCGATTACTAAAAACTAAATTGCCCTTTCACTTTTTCTTCTTTCTTTATTTATTTTCTGTTGGTTTTATCTAACTCTGGTGGTGGTGAATGATGATTGTCAGTAATGTTTAGAAGATCTTATTTCGATGTAAATTCTACTACTATTTGTTGTAAAACATTCGAACCAACTTAAGATATGTTTTGAAGATTGAATTCCAACATATATCAATCTGAAATTGAAAATGAAAGAGATGAGGTTAACAACGTTGAAGAAATAATATCTTTTTTAGTGATAATAAAAAAGTTCAAAACATAAACGTACATATTTTCAAATAAATATTGTTAAGTTACTTTTATATCTGTACTTTTATTATCATCTAATCCAAAGAAACTATAACTCTGATTCAAAATATTCAATTTGTTTTTTGGCGCCATGCGATTTCTTTGGTTGCGCTCTTTCCCTTACGTGTTTGCGCCATGGGTTCTTGAAATCTGACCACACCGCTCCTGGATCTGCCTATGATGCCATTGTAGGCATATCGTTCTCCAGTGTATTTTTCAAAGTGTTAAAAACATTGAACTGCGTAGGTCTAAGTGTAATGGCAGTTCGTTGGAATGAAGTTTTTGAATTTGGGTTATTAGTCGCTGTATGTAAAATGCATAGGCCCACATAAAGCCGCGTGGGTGATGAAGTGAAGAAGAAACTATTTACGATTACTTTGATATCTTCACTGAATAGTAGCACAGGCATAATAAAATAACTACTAGGAAACAGTGAGGGTTTCCAGTTGGAAAATGTTCCTTTGGTTGAAGCATAAAAGATATGATTAACGACATTTAGATTGGAGACAGACTTAAGTTAATAGTAGCTTAAAGTTGTACCACGCTCTTTGTGCTGTAATGCACTGCAATTTCCTTTGTTCGACACATTTTGCGCTACTCTGCCAAATACTTTATATTACTATGTGCAATGAGGACGTATTATTATTATAATATTAAACCTGATGGAAAATTTTGTCGTTTTCACGCATGCAATGTTGCGCCTGTTATTAACAAACGGGGAATCATCTAATCTCAACGGGGCATTCTTTAGATTATTGTACAGGTCTTAGGCTCTATAGTAGAGTGATTTTTTTAAGAAATGTAATGTCCTTTTACCAAATTTGAAACAACGAAAATTTCGTAAATGGTTACTAATTTTTTTACGGTACCACTAGAATATCGTGTCAATTCCCTAAGGATAATAAATTCAATAACATTACAATCTTCGAATATTTTTTATCAAAAGAACATAGTTCTTCATTCAAATTGGATAGATATCTAGAGCGTCTAAAGAATGGCAAACAATTTTAACCAACAATGTTGCATCGTCCTACCGCCTAATTAACTCTATTTCTAGTTCGTGCCACAGAGCTATAAGATTGCTCAAACTAATTAGAAGCTTTCACTGAAACAACACCAGAGATGGGCAAAATTTTATTCGGATGACGAATAACGAATAAATTTTTATTCGCCACACACGGATAAGTTTTTCTAAGAATTTATCCGAATAAATAAATTTTTGATCGAATAACAATTTATTCGAATCAGATTTTAGTTAAATAATCATTTATCCAAATAGCATAAATGAATTTTCTTCGAATAATTATTTACTCGCTGTACGGACCGTATGAACACACTTCTAGAAAACTAAGAGGAAACCACAACTGTGAAGAGTTATTCGTACCATTATTTAAATCTGCAAATCTGTAACAAAAATTTGAATAAATTATTCAAATAATACATTACAAATAACGAATAAGTATTATCCGAATGACATATTCGACTAAATAGAATTTATTCAGATAGTTATCTTAGATAGAATAGACCAGGGTGAATCGGATCACAGGGCGAATCGGATCAAAATAAGAATTTAGTCCATATTTCTTACATCGCGATAGAAATGATCATTCCGATCGTTCGTAGTATCTCAGCCCTCTCCCCCGCAGCTACTGCAATAGTTCGTCAATTGTTTTAAGCCATTGTTTAGAGCTGGCATACGTTTTCAGCGAGATGGATGCGTGCAAGGGTTACAATTTTGGTCGTATCTAACCTACGTAATCTGCAATTTCGTATTTAAAATGAAAAGTAAGCTTGAAAATTCAAATGTGCTTATTGTTATTAGTTTGCAAGGTGCCTAAGATTAGTATTTGATGTATTTTAGAGTATTATATCATAATATGTTTATGTAATCTACAGTCTTTGAAATACTTATATATATATGGGGCTAATCGGATCACGTTATGTGGGGCGAATCGGATCACTCTTTTTTTCATTTGAGTATTTTTATGATTATAAATATGATAATTGTTTATATGCAGATGGTTCATGATGTCCAAAAAAATATAAAGGAAGCTGTAATAAAAATTAAATCTAAAAAATAACGAAAAATAAATAAATTAATGGTTTTAAGAAGATGACATTGTATTTACTGCGGTGAAAAATTAATTCGTCCATTTTCAGAAGATTGTCTGAGAAGAGTGGTGCCACGGGAATTGTGCTGATAGAGGCGGAAAAAAACGGCAATATCCTTCCGATCTGTGTGCTAAGTAGTGTCACTTGACTTCACTGTTATTAAATTAGATTTGTTTAAGTTAATTCTAAAGATTTTGTTATGAAAATTTCAGTTTTTTCAGAAATTTCTGGGTGGTCCGATTCGCCCCGTTTCGGCGAATCGGATATTTCTCATTTTTTCATCTTTTGTTTATAAATGAAAGATTTTTATGTTTAGTTTCAATTTTTATATATTCAAGTTGAAGCCAAAGGTGTACTGGTTACGAATATATTATAAAAAATTAGTTTTTTAATGTTTAACTATTATTTTTTTACCGTCAAACACAAAGTGATCCGATTCGCCCTGGTCTACCCTGCATATTTATTCTAAACACTTGGAATAATGCCCACCTCTGAACAACACACTGCGTTTCACTGAATTTTTCTCCCTTGCATCGAAATACCAAAAACTGTGCGATTCTTATCATCTGTATCCATTATCGTACCATTCCCATAGGGATAATAAAATTCCCTAGTTTTAAGAAAGTGCTGGTTCAGTCTTTCGAGTATTTCTATTTAATCAAACGGAAATTTTCATGCAAATGTGGTCGATGAAATACTTAAAACATGGCGAACAGTCCCAGTTAACAATATTGCACCAAGTTATTGGCCAGCTAATTCGATAGAACGATATGATAACCAGTAGAACCATAGAATGCTGATAACCAGTTCGCGGCACTGAATTATACAGTTTTTCACTGAAAATATCTTGCAGTGTAATAATACGCACTGCATTTCGTCAGATTTTTCTCCCCTGCATCTAAAAGTGCAAGATTCTTATCAACTGGCGAATAGTAAGACTCGCGTCGTTATCGTGTCTCGTAATTACACCGATCGTGAAAAATGGGAAAGAGCTTGCCTTTCGAGCGTATTTGCGCGGTTGGTCTACGGATTTTATATCGGCCATAAATTGTTGCGGTGCGAAGCATCCACGTAGTGAGCCTCGGCAATATCCCGGCCGACTATCACTCCCGTGAACGTGCGGAGCGTCTTTTTAGCTGCGAATCACGGGGAAACGAATTTCTAGGGTAGTAAAGTGTATAATTTGTGCAGTGGGATTCGGATTACCGAAGTATTCGAGGCTCGTTCCATGGTAGAGCTGACTGTTATGGGCGAAAATGTTGCTGGCTCGAGGATTCATTGCTGATTTCGTTAGGGGCCTTTCATGAAGTATTTTATGGGGATTATTTGCCAATGTGATGTAAATTATATCAGTGCCCTGATACTATTTCGTCATTCTTATGGGGGTTATACTTTACCGACCGAAATACAGATTTAGATAGAAGAATTTCAAGCAATAGGGCGAAGGGGGAGAAGAATGTACAGCGGAGAATCGATAATCAGAATTTCGCTTAATCCGAAATTGTATGTTAGATAAATTAGCACTAAGTAGTATCGTTCTTGTCGCGTATAGATTCTTGTTTTTCAGAGTTTTCTTTCCTCGCGGGTTAAGTACCCGTGAAATTTGTTTAAGGGGCTATACCGGGCCAGGAGGTCGAAAAGAGGCGAATGTTTGTGATTTAAAAAAAAAAAAAAACGGAAGCATATACTTTTACAGAACTTTTTGTACTTAAAAGAGCAACATTTGAAGAACATTTGGTAATTTCTTTGTAGAAAAATATTTCCGTTTATAATAAAATTACAACCGACATCCAAGAAGCCTTTTTAAAAAGTTGTTTTGGGGTGAGCACTGCCCATTCGGAACCAAATTATCTAAAATAAGAAAACAAAAAAGATTTCGTTAGTATATTAATGTATCCTCTGATTCACGGAGGGGATTTCCGGAATGTTATTAATTTAAAACAAAATGGCGGCTATTTAAAGTTGAAGTTCTGCTTTTTTAGCGTAATTTTTGCGCGAATTGCCCTTTTTTCAATGCCATCTCCAGGATTTTATTTAACAAAAACTATAAGTATATACTATCTGGTGTTTTGCCTGCATATTAAAGTATGTTTAAAGTAGGTAATACTCAGAATTTTTTCAGCTTTTTGGTCTTGTTCAAAATATTATATTCCATCCGGTGATGGTGTGGGGACGGCTATAGCCATCTGAAATGGAGAAACTAAAGTTTATTTTCTTTATTATGGTTGCCACTGTGGTCGACAACACGGAGGTCCCCTAACAATAAAATGCTGCAGAATAATAGCAATTTGAAGGAAATTGTTGGATGTTTACTAGCTGTTTTCGTCCTGTAAAATTAATTTTTCCCATTTCCCAGTTCATTGGATCCCACGTACCTAGGAGTATCGCAACTCTACCATAGTAAATGGATTAGGATTCTTTCATTGTGTTCGGAATCAAACTGTATCCAGTAAAAGAATTTTAGTAGTAACCTGGCCACCAGTAACGTCATTTATTTATATAAAATTAATGTGGTATGCAGTGCTCGAATTGAAGCACAAAAGGGTATGACGGGACAATCGAGTTTCTTGAAGCTTGAAGATACAATCGCGCCTGGTACTGTTCTAGCGCTCTGCTCTTGTCCTCAGTTTCACTGTCAGCGGAGGCCAGATCGCGTGCAATACTGCATTCTCGATTAATCGCGCTCTGGTTCGAACTCCGCTGTGTCCGCCGGCAGCGGTAATGCTGATTTATCGATAAACACGTTGTCACATTCACTTGAGAATTAAGCGTATCCTCGACCGTTATCGCGTGGCATCAGGGACCGCGCCCATTCACAACAAAAATCGACCTTTCACGTGGGGTGCATCTTGCACCTGTCGTAACACAGTTGCACCGGTGGGAGCGCAACGGGATTACTTGCATGGTTGCCCAAACGTACACAACGTGTTCTGGCTGCAATTATCTTTGCTTAAATTAGCATTATAATGCACAGAAGCTGCAATAGCTTCGAAGGCAACAACTGGGAAGGATATCTCGTCATCTTTTTCCGGAACCAAAGTTTTCAAGTTTTCAAAGTTTTCAAGTCAATCACTGCAACTTAATTACAGTTTCGTTAGCTTGTAGTACTTGTATACCCTAGAATATCGCTTTAAAAACATCTCACCCTTCAACTACCAAAAATACACACATCGTTGGCATGTTGATTAAACTGACCTATTACTCCATCATTGCATCCCAAAATCCTTACTAGGAACACTATTTAGTTGATGATGGAATCGCGTAGATTTTTTTATATAGATCGAAAGTGTATGTCACAACGGTCACAAAAATGTAAATTAAAGATGCTCCCAAAAGCTGGTCTGACCTTGAAAAATCAAGAAAGGTGGAACAGGGGAAAGAAGAAAAATGAGGGAAAGAGAATGACAAAACCGTCTGTTGAAATTTAATTATCTCTATTATATAAAAGTACATTAGGGTAAATCCGGGAGACGCGGTCGGGCCGGAGAGTTGGTCGAGTCGCTATATTTCTGACTCTATACGTAAAAACGCGGTAAAGTGCAGTCCAATTACTTCTCTAGAAGCCAAACAATTGAATGAATAGCGTCACTTCGGTTCCTTCTGTGTTTTTTTTTTAGATTTACAGGCTATAAAAGGTAAACTGAGGTTACATTTAACCCCTTTTGTCCAACAACGCTGTACAGAATCGTATTTAAAATATACATCTAAGTTTATTTTCGCTTAATATTTTGGAATAATAAGACGGTAGAGATATTGAGTGACAATGTAGCCAAAGTATTTGGCCATATTAACTCTTCCTCTCGAAACTAACGAAAAGACCATCTCTCGCTGCAGAAAGGAGAGATGGTCGAATTATAATTTTTTTATTATTTTTATTTATATTTTTATTTTTTATCATTATTTTATTATTATTATTGTTTATTTATTTTATTTATTCACTTTTGTATTCATTTGCCTTGCTAATCGCCGGTAGGTGGTTCGATTTATCTTTGATGTGTTCTTTACTTGTTTAGCGTAAACAAATTAAATATCAATGAATCTGTAGTTGTATTCACTCATAAATAATTTTGCTTCCTTCTTTGTTATTTTTCCATGAATAATTATGTGAGTGGTCTCTGCCAAGGACGAAAACCATTTCTCCCGGCACCTCGGGAGAGGTGGTCAGATGTCATGACTTCAGCTTTCAACCCGATTTACAGTAAATATTGTCTTAAAGCAAATATCGACTAGTTTTTCTGAGGCAGTATAAAATTTTCAACATATTAGGTTTGTTCTGATAAAATAAGTAATGTCTGTATTAGTTTTAATAGCCATTTTATATTAGGTCGACCGCGTCTCCCGGATTTACCATATATTAAATGAATGATAATAGATTAATGATAAATAACAATTATAAAAATTAATGATAATAAATCAAATTAATGATAATACTATGGAAATCACAACAGTGGGTAATTAATCCTTACATTTATGATAATCTTGTCGACAAGAAGGTTTAAAAAAGTGATTGAAGTTTCTTTAATACCTTGACCAACGAGAGAGTCTAAACATGTCACTGCGAAGACTGATAGACAGATCACGCATATATTGCGCGACACTATTTTTTACCGAATATATGATTAGGTATGTATACACTAATTGAAAAATAAATGCCCAGAAAAGGCATATATAATTTTCTTAAAAATCATGTAAGAAATAAATAAGAGAAGAACAAAAACAATTTGAATATATGGAATTTACATACAACTTTAGAAAACTTACAACGAGGGCTAATTTATTGCGACACATTCTTTTTGATGAGAATATTTGTCGCTTTGAATAGTCACTTGTTCACTAACTCTTAAATTTGAAACAATACGCCATCTTCTTCTTGCTATCTAGAATCTTTATCTTGAATCTATTATTGCTTCAATCACTTTTTTAAACCTTCTTGTCCACAAGATTATCATAAATGTAATGGTTAATTACGAACTGTTGTGATTTCAGTAGTATTATCATGAATTTTATTTATTATCAATCATTTTTCTAATTGTTAGCTATCATTAATTTATTATCATTCATTTAATATAATGTATTTTCATATAATAGAGATAATTAAATTTCAACACACGGTTTTGTCATTCTCTTTCCCTCATTTTTCTTTTTTCCCCTGTTCCACCTTTCTTGATTTTTCAAGGTCAAACCAGCTTTTGGGAGCATCTTTAAATTACATTTTTGTGACCGATGTGACATACACTTTCGATCCATATAAAAAAATCTGCACGATTCCATCATCAACTGAATAGTGTTCCTATAGTTAGGGTTTAATGGAAGCAATTACTTTCTAAGTTCTTTTTACAAATCTATATGAGGAAGAACTTCTGTATTTTTCAACAGCTTTCAATTATTACCTGATTTATTGTAACACATTGAACTTTAAAGAGTAACCCAAAAATGAGGCCTTTTTAGCCTCCTTTTGGTCACACGATTTTGGAACTGAATTTTGTGCCAAATGATACCTTATGATGAGACATCAATCACAACAAATTTTCAAGTTGAGGTGACAATTAGTTTCTGAGATATGGGAGGTCAAAGAAGTGAAAATTCGTTAACGTGTCAACCCATGCGCTTCGATGTACGTACTTCTATGTCAGTTCGATAATTTAAATAATTATTTCTGGGGGTTTTGCTGACTGCTAACAACGTATTTGAACTTAGATTTTCAAAATTCACAAAAAAATTAAAATAAAAGATATAAATGTCTGTGTAGTGGGTGCTTTTTTTAATATATCGTCCACCACATTGATTCGACCATTGTGAATTTTGATATATTAAAAGAAGGACCCACTACACATTTATATTTCTTGATTTTGATTTTTTGTTCGTGAATTTTGAAAATCTATGTTCAAATTCGTTGTTAGCAGTCAGCAAAACCCCTAGAAATAATTGTTTAACTAATCGGACTGACATAGAAGTTCGTACATCGAAGCGCATGGGCTGACGCGTTAAAGAAATTTTCAATTCTTTGACCTCCCATATCTCAAAAACTAATTGTCATCTCAACTTGAAAATTTCGTGTGATTGATGTCTCACCATAAGGTATCATTTCGCATGAAATTCAGTTCCAAAATCGTGGGACCAAAAAGAGGCTATTTCTTGGGTTACTCTTTGCATTTACCGAAAATTAAAAAATATGCACTTGGTCAGTTTTATCCACAAGCCCACAATATAGCCCACAATGATCAGTAAGCAAACAACGCTCAATTTTGCAACAAAAGTTGTAACAAAACCAGCTCCCCAAGTGTGTTAGACCAAACAGTGTATGTATTACAACATTTCGTCCCCCGTTATACGTTCATCCAAGTACCCTCGCCGCGCGCTAAAAACCGGGGAAGGGGGGAGCCATGAGTTCCTTGGTCTGCCAATTGATTCTATGCCACTGGCCGTGCACAGGTGAGCCAGGAGTCCAGAGCACGGTTCGCTTGTTAATCCCCGGGACGATTGCGATGGTTATTGGTCACGCTCCGACGAGGAAGAAGCGCCTGCAGGTTGAGGTCCTCTCTCCCCCCGCGCGGACATACGTGTTTCCACGATTTTTGCTCCACCAGCGTGTTCTTGTCCTTTTTGCCCGGCTCCTTAGCCGCGGGTCTATCCCGTCTCTTAGCCGCGTCCTCGTTCGTCCTGCTCGGCTTCCTTGTCGCGCTTCCTTCGCTCCCGAGACCTACTTTAAGGAAGATCGAGAGAGTCCGTTTCTCCTTCTTCTTGTCCATCGCTGTTACCTCAGCAAAAGGAGGCCCTCGCTGTTCCGAGGAGGCACCCAATGGCCAGGGGCGTACACTGACCATCGGCCACGGCCGGCTGATATATTTTGTCCTACTAAGCAGCGAAAAGGGTAACCGTGGATTTCATGAGAAAGTAGATGCCTCTCATGTCCGGCCACTTTCTGTCGAAAGTCCGCGGCCGCTGCACGTCCCGGCGGGAAGTACATTGTACGTCTGCCCTTTTTCCCTTTTTTTCCTTCTGCGTAATTGAGTCTCCCGCGCACGGTACAATTAGCCCACCACAAGTCCGGATGAACTTTCCTCGGTTCTGCCTTTCCTGGCATCTGTTTTTATTGGTGTTTGGAGCTTCCATGATTTGGTTAACTCTTTCTGATGTTTCATTAGTTTCTTGTATTTTTATATTTTTATTAGGAAAAATAGGACATTTTTATGCTTCGCGACTTTTTTTCAATTTCATCTGGATCTGGTGGAATGAACCCTGAAAATTATTAAAGATTGCAAAGGGTAAAGGTGTTCCTTGTGGTCTTTGAGATTTGAGACTCTGTTCGCTTTGTGATCTTAGATTCTTGTAGTTTGGATGACAGTGAAGACTTATTTGATTTTCGGTCACATGCGGCACATGTTCTGGGCGTCATTAGGCTTACTTATGCAGAAAGCTATCAACCCCCAATGATCAGAGACTGAGTAAATTTAGTTTGAAGATTTTAATTGTTAAAGAAAAGTAGCTTTATTTTTATTAGGTATATTTTATTTCTTGTTAGTGTTTTACAATGTTTTTTAGTGGGCTATTTAATAATGAGTAGTATAATTAATATTATTTTAAATTTTCTGTAGCTTTTGTTTTTTGAGCCTAAAATGGAACTATGGCTTGGAAGTTTTAATAATTGTATAATGTAAGAGTCGGTCGATGGGTTGGGCATTTTTTGCAAAATAAAGATCTTATAATATAGAATTATGGGATCCATTCTGCGTTTGAATAATTTTTTATTATTTTGAGGGTTGATATATTTCTGCATAACTAGACCCAATGGTCAGTGGCGAGAATAATGTGATATCACGACTCGTTTGAGGGATATTTTCATGAATTTCGTCTACTTGTAAAATATATCATTTATAATATAATGTGAAAGTACGTCACTGTACGTCGACTAAAATCGCAATCTATACATTTCCTAACATTTTACACTAATAATGCGAGATACATATTATTTGGAGAAATTGTGAAGTTTCAAAGCACCCTCGATATCGATCACTCAAAAACATAACAACTTTAACAACTTCACGGTTTATTTATGAATTCTAGTGTCACCTAACATAAAACATTCCTATTCCTTTCCCCAATAACACTATTAAAACTGCATAATTCTATTCGACTTCGATATCCTCAAACATGTTCACTTGGTTGCCATATTTTTCAAAACATACAACATCTAACACAGTCCCCCTACTCTTAAATAGCTCCGTTTCTAACCACCTTCTGCATATATTCAAAAATGCCCTAATCATTCCAATAGTCTCCACCAGAAATTCCAATTCACGTAACTTGCAATCACGTAAAATATCAAGACTACTTTCTATTAAGGGTACCCCCCGGTCAAAGAATCGCAATTTTTTTGCATATTTTCGTTCAACAACGTCTCAAAAAAGCCCAGTTGAAATTTTTGATCGAAATTCCTAAGGGCATACATTTTATAGGCAGTTCAGGGGGATCAACAGTGTGACGGCCTTAAAAATAGATATTTTTTGAAGATGGATTGTGACGTAGGTATAATAGACAGAAATGTGATTTTTCTTTTAATTAATAATGCAGTTATTGATCTAACAAAAGAATCAATTTTTGTTTCAATCGAATAAACGCATTGAAAATAGCGCAAATCCCCGTCAGTAGATGAACGCGCTCGGCGTCAAACTTTAAGTGCATTTTTCTCGAAACAATTTTCCACGCAATTGTCGCCACGATAAAAAATGTAATTCTTGACCGAATCTAAAAATTCAAACAGGATTCTGCTCGTACTTACACTGGTTTCCGCGCTACCCTCTATTGCGAATTTTCATACACTCTATTTTTTTTTACAAAACATTTTTGTGGGAAAAAATCTATGTTTTGGGGACTATATCGTCTAAAAATTTGGCAATCATCGCCCAGTTCTTTCTGAATACTGCCTGAGTATAGCGCGATAACGACACATGTGTAATTAAGGAATATCTTTGGTTTTTTGATTTTAGATGATCCTGTCTAAAGTTATCCTGGCAACAGTGGAGGCCAATTTTTTTACAACGATGCAGCACGCAATGTATATCAGAGGCAGGGGTGGGCAAGAATGAAATAAATAAATTGTTTTATACTCTACATTTGTAGCAGAATAAAGTGTAAACAGTTTTAGACCCATACATTGTATACTTTTTTCTAGAAAAAATCATAAATGCCAGCTTTGTTTTCGCGCGATTTGACAGGCGGATGCCCTTAACCGACTTCAAAAAGAAGGAGGTTACTCAATTCGATCCGTATCTTTGTTTTATGTAGGTATGTTCAGCCATAACTTCCGCATAGGTGCACCGATTTCGATGATTCTTTTTCTATTTGAAAGAGTATGAAGAGCCGGTAGTACCATGTTATTTATTATTGTCTAGACACTCTGGAATTATTTAGAATTCCAGTTTTAATGTATGTTCGCGCAACACTTTGTATCACGTGGACCGATTTTGATGATTCTTTCGTTGCTATTATATAGAGTATTTCCCCAATTGATACCATGATAAATGTTTTTTTAATTATTATCTAGATACTCTAGAACGGTCCGCTTTGGATGATTCTTTCGTTATTATTATAGGGTAAACCTACCAGTGAATGACCGAATTGTTGAATTTATGGACCTTTCAGATTAATGCTTGAATATATTTATGTATAACAACAAAAGAACTGTTGAAATTGCATTTAAATTTATTTTTCTTGAAATTTCTATAAAAATAATTACTTATTCTTATCGTAATTTAAAAAAAAAAAGATTATAAAATGCAAAACGTGTAGAAGCCCAGTAAATGACCGCATACTTTTAATAAGAATTGTACTTATTAATGTTTGCTTAATACGCGGTAATTAAAAATATGGGATATTAAAAATGCAACTACACTCCATTTATAAACATATAATATTTTTGAATTTATAATTGACATTTCTTTGCCTCATGGTCATTCACTGATATGCAGACAATTACTGGTTGGTTTACCCTATAGAATATGTTCCCCAATTAGTACCATGATGAATGGTTTTTTAACCGACTCCAAAAAGGATTTTTTTATGTTTGTCCACACATAACTCCTCAGCATATGGACCGATCTTGATGATCTTTTTCTTATTCGAAAGAAGACGATGCCTCGGTGGTCCCACCCTACACTGCATCAATATTGGCCCAATACTTTGCCAGTACTGGTTAATAATAACGAATTTTAAACATCCTTATTCTCACTTTTTCAAGTCGCTTATTTTGAAAATCTTCCATTTCTAGCAAACGGTTCTTTTTTACGAACAGTTCCCTTTGTAGGCCTGTCCATGTTTTTTAAAATAAATCTATTTATATAACTTAAGTAAACAATAATAACCCGACTTCAAAAAAAAAAATAATGCCTTAAAAAGTAACAAAAAATTGTTTTCCTTATTTAATCTACGACTCTTAATTTTGTTAAGTCGGCGCTAGACTTACACAGTGCAAATGATAAGGCGCCGACATAAAAAAAATGAAGAGTCGTAGGTTAAATAAGGAAAACAATTATTTATTACTTTTTAGGGCATTTTTTATTTTTTTAAAGTCGGTTTTAATTTCTTGTAATTATAACACAATTCTGCCCCTCTATCAGAAAGTACCCTACAACTCATTCATACCCATCCATCCCTACATTCTAATAACCTTGTCGCCCAAAAAGCGCTCGTCGATGTCGCGACCTCCCCCTTGTAAGGTGATCCCGAACAATAAATCATAGATCCTCGCTAATCGCAGGAAGAGCGATTTGTCAAGTTAACGAGGCGGCTGAACCCTGAAAATTCCCGTTGACGTTGAAATAAAGCCCCGTCGATTCGATGTAACCGCGATAGGCGCGGCCGATTTAGTACAGAACCACGCGAATATCCAGGGCCCCCTCTCCCGATCAAACGGCGATCCACAGGAAAGAAAGAACCTTTCCGCCGCAATTTCCGTGACCCCGGTACACCATCGCGAGGTCGTATCGATAAATCACTGTCAGGTTTCAGCGATTCGCCCATTGATAACGGGCCGATGCGAACAAGGAAGTCTTTCTGCTGAAAGGTGACCAGATGTTTTCGAGGCTCATCCATAGCCCTCATAGTTTCCTATGGTACAGGACGAATTCCAAGGGTATTCCTCCAGATCTGTGGACCCTGTGCCTTCCTGAACCTATCGAGGATCGCGATTGTAGACGAATTTCTACGGCGATTCGATGACAATGGGCGCAGTGTTTGAAAGAACGGCGAGTATTTAGTGTATCGGTCGATGTTACTTGAAGGATATTTTTTTTGACAGTCGAAATTGACTGTAGAAAGTGGGGTCTTGAATAGTCGTTCGAATGATTGGTATTGTTCACCTTTGTTTTTGCTTTTTTTTGTTAATGGATGATGATCGTTTTTCGATTGTTGGCATTTTGTTTGGTTTTAGAAAGCTTGAGATGGCATGGTGGAATGATCGATGGGTGAAAGTGAAATAAATCGAGGAAATAAGATAAGTCGAAATGTGAGGTAAGGTGCGGGGGAGAGGTGGAATTGAACGGGAAAGTGTGGAAATGGGAATGATAAGGGAACGCGTAGTTTTGTTGGGTGTTGGTACAGAGAGGAATTGCTCTGAAAATTTTGAAGTTTCTGCTGGTTGGATGAAAATTTTTTCAATTAATTTTTTGTCGACTGACTCTAGCGCTTTTAATTTGGTTAAAATCGTGACTTAATTTTTAGTAGATTAATGCAGCTTTCTAAGTGCTAAGCTGAACATTGAAATTTGCTTGCCAATAAAATTATTGCTGTTAATATTTTTCTAGTGTTCAGATAAATACAATAGATTCTTAGATAACTTATGTCAGAATTTCACGTAATATTTATTGTTTACTGTCGATGAATATACCCAAAATTTTAAGAAAATTAGATTGCTGGTTTCATTGTCATAAGAAATGATTTAATCTTAACTGCCAATTATGTGAAATAATTTCACATAATCTACTTAGAATTACAAGATAATCTACTTACTTGTCTAAGTAGGATGCCATAAACACCCATACAGAAACACATTTATTTAGATAATCAAATGATTCATCTTGGTTCATACAAATTAGGGCTGGGACTATTTGTCGAATCTTCCGGTATTCGAATATTCGAATACTTCAATTGCGCAATTATTTGGCGAATATAATTCGAATATCCAAGTATCCAAATACTATTCGAATATTTAAGTATTCGAATATATCAGTTCTTTTTTTTACAAGCTTTTATTTAGTTTCAGTTGTGAGTTCGTTAGTTTGTCAGGGTGAAATATTGTAAGTTAATTTTGACCCACTTCAACATATCTGATCTACTTGAAACTTTGCACACATATAAAATACATACATACAATATTTTCATTAAAAAGCATGAAATACTTTAAAGTAAAATTTTTTTTTAAATCAAATTGTTATTAAAATGTACTAAAAAGGAACCAATAATTTTGATACCGACACAAATGACTGCCTAAGAAGAATTCCCTCATATGATTAAAAATAAACGCGTGAAAATGTTGTATTGTCATCGGAACTACGTATGTGTGCAAAGTTTCAAGCCGATCGGATATGTTGAAGTGGGTCAAAATTAGCTTACAAGATTTCAAACTAACGAACTCAGAACTGAAACTAAATAAAAGCATGTAAAAAAATGAACCTAAAGAACTTGATTTATAATTCACACCATACAATTCGAATACATCAGTATTCGTATAGTATTCGAATAGGTACTTAAAGATTCGAATAATAACATTCGAATACTCAAATATTGGAAGTTTAATCGTAGCATTCGAATACTTGTAAAATATTCGAATATTAAATTATTCGAATAGTCCCAGCCCTTATACAAATTACTAAAATTGCATTTTTCGAAAGCTTCCAGAAATGTCACCCAAGTCTACATACACTTCAGATTATTTATCAAAATCTTATCAATGCCAAACTCAAATAAATGGCTTATGTATATTTGTAACTGACAAAACGGTGATATTTATAGATCACGAAGACTCAAAGCTTTATCCAAAGAGTGGTACAAGATATCGACGTAGAAATCAAGATCATGAAGATCTTAGGTCGCCCTAGCCACGATTTAAACGTCCTTCTGTCAGGACAAAATGGAACACGTCAGAGGACCGTAACCTCGCATGAATTCTCGTACAACCGCCCACGCGGCCCGCCCGTCGATATACAATATTTCATCCAAATGTCACAACGGGCAAAACTCGACGCACGCTCATAAATAATAGGTAGTCAATGGAAGCTGTTCGACCAGGGAACGCGCCTATTCGCGTCCTGTCAGCAGCTAAATTTAACCTATTCAGCGTGGAAATCGCGCCTCGGTGAAACCTCCCCTCCTTCACCGTTCCGTCTATACTTATGGCACTCGAGATCAAGATCAAGCTCCATAGCAGCAACAGTCCATCGATGATACATCATCACGTCGCTTGTTTCTAAGGAAAACTCGAGAAACGCGATGAGATAGGTAAATGAGCTTAAAAGAGCGTGAAATGTGACTGCCAGGAGTTAATAGATTCTGATTTCAAAACACGAAGTGTGAGTGTGCTACTTGATAACTGATTTATTGGCACATTGCTCCGTGGACTTGAGAGATTGAAAATGGTGTGAGCGAAGAAAGATGAAAAATTGTTCATTTCTTGGCATCGGATTCATTCAGATTAACGAGACACAACTATTTAGTGAAGCGTCAGGTAGATTTCTCGAGTTTCCAAGGTAACGCTCAATTTTCTCGAAATATTTTCTAATGGATTCCGAGATTTTTAACTGAGAAACTCTCAGGAAAGTTTTAACCACTCCTCTCGAATGGTTTCGAAGGTGTTTTATGTTGATGCTTAAACAAATTGGCTGAAACGACTCGGCACAGCATGGCCATCAGCGTGTACGCTATAATTGAAAATTATAGTCCTGCGCGTATACATGTTTTATTGTGGGAGAAACCCACTCCAAGGCAAGGCAGGACATTATCGTCGAGCACCGTGATAATATTCAAACTGTTAAATCTTTCCAGTATATTCACTTTGGGTCCGTTGGGGCCTTTTTACGTGGGCCACTTTTGTGATTGACAGCTGGTGTCTTATGCATTCACACATTTCCTATTTCGTTCAATCTTCCTTCAGGCAATGTGGCCCTGCTAAGTGGATTTATGTGACCCACAGAAATTCGTGTGAAACGGGCCTAACATTTCATATGAGTAACATTTAAAAAAATCAGGTATTATTGATGTGACTTTTTACCAGCTTATTTTAGCTGATAATAATCAAATAGTGCAATTTTGTCCTGTATTTTTGTATTTTTCTAAAAGCGGGTATAATGTAGAATATTTTACATTCATTTTAAGTACATATTACATTGATTATAAAGTTTAAATTGATATTTATAAATAAATTGATCATGTTTCCTAAATCGTACCACTACAATCGTACCAGTAGGATTTCACAATTCGTATGTTATATAGGTTATGTACATATATCATATACACAGGTTACTGCAGCCTGTGTGTGATCCATATACATTTGTATATGTAACTATATAATACTCATTACTTTATGTAGAATATTTTCTTCTTTATTTGTTATTCATACTATTTTTTCGTGGAGGTACGATTTTGGAAACCGAGGGGTACGATTTAGGAGACCGGTTGCCTAAATCGTACCTTTTACAATATGTGACAAAAAGATTAATAACAAATTAATTTATTCTGAACAAAAGGCTAAGCATATAATAGTAGGTGCCTAAAAGATCAAGCTACAATACCCAATAGTCATTTGCGTTCAAATTAGTATCAAATATGAAATATAACGTAAAATGTCTTAAGTGTCACGATGTAGGCAAACCCTCCCCTACCTAGGAAATGATATTTTTCGATATATTGATATATTTTTTATATTTGTAACTTTGTTTAACCTTGTGTTGCATCTGCAAAGTGGTTAGCTCTGAAACACCAATTGGAATTTACAGAAGTGTTCCGTACGAAAAGGGCCTTAGATTTTCTA
The DNA here is from genome assembly GCA_944738655.2 of Andrena hattorfiana. NCBI lineage: Eukaryota > Metazoa > Arthropoda > Insecta > Hymenoptera > Andrenidae > Andrena > Andrena hattorfiana. The sequence goes on from OX122889.2 coordinate 51,366,824, forward strand.
CTTTTTGCTCGACGTGTTTGTGCATGAAATTGAAATAGAATATCAAGTTTCAGAATTAAATTTCCTACTAATAAAGCTGAATATTATCCGTGCAAGATTAATAGATTTCACGGCAATATCAATTTGAAGAATTATTCTTTTTCCATGCTAAAATAATTTACGAAGAGCTTCAGAAGCTTTTACACAGGGTTTCCACTTTAAACGTCCATTCTCCCAATTTTCAAAGTCCACATATAGTCATAGACAAACGAAAGTTTATATGTAATAATAATATCATGATCTAACAAATAAAAATTAAATATCAATAAAGAAGAATATATAATAAGGAACAATTTAAACAAACATATAAAAATGTACACATTATTGCTATGTACACGCTATATTCTATGTTATATTTTACGTTATGTTATATGTTCCTAAAACTAAAAGAATATTCTTAAATTTAAGGATATGATAGCTGTTGGCAAAGTACCCTGGAGTTCTTCTCCATAAATCTGTGGCTACTAAACCGCACAGGAAATTTCGCAATGTTATGGCAGCAATAAACGCAGTCCAAGCATGTACCAAGAGAGTTAAGAAAACAAGAACAAAAACACACTGTCCAGAGAGTTTAATGCTTTCCGTTGAAACTAGTCCTTTTGTAATTTTCCAGTCTATGATCTGCTGAACTTAAAAAGGTAGTGTGTGTAATAGTAATCACCGAACAGAGGTTTTGCTCATTGGCTCGCATCTCCTTTACTTTATTATAATTTGATAAATGATGCGTGACGCGAGCTGCTCAAGCTCATTAGCGATCGTACATCACAAACTTACAATTAGATCTACAATTTATTGTCTCGACACTTCAGTCGATAATAAAATGACACTACTTTTTCGTACTCTTTAATGGATTGGACAAACTACTTTCATGATTTACACGTTTATTAGTATTTCCATCCCTCTCTAACGCTATTTCCCTTTTAAGAACAAAATCATTCATTTCAACTCAAATTCTGTATTTTCCATAACCAGCATCATTTTTACAAATATGGCCACCTTATAAACCTGGACGCGCAAGATTCAGTTAACAGAACCAAGAATGATTCCTCGTGGTACTCCAAACGTGTCATACAAGAAGAAATCCACATGTAAGTGGATAAACTTATTGGTAAAGCTGGCCAAATCCACTTTTAAAAAAAAAAGTGAATTATCGATCTTTTCTAAAAGATAATGCAGCTGCTAAAGATCAAAATCTCATTTTTGAAGAAATGTGGACTTTGTCGATTTTACCAATAAGACGAAGACATAAGGGAGAATGGGGGAATTGCGAGCGCAAGGTAAACCCGAACACCGCCATATTCGCTAAATTCGCTTATCCTGACCTCCCGCGATAATGTTACATGATGTGGGGGGAGACCGGGGCTAGATGTTACAGGGGGAGGTTGTTACAAAGCAGTTTAAATTTTTTTCGCTTGGACTATCATCTTCGACGATGAAGTGGCTGATGTATTTCAACCATACACAGCTGTGTATGTTGGTGTTTGTAGTCGGTTCACGCGTTGTCACTTTGTTACAGTTTTTTGTGTTTTCGGTACTAATAGTAACTTCTCTCTTTCTACTTCAATCTTTTCTACCGAACAGACAGATAAATGTATGTAAATTAATATTACCACGTTTGAATCAGTGTTCCTTTAGCTACAGATTCGTACCAAGAACATAAGAATACACTAAACTGGTATGAACTTATAGCTTTTTATACACAATGGTGTCAATCGGGGCAAGTTGTTACACAAGGCAAGGGGCATGTTGTTACATACGAAAAAGGGCATGTTGTTACAGAGGGAAAGGGGCATGTTTTCACATTGTATTTAGTAATTAATTTATTAATTTAACCCTTTAGTTACCACGAGTCACTGTAGTAGCTTCCCGCTAAATGATTTTTTGGAACGCCACTATGGTGGCTCTCTTCTTCATTTCGTAATGAAAGTCGTCTTTTGTTTCGTTACTATGGAGAATGCCTTCATATGTTTCAAACTACATTTATTTCAACAAACGACACTTTGACGCCAGTATTACACGATTTCGTCAGGTGTGCACATCTGTATTATTTTGTGATAGTGCATCATTTTGTTTCGGTACAGCATTATCAGGTATGGATTATTACTTTTGCGTTAGTATAAACACATTATTGCTACAGCGTTAATTAAATCAGTAATTATTAATTACTGTATTTAATTACATTTTACAGGAAAATGGTACGAACTTGTATAAAGAAAACGTCTAGAGGTACCACACCTTTAGCTATATTTGAGGCAGCAGCTAGAGATGTTATTAATAATAAGCTCACGATTAGACAATTCGCGAAAAATCATAGCATCAATTGGATGACTCTGCAGAGATTTAAACTGATGACATAAAAATAAAAAACATACAGTAAAGAAAAGGCAGATGAGAAATAAAACCACTACAAATAATAGACACTCTTCCTCCTCCGAAGAAGAGTGCGTTTGCTTGCACTGTCTCTCTCCTTTTCCGAATTCAAAAAAAGGCTCCACAAAGTGGATTCAGTGCATAGAGTGCAAAAAGTGGGCTCATGAGAAGTGTGCAAAACCTAAAAATCACTTTTATGTGTGCATTAATTGCAAGTCCCCGTGTGAAACGGACGACGATAATTAGTGCAACTGATTTCAGTAGTTTTTTATTATTTTTAAAATAGACTTTTTATTGTATATTTATTATAATAGATTCTTACCATTAATAAATTTACTTTTGTCCAAGAAAATATAATTATATTACTCATAATAAGCCTCGTTTGGTAAAATTTAATCCTGTAACAACTTGCCCCGTATTGTGTAACAATAACCCCTACTCGGGGCACGTTGATACAACATGTCTCGACCTTCAAAATGGCTTGTTTCAAAATCATGGTTTTCGTTTAATTACATGCGATAGCGGTCATCGGTAGAGGAAAGAACGTACTTTAAGTGAGAGTCATTGATGGTATTGAATATGGAATGCAAAAAAAATAAAAAATAAAAACTGAAAAATGTAACAACTAGCCCCGGTCTCCCCTAGGTAATTAGAGCTATGTTTAGTATTAAGGAGACTGTCACGACGGAAGGCTGCGCGCAACCGCGAAGATAATGGTCGTGAAATGTTTTCGTAGCTTTTCTTATAATTTTACCCTCGAATATTTGGAGTCTATAGTGCATTAAACCTATACTACCCAACAAAGCATAATTCCGTTACGTAATTCTAAATAAAATCACGGGATCACTTTGTATATACATCTTCGTATTTGTTTTATTTGAAACTTCTTAACTTCTCTACAATTAATCAAAGTTCAATTACCTATAAAGTAAATCTGATTAGAGTCAATACTTTGGTTTTAATTTAACTTTTCCCTTAAGTGTTCGTAATTCCCGTGCTGTCCCCTACCTATATCTTTTTATGTCGAAGAATATTGATAAATAAATGACAGGGAATCTTTTTCTTCAACTTCCTCTCGCACATTAACTTCTCTGTGCCCCGCAAAAAATGCTTTCATCTGCCACACGAGTGCCTAAACGTAGCCCAGGGTGAGCCCCTGGCAGTGGCAGCATGATCGATCACGAAAATCGCGGACCAGTACCGTAAACTTGGCCAAACACTCGCCTATCCAGAGCATTTGTCTTAATGGCGGAGTCGCCGCCGGGGATAGGGGCAGGAATATCGTTCGATGCCCTTCTCGAACTGGTTCGAGAGACGTCAACGAGCCGTCTACGAATTCAGGCACCGTTTTTTTTTACACAGGGTCCCGTTCGTATGCTTCCTCGTTCCCATCTCGTTATGAGCTGTTCTTTGGTACGGACTGTTGATTTGCTTGGCGCTGCTTGTTTCATATGCGCTATTCCTTAAACAACATCTGCTAATTCGTTGTTCTTTTGTGCTAGCGCCTTGTGCAAGGTACTGCGCTTTACAGGAATCTAGTGGCTGCTTCGAAATCCACCCAGATGATACGTAAAGCGATGTTTATGAGATTACAAACCGCTAAATGTGTTCTTAGCTACTTGTTACAAGACTGCATTTATCTGATCACAGCGCTACAAGGACCTTACAGCGCTAATGCCTGAAGAATCACGACGGTGAGGTTCCTGAATACTCGATTCCTCTACAAACCACTTTTGCAAACCCTACTAATTTTACTACTTATCTATTACATTTCTGTAAGCAACACTCGGTTAAAAAGTACCACAAATGCAAGGTAAGTAGTGTTCCACTTCACACGGCTGGCGTTTTGTTGCGAAGATTTCTACAATATTTCGGGAATGTGGTGTTCGGACAAGCTCATAGCCTGTTACCTATTTGGATCATATTCATGAAATATCGTTGAACCAACCGTGAGAAGTTGAACCACTCCCCATCATACGTTTGTAGTAATTGAAACGATATTTTCTCGCCAAATGTACAGTAGGGTGGCTCTTATTTAGTCTTGGTAAAAATCTTTTTCAAGATTTTCTTCGGGGCACCCTCCAAAATAGTTCCAAATTATTACAAAAAAATCTATATAAAGTTTGAGCTCGATCGGATAACAGGAAAGGGTGCCCCTGGGCCCTTAAACATTTAAATCATTATTTAACAGCTCGCGAAGTAGATTTTATATAATATCCTCCAAGTTATTGATTGAATAAAAAAATATGTCAAACAAAAGTTGTAGATCCAGACAAGGAGCATCTTTTATGTTGTATTATTTTTTCTCGCGCGACAGACGGTTTTCGAAAAAAGTCCGAAAAACTAAAAAAAACTTTTTCCCTCAAATTTTGAAAGTTTAAATGCTTCTAGAACACTTTTTATTTATGAACGCGAATAAAAAAATGGAATTTTTATTTTCGAGGACTATTTTTTAAACATTTAAGGGGGGGGGCATATACCGAAATATGCGAAAAAGAAATTTTTTTGCTTATTTTCAGTGTTTGATATGTCATAAATGTTTCCCGAAAATTTGGGACCAAAATTCGCAAAAATATCGAAGATATACCGAGACACTATATTTTCGATATTTTTGCGAATTTCGGTCCCAAATTTTCAGGAAGTATTCATGACGTATCAAACTCTGAAAATAAGAAAAAATATTTATCTTTTTCGTATATGTCGGTATATGCCCCCCCCCCTTTAAATGTATAAAAAATAATCCTCGACAAAAATTCCCTTTATTTGTTCGCCTTCATAAATAAAAAGTGTTGTAGAAGTATTTAAACTTTCAAAATTTGAGGAAACAAAAGCTTTTTTTAATTTTTTTTTTTACTTTTTTCGAATAGAACATAAAAGATGCTGCTTGTCCGGATCTACAACTTCTGTTGGACATATTTTTTTATTTAATCAAAAACTTGGAGGATTTTATATAAAATTGACTTCGCGCGCTGTTAAATAATGATTTAAATGTTTAAGGGCCCAGGTGCACCCTTTTCCGTTATCCGATCGAGCTCAAACTTTACACAGATTTTTTTTTAATTATTTGGAACTATTCTGGAAGGTGCCCCGAAGAAAATTCAAAAGTCGAAAATAAGAACCACCCTAATGTACAGTACTGTAGAATATTTAGTTAGGGACCCATCAGCTTAATCCCCACCACTCAAAAATAATGTAGAACTACGATCCTTAACAAGGGAGTCCAATGCCATATTTTTTAAGAACCACAGTGGAATAGCAATCTTAAGAAAATTCTGAATCTTTTCTTTTTAAACCGATTGTGAATCTGGAGAATTAGTATGCTTCACATTATACCTACCCCACGGTTAGAAAAAAATTTTAAATCAATTTTTTACTTAAGTTTATAACTATGCAAACGAGGCAGGATGACCGCTTAATCACTCGACGTCAGCTGGATTTTTGCGCTGCTACACGCACAACCTGTTTCTATGGATCGTCTTATCAGTCCGCAGATAAGGCAACGTTGTATCGCGTTCATCCGCGTCGCTTTTATCCGGGCCAATTAAGTCGCAGATAGACGTCCCGCCGACGAGCCCACGATTATTGGACTCGTCGAGGAAATTTATGGGGAGTTCGTTTCGTTGAGGTCTAATTACTCCGCTGCTGTAAGGAGACGCGTAATCGACATTCGACACTGGTTTCAATCGCGTTTACCAATCGTCTGCTGGACGTCTGCAATATGAATGTAGCGAGGCTTAGGCAACGTGGGTATGGCTTTCAACTGACAATGAAGGGACATTTCAGAATGGAGAATTTGAAGAGTTGTTTTACAATAATGTGTACAAATCGACTGCAAGATGATATAAAATTAGAGTCGTGGACAATGTAAGTTTGAATTTTACACCTAGGAAGGAAGATCTCAAAATGGGAAATTCGACAAATTATTACAGGGACTGAGTTGCAATCGCATGTAAAGATGGTCTGCAAAATGGATTTAGCATTTTAGAGAAATTAGTGTCATAGGTAATACACATTTCGCGATACAGAAATTTTTCACAAAATCGATATATATATTTGTAGTATAACATCCCGCGAATAGCCTATGAATGTTTCACACAAAAATTCGTAACGGTATAAATTTTACGGTCACATAACTAATTCAAACTCCGACCTCACGTATGAGCCGAGAGAACACTTTGAACATGTTTTTCTCAAACCACGATATTTCGAAACGGTAACCACGATTTTAGAAGGACTAATGAACCGATTAAAAAAATCGTTGAGGCATTTGATTGGTAATCGGAATCGCTATCGCAGCACTCCATAACATAACTTTTTGAAACGCGGTTTTTTTATCTGCATGTTTGTCCGAGAAATTACCTGCTTTTTGCATTACTTCGTTCAAATGTGCACCAACATCGTAGTTTTGGTTCTTTTTAGCCCAACAAGGAGTGCTGCGATAGCCATTGAAATAAATTTTAAGAAATTGTTTGAATTTTTATTTTAGACAATCCTGTGAGTAAATTTCTTGGCTCTTTTTAGCAGCGCCTGCACTAGGCACCACCTAGAAAATGCTTCAAGACCGAAAACATGAAACAATTTTTTGCACCTTAACGAGTGTACCAATAAATGCCAAAAATTTTTTAGGCTATGTTATAACCTCTTCTTGTAAAAAATTCATAAAGATCACCTGTTTTTTAATGGGTTTGACCGGAGAGTCCCCTCCCTTAAACTGGAAGAACTCCATTTACAATTAGCGATCTTTCGAAAACAGGCAATTCACACAATCAGACTTACTCTTCTCCCACCAGGAACACTTCAAAATCCACTCTAAATTATTTCACAAAGATACTTCGAGAACTCACCCATATTTCGAACACATCAAACTTCCTTCTAGCAAATTCAACTATTATCCACTCATATACTCAACTATCCAATAAAACCAGCTTCCCACATTCCAGCAGCCCCATTTACATCCGCCTGAACCCTATCACAATTCCCACATTCTCATTTCCTAAAAATAACCAGCAACTATCCTCCATCGTCTTTGGCTGAATTCCTGTCGAGTTCGATAATTGTTTATCATTAGTAGTGATGCACGCGAGCAGCAATCCGCGATGGCATCCGATGACGCAACGCGCAGATCTAGCCTGCGCCGATCTCGATCCTGGATCGACAGGAAACGCGACGACGCTCCCTAATGGCGGGACAAAAGAGTGGCGAATAAGTTACAGTTAGGCGGACACGAGACGAGACGGCACGGTAAAACTTAATTGCGCCCCTCCGAAAATTGTGGCCCTGGGACCCGTTATCGTCATGGAAGAATCGCATAAAACGGGGGGCCCCCCTTTTGTCGTGGACGAAGATCGGCAGGGAGGCGTTCATTTTTTAATCCGACAGTCGAATCTCCGCTTCCCGAATTCTCATGCAAACGGTCCCGTTAGTCTTCCTTCGCGGGACCATCCTGCCGCTCTCTGGATTCTATGCGAATTTCCTCCATTGTTCGAAGGTTCGTTTGAGAGCAGAATATGGAGCGTTGGCAGCATTCACTGCCTGGTTCCTTGCTTGCATTAATCGTGGCTGAGTTCGCTTTCTGTTCGAATAAAGTCGGGGGCGGCTGTACATGTTGCTGGAGAACGCACGAGGGTCATGTTTTCAGATAATTGGGGTCGGGGAAATCGTACTTAATAAGTGGTTGATTAAGGGGTCATGCGTAGTTGGCAGGCGAAAGAGAACGTGATTTTCGGGAATTTTTTGTAGAAAATCTAATGTATATTTTTTGCAACTATTTGTTTATTTGAAAAGTACATATATTCAGCAACTCTCGGTGATTTTGCTGTAGAAAAATAATAAAAAATGAACGAATAGCAGCCCCTCTCCTCGGAAGCTATTTTTTTAGCGGTGAGCACAATTTCTCCGAGCTGGATCATCTGAAATCGAAAAGTGAAGAAGATTCTGTTAGTATATACGTTTATCTGGTACGGGAACGAACGATTTTTGTTTTTGATGAAAACTCTATTTTTAATTTGCGGAAACCGAACAATTTAGATATCGAAAAATCATGATTTTACGTTAATCGGCTCCCACTTTGTCTGAAATCATATTTTTGGAAAATCCTTCGTTCACACACCAGATAAACTAGTATATTAACAGAATCTTCTTCAGTTTCTGATTTCAGATGATCCTGCTCGGAGAAATCGTGCCCACCGCGCAACACCTTTATAAAAACAGCTTCCGCGAGAGTGGCTGTTATTCGTTCATTTTTTTATATTTTCCTATAATCAAAATACTGAGAGTTGCTAAATACATGTAGGGTAAACCAACCAGTGAATGACCGAATTGTTGAATTTATGGACCTTTGAGATTAATACTTGAATATATTTATGTATAACAACAAAACAACTGTTGAAATTGCATTTAAATTTATTTTTCTTGAAATTTCTATGAAAATAATTACTTATTCTTATCGTAATTTTAAAAAAACACCATTATAAAATGCAAAACGTGTAGAAGCCCAGTAAATGACCGCATACTTTTAATAAAAATTGTACTTATTAATATTTGCTTAATACGCGTAACTAAAAATGTGAGATATTAAAAGTGCAACTACACTCCATTTATAAACATATAATATTTTTAAATTAATAATTTACAATTCTTTGCCTAATGGTCATTCACTGGTATGCGATTAATTACTGGTTGGTTTACCCTACTTCTAAAATAAGGAAATAGTTATAAGAAAAATACATCACATTTTTCACAAAAAAATCCAGCAAATGACGATCTTTTTTGCCTGTCAACTAGGCATAACCCCTTAAGGAAGAGGGTACAGTTGAAAATGGCCACAACAAAATTTCCACTAAAGTAGGTAAATACATTTCGTCGAATATTCTAATGTAATCAGATTTTTTTCGGACAAGTCTGTGTGCATCAAAAATAAATTTAATAAGCTCCTTGCGCGTGATGCTATGCAAATGAACTGGGAAAAAAATGTGTATTATAATGATATCCACATATTTATTTCTTCTTTCTTCTTATAGTTATATTCATGATTATATACATATTCGCGAAACATCGTCTCGGAAACTACTGAAGCGATTTTGATAATTTTTTCAATCTTTTTAGAACTGAATTGACCATTTGATCGGTCGATTTAAAAAATATCCTACAATACTTTTAGTTCTGAGCGTTTAATAACGCAAAAACTACAAGGTTTACTAAACCTGTAGTAAAACTTATACAGTGCTTTAGCGAAATCATCGATTAAGATGTAGTCGATAATATGAGAGAAATGTGAAAAGAAGTTTTTTAGAATATAGGTATTCACGCATTGTCAGTACATACTGAGAAAAAGGAATCAAATCATATGTAGGTAGCTTTACTCTTATTTTTCCAACTGTATCCTCCCTCTTAAAATGGTTTGATTCGGTGATATGAGAAATGATGACTTAAACCCCCTCTAATTTCATGGAGAGTATATCATATTTCAATTTTGTTTGAATTGGTGGTGTTAGGCGGAAAGAGTGAACGACTTGAAACGATTTGGTATCTCTGCTGTTCGTGCTTGTTTTGATAGGTATAACAGTTTGATGTTTTTCGGTGAGAAAGTTGCTTCTTTTTAGGAATTTGAAGTTTTTCCTTGTTGACTTGGAGGTTATACTTTGACCTATTTGACCGGAATTGGATCTTTCTTGAAATTTATTCAAATCATGTTTATCATAGTCGCTCCCATCATAAAAATTTTATTAAAATGACGTATATGGATAGGACGGGATTTAAATTGACACCGATTGGTTTAAACATTCGTGAAATGATAATCATTCAACCGTGGAGCATTTTTCACTTCAGAGATATGGGACAACAGTGTGTCACACGTGATATTATGGATTAAATACCGTTTGAAATGTCTACTATACTATTTTTCTCAGCAAACGGTGTTTCTTTGCTGTACAAAAGTTACTGTACCTCGTGTTTCGCTTCGAGAATACGCGGAATGTTGGAGATCATTGTAAATCTCCTCCATTCTTCACGGACTCGATCGAAAATAAAATGTCAAGGGCTGCATTTGCAATTTGATCGTTGATGAAACTTTCATTAAACATTCAATTACGCATGCATTTTTCTAGTTCCGCGTTTCGCATAGTTGGTTTTTCTTTTCCGCGGGAATTTTCTGCGTTATTCTGCGAGCATAGCGCAATGCTGCTTGGGAATGAAGTAAACGAAAATTTTATTTGCAACTAGATAATCGGTGAAACGCCTGCTAATTCTTCCTGTATCTTCATCACTTTATATTTCAGCTGCTGTACGTTTAACTTTCTTCTGGAATAAACAGTGTTCAAATTCACTTCTTTGTCATTTTGTCTACAGTGAAATCTGTGCGAAATCTTTCGTTAGTTTTTTTTAAATATTTATTTCCTTCATTGCTACATAAGATCTGGTATTCATACGTTCGTTCGTGGATTTCTACTAATTCCGCTTCGCAATAGTGCACACATGGAATGATCGAAATTGGTGCGAATTTTCTTCAGACTCCAATAATTGGCACTCGAATTCAATTCTTGCTGATACGCAGTTAACTGCTTTGGTGTTTCGTTTTTATTTTTATTGTAAAGTATTTAGTTATGCGAAGGTTTTTCATTGACTAGAAATACCATCACACATGAAACATTTTATCTCATTTAAATGAATGCCATTATTTGTAACGTACATTGCTGAGCGATCATTCGTTTAGAAGAAAAATTCATATTCATTTTATGCCTGGTTTTCTGTGAAATACTTGGATTTTAAAGGAAACCATAGTCAACATTGAGGACAGAAATCATATTCTGTATAATACAAAATCATCTAGGTATTTCTGTTACAAACAAAAAAATATTGCAATATCGCCGATATCACCAAATAATCCATAACATGTGTTAAAAGTGAAACTTGTTAAATAAACAAGACTATTTTCCACCGGAAAATCAAACTAACACAAACAAAGAAGCTAAATCCACACATAATTTAGCCAAATAACAACTTTTCTACATTAGGATATATATTCCTCATATAGGAATATACCTACATATTTAGATTATATATTCCTCCTAGTTTGGGCACTGCTCACCTCTATACATCGAGCATCATTGAACATTAATGGTGAAATAAAATCCCATTAATCGTTTGTGTATGAATATTAACACTCTAAGTATATTATTCGATTTCTTCAACTGCTCGTTATATATATATATTTTAAGATCTAGAGTTCTCACATATATTTGTAACTACTTAGCTGCTATTCTCTTTAATTTGTCGGGTTTGTACTTGCACCTTTATTGGCTCTTTGCTTCTTTATTAGATTTATATAGATGTACACTCTGTAGAATTATTTTCTCTAATCTTGCTTTTCAGTGCTCAGTATATATATATATATATATATATATATATATATTTTGTCCTCTATTTTTCAAAGGGCTTCTATTAATTAAATAAATAATAAATAATACCATAATCTAATCGTTCCATATTCCATAAAAAATTTTCCTCAGTGATACGAAACATGTTCACGCTGCTCTAGGAATAACATTCTTATAGCAGGGGAAACGCCTTATTCACAGCAAGAATCGAGCAAACTACCACGATTCCTCGAACCACTCACACCTCGACGACAAATAAATCGATAATTTGGAAAAGTGGATAGATCCTCAAAAACTAATTTCATAGGAAATGACACAAAAATTCAAGGTTCAAACAACCAATGTTAGAACAATCAAACTCTGTTTTATTATTCTTCGATTAAGTATCTTGTGTTGAGTGAAATTTCATTGTAAGGTGGCTAACTTTTCGAAATAAATGATATCGGACAGGGAATTGGAGGAATTAAGTATTTAAAAACACAAAGTGCAGGGATGGTTATACATATAAATCATTTTATTTTACCTAGAACTGGACAATCAATGCGAATGAACTCGTTACAAACAAACTCAAAGTCATTACTCTTAGGTTTCAAAAAAATCAGATAAGTACTTGGATAAAATGAAAGATATATGAGGCATTGAGAGCAAACCCGGACTAACCCCAATTGAAAAGTAATTAATTTTTCCTATTTTATATGATTAGTACCGTCTACTAACTCAATTTCGCAAAAAATGTGGGTTATTCCATTTTTTGCTCTCAATGTTTCATATCATGCTCAGAACTCGTTAGAACTTCATAAAAATACTTGCAATCTGGTGGGGCGTAAATCTTTTGGCCATTTTAGAGCACGAAGGTTTGTCACCATTCCGAAGGTATACCCGTTTCGAAATTATCAATTCGAATAACCAAACGACATTGGAACGATTAGAAAAACATCCGCGGCGCGATAATTGGACCGATAACCGCACCGTTACGAAAGCTTCCTCTGTACGTGTCCTTTGCGCGGCTGGTGGATTTTCGTCTCCGCTTGGGGAGCCTGAGAACGGAAAATCGGGCTTGCGCGAACGAGAACCGGTGCCAGTGGAAACGCAGGACGTGGCTCACCGGCGTTACGTAAAGGCATTAACGTTAATTCGATAACGATCGCCAGGGGAGCGGAACGAGACCGGTTACACGGAACACCCGGTATAAGCGCAAGGTGGACGGCCTTCGAGATTGGGTGTATTTTACAGTTGCCTGCCGTGTGCTCCGTGTACGCGGACCGAGTAAAACGCTTTGCTTGGATCTCGATGCTGCTGTCCGGACCAGCCAGGTCTCTTTTCTGATCGTGGTTTAATAACGAGTTTTAGTCGAGCCTCCTGCGTGCACCGTTAGCCTTTGGCTAATTGTTGAACAGGTGTAACTGGAGGGGGGGGGGGCATTCCAATTTAACGCGTGGGCTTTTGAAGTGTTGTTTAGGATTATACTAAAGAATATTAGGAGACCAAGAAATTTGGAATTGTAGGAAAATTTGAGAGTGTATTCTTTTCTTTTAAATCTGCTTTACCAGTAGCCCAGTGTAATATGGATATACTTGAGAGATCGATTTCGTTGTGGAAGAGTGCTTGCAAGGGGAGTGCTTGCGGTTCAGGTCGCAGGTTTGGTTCAGATTTCGTACGCAGTTAGTGCGCAACGTGTAATAATGTGTTAAATGCGTTGGGAGCATTACTCGACATTTTTGGAGGAAAGCAAGCAGAAAGTTTTCAAGGCCTTTCCAGTGCCTTCAACTGGCATTCCGATAATAATTTAATTAATTTAATTATTTCTGCGATTAGCTGTTTAAGAGGACATTCTACTCTCTCGGCCGAAAAATCGGTAACTTTTCGATGATCAATTTTATAATGAAATAAACACTTAACGTTTTCGAATTTCTGGGGGTATATTCTACCACTCTTGAAATACAAGAAAAAATCTTTGTTGTTTGTTTATTTCATTTCTTTACATAAATATTTCGCAGTGAAGTTGGCGGCTTCAGAATTGCTGGCGGTTGAAATTTCGGATGACTGGATCATCGGAAATAAAAAAATCTTGCTTTCCACGAAAGAACAATTTTTTACCAAAATTATTAAAATGCCAGTCGATCAAATTTGAAAATGCCGAAAGTGGCACTTCTTTTCCATATTTAATTGATATAAAATGTGGGAAAATATTAAAAATCTTAAGATATTTGTTGTTAGCGAGATAGCCATACTCCTGCAAATTAAAAATATCTTTGGTTTTTTTATTTCCAATGATCAAGTCGTCCAAAATTTCAACCGCCAGCAATTCTGAAGCCGTCAAGTTCACTGCGAAATATTTATGTAAACCAATGAAATAAACAAAGAATAAAGTTTTTTTCTTGTATTTCAAAAGTGGTAGAATATACCCCCAGAAATTCGAAAACCTTAAGTGTTTATTTCGTTATAAAAACTTTCGTCAAAAAGTGCCCGATTTTTCGTCCGAGAGAGTAGAATGTCCCCTTAAATCGGTGTTATTTTTACATATAAATCAAGATATAGGATTTAAAGTGAATATGGTTAGGTGTAATAACATTTCAATAACACAAGAAATAAATTCTCTCCTTCACCATGTACCTACGTAATAAAATCGTTAAATAAGTAAAATGATTTTAGTATAACTATTTATAACTTATAACCTCGCTCATCCAGCATGTACTTTTACTTGCGTTATAAGCAAAGGGTGTCCACCTGTTTAATAGTAATAATAATAATAAAACATTTTAAACTTTCTATATTATACTTATATACTAACTTTACCTATATTTTGTAATATTCAATAACCACCGATTTAGCGTAATAATTATTTGTCATAATCCATGCTGTATAAAGAAAGTGTCATGAAAGTACCAATAGTCCTATACTATTATACATTTATAAGTAGGTGCAATAGAATCTTTAGTATCCGCACACCTGTTATCTGCGCGTTCTAATCTAATGTTCTTTCATTCAAACGTACTATTATCCGAACAGTATGTTTCCTCTCATGATTAGATATGTAGGGGAGAGTTGGCTATATTGGACCGGCTCCTAGATTGGACCATTTGTATATCTCGATAAACAAATATATTTGCAGCGGTTTTTTGGCTACATTGATTTAGGAAGTGGAGATGGAACTTGCGAAAACAGCGATACGGTTTTTCATTAGTTTGTCGTTCACCGTCGTCGAAATATAGAAACACGTGGTGCGCGATCATTATTTTTCGTGCTATTTCAAGTGAATTTCTTTCTACAACTTGTAAGTACTATAATTTTAAATGATACTAGTGTAAAGTGTGCTGTCTTAGCTACAACTTCATGTCCTTACTTCTCCATATTCGTATAAGTATAACAATGAAAACATATCTTTTTTACACAACCAACCAGTTGCCTAATATTGGACCATCACTAGTTGCTTAAATTGGACCGGTCCATTTTAGGATATAATCTATGTTATGGTAGCGAATAGTTAAAATCATACTAAAAAAATTTAAAAAACAATTAAAACCGACTTCGAAAAAATAAAATTGCACTAAAAAGTAAAAAATAATTTTTTCCCTTATTTAATCTACGACTCTCATCTTTTTTAAGTCGGCGCCAGATTTACACAGTGTAAATGATGAGGCACCGACTTAAAAAATATGAGAATACCGTAAGTTAAATAATGGAAAAAATTATTTTTTACTTTTTAGTGCAATTTTATTTTTTGAAGTCGGTTTTAATTTTTTTATTTTTAACTTTTTAGTTTTATATATATTGACACAACATGCTGAGGAGATATATGCGTACGTACATAAAATAATAATAATTAGGTGACAATAGTCTTTATTATTAACCAAAACTGGCACATCGCCCTCTTTCGAATAAAAAAAAGGATCATCAAAATCGGCCCATATTCTGGGGAGTTATGCGGGAACAAATATAAAAAACCATCAAAACAACGTACTATTGCACTACGTGCACCGTAAGATGCTTGTTGCTTCCTATTTCTATTTTTTTTTTCAATGCCCTGATCTGTGTTTTTTAGATTGTATATTTAAATTCATTGATTTTTAGGAGCGGTCCAAAGTAGGAAACCGGTGGTCCAAATTACGAAACCGGTTGCCTGGAATGGACCGAAGTCACTAGTTTAGTTTTTTTGAGATATTATTTTAATCACATATTTTATCAACACATTAAATACATGATAAAATCTACATAAAATCTTTTTCCCGTTTCTGTTTGCTTTCTTCAATGTGTTATGTCCGTGTAGGAGAGAAAAATCAAAAAGTGGTCCAACATAGGCAACCTTCCCCTACATAGTATGCACCTATGCCCTTTACTATCGAAACAGACCCGAACCTACTTAGCACTTCCACCCTTATATGCACAATAACGATCAAAATGGATATGTACTATGTATGCAGATTGCTTTCGGATGAAATTGACATTGAAGGCGTTAACACATTATATACAGGGTGTTAAAAATATCACTTCAGTCCCATTAGATTAAAAAACACTTAATCAACGTAGATCCTAAAATCAATCCTTCCGATGTAAAATCTACTTTTGTATTTACGAACGTTCTAGTACCCTTGAAACATTTATTAACCGTAAAGTACGTAAAATTGCTATTAGGTACCTATTACTAATTTATCATGCTCTTTGGAACCCCCACATTTCTCAGTGCGTCAAAATTAGACAGGTGGAATTAGCTTCTTGACCAAAACACTACAACAATTGTAAAATTCTTTCACTCTTTTTCAATATAGGTACATCTATGGAGGTTTGTATGTATGTACTTGGGACTTTTTCATTTAAGAACCAAGACACCATTTGAATTTCCCGTTGAGATAAACTCACGATGTACTTTTATCGCTCTAAGTATATCGCAGTATTAACAAGGAAAGGCCACGAATTTTCCGACTTCGATTTTGACGTGCTTTTGCAGAATGGTAGCAGACAGATCCCTAATGATACATATAAAATGATAGGTGTACATATTCAATAATTTTTAAGATATAAACCATCAAAATTTCATACCTTCATATATGTACCGTTCTCGCTAGTTCGACTGACTGATTCTAATATGACTCACACTCCCACAACAAAGAAGTGTGATAACATATCTGTGAGCCTCGACTCACTTTTCATTTTTGGTACTAATTGTTGCTTGTATCGTTCTTTCTAAAAAAAATGGAATAATCACCAAAAGAAAAGTGCCCCACTACCGAAAAATTTCATCACTCGAACGATCGTGTCTCCCTATTAAGGGGAGGTTTTTATTTCATTTTTCGAATGATCAACCCTTTAAGCATGCGTGTTTAAAAGGATTTGTTGAAATTCGTAAAATTCCCGAAGTTATAAGCATTTGAGTAGCGGAAAATGCATGGGCAAGAACCGGCCACTCGGCGCTCACGTATGTAAAACTTTAAACGTGTTTTTTCCGAAATAGTGTTCTTAAAATCTGTGGAACATATATCTCGAAAAGTTATCATTCGATTCGACTGAAATTTTTTTATTCTGAAGAATATACTTCTGGCTCGTGGAGAAATCAGTAAAATTTTTAAAAAATTGAAAATTTGTATTTTTTAAAGACGTTGGAGCGACGAAAAATATAGGGAAAAAGTGAATTCAAACTTCATGTGACGTTATTTTCTTATAAAATTTAATTTTTTGTAATTTATACTGCTAAGTCCACAAGCGAGTTTCATGCCCTTTAATAATCTGGCATTGTATTTTATTTCAGACAAATGGTTTAGGTGCTACAGGTTTCACCGTTTTGGATGAATTTTTTGACGCCTCGACTTTAACGACTCCCCAGTGCCATCTGCAATCATTAAATATAAAACAAAAAATTATTTCTATAGTTTAAGACATCCTTAATACAATACAACAAGTCCCATTCAATTATATGTAGTGGTTTTCATTTAATTAATTCCTAAAAATCACCTATTTTTATGGACACTAGACCGGAACAGCCTATAGGGGACTAGGCAGTCGGTTTCCATGAAAAAAAACACTTTCTTTGTGATGCCTTTGTAAAAAAATGAAAGCAATTGCAGGTGTATCCTTTTACCAAATGTTTATTATTATCATGGAGATTGAAAAAAAGTTGGTATGAAATATACATGTGCTTTAAAAATGGCGGTGGTGACTAGTAAACATTTTAACGTTCTTCTGTGATTTTCAGGTAACATTGATCTTAAAAAGTAACGTAATTGAATTTCAAGGTGTGATTCTTGTTTGTGATATCCGTAGTTTCGCGCTGAACCAATAAAAACTAAAATTAAAACAGAATTATTCAGTTGGTGGCCGAAAAACGGCAATAATTCCAAGAAAAATTCGGTCACGTTTGAGCGCTACTAAAAATGCGTAACTTTTTAATTTTTTTATGAAAATCTCGAATTTTTGCGGACCATATCAGAGGTTTGGCGTGAAATGGCACATGTTTTATACATTCTGTAATTTTTTCACGTCGATCTGAACCTCCGTTCATTCCCAACTAGTCGAAAACCAAGAGAAAAAAGGTTTCGAGAAAAACGCGTTTAAAGTTTCTGGGCAAAGGCGATGTTATAAGTTACCGCTTGACCTTTTTAGCTACCAAATCAACAATTTTGCGAATTTTAATATAAAACACGCGGCATTTTATTAAAAAAAGATACTACTTTCGGAAAATGCGAAAGAAAAAAATCAACTTTTCGACCGCCTAGTCCTCTTAATTCAGATCGCGGAGGTTCTATTGTACAATTGATCCATAAATTACTATTTCCAATATCTGCCAGGGAACAGTTAAATCTTTTCTCGCATCCAAGCTTGTTTCCTCGCTGAAAGAAAAGGGCTGTTTCCATCAGCGTCGAATCTGCCGTCAAAAAACGCAAGCCAGAGTTCAGCAGCCAGTCATAAATCCCGCTGTCAAATAGAGACGCGTGCCCATCCGCGTCCTGTCGCCCTTCCGAACGCAACCGTCCTACCATAAAAATTGCGGCACGCGTCCCCCCACCCCCATCGTTTCAATAGTCAATCAATCTCTGAAATGCCTGCCCGCGTTTTTCTCCCCTCTGTCTTCGGCCTGCTCGTCGCGACGCGGCGTTATGTGGAAGGCACCGGTATCGCCAGTCGCACAATACGCCTAGAAAGTGTGTCAGAGGTGTACGTTTCAATTCTCCCTGTGAAGATTTTTCGCGGCGAACATTGCTCCGCGAGCAGGCCGGGGAACAGGTGATTAATAGCGGTCGCTGTTTCGCAGTAACGAGCATTGAACGCGACGTAATGCGTGGCCGCGCGCATAATCGATTGCCAAAGCAGATATCGGGACCGCGGCTCCCCCGTGGCCGAACGGGAAACCTTGAATATTCATTCGCCTGCCCTGGCGCAGCTTCCTCGACTTAAGTGAAAATCTCGGCCGTGGGAAGCCTCTGGCGGGAACGTCCTTCCCTCGTCTTTCGCTGCTCGTTTTCCTTTGGGTTTGTTCCACTGCCGCGCTAGGCGACCCTCCAAACATTTACAGTGAGTACGATGCCTCGGAAGATTATAGCGAGGGCGGGGCAGTATGTAAGAAATCCAGGGTATACAGGGTATTAATGTTGATTGTTTAGGAACCGGGCAAATTAATAAATGTAACAAGAAGTTAGTTATGTATGTCTAAATTGATCAAATAATTATTGTATCCCTGTACCTATATAAAATCTAACTCTTTGTTTGTGTGTTTAGCAACGTTAATCGAGTTAAAATAAACGCGATAAATTATTAATATATGTTAGTATTTAACAGACAATATTTAAGAAGAACACGCTACATGTAGGAGGGAGGGAGACAGAGTACGCGGTGTCAGGGTGATTTTTGTAGGGAGGAGCGTATGAGCTACAAGTTGTGGTTTGAATGCAGTGTTGTATGTCTAAAATTAAAATTGATTAACGATGTGATATAGTATTGTGTGAATAGGTGTATATTGGAACATAGTTGGTGGTCAAGAGTATAGTTTTTAGAGTCTATTACGACTATTTTTAACTCTTGAACGTATTAACATTTGATTGGCTCTGAATAATTCACGTGATATATTTTATTGCATCCAAACTGTAATCCTTCGTTCAATACATATCGACTCACATCCCACTTGTAACCAACTTTTTAAATTGAAACAACGCTATCTATTTCCCTAAACATTCACACCCAGGACATGCAAAGTTCATTCATTCTATATCATAGATATTCTTCCTCATTCGTCCACATGTCACATTCTCATTGCTTGATGGTCAATTCGTGTTTTGGGAATGACTTCCTTCAAATTTTATTTACCTAGTATACTTTGTTACGAAACTTAATAAACAATGTGAAGTATACAATCTGAAGGTATGTGCCTTTTCAATATTAATGTTCTTTAAAAATGATGAAGATGTCACATAGTAAACTATAAACATTTTTTAAACGAATGAAACTTCGCAAATACCAAAAGTATGAGAATTATATAATTTGAGTATAGTAGAATTCGAAGAAATGACCTTTGTAATGCTGACAATTGGTAGATAGTATGTGGAGTATCGATTTAAATACCATTTGAGTGAATTGTAGTAAAAATGTTTATGACTTCACGTAACTGCGTAATTTAATTTTCTTGTCGCTTGAATTCCAGGAGAACTGGGGTTGCAGTTGAATGGGGACTGCTGAAAGCGACTACTAGCTTTTATTTCGACGTTCAAGTTACAAGTTTGACGTATGGCGCGAAGTGCTCTCTGGAGCACTGTCTCATGTCTATTTATAATGTTTGACAAGCGGCGGTAGATAAAGTAAAGTGGCTTGTACGGGCCGCTGTTTACGCCCTGTAATTGCGAAAATTTTACGCTGCTGTCGGCGCTCGTAATGAATGGACAGGGGTGTCGTAACGACGGTGACGAGGGACAATGGAATTCGCTCGAATTCCTCCTACGAACCTAGGTGACACGATGTTAGCGAATATTGTACTTCCTTTTCAATTTCTATCGACTTACCTACAATTTAATCCAATTGTCATCGATTTCATACTTTAACAAGTCAATGATGTAAATATTTGACGATACAGTTCCTTTTTGAAGGTTCTGTCTGTGGAAGCCACCGTGAAGAGTAAATATGGCATACGTTTTTGGGTTTAATGTGAATTCAAGTAAAAATATAAGAGAGACTAAAAATTCTTAGTAGAATCAGAAACAAGTAAAAAAAGTAATTAAGATATATTCGTAAATTTCGAATCTTAATTAAAATCACTACTATTTGTATACATTAATGTTTCTATGAATTTGAATAACTTTCATTCAAAGCAATGTTAAAAAAAATTTATAGTAAAAGATTTTACTAAAAATGCACTAAAAACGGAAAAATAATCCTTTTCTTACGTACTATAATTTCGATGGTGATATGTGGCTTTAAGTAAACTCATACAAACTGTTATTATCCTTTTTCTTTGCAAATTAATTTGAACAATTCTACAGGATAATCACAGAGTTTGTATGGTTTTATATAAAGTCACATATCACCATCGAAATTGTAGTACAAGAAAAGAATTATTTTTTATTTTTTAGTGCATTTTTAGTAAAATCGTTTAACATAAATTTTTCATAAATTTTTTTATTTTCTAGTTTTTAGTGTTTATGGATTTTTTTATATTTTCTTTAGTTTTTATTTTTTCTTTTCATTTTTTACCTTCTTTTATAAAAAAAAGTGTATTGTCATCATACCCATACCCGCCTACAAAGTTTCACGACAATTGGACTGGTGGAAGTGGGTGAAAATTGAGTTGCCAGATTTAAACCATACACCAATCAAACAAACAAACAAATAAACACCAAACATACAAAGGATCGAAGCTAAGTAAAATCATTTAAAAATCATTTAATAAGGCACGCTTGACAAGTTACAGACAAATTGAAGCTTCCAGTCGTAAGGTTGGGAAAGCACGTCTGGCCAACAGACGATTCCTTTTTCCTTTCTCGTTTTCTGAGAGTGCACATCAGGCCTGCACAGCTAGACTGTGGCGGCAAGAGCGCTCTCGATTGCTCGTAAGCAAAGTGAAGAGCGACGCCGTGAGCAGTTCCCCCACCTTGTGGCCAATAGCTGCCGTAGTATGCGTGTAAACTGTAAGGTGGGTTGCTGACTTTCAGCGGCACACTTCACTCACGAACACTCCCTACCACGGCACTGTTGCTCATGAAGGCGTGGCTTAGCGCTTTACGATGCTCTTTCCGCACGCGCCCGAAAATTTTTGCCCGGCGGGCATTCAGCTATGCACGCCTGGTGCACATCATGTATTTTTGTATCTTAGCCAATTAAAATTGTGTTTACTAAAGTAAACACTTCAGGTAGAAGTTGCTTTGATTAGCAAAAGTTAGCTACAGAAACAGGATTTTATCAACAATTTCGTCAAAAAGTTCCAACTAATGCCCCCTGCCAAGTTCATCAAGAAGAGTTTGAAAATGTTCCTTTCTGGATAAGACAAACGAACCCTTACGCCTTAAAATTCTCAGGAGAAATATTATTTCAATATCGCGAAGGCGCTTGTGAAAACTCCATATACCGAAGTTACCAAAGCATACTGTATAATCAGTGAATCGTAATTCGATCCATCCATCATTTTCCTGCCCTTCTTTGGAATATCCTAATTCTCTGTTCTATTCTTAACTACAATACCAAACCAATACACCTGACCAATTGTACATACTTAAGGGGTCATTCTACTTTGATCGATCAAAAAATGAAGCTATTTTTAAAGATTGTTTCTCAATAAATACAACATATAATGAAATAAATCTTTTTGTAATTTATTAATCTATACTCGTGTATTATACAAAACAAATTTAAACAGATTTTTTTTAATTTGTTTCATATGTTTTTTATAGTGTCAATGTGACACCTACAAAGAGAGGTATGTTTACGGCGTATGTGATTTCCCGGCTCAGGCTTAGCTGAAACAAAAAATGTGAAAAGATTCTTAATCTGTATGAGTGTCGCTATCGCCCATAGCTCAATTAACAATTTTTGCCGAAAAATAACAGACATTTTCGTCGGGGAACATTCGAGAAAACACTTTTTTGGGCAACCTTTTTCAAACCGGCGCTATTTTGTTATTCCTCGATAAAAATTGTTAGTTGTGCTAGGGGCTATAGCGATACTCATAAAGATTAAGAACCTTTTGGAATTTTTTTGTTTCCGAAAAGCCTGAGTCGGAAAATCACCTACGCCCGCGCCGTAAACATACACCTTTTTATAGGTGTCATATTGACGTTGTAAAAAAATAAATTGCAAAAATTCTTTTTATTTTTTTTTGTATAATATAAGAGTAGCTTAATAAATAGTAAAAAGATTTATATCGTTATATGTTGCATTTACTGAGAAAAAAATCTGTACAAATAGGTTAATTTTTCGGCCGATCAAAGTAGAATGACCCCTTAACCAGGGACCCGGAACGGAACCGAAACGAAAACGATAAACGAAAAGCACGAAATATTTTTCCGGAACAAAAACAGAAACGAAACGAAGTTCTTAACCCTGTTGCAGGAGTGAAAACGATATAGCCGAAATAAAAATTCCGACTAATAACGTTCCGTACACTTCAGGTTAAAAAATTTAAATTGAGCGCGCCCCTTATTTTCGTCGTGTTTCGTGTCGGTTCAGACCCCTGATAGGGCTGACTGCGGTGCTGGGAGAAGCGTTGGGAGTCTTGCCCTCGTGGGCACGGCTAGCAATCGAAAGTATCAAAACTCTAAATTTTTTCTTAAGACATAGTATATAATATTCTATAATACATAACTATAACGTATAATATTTTATAATATAAGTACCAAAGGCAATAAAATTGTTAAAATAAGTTTATACGAGTTTTTTTTATAAGTGAAATAACCGGTTCCGAACAAAATTTGTTTTTTTTTCTGATGGAAACGAAATATTTTCAGCAGGAACGATATTAACCGAAACGAAATTATTATTATCGGAGCTGAACCGAAACGAAACGAAAAAAACATTTCGTTCCAGGTCCCTGTCCTTAACCAAGTGAAACCAAATTTTCCAAAAACTCTGATTCTGTAATTACCATCGCAGTGAAACTAATGCCACTTATCCAAAGTAAGGTGCCTTCCAGAAAGTGCCCTTTTACACGAAGCTCCCCCAGATCACCAAATAATATTTCCTTTCGATCATACCCCTCACTCGTAGCATTCTGAAAAATAGGATTCCAAGAAAGTCGCTCCCACGCTAAAACTTCGTAAAGCATTTCCACCTCGATCATAAACACACTTATCTCGAATACGCCCGGCAAATTAGCAACTCAAATGGCGGACAATATCGTTAGCGGGTAATAAAGTTCCAACGATCTTGGACGATCTCGTTAGCAGAAAGGAGGAAGAAAAAATTAAAGATCGAGGGAACACCTTTACGACTGGAAATAGAGAGACGCGGCGTTACGAAACGCATCGCCCGACGCACGGGGACCTTCTTCACCAGACGAGTGCATGACGGGGATCGTTCTCACAATTGAATTAATTATCGCGAGCAAGACAGAGACCGATCGAGCCAGATTTCACCGTCGTGTCCTATTAAGATACTAAATCACGCCTGGCACTCGACGTACACGAAACTCGCATTAACGCTCATAACCAGCCACAAATCTGGGGATCCATCAAACGCTCGCGGAAGGTGCGCGTGACACGTAATGATCGTTGAAATTGTATTTATAATGCGTATCATTGGCTGGCCAGGGGGATTACTTGGAACCCAAGTAAACCGGTACACAGCGGGCACTTTTTGTACAGGGTGCACAAAAGCAGGCGTAAACAGGCCCAACTTGGCCAGCATATCGTTCGAGAAGGAATTTTTGGTGGCCTAAGATTTAGATTAAAGTTTTTTGAAATGGTTATGTTTTAAATTTTGTCAGTCATGATTGATAGATTTGCAATGACAGCTATTGAAATTTTTCATCGGTTAGTGTATCGTGTTTCTTTATCTTTTATTGGGGCATGATGAGGGTGAGTTTATATCGAGGTAAATGTGGTGCAATGACTTGTGAAATATTATTTTCGTAGAACTCAGCTGTGTCTACTATTTTGTTAAGTAATTTCGTACCACGGTGATCATTGTCGACCGAGAATGTTTATTAAAAGTGATGAGATGCCTTTTTAAGGGAGTGATTAAGCTATACGATTTGATATTTGGATAGGATAAACATAGGTGAAGGTGAGAATAGGTGGTTTTGAATACACTCGTTAGCTTCGTGCATTGCGATGTCACGATCTTGGTATATTTTCATTGTTAACGAGGATGTTAAATTGGAAGGGGTGACCAAAGCTTGTTGCTTAACGTTTCTGCTTTTTCGTAGAAGTCATGGATCAGAGAGCAGCCCGATAATAAAGTTTATTTTGGTAACTAGAAAGTGCAGGAACGTTGCTATTCTTAATTACTTGTTGACAAGAGTTTGATGTGTTGAGTAAATATATTTTGCACTAAGCTTAACTATACTATACGAATACAACTATATACCTACTTAACTTTTCGACAACTATTTTATATTTATTACATCAAAAAATCCAAGTACATATACAATAAATTCGTGCGAAAACACTCCACTTGCAATCCAATCCTAAAATCGAACTAACAACACCATCTCTTTCTTTTAATTATTAAACACTCAGGCCGCAATTATAAAGACTTGAAACGCTCAGTTTTCTCGTATAAACAGGCCCTAACGCGACGCGACGGTGGAAATTGCGTGCCCCCGTTGGAAGAACGCGAACGGTGGGCAACGCATGATTAACTTTTCGCGCCGCTTCTACGGCTATTCTCGATCTCGACGTAAACGCAATTATCCACCTACTTATTCGAGGTGGCAACAGGCGTCGCGGAGCGCATAAATATCCGGTTGGCGGAAAAATCAGGCAGCGAGATGCATGTCGGGCCCGTTGCAACGCAAATGGGGCCCGAGCGTTGCTGGGGCCAATAGCGTGGCGGACAGGCAGGCGCGCGTGCTTTATGCACGGGCCCCGCTCGCGCAAGGACACGCGGAAAGGGTATGGGTATCCGTGACTGTGTTATTAACGATATTCAACGGCACGGGAGTCGATAAAATATTATGCTAATCTCTGTGCGCACGTATTTTAACGCCGTTGACTGCTGAGCCGCATTTGCCAAAAGTTGTAGCAGGGCGTGTATACTGATTCTGGTTTTAAACAAACCTGTTCTTAACCAATTTTTCATTCATTGGAATTCATTGGAAGTTAGTATTAATCCTTTGCAGTTTGAGTCTTTGTAGAGTTCAATGAGTTATTTAGTTCGAAGCTACTGTACTATGTGTAGTTCTATTCTAAAGTTCAGTGTTTCATAAGTGCAGTAATTAAAGAAGGTTAGAGTGCAAGGGGTTAATATTGGTCATAACTGTGTAAATTAATATTTGTCGTTAGTTTGTATATAAAAGCGTTGCCCTCATGTAGGTGTCGCAGCAAAATGTTGATACATTTACTGTCCCTCCTTAAGTTAGAGTGCAAGGAGTTAATATTGGTCATAACTGTGTAAATTAATATTTGTCATTAGTTTGTATATAAAAGCGTTGCCCTTATGTAGGTGACGCAGCAAAATGTTGATACATTTACTGTCTCCCTTTTCACTGTGAAACACAGTGTACTTAATTGCGACTGTTGGATTGGTTGATGTAGGAATGTTAATTCTAAGTTCCCAACACAGATAGTGTTTTTACTATCCGGCTCTCCTGAGTTAAAATATCATATCTAGCATATCTTTTCATTTTTCAAGATGTGTTGAAATATTTCAAGTTCTACATGTATTTTACCTTTTAAGTGAAGTTAGAAAACTCTACGCCAGGCTTGCCTTTTAGGGTGCAAATACCTTATCAAGTTCTGGGACTCGGGCAACAGCCGAGCGCGGAACTTTTACGTTGCTAACCACAGCATGGGTTGCGGGAGAGCTACAAGACTGTGCGTGGGGCCATACTGGCTCGTACCACGAGTCCATATAGCTGGGCCTCACGCGTATAGGCGCGCGCACACACTCTTGCAGTTGTCCCAAACCCACGCAACGGTTAGCAAGGTAAGAGTTCCGTGCTCGGCTTTTGCCCGGGTCCCAGGACATGAGGAGGTATTTGCACCCTGAGGAGCAGGCCTGCCCTACGCGCTTCGTAGAGATCTAGAAACAGTCTAATTTATTTATTCTAACTGCTTTTCAGATGGTGAAAATATCTTATCTAAAAGATTTAATTACTTCCTACATTAATGATACATTATTTTCCGATACACATATTACAAAAGATTATATTAGGCTGTTAAGAAATAATGACGACAGTTTTCTCAGATGTTTCGAAATATTAGATAGAACATTTTAACTAAGGACGGCATAATGCATGCTAACATATATATTTTTTACCTTTGCGAGGTAGTTACATTTCAGATCGCCAGCGTGAACATACAGTTTGTATTTGCAAAAGTGTCAGCTCACCCCATACGTATAACATATTTTACTTATTTAAGAAATGTTAAATTCTGAACTGCCCGTTATAATTTACATTGGTATAAATCTTGATTAATATATTTTTAGTTAAAACTATCTACCAAAGTATTACTCAATGAAATTTTACTAGAAGAATGGAACGAGATATTCGAATGGAGCCCCAATTTCACTGAAAATTAGTTGAATCTGCGCATAATGGCTTATAATAAGATCGCAAGAATATTAGTAGAATATTCATTCCCTGGAATTACGTATGTATAAATTAGATACTGAATTTGGGCGAATACTTTTTTGCGCGGTCTTTGCTATTTCCACGGGTAATACTGTGAGGAAAAATGAAACATACATTTATTACTTGGTCTAAGATGGTAATAAGAAATAGAATACAAGTGCGGGCTAATAGACGTATGCCGACCATGAGGGCAGAACCGGAAGAATACATACACACCATATCAAAAGACACTAGATGGCATTCCCCACAAAAGTGGAGCCATCTGGTCGCGGATGCCGCGATCTATTGAACAAAATAAGAAATAATAATCATAATGGAAAAACAACTCCACAAATACTACTTTTTTAAATAAACTGTGTACAATTTTTCAATTAAATGCACCCAAAGCAAAAGTATATTAATCTGAATTAGAAATGCGAATTATTACTGTGTAATCGATTTAATATGTAAAATATATTACATATACGGTGGGCCGATACTTTTGTGAGTAACTGTAGCAAGGCGCGTCTACATTTACCATACAATAGCGACCGCGATGCTTCTATCGAGCCTCGTGAAACATTCGGTGGTTATCGTATTCATTTGGTATCAGTGAGGACTAAACGAGTAAATAGAAGGTAATCCCCCAGGGATTGGGACTTGCTTCATGGATGATTACTCCCTGGAAGTATGCCCACAAGACGAGCACTGCTCATCTCAGGGATGCCAGAGCTTGGTCACTAGTGCCGTGGCAGAAACTAGCAAAAATACTCATTTTGCACAAAGCTAGGCCGTCTGTCCACGCAGCGTCGCATTATAAACGCGTACGCGTAGAGAACAATCGTGCGCCAGGCATCTTGATAAATGCAGATCAATGATCAACAGATGCGTCATACGATTGGTCTCTACGCGTACGCGTCTATGACGCGACGCTTCGTGGACAAATGGCCTTATTTGTCACCAAACTTGATCTCTGATCTATAATATAAAACAAAACAGTTTGTGATTGCACAGAAATCAAAATTCCTCAAAATCTAGTACATAAATTAACGCCAAACTTTGACAAGTATATTCTAAAATATGTAGGGGAGAGGTGCTATAAAAGGGACACTTTTGTTTAGCGTCCATTTCTGACAATGTCATTATAGATATTTAAAAAACAAGTACATCAATAGAAAGCGTGTTTATTTCCCTTCAATAAAATTATATTACAAATTTATAAATTATAGTAGAAAATAACAAAATCTTCGATTTTCAAATAAGTAGGAAGTGCCCTTTTACGACTAGGTGGTTTTAAATGGGACATTATAAGTCATGAAAGGGACACGTTAATAAAAATAAACTTATTAAGTATTACAATTATAATTGTAAATCTTAA
Source organism: Andrena hattorfiana (assembly GCA_944738655.2). Taxonomy (NCBI): domain Eukaryota; kingdom Metazoa; phylum Arthropoda; class Insecta; order Hymenoptera; family Andrenidae; genus Andrena; species Andrena hattorfiana. The sequence continues at coordinate 51,395,667 of OX122889.2, forward strand.
TGATACAAAACAATGGAATCTATGAAAAAATTAACTCTTTGTATTATAAATCATCGATGTTTTTGACTGTCTTCATAGAGTGTGACATTAATCATAGCTTTAGCAGCTTTTTTAGTTATAAAGTAATATTTTTTATAAAATTTATGTCTTACAAACTAAGCTCAACATAGGAATACCCACGGGTGTTAAATACAAGTACATATATCAAAATCTATAAAACATTTAAATAATAAAATTGTTTAGAATTAAATTCTATTTGAACAAAAATTATATCAATTGTACTAAAATAGGTAGGTACGTTTTAATATTGCAGATTAAAGATTTTATTATTAATTTTTGACGATAAAGTTTGTCGTTTTGAATAGTCACTTTATTAATTTTTAAATTTGGAACAATACGCCATCAACTAATAATTGATAATTTAAAACAATGCCATCTATGTATCAGATGATGCACTAATAACTTTACAGGAAAGTAAAATATAGTGTCCAACAGTACATGTGTATGAGAAGGACAGCCATGAAACGGTCGTCCCATTTAAGACTTGTTATGCTGTCCCTTTTAAGACTATAAGTGAGTTTAATATAAAATAACTTCGAAACAAACAAATCAATCAATTAAGCTTACCTGTTAAGTATTTTCGTTTCAGTTGAATACAGGCTATTTTAATGATGTAACACTTTAACATTTTGTACATATTTTGATCTCAGAAAACGATACAGAAAATCAACGAAAATTTTACTTTTACTCCCGAAAAACATCAACCGCGGATTATTACTCTGTTGCAAGTGAGACCGCAGTGAAATTTACGTCAAATGACTCGGCACTAGTGTTGGCATAAACAGGAAAACAACTTGCATGTGTAATGCGTTTAGAATTTTGTCAATTCGATTTGTCCCATTTAAGACCTGTCCCTTTTATAGCACCTCTCCCCTACAGTGATTACCCTATTGCAGCTGGGGATATTCGAAGACAACTAGCTAGCCCGTTTCGTGTTGTATTTTAATTCATGGAACCTGCACCAACGACCCAACTCAATGCTGCAAAAGACATCAAAGAAAAGACCTTAGCTGCACCCATAGCAAGATCTAACAAGCATATCTGCGACGCAATTACCATATAGCCATCGATTAGCTATCGTACAACAGTGAAAGCTGACGCGGCGTAGAGACACAACGACTCGTCACTGAAACACAATCTGGCTGTATCGCCTTAACAGCATCTTTCGCACCCCCACAGTAGAAACACTCCACGATAAGTTGCACGTTTTATCAGCTGATAACTTCGTCTCTAGCCAGTCTTCTGGTTCGGTCGAACCTGGAGAGATCAGCGGAAGATTTCGTTCCTTTTACACGCGAACGCCGATGTCTATCTGGGCACGATAATGCCTCGTTGTCGTTAGTAGTGCATCAGCTAGGAGCATAGGTTCCAAGCACCGATAACGAGGACAAATTGCGGCTTATCGAGTATCGAATGATATTTTACAGGCTGTTGTACCGAATTTCCCGGCCAGTCGACGAGATTCTCTGATGGTCTTGTTTGATATATGAGAAGTTTAAGGACAACGATCGCTATCCACGAAATTGGAAACTCCGCAGGATGTGGGGAAGATGTTTTCTTCCTAGTGGCTTTTCGCGATTTATTTCTTTTTGTGGTTTCGCTTCGCAATGAAGGGAACACCTGTGCACAACATGGAGTTTTCGGGAACAGTGCGCGAAGAGTCTACTTCGAACCTTCAAACACACACTGTTCTTCTAATGCCAAGTGCACGCTCCATTTCTATCACTACGACACCCTCCTTGCTTTCCTATTCTTTCGTCTCACGGTCTCTTGGTTCTGTAGTGAGTAGCGCACACTTTCACTTTGATACCATTGGTACATGTTAACGAATACACTGTCAGTTTCCTATTAACCTGTCAGTAGTACAGCGTTCGCCAACGAGAATACGTCACGAGAAATCAAGGGGCGGCAGATTCACATGACAGGCCCTTTTTTCTCGTGCCCGTAAGTGGTACACGGACCGAAATTTCGGGCCACCACTTTTCTCTCTGTTTTGTGCAAGCACATTCCCGAAGTTCGGCGAACGAGCGTAAAGTGTTGATGATTGGGTTCGAAAATTCACACTGCTCCGTGACCGCAATCGATGACCGAAAAATTCAGTCGTCCGAGAGCGAACTCCCCTCTCTCCCGTGGGTAATTGCACGTTCTCTGGTTACAGGTAATTCGCAAAGTGTCGGGTAGAATTATACGGTTCAATCGATCCGACGCTTGGCGGAAGTACCGCGACAAGGCCCTCCAACCGATGACACTATCGCACCAGCCCTCGGATCGGCATTCACACGTTGCATGCGCGCGCACGTGAGAGCTCCCGTCGATCTTTTGACTGACGCTTTCGATCTCGAATTTCTCCTCGATATACATACATGTACATTGATGGACAACATGTTTTACTTTTATTTCTTTTCGTTTTGTTATTTTACGGAAGACTCCTTTTATATACAAATGTTTACAAGTTATTGTCAAAAAATTAGTAAAAATAATTAACTAATTAAGGATCGATGGTAGGGGTAACTTGAAAAGTATGGAGTTTTCGAGAATTAGTTTTACGCAGTTTTGTAGATATAGAAAAAGCTGCAACTTTTGTTTAAACTTTTTTCAATATCTCTCACTGTTCTCGAAATATTCTACGAAAAAGAAATTTCTGCATTATCTTCAAGGGGTGATTTCACCCCCTAAACCAGCACTATATGTAGAACCAACAAAAAATAGGTTTCCGTTACGGACGAAATACTCTACATACACGCAAAGTTGCATAATTTTCTGAATTTCCGGATTGCCTAACTTCCCTTATAAGTTGCATATTCTAGTAACCGTATCGGTGTCACTATGTAAATGAAGAGGTATACAGTTTGAGTTTGAGTAATCGATAACTCCAGACTTGTCTTTCTGTTGCATTTAAATTAATCTGTTGGAGAGGTTGTGGACTATTTATTTGTGCATTTAATAGTTTAAGGGGTCATTCCTGTAATCACACCCCAAAGTTCGGCAACATTCAGGTGCTTTTTTCTCAGTGAATACAATTAATAACAATGTCAAACTTTTATTTTCATTCATTAAGCTACGTACAATGTATACGGAACAATTTTTTAAATACACCTTTAATTGTGTTTCTTCAATTTTATCTGAAGGTGCCTAAAAATCGCGCCTTGGAAAAGAAATATCTCCCTGGCGAGAGTGATTTCAGTTTACAGACTCATCTGAAACAAACAACCAAACTGATTCTTAACCATTATAAGTATCGCTGTCGCAGGTGCCGGAATTAGCCACGTAAGTCAAAATTTAACAAAATTGCGCACATTCAAACTTCAAGTCCAGTAATTTTCTATTTTTACTAGAAGTTTGAATGCGTGCAATTTTATTAAATTTTGAGTTACGGGGCTAATTCTGGCACCTGCGATAGCGGTACTCATAACGATTAAGAATCAGTTTGGTTTTTTTGTTTCAGATGAGTCTGTGAGCTGAAATCACTCCTGCCAGGGAGGTATTTCTTTTTCAAAGGTGCGATTTTTACCTCCAGATAATATTGAAGAAACACAATTAAAAGTATATTTAAAAAATTGTTACGTATACATTATAAGTAGCTCATAAATGAAAAAAAAGTTTGACATTGTTATTCAACGTATTCACTGAGAAAAAACCTGAATGTTGCCAAATTTTGCGGCGTGATTACAGGAATGACCAAGGAATGATCCTTAAAAAGAAAGATCAAGTCCGATATATTCCTCCTGTCCTCCAAGCTAATGTTAGAATACTCTAAATACAAATCACTGGAAATAGGATTGAATATCATGCCCTAGTAACATTTCTGGTTGGCCAACGGTAGCCAACAGTTGGGAATTAGTTGGGATATAGTTAGTGTTTTGCCTACAAATTCCCAACATAGGGCCTACGGCAAAAAACTTACGGCAGTTTGCCAAGGAATATTCAATGTTGGGCCTACAATTATTATGGTTGATTAATTAACAAAAAGTTACGACAGTTTGCCAACGAATATTCAATGTTGGGCCTACAATTATTATGGTTGGTTAATTAACAAAAAATTACGACAGTTTGCCTATGAATATTCAATGTTGGGCCTATAATTATTATGGTTGGTTAATTAACAAAAAGTTACGACAGTTTGCCAACGAATATTCAATGTTGGGCCTACAATTACTATGGCTGGTTAATTATCAAAAAAATTACAACGATGATTAAATGTCGTCTTACAAACATCAGAAAATTTGCTGCATCCAAAAACATGTTATTATATTTCAAGTTGTGATTTTTCTTTTCTTATTTATAAATATGTAATTTTAAGGAATGAGTCTAAAGGTCGAATGATGATATTTTGTAGAATATTTCGCGTCACTGCGCAGTTTTTATAAACAATTAATTCTAGTTATGTAACTAGAAATTAGAAGTGTTTACAAGGAAATGTGTTCGGTAAGTGCGAACAGCTTCGTAAGCAGAAAATTTGGGATCAGTTCTCCTCACCACGATTTTTTTCCTAAACCAGACCTGAAAAAGACGTATTTTATGACGTCTTTTGAAGTTCTTCAAGACAGGCGTCTTCCTTCTGGACGTCTTTAAGGTATCTTTTGGAAAGAAACTGTTGGGCTTATGGAAAGAAACTTTTAGTTGGGCCTATGGAAAGAAACCTTCAGTTGGGCCTGCATTGGTAACAATCGTTGGCCCATTTAAAAAAACGCGACACTTCAACAGTTGGCCAACGGATAACACGTCATTGGCCCAACAAACTCCCAGTAAATAAATGCTACTAGGGTGTTTGCATTAAAGTAATAAACTTAACAAATAAAACAAATTTATTATTTTAATAGATTCTCATGTAGTGAACTTTTTTTAATATTTTTTTATCTATTTATATTACTATGAAATTCGAAGAATAGTTTCCTTGCCTTTATCCTTCTCCGTTTTAGCGTGCGTATGTACATACATGCATATGTTCACGGGAATTTAATAGGGTGACTTATCATTTTGTCTAGCAGTGAATGTACATAGAACCAGTTCAGAAATATCGTTCCACGAACTACAAACTACATACATAACCAGTTGTTAGTTGCTCATAATGCATTTAAGACTGGGTTAGGCCTGTAATTGTGGTCCGCAAGCGTGACTATTAACACTTTGCCATTGGAAGACGTATTAGTTCGCCATTTTCCAGCTAAACACTACTACTACTACTACTAGGTACCTACTATATAATAAATACGTTACTGATGACCTAAACTTAAATTACGATTTAATTATTTAAAATTAAAATTTGCTTTTTTAATAAATTTTTAACATTTCCAAAAATAATTCTGTATTAACAAATCTCAATAAGCATACAGTTACTAAAAAATGTATCCGTCCACCCAATATGTAACATATTTTACATATTAAATCGCCTTCATAGTAAGCCCTAGTAGCATTTGTTGTTGGCATACAGTTGGGCCACGCACATAATATTCGTTGGCCAACAGTTAGATTTGGCACTTTTTTTTCAGGTTGGGCCAACAACAGATGGCCAAAGTAGGCTTTCCTACTGTTGCCCAATTATTTATATTCTTTGCAACAGACGTCTTAAAGACGCCCAGAAGGTGTCTTAAAGATCTTCAAAAGAAGTTGTAAACACGTCTTTTTCAGGCCTGGTTTAAGAAAAAAAAAATTGCGGGTGAGGAGGATCGAACCCAAACTTCCCGCTTACGAAGCAACCGCTGTTCACACTTACCCAACACATTTCCTTGAAAACACTTCTAATTTCTAGGTACATAATTAGTATTAGTAGTTTATAAAAACTGTGCAGTGACGCGAAATATTCTACAAAATATCATCATTCGACCTTTAGACTCATTCCTTCAAATTTCACATTCGTCTCAATTATTTATGTATTCACATACATAAATACATTACGTATTTATAAATAAGAAAAGAAAAATCACAACTTGGAATATAATAACAGGGAATATAATAAAATTTTCTGACGTTTATAAGATGTCATTTAATCATCGTTGAAAATTTTTTGTTAATTAACCAACCATAGTAATTGTAGGCCCGACATTGAATATTCGTAGGCACACTGTTGTAACTTTTTGTTAATTAACCAACCATAATAATTGTAGGCCCAACATTGAATATGCGTTGGTACATTGTCGTAATTTTTTTGCCGTAGGCTCTATGTTGGGAATTTGTAGGCAAAAACACTAACTATATCCCAACTAATTCCCAACTGTTGGCTACCGTTGGCCAACCAGAAATGCTACTAGGGAGAATTCGCAATTCTAATTCACATTAATATAAACGTTGAATAATATACTTTTTGCTTTGGGTGCATTCAATTGAAAAATTGTACACAGTCTATTTAAAACGTATTATTATCGGTAGAAGTAGCAAAGAACATGCAATAAAATATTCGCCCGAAATCAATAGGTATCTAATTTATATAAACGTAATTACAATAAGTTAATATTCTAATACTCCTACTTTAATCTATTATACATAGATTCAACTAATTTCTCGTGAAATACGGGCTTATGTAATTCCATCCTCCTAGTAAAATTTCATTGAGTAATTATTTGGTAGATGGTACTAACTAAAAATTTATTAAACAAGATTTATACTAATGGAAATTATAATGTGTAATTTTGAATGTAACATTATCTGAAATAAGTAAAACATATTATACGTAAGTGGTGGGCGGATACTTTTGTGAGTAACTTTATGTACATACCTACTGAGAAATTAGGTGGATTCACTGTAATTAAAATAATTGCTCCAAATTCGCCCCGCCCTCCATAAATAGACCTACTTGTTTGATCACTTCTCATTTAACGTGCTAAAAAAGGGGGTACCTTCTCTTTCATACATATATGTGGGTTATGGTCACTGGAACGGCATTTTTAACCGATTGTACGGGGGACTGGCGTTCAGCGATGTTCAAGAAATCCGACACGCCACTGACGACGATCAGGAAAGGGGAATCCCGAGAAATGCTGCGGTAATCCGACATGCCTTCCCTAGTAGCATTTGTTGTTGGCATACAGTTGGGCCACGCACATAATATTAGTTGGCCAACAGTTAGATTTGGCACTTTTTTTTCAGGTTGAGCCAACCACAGATGGCCAAGGTAGGCTTTCCTACCGTTGCCCTATTATTTATATTCTTTTCAAAAGACGTCTTAAAGACGTCCAGAAGGTGTCTTAAAGAACTTCAAAAGACGTTGAAAACACGTCTTTTTCAGGCCTGGTTTAGGAAAAAAAAATCGCGGGTGAGGAGAATCGAACCCAAACTTTCCGCTTACAAAGCAATCGCTGTTCGCACTTACCCAACACATTTCCTTGTAGACACTTTTAATTTCTAGTTACATACCTAGTAACAATTTGTTTATAAAAACTGTGCAGTGACGCGAAATATTCTACAAAATATCATTCGACCTTCAAATTCATTCCTTAAAATTTCACATTCGCCTCAAGACAGACGTCCTCATTACGTATTTATAAATAAGAAAAGAAAAATCACAACTTGGAATATAATAACAGGTTTTTGGATGTAGCAAATTTTCTGACACTTATAAGACGACATTTAATCACCGTTGTAAATTTTTGTTAATTAACCAACCATAGTAATTGTAGGCCCAACATTGAATATTCGTAGGCACACTGTTGTAACTTTTTGTTAATTAACCAACCATAATAATTGTAGGTCCAACATTGAATATTCGTTGGTACACTGTCGTAACTTTTTTGCCGTAGGCTCTATGTTGGGAATTTGTAGGCAAAAACACTAACTATATCCCAACTAATTCCCAACTGTTGGCTACCGTTGGCCAACCAGAAATGCTACTAGGGTTCCTGCATCATTTATGGCAGCGGTCCTCCTCATCTTCGGGCGATTTCAGAGTAGGTTGTTATTCAAAATAAGATGACCTGCTCCCGTGCGTGGCGTCCACGGGCTGCTTAAACACTTGTCGCAGAAATTCTTTGAATCTGCGACGCACAAGGACTTCTTTTTTAAAATTCGTCCTTTACACCTCGTCCTTTCCATCTTGCGAGGACGTTGTCGTGTTACACTACTAGGATATTTAAATGGAGTAGTCCCATCAGGCGTGCCACTATTTGGTGACGTTTTAAATTTAAGATAAGAAAGATTATGTAAATGCATAAATGTTACAGTCAACCCCCTATAACGCGATTAATTCGTTCCGCGTTATATGGAAACCGTATTATATGTAGGAGGGCTGTCGCAATTTTTGCTCCGCGTTATATAGAAACGCGTTATGAGAGTTTACTGTAAAACAAATTTCGATTTTTTTCTTGTATGAAGATGGTACGCTCTGTACTTCTCTACTGTGATTGTCACTCCAAACTTCAGTGAACTCTAATAAAGGTACATCTACACGACGACACTTTTGAGTCTAGCTAGATTCTTCAGCTACAGTCCGCGTCAAAATTAAAGGAACACTATAATTTCCCGCAAATGTTGGTCATTTTCAAATGGCTATATATTTGCGAAAAATGATCGCAAAAAATATTTGAAAAACGCATTTTAACGCTTGAAGTTTCTAGTTTTTGAATCAAGGACTCAATTCTTTTTTCATCGATTATAATACTGTTTTATTAAGATGAAGCGCAGAAAATAAAGTTTCAGAAATTTTTGCCTAGTTTGAACGTATGCACGGGCGAAAAGAAATTTTTTCCGGTAAATTCAACGAAGAGCTCTAAAGCAAATATTTCTCTTTAATTTCGTTTTTTTTGTATGATTTTTATTGACCGAGTTATTCGCGATCAAAGTAAAAAAGGTACTTTTCGCTTTGACCACCTATAACTTGCGAACTCATGATCGTACACAAATTTTCATGATTGTTTTAGAAAGCTAAGGAAATTTCCTTTCAGAACCTTTAGTTGCCAATTTAATGAGATTTTTTTTAATCGTATTAAATCCATTTTAAAATGATCGCGCAAATTGTATATTTACCATTTTTTAGAAAACATGATGCCACTTCAAGGAAAAGCATGGAATCATTCAAGTGTCCACATTTTTTGCGAGTTAAAACTACCCTTAATCACTGTGCAAAGGCTGGACCGATCAAATTTTTTTCCGTATGTCCTCGATGATCAAACATGCGATATGGTCTGAAAAATTGAAAGGTCACCTGTTTTATGTTATGTCTCTTTTCAAAAACCTCTTTTTGTTCTCTTTAGTATAGGAAATTTAATTTTTAAGTAGAGTGTAGTTGCAGTGTCTTCAGTCTAGCTCTAGCTGCAACTCCCGCGACGGTAGGTCAAATGCAGTGTCGCGGACTGCTCTCGGCAGTTTCTACTCTTCCGGAAATTTTTTTGAGTGTCGTATACACTTGATCTAGACACAAAAGTGTCGTATTATACAGTATCGTATCGTATCGTATATACAGTAAATAAGTATCGCTTATGTCAATCAGGAACATTTTTTTTATATCGTAAAGAAACAACAGAAATTTCTTAGTTGATAATATTGAAGCCCTACCCTGTAATGTCTCTCTGATTCCTCCTTGACCATCAATATGTGTGTTAATATCTGGGTGACTGACATTCGCCGAAAGCGGGACATTTTTTTCGAAGCTTAACCGTATTCTGTCGTTCGACGGAAAGTTCCATAGCGAGACGTACTGAAGAGCATCGATGTGGTGTCGTGACAAGTGCCGCAGTGACTTTCCTTCCACTCTCCACGCTTATCATGTTTCACACGGGACACTATAAGTATCTATAAGACACTATAAGAATTTTCGAAACCGTGAACACTGAACGAGGAATTTATCGATGGATTTGCAGAGGTCAGTTAAGGGAACGTGGAAAATTTACACGACATATCAGGGTTTACGATGCTCCGTGTAAGAGAGAAAGTTCAATTAGCTTACGAAGTCGTCGAGAGTCGCCATGAAACGCGTGTTCGTTGGTTTTCCTCAACAATTCATTTCGGAAGACGACCCCGGTTCCCCTTCATTAGCAGGAAAGAGGATTCTGATCATTCGTTTATCTCCAGTGCTATCGAAAGAGAATTATACTGGTTCTTGCCGAACCAGTTGCAAAGAAGGCATTGAAAGGGGGAGACAGGGGTTCCCCTGAAAGAAAGAAATCGAGAATCGATTAAAAATCGCTGGTAAAACAGAGATAGACATTTATTAATAATTTTGAGTAAAAAGATCAAAGGTAGCCGCGATCGACATTTCAAACAGTCGTTGATTTCATCGTTGTGTCGATACAGGACATCTTCGGGATGATTAATGGCGCATCAGTTCTCCACGCGGAAGAGCTGATCATAATTAATCGATTTATTACGAGGTAGTTGTTTTGAACTCTGTTTTTATAATAATAATAATAATAATAATATTCCATTATTATACTCAGAAATTATAATAGCAGAGATAAATGCTGCATTTATTAAGTAGTAGATGTGTAATTAGTAATTATATGTAATACTGACTGTAAGGGACGAAGTTCAATAGGAAAAGGTCTGATATTATTTAACTTAATCTTCAGAGCAGTTATTTGCTAATAGAAATACATAATTTTCATAGTGGGAGATTAAGATAACGAGCATTTTGGGAACGAAAGTATCATAAATGTGGTTTGATGTTGGGAACCTGAAATTCCAACTAAAATGGTATAGGGTAAATCCGGGAGACGTGGTCGACCTAATATAAAATGGCTATTAAAACTAATACAGATATTACTTATTTTATCAGAACAAACCTAATATGTTCAAAATTTTATGCTGATTCAGAAAAACTGGTTGTTATTTACTTTAAGACAACATTTACTGTAAATCGGGTTGAAAACTGAAGTCATGACATCTGACCACCTCTCCCGAGGTGCCGGGAGAAATGGTTTTCGTCGTTGGCAGAGACCAATCACATAATTATTCATGGAAAAATAACAAAGAAGAAAGCCAAATTATTTATGAGTGAATACAACTACAGATTCATTGATATTTAACTTGTTTACGCTAACAAGTAAAGAACACATCAAAGATAAAGCGAACCTACCGGCGATTAGCAAGACAAATGAATACAAAAGTGAATAAATAAAATAAATGAACAATAATAATAATAAAATAATGATAAAAATTAAAAATATAAATAAAAATAATAAAAAAATCATAACTCGACCATCTCTCCTTTCTGCAGCGAGAGATGGTCTTCTCGTTAGTTTTGAGAGGAAGAGTTAATATGGCTAAATACTTTGGCTGCATTGTCCCTCAATATCTCTATTATCTTATTATTTCCAAACATTAAACGAAAATAAACTTAGAAGTATATTTTAAATAGGATTCTGTACACCGTTGTTTGACAAAAGAGGTTAAATGTAACCTCAGTTTTCCTTTTATAGCCTGTAAATCTAGAAAAACACAGAAGGAACCGAAGTGACGCTATTCATTCAATTGTTTGGCTTCTAGAGAAGTAATTGGTCTGCACTTTAACGCGTTTTTATGTATAGAGCCTGAAATATTGCGACTCGACCAACTCTCCGGCCCGACTGCGACTCCCGGATTTACCCTAAAGCAAAAGGATATGAACGTAATTCATTATTTTCGATTTTTTTTCCACTTTTTGGACTGCCTTCACTCTCGTTTTCAGTGGCTCGTTTGCTAAACGAAGTAAATCTCTACGGTCGTTCGTTCAAACGATTATTCATTAGGGCGCTCGTTACACGAATACACGTGCGCTTCGACTAGCCTCTAACGCGGTTTTCCGGTCGTTTGAACAGTTTCCGCCCGGCTGCTGTTTCTGTGCACATGTTTCATATCGAACAAATGGTAATCGAGAACACCTGCTCGCAATTTCTGCAACGAAATTATAAAATGCACAATTCTGAATCTATTACGGATTGCGCATGCGCCAAGATAACATTCTTCGATCGTAACTAGGTACCTACTTACGTACCCACGAAATCCACTGACACTGTTTTGTGAACCAAGCTGTCTTTTATTTAACTGCAAACAGAATCAATAGTGGAAAATTTCAAAGAGGTCCAACTTTAAATAAATACGCCTTTTTTCAAGTCAATGATACAGTTGCATGGTGCAATGAATGAGTTTTGTTGGACACTACGTGTAAAAATGCGAGAATAGAATGTGCAAGATGTCGATAATTTGCAAATTATTCGTTTAAACTTTTTCTCTAGTATAAGAGGAAGTCAAAAGCAAAAGTTACCCAGTTAATTCTCACGGAAATACTACTCACACACTCTACTTCCATTACTTTTCAACATCAACTAAAAACTGAACCAACCCAGAACCAATATTCTGATAGAGAATTAGAAGCTGTGTAAAACCCAGTTAAAGTTAAATTTATTCAAGTAACAAACAAGTAACATTTAACCAGACAGCACTTTTAAAGCCTAAAGTTACCAATAGTGGTACCTCCTTTGTTGGCCTAAAAAATGTGCTGTCCCGGCCAATGCCACGTAAAACTTTTGTTTGTTAGTTAAATAAATTCAACTTTAACTGGGTATTATACAGCTATAAATTCTCCATCAGAATATGTATATTAAAGGGGAATCCTAATTGTTGGCTAAAAACGTAGCAAACTTTGGCATTTTTTAAAAGGAACTAGCGATTCGATTCATCTGAAATTTGGACCATGTTTTTATGCATCGTTAAAGAAGTTGCAGTTTTCTTTTTATTAATTTTGAATAATACATATAGGAGTTGTGCCTCGTCGACCATCACGCCCCTCAATCTTCGTCGCCCGCTGCTGTGCATGATATTTATCTTTCAGGTAATCTGAAACAGAAAAGTGAAACGTTGCTTTTGTTTTTACATATGTTTTATACATAAGTTATATATTTCTTTTGTTACATAAGAAAATCGGCGAATTTTGATAGCAAAAATTAAGGTTTGATTTGAAAACTCATCACTCTCCTCAATAAATTTTCAGTTTTATTCTGACTTCATCGAACTGAAGCTACATTTCATTTTTATGATTCATTGACAAATTACTTGGAAGATAAATATAGATATTTATTATAAAAAATTAAAAACAAAAAACTGCAACTTCCTCCAAAATGCACAAAAACATGGTACAAATTTCAGATGAATCAACTCTCTAGTTCTTTAAAAAAAAAACAAATTTTTTATGTTTTTAGCCCCCAAAATAGGATTCCCCCTTAAACATTCCACAGTTCTAAGTTACTGCTAAGAAGTAACAAAAGTAAAGCAAATCGAAAAAGTGGGAACATTTTTGGCCGCTACTTTACGTATTCTTTACTGTAGTTGCAAGTTGCAAGTAACTAAATCTCCCTCAGTTACACTAAAAAATAAATACCTATCACAGATCCTTACCTGCACATTTCTCCTCGCCCATACATTTACATTTCAACGTTTCCTTTTTGCGTTCTGCGCCCCTTATCGTTTGTCAGCAGCACGAACCTGTTAAAGGGTTACAAAGACTGGTAGCCGCTAGCCGGGAGGTTGCTCGTTTCGGAAATAAATTATCGCCGGAGCTAACTGTGCAAGGTGTAGGAGGGAAAATCACGCGTTCGAACAACAAAGAACCATTAGAAGCGGGAGGGGGGTGCGACATTGTCGGGCGGCGATAAAATACGACACGGGACGCCGTTTTCGACAGACCGCGATAAACCAGCTTGTACATAGATAAGAGCGCTACTAAATCGTCGGCCTGTACTCTGATTAGCAACACGTGTCACTGTGTCGATGCATTCGAAAGTAATAATTATAATTGCCACCGCGCAGAGTTGCGGCAGCGAAGATGGCGTACGAGGATCGCGACTTTCCATCGGTCGGATTGAAATAAAAATTCCTTGCTACTTCTGCTCGACAGTTGCAATCGAAGGAGCGAGCCTAGCGCGCTGTGCAAATTGTAAATTCACCTCGTTATGGACTTAATTAACATGCGGCGAACAGCAGAGTGGCGTGCGAACAAGCACACTCGCGGGTCCGTAATTGTATATCGTTTTTCTTCTTTTCGTGAAAATCCTTAATGCCTTCGATACGAAGGTGAAATGGGAGCATTGGTTTCTGTTTCCTACGGCGTTTTATTGAATTTGGAATTTTTACAAATAGGTGAACGTTGCTTCTAAACGGGAAATGTTATTTAACTGAGTATTAAGTTAGAGTGTTTACGGATCTTTGAGTTCTCATTGACAGGCCTAGGGTTCGTCGGTTTTTAAAAACCGGGTTTACAAACCGGTTTTTTTTATAAATATGTAAAATTCGAAAACCGCGTTTTAAATTAAAAAAAAACCGTTTTATATACTACAATTAATATGTAAAAATGAATTAATTATTTAATTAAAATCGTTAACATTTTTACTTAAAATCGTCTCAGACACAAGCATATTGTAGTAGGTAACAATTTACTGTAAAACTAATCTTTATGAGTTTATATTTTCAGAAGAAAAATACTAAATGATATGAAGATTTATAACTTATATTTAGTACGGATTTTAGTTGTTTTAGTTTCTTTTCATTTGGTTTTGTATGCAGTGTATTTTATTGTGTTATATTTTTGTAAACCCATAAAGTTTAAATAAACTTAAAAATTGTACGGATTTGTACGGATTTTAATTATTTTAATTTTTTATTTACTTGGTTTTGTATAGATAGAATATATTTTATTTTGTTATCTTTTTGTAATTCTATAAATATTAAAAAACTGAAATTTTTTAAAATAAGTAGAAATATTTATTTTCTATTTTAATAAGATTTTTTGTGAAAATTCGAAAACTGGTTTAATCAGTTTTTTGGGATTAGTGGAATTCGAAAACTGTTTTTTTCAAAAGTCGGTTTTTGTATCAACCCTAGACAGGCCCCGATCCAGGGAGGTGCAAGCAAGGCAATTGCTTAGAATGGCAAAATTTGTAGAGAAGTAAAACTTCTTGAAAAAAAGGTAGAAAAAAATAAGTAAAGCTTTTGTTATTCAACAAATACGTACAAAAAATTTCACTCACTGTCAAAAATTATATTTTGAAATAATTACTTATAGTTAAATGCTCCTAAAGGGCAGCCAAATTATCCTTGCCCGGAGCAACGGAAGAGCTAGATCGGACCCTGCTCAATGAAAGAACATAGTTGATAGTAGATAATTTAATTGCAACGCTGGTTATGCATTGCAATCGATTTCTTCTGATTACGCGTTATGAAACTTGCAGGGGCCATCGACCTTTGCACTTTCTGGGTTTGAAAGGAAATGCATGTCGTTCTCACTTCTTGATATCGAATGCAGTGAAATTTCTCATGTATTAGGTCAGTCGCAATGTGTTACATCTGAAAATTTGTTTTGAGCGTTTTGAGAATTGGAGCAGGTTCTGCATATGGAGGGTTCAGAAGCCAATCAGTGTAAGTCCATTAGCATTAAAACCGAGCATTAAAAGCATTTACAGCGTGCACGAAATACTTTTGACTAGCAATTCAGTGGTCAATATAAGTAAATTTTGCTTTTACTTTTACTGCAGTTTATCGATTACGCATGAGAGTAGTGACTTAACTGATTTATCAACTGAAAGTTTTAACAATGAAGAGATTTCCGAACTGAGTAACTAATTTTCAGGGAAAGTTGGATTTATGTAGACTGATTAGCTTCTGAACCCTCCATAGAATATTTCGATGGGAAGGGTTTTCTTTCTAAATGTTTATAAAAAGTACATTTAGTTTGCGGCATTTCTTTTTGAATACGAGATAATATTGAGCACTTCCAGCTTGTTTACATGCTTCTTTCTCACACTATTAACATCACAGTAGGTCTTCACATTGTTGGGAAGTAGCTACGCAAGCTTCGCAAATAATTCTGGATCGAGGAATGTAGGTAATAGCGATTAAAAATTCACTTCCCGTCACAAGCTCGTATAGCCGGTTGCCAATGACCGAACTTCCTGTTTGCGTTGTAACAAGCGTCGTTGCTTGATTTTATTTTCTGAAAGCAAAGCGGTTTCCCTAAATAAGACCACGATCTATAATCAAAGACAGTTAATCAATATCCTGTCATTATAACCATAAAAGCACATGCCATGACCCTCAAAGCAACACGCTTACTTATTCCCACTACATTCGCAAATCCACAATTTCAAGCTTATCCAAAACTGCACCCCTTTTACCACCCCTGCCCCACCACTTTCTCCACTTATTCCTGCAACTATCGACAAGCTTCGCAGAATCGACGCCATGTGATCCCACCAAGTAAGAAAAGAAATAAAAAATTCAAACCATACACGAACACCATCAGCTACGGCTTTAGAATCTGAAACAGAAGAAAAGCGAGAGAAATTAAACGGGAACAGAAGAGCGAGAAGTAACAAAGAGTCGCCGTGGTGTTCGCCGTTTATGGCCACCATTTTAAGGACGCCAAGAGATGTACAGAAGAGAAGGGACGAGGGAGCGATTAAGGGGAATTTATAATTAGAGACGGTAAACAGCGAAACGTATCGCCCGGGCGCACGTGGAACGATACAGGCGGCAACAAAACGACGCTGACGACAGACACAGGACCAGAAGTAGGACGAAACGGGCGAGCATCTTCCAGGCGTCGTATTGTTCCTGAAATCAAATTTACGGCTGCGCGATCGCCGCTTTCGAATAGCCGCTGCCCAACTATGCGAGCAGCATCAAATTAATAACACGATTTCTAAACACTTCTCTCCCGGAGCGCAGCGCGAGCCAACATTGCGGGCGGCGCGGCGCATTAACAAGCGCTCACGCGACCGACATAGTACAATCTCGCGTTCTAACGATGGACAACACGCTGCGGGGCCGTTTTTCAGTCGAACGGCGGCTAATGGAAATAATTGTCCCGAAGGCAACACGACGCGAATTTCTCGGATTAGCTGTCATTCGGGTTAATATGCGGAGGGTGACTCCAAACCGCCATTTTGCGCGTCACTGAGAGTAGGCTCGGTAATGGGTGCACGAGGGTTGAGTAACCGATTTAGTTAAAATTTTGAATATAGACAGTAATGTGCAGTAATGACGATGTTTTTTTAAATTCTTCGCAATTAAATTCTCTATCGATCTGTCCGGCCGGAATTTTAAATTTCGTTGCTGATTTTTTTATATTTAGCGAAATATACAGCACTTTTAGAAGATCTGCATCTGTGGGCCTTTTTGGCTGTCCGTTCCGAATTTAAAGTCAGATTTTCGAAATTGAAGATGGCGAATTTAAATATGTCGAATATAGTTGACTTTTCCGATTCAATATTGATGAGCAAGATTTTTAATGTTTGATATTTTTAGACACGTACATAAACATAAAATCAAAGATTTGCTTCCAGAAGTAAAAATCCTACTCCTCAAACAAGATTGCACATAATAAAATCAGATTTCTAAAGGCAACTAAGTAGGATAAAACGTTACGTAAAATTGTGAATCAGGTCTTCCAAAAATATCAAATATTAAAAATATTGTTCATGAGTATTGAATCAGAAAAGTCAACTATAAGAACGCGTAAGAACACAGACGAACACGTTTAAATATTCAAAATCAAGTACACATTTATGAGATGCCTAAAAATTTGTAAAAACGCGAATGTTGATCCGCCATTAAAAATTTTACAATTTGATCCACAATATCATATTTATGGTACAAATTAAAATTTTGATCTTTGTAATAATTACCTCATATTCGTAATCAGCGTCCCCGAAAATCTATACGCACTAAGTTTCTTCCGAATAAGTCCATTTTCTGAAATTTCGCTTCAACATATTGGATTCGCCATCTTCAATTTCGAAAATCTGACTTTAATTTCCGAACTGGCGGCCAGAAAGTTCCACAGATACTGATCTTCTAAAAGTGCTGTATATTTCGCTAAATATAAAAGTATCAGCAAAAAAATTCAAAATTCCGGCCGGACAAATCGATAGAGAATTTAATTGCGAAGCATTTAAAAAAACCGTCAAATTTACTGAAAAATTACGACCTGTAGGGTGATTTGATTATAAAATGTCACTATGTACCACTCGTCGTATAACTGCATAAGCTCATGGTGCATTATAAAATGCATATGCATGGTTGAATTCAGAACAAACACCCTATATTTGTAGTTAATATGAAAATGTAAAAATTGTTAAATATAACGCGAGGTAAATTTTTTTTAAGAGAAGAACTTTTTGCAAAGTGTTGTTACCACAAGTTTGCAGCGCTTATTGTACCATTAAACTTTTATAGGTACGCGAAAAAGTGGGAATGCCAATTTGACTTTGAGGTTAGTTTTCATACCCGTTGTTCTTGTCTTGAGTCACTCTATAAATCCACAAAGCTGCGGTACAATCGGCGCATAAGGATTCGCGGTGTTCCCTTGTCACTAAGTTTGAGAGGAAATCAAGCTCGCAGTGTTGCCTTTTGCAGACTCTCGATATATGCACTCAAGCCCGGATCGTCTCTATAAGCACAATTAGACAGCTATCTAGGGCGTAAAGTTGACAAGAGGCGCAAAATGGTCTATTCGTTGTTGGCATCGAATAAAAAATTCAAAGTAAGATGCATTATTAATAAAGGGCGCAATCTGATAAGTTCTCCTAGGACGCGGAAAAGGCTCGGGTCGAGCCTGTATGCAATCGTAGTTGTGCGTACGTGAAGGAATAATTAAATGGTAATGGTAGCTTGACTGTAATTTACATGGTAATTCCAGACATATGCATATATTGTTACTAATTTTTAATTACACCTGTAATTAAATGATCACATTGTTCTCGTTTTCAGTTGGAAAGGACAAAACCATGAATTTGATTTACTCAAGAAATTTTGAGTTGTGTGCATTACAGATTTAACACATTATTATACATTATGTGGTATAACTATGTGCAAAATTTTAATGAAACCGGTGACATGTTATTTGAAATGTATTCTTTTTTTTACTTGAAACGATATTTTGTCTGAAGAAGAGTGGTTGATAATGTGGGTTCGGGAACCACCATGCCGTAGGATGGGGCTCGGACTAAAGGACCGCGGGAAACCGGCGTAGCCGTGGTGGTTGATCAGTACACGGACGGTTCGGGTTCGATTCCCTGGCCCTGTGCGGGAGGGGAGGGGGGGGATAGGGTGTTTCAATTTTCCAAAGGTGGGTGCTATTTTCATGTAACTTCACTCGCCCCTTGGCATCTAAGTGATCTGTCTGCCAAATTTAATAATATTGTTGCGCCGGGGTGTTTCCATCGCAGGCCACCCTGACGCAAAGGAGTAGAATAATACGCGGGTGTATACACGACTCAACTAAATTTCGTTATACAGAGCAATAATCGTACAACCCGCACGTCCGAACGCTATAGCGTTCGGTACAAGACAGTCTTCTCGCCGTTTCTCGAAGGGGGTTGACCCTCTTCTGTCTTCAGTTACGAGCACCAGCAAGCTATGAACGGGCCTATACCCGGTGCTTGCAACAATATTTAGGGGTTGCACAGTTTTATCACTAGGGTAGGCCTGGGGCGGTAGTAACACTTTGACTTTGGAATACGATTACGCAGGAACTATTTCATTTACAACAAAACCTCTTATACGGAAATATTACTTACTTATCTGACATCATTAAGTCACAACAGTTTCACTGTACCTATGTCAAGTAATACCCAAGCGTATTAATAAAAAATGAGAAGCGGAGTGTTATAGCCCGAAAGTTACAGTGTAAAGTGTTGCTTTGACACTATTCGGTTCTGTAGCGGTGCAACCGACCCCGATTGCCGATGTTACAATCGCCTCTGACTATGCTTTTGAACTTGAATTATAATTTTTGACTAACGAGACACTTAAAAGTGCTACGTAACGATAAGTATTACTTTAAAAAAGGTCAAATTACAGAATAAAAAAAAGCACATACTTGCAAAGGGAGTATTTACATTACAATTATAAGTCAGTAAGAAAAAGTTGCTTTAGGTTATCGAAAAGTTATTTTGTTCACTATATTTATACTGCTAGGACACGGATGTGTGCACTCCAAATGTCATTCTTTATCATATATCTAAAATTGGTGTTAATATCCATTAGGTACATGTTTTGAGATATTAGCGTGTTACATTCGCCCCCTTCCCGCCTGTTACTACCACCCCCGGTCTACCACACATATTTTCACTTTTTCAGGCTTTAAAAATGTGGGTAAAATAATATGGTACAGAATTTTTATAGGTGTGAACAATAATAATAATAAAATATAAATTTATCTAAGACTAAGTTTTCTTTGAAGTTTAGTTTCTTTTTAAGGGGGTATTCTAGTCTAGACACTCGTTTTTGAAGTTGATATTTGGAAATTAATTCTGGAAAACCTATCGCACCTACAGCGCAGGGGTTTTGCACACATATTTAGTAGTGTTTGAACTATCAACACAAATTTTTGGAATGCATTATATTGAAATTTTTACAAGTTACACGCCGAAGCGCAGGTCATGTCATGAAAAACCGGCCCCATCGGGCGCACGAGTTGCGGCCGTTCTAATCATCTGAAACGAAAGTACCAAAGATTTTTTTTAATCTGTATGAGTGTAGTTATCGCTCGAACTAGATGTAACCAAGTCCGGACATTGTTACCGAAATAGCAGCTGTTTAAAAATTTACATTTGATTTTTTCGACTTTTCTTGAGATAAAACAAGGTGTGGAGGAGGTTGTATTAAAACTATTGATATTATTCTAGTTCGGGCTATAGGTTCACATTCACTTTGAATGTGTGTCAAATTTTAGTTCAATCGGTCCAGTAGTTTTCGAGAAAAATGTGCGCCCGATCTATAAAAATTGTTTCGAGAAAAACGCGTTTAAAGTTTTTCATGTAGTTATGACCTATACGACTGAAGTTACGGTAGATAACGACTAATTTCTGTAACTTAACTTAATCTGCTATACCAGGACCGTGGAGGAAACCTTCCTCAGCTTCAAAAAAATCATGGTAGGCAGCTCTCTCTTCTCTGCTGGCAGTCACAGCCTCTTTTGATACAAGGATCGAGGGAACAACTGCCGGCCACGCTGCGGTTTTAAGCCAATATAACTCTGGGTGTTTTTCGAATTTCACCTTAATATTTTAAGGACATATTTTCGAAACCCTAGACTATTAGAAAATCAAATAAAAATCGAACTTTTGGGTAGAGTACCCCCTTAAAGACTTGAGAATAAAAATAATTATCATTGGAAATCGTGTTTTCTTAGCCTACTACATATTATTTAGTGTGCAAAGTGTGCAACCACTAAATATTACTCAATCTTCCTAAAATTTGTCATATATCCTTTTTATATTAATAGGAATCCGGGCATGAGCACAGTAAAAAAATTGTAATATTTCAATTTTAACCTTATAATATGAAACACCTTACCGCGGGGCTCTCTTTTTCCGAGGCTCCCGAAACATGTAGGAACATTACGTCACCGATTCCTACAATAATTGCAGAAATAGTGTTTGCTCTTGCTTGACGAAATGATTCATATGCATTTTATAGCAACACCTCGATAAACCGATTTTCTCTTAATCCGGACTCTGCTTAACCACTCGCTTTGACATTAATTGGTTTCCATCCAGTTCTTCCGATTTTCTAATAACCTACAATTTTGACATAGACGTGTATTAGTACAATTCCAGCTAGGGTAAGTCCGGGTCAGTTGGCTCACCTAACATAAAATAGCGCCATCTCTCCTGCCGTGCTATCTCACCCGCATTTATCCTGTAGTTTTTATCAAGTAGTATGCCACAAAATATGCACATTACAAGGTGGTTATACGCAAATCCAGTGTATCAGTTACGTTTCACAGAAATGTCACGGAATACTTTTCAAGTACTTAAGGGGGAGAGACCACTGTACAAAATCGGAAAAATCGATTTTTTCTTTATCACATTTTCCGATGGACATACGTTTCAAGAATGTTCTATCCAAATTTTATGAAGAAATTCGTAAAATTGACGAAGATATAATATTTTCTGTGAAGCGGTGTCAAGCGCGGGACTGAGCCAACGGAAATTTGAACGCGTTTTTCTCAGAATGACATTTTTCAACCGCGTAGACAGTGGGGTAAACTCGGGTAAATTCGTGGTACAGGTTACTCCGTGATACTTTTTCATTTATCTGTAACTCAAAATTGTCTGACTCAATTTAGATGAAACAAAAACTATCAGACAGCGTTGAACTTCTAGTTTATGTTGGGTTAAAACAATTAGCCGATTGAAGTTAGTGTGATAGAGTGAGAGAGCATTTTGTTCCAGCAGCGCATTATTTGTGAAATTTTTCGTGCCAGTTGTGGACGATCGCTTGATTATGTATTATATATGCTTTAGAAGATAAGTGGAAAGTTCAAACTGCAGGTAAGTGATGGTAAAATGACACTTTAACAAGTCTTACTCTTGAAATTATCATACAATAAGGCATCAGTGTTATTTTTGCTTATGAAAAGTGACTAAATTCTTATTTTTCGTGCGCCCGAACCTGTGTTTCTGTTTGTGCTGTTCGAGAAATTCTGATGGCAAATACCAGATACCATGTTTCCTTACGTCTCAGACATCTACCGATCATGAAACGATTGATTATACGCAAAATAACAATAATATAAAATAATATATAATAATGTAAAATAATGTAAAATAATTTAAAATAATGTAAACTAGTGTAAACTAATGTAAAATATGTAATGTAAAATAATATAAAAAATGTAGCTATAGGCCATATCACGGGCTAGCGAGAACTATCACGGAATTACCAGAGTACCTACAATCACGAAGTAACCAGAGTATGTCATGACAACTTAATTTGGAATATTTTCAATTAAATATACTTAGTAAATTTCTGTTAACCTATTATTTGTTTCTCTGATGTCTGACCTATCATTATATCCTAGACTCACTTTCAGAATATGTAAATATTAGCAGTTAATATACAAATTCTAAAACTATCACGGGCTTACCCAAGTTTACCCTATACAGAGAAAACTATACGTCCAATTGGCATGACCGAAGCCATTTATTGTACGAAACACCCGCCTCTATTACGTGACGATCAGTTATTTTTAATTAACGGCCTCCTCCTGTTTTTTTTATCAACATCTTTACCCCAAAAGATGATTTTTTTCAGTGGTCCGCCATTTTGTAATTTTTTTATGATATTGACTTTTTTCATCGTCACGTAATAGATGTAGGCTCCTAGTTTCTAAATATTTTTGTCTTTTTGAATTCGGATTAATCATATGGCTAAGGCACTGTCAGCGCCACAGGAACGATTTTTCCGCATCGCACATTTTGACGAAGAGTATACCGGAACTGGATTGATGAATTTGATTGAAAAAAAATTGTTTACCCTTCAATATGTACGTATTAACTATACTAAGCAATACATTGAGTTACTTGCGTTGTTTGGTTGAAAAGAAATCCCCAAAACACCCTTACTTTTCAGACCATTACAGTGGTTTCCCCCCTTAATGATCAGATAAGTTTTTTACCTGTTCATGCCTCTCTTAAAACAACGTCGCCTCTGCCAACTGAATACGTGTCACGTCCCGGGTGGAGGTCTTTAGGACAATGACAATGTGGGGTTAGGAATTCAGGCGCGAAGGCCAGCTTCATAGCACTGAGGGTAAGGAGGAATTCACGCGCGAAGGCTAGCTTCGTAGCACTGAGGGTTTAGAAGGATTCAAGCGCGAAGGCCAGCTTCGTAGCACTGAGGGTTTAGAAGGATTCAGGCGCGAAGGCCAGCTTCGTAGCACTGAGAGTTTAGACGGATTCAAGCGCGAAGGCCAACTTCGTAGCACTAAGCGTGATTGGAAATTCAGGCGCGAAGGCCAGCTTCGTAGCACTGAACGACCAGGGATGGTTTAAACAATACTCGAGCACCTGGGTGTCACCCGTTAGAGCACTCGTGGGTTATATTTAGGCTTGGTAATTGGATTTACGTATGGTCGTGCAAGACCTATGCGAAAGTAAGCCTTGTAAACACTATAAGAACTCCCGACGTTCACGAACTGAGATCAGCTTTTACAGTAGCCTGTTAGGATTCAGAATCTTCGTAACCGAAGGATCAATACAATAATTTGAAATTTTATTTATAATAAGCGCGTTTATTTAGTGTAAAGTGCGAGGATATGCCATGCACCGTTAATGCGATAGCGTTAGTTAATATATCAATGCGTTGGACATTAAGCTTTAGCAATATGTATGTATGAACATGAAACACATGGTTATAAGAAATGAAGAATTATAATGAAGGCAATAAGCAATTAGCTATAATAACAATATAATGCAATAAACATACGATAATAGTGTAAAGCAATGAGTACTAGCAACTCATGCTGTGTAAAATTTTTTTTCAATCAAACTCGTAAATTCGTTTCCTGTATACTTTTCGTCATAAAAATTTGCGCTGCGGCAAAAACATGCTTGTCACGTTGACAGTGCTCCGGCCATATGGTTAATCCGAATTCAAAAAGACAATAATATTTAGAAACTAGAAGCGTACCTCTATTACGTGACGATAAAAAACAGTCAAAATCGCAAAAAACTACAAAATTGCGGACCACTGAAAAAAATCATGTTTTCGGGGTACAAAATTGGGGAAATATAGATAAAAAAATATAAGGAGGTCGTTAATTTAAAAAAACTGATCTTCAGGTATTAGAGACGGGTTTTTCGTACAATAAATGCCCTTGCTCGTGTCAATTAGACGTATAGTTTTCTCTGTAGACTGTCAACGCGGTTGAAAAATGTAATTCTGAGGAAAACGCGTGCAATGTTCTGCGCGGCTCAGTCGCGCGTTTGACACCGCTTCACGAAAAATACCATATCTCCGTCAATTTTGCGAATTTCTTCACAAAATTTAGAGACAGCATTCTTGAAACATGCGTCTTTCAGAAAATGTAAAAAAGAAAAAATCGATTTTTCAAATTTTTTACAGTGGTCTCCCCCCTTAAACTTTACAAGATTTTTTTTCGCTAACGTCATTGTCAATACTATTGTATAATAATTTTACAATAATTAGGTATTCTACGATCAGTTGCTAATGAGAATGCCTACTGACCAAAAATGGTTGTACCGTGGACTGTTTATGGCCATTAAGTGGCCACAAATGGTACAATTCCATTTTCGATGTACCATTCTTGGTCAGTGCCTAATTCCAGTAGAGTTTAGGTTATATCGTTGAAATTCTTTTTTAAATCTCAAAAATATTTGTTTTTTAATATAAATATGTATAAAACTTCATCCATGCTCTTGTTAAATACAATAACTAATGGTTTCCTTACCAGTCGTATGCTAAGCACCGTTTGCAAGGGTGTGGAAAATTATCAAAGATTTGCACATTCACGTATGATTCTTAAATAAAACGGGACAACAAAATAGTAGAAAGTAGTAGAAATTGTGCCAACATAACCCACCCTTAGACAGCTTCATTCATTGTAATGAAAGTAACCTAAGAATACTTAATATATTGGAATAAATAAGACAGTGGCCACAAATGGTACATCTACCCTATACGTAGGTATAGTATTTCGCGGGAGTATTTCCGTAGAAGAGAGCTCCGGCCTCTGAGGTCCTTGTATTTACATGATTCGCCGGAATGTCAGATATGATGGGTATGTGCGGTATGCACCATGACTCATGTGCAAAGTATGCGTTACATAATTGGGATGTACTGATGACTCATTCGCGAAATATGCATCGCAATAGAATATTAGGGGTTCTTATTTGGGGCTTCCGAAAAGGGGTACTCAACCCATTGGAACGATTTTGGGTGTTTTGATTGGAAAGGGGTGAGCGTGGCTTTGATTTGGTGGGTCGTAGAGAAGGGATGAGACGTAGTCTCGAGTTTAGAGGGTTTTTGGGACGAGGGACTTGTTTAGATTTAGATATGGGGGGAGGAGATCATGCTTGGTAGGGCGAATGGGGTTTCGTAGTTGACTATCTCAAGATGGGGACCGCTAAGGTACATTTTCTAGATGGCCCGATGGTTGAGACTTTAATTAGTACCGCGTGAAAAATAGTGGGACGTCACATACGTACATCTGAAATACCAACATATCGCTTATAAACATTTAAAATATCAGTTTTTTAAATGCACACACACATACAATTTCTCTTCAAGGAGCTCGAACAACGTAACTCGGCTGTCCCATCAGCGAGTTCCAAGAAACGGAGAACCCGACGAAATAATTACCAAGAACGATTAATTTCACTGCAGCCATCGTTACGCGATCCTCAACCAGCCGTGGATAATGGCTCGTAAATCACCGCGTTTGCATCGCGATGCTACGCCAAGATTTTCCACGGGCCTCCAGCTCCCAGGGGAGGAGAGACGGGAAACGTCATCAGCCCCCGCCGACTGGCAACCGTATCGACCGATTTAATTCATCCCATTAGCGCGGTACGAATGGATTTACGTGAAAACACGGCTCACTCGAGACGGGTTAACAGAAGGTCGCGAGTGAACGCTTTTTAATGCCCGGGCAAGGATCCGAGGCGATTATGCGTGTTCCCGTGTGACGGTCAGCGGATCGCCTAGTTGCAACGGTTGGCGTTACCATTGTAATTATCTTCCACTTTCGTAGAAGGCGCCAGAACTTTTATCTGATGGGTAGTTAAGTGGAGCGCTGGGCTGCGAGTACCGCGCCTTGCAAATGGGGTGGAGGAGATCGTGGAGAAGGGATGTTGGAGTAAATTGGTGTTGCTCATTGAAGATGAATATCCTGCATCAAGATTGAACGAGGAATAAGGTAAGTAGGTATTGAGACATGTGTTTGAAGATTCGGGATAATTTTAGCTGAAAAGTTTCTGTCTTTCGATTCCATGTTCTATAAGGCGTGAAGTCGTGTTTGAAAACTTAAGGGGGATTGCGCCTTGTTGACAAAAACTGGCAATTCTTTGTGAATTTTTTATTCAAAAACGGTTCGACAAATTAATTTGAGGTTTTGCAGGCTCTTCTATTGTATTTTTATCTATTGTTCTGAATTTTTGTGTGACAATGAAAAAAGCATAGCAGCTACAGGGTGCTGACTGAAAGCTTAATCTATATGAATGTGGCTATCTGTGGTAGTAGATTCATTAAGGGAAATAAAAAATGTTAAAATAGCAGCCTTCTGAAAAAGACGAATAGCCCTGATTTGAATCGGAATAAGATTTTGCCTAAAAATCGGGAAAACTTGTTTAAATAAAAAAGGAACGGTAACAGATACCTACGGCAAAAAATTCTCCAAATTTTGCCTTATTTTCTAAGTGCCAAACTAGGGAGACCCATTAACATCAGATGATCAGAGGAATTAAGGGAACTTCGGATCATCGAATGTCTGCCTATGGAGGCTCGACTGTAGAAAGATTTGCTAGCTTCCAGGAGAGCGGAATCGAAACGATCGAAACGGGAAGCTGACATTCCTCCCATTCATCGTCGAATCCACGGCGAATGTTTACCTATTCGATCAATCTCCGCATTCCCGCGGAGACCAGGGCGCACGCAGACCAGCGCATTTGCATCCAGCCTCGTTGCATCGATGACTTCTACCACGATAACCCATTGCTAGCCGGCTCTCCTCTTCCATCGGAGCGGCGGAGGAAAGACGCGAGACGGACTTGTAGCGTCGGGTTTTCTCGCACACACCGGCGGCCGATCGACGTCTGTAACCCTTATCATTTTTACGCCACGATCGACGACTATGTTACGCCGGCCTGTAATTTATTCGTGGATGCAAATGGGCGAATGCAACGGCCGCAGCGTGGTGTCAATGACTCGATTATGAAAGGGTGAAGGGAGAAAACGGCGATGGAAAAGTCCGCGCGAGAATCGAGACAGTCATTACTCCTGTCCGATTTAATGAAACCACGTGTACCGGGTCGATTCTCGCGTTTCCTAGACATCTCAACGTTTTCATATTGCTCGACTCTGTGCAGAACCAGAACCGCGTAGGGGAGAGGTGCTATAAAAGGGACACTTTTGTTTAGCGCCCATTTCTGACAATGTCATTATAGGTATTTAAAACACAAGTACATCAATAGAAAGCATGTTTATTTCCCTTCAATAAAATTATATTACAAATTTATAAATTATAATAGAAAATAACAAAATCTTCGATTTTCAAATAAGTGGGAAGTGTCCCTTTTACGACTAGGTGGTTTTAAATGGGACATTATAAGTCATGAAAGGGACACGTTAATAAAAATAAACTTATTAAGTATTACAATTATAATTGTAAATCTTAATGATACAAAACAATGGAATCTATGAAAAAATTAACTCTTTGTACTATAAATCATCGATGTTTTTGACTGTCTTCATAGAGTGCGACATTAATCATAGCTTTAGCAGCTTTTTTAGTTATAAAGTAATATTTTTTATAAAATTTATGGCTTACAAACTAAGTTCAACATAGGAATACCCACGGGTGTTAAATACAAGTACATATATCAAAAATCTATAAAACATTTAAATAATAAAATAGTTTAGAATTAAATTCTATTTGAACAAAAATCAGATCAATTGTACTAAAATAGGTAGGTACGTTTTCATATTGCAGATTAAAGATTTTATTATTAATTTTTGACGATAAAGTTTGTCGTTTTGAATAGTCACTTTATTAATTCTTAAATTTGAAACCATACGCCATCAACTAATAATTGATAATTTAAAACAATGCCATCTATGTATCAGATGATGCACTAATAACTTTACAGGAAAGTAAAATATAGTGTCCAACAGTACATGTGTATGAGGACAGCCATGAAACGGTCGACCCATTTAAGACTTGTTATGCTGTCCCTTTTAAGACTATAAGTGAGTTTAATATAAAATAACTTCGAAACAAACAAATCAATCAATTAAGCTTACCTGTTAAATATTTTCGTTTCAGTTGAATATAGGCTATTTTAATGATGTAACACTTTAACACTTTGTACATATTTTGATCTCAGAAAACGTCACCGAAAATCAACGAAAATTTTACTTTTACTGCTGAAAAACATCGACCGCGGATTATTACTCTGTTGCAAGTGAGACCGCAGTGAAAGTTACGTCAAATAACTCGGCACTATATGTTGCCATAATCAGGAAAACAACTTGCATGTGTAATGCGTTTAGAATTTTGTCAATTCGATTTGTCCCATTTAAGACCTGTCCCTTTTATAGCACCTCTCCCCTATTATGGAGATAGTGGTGCAAAATTGGACAGTGTGAATCGTGTAATTTTTGGTAGCTCGTCCGAGTTCAAGCAGAAGTTTTGTCAGACAACTTAGTTTCTGAGGTAATTTTTGGGTGTAGTGAGATTTTCGTTTCTGTAGTGGGTGTTTGGTATTTGCTGGAAGGAAATCTTCGAGACAAATCCGACCTCTTCAGAACACACTCCACTTGTTGGCACACTCACCTGTTTGAGAATCTCGGGTTCGCGAGTATCCGACGTTCCGGGCTCGGGACGGTTTCGGGATCCCGAGACTCAATTCGGGCTACAAGCATGACCGCCATAAGCGGGCAATTTGATTTCAGGTCAGCTCGGCAAAACTCGGACGCGATCGGCTCGAAAGCCAGCTATTAAAAGGAGACCGGGACGGAAATAATTAAGTAATATCATTTATATCAATACCAGTGATAAGTTTTTTACCTTTCTGTCTCCTGTTGAATCATAATTTGTATCTTATTATTCATTTACATATATATTTTCATTGCTACCAAATAGCTTGTGAATATTGAATTTGTCTGAATAAATAAATACCATATTCAAAACTTAGGAGGGAGACTATTTTTACATCGTCAATATTTTAAAATGTTAATAAAATATACTTCGTACTTACTTAGTACTTTATATAAAGGGAATATATAGGGTATTATGTTTTTCGGGATAGGTTCAGATTTAAAATAAAAAAACGTACCACCCTATCGTATATCATACTCAAAAGAGTTTTGAAAAATAAGCAATTTTTTTTCATAAGCCAGGGAGGGCAGCTGCCCCTTTTGCACCCTCCTCCGGACGCACGTGAACGCAACACAAAATACACTTACTACTACATGTCCTGCTTATGCACTAGAGTAATTACTAAATTTTCACGTCGGTTTCTCTCGTCTATCCCATTGTAGAAGAATCTTCAAGTGACGACGAATTATCTCGTTTTGCCCAGTTACTACGTTAACCCTTTGGGCACTGACAATTTGACCGCTCAGCGT